>CM060375.1:56518067-57718067 GCA_030545235.1 Helianthus tuberosus
CACTATCTTTTTGTGTATGTATTCTTGTGTTAAAAATAATTTATATTTTTAACTATGTGCCTTACTTATATTATTTTCTCAATAATAAATATAAGTATCTTGTATTTTTCACCCGAATTATGTATCTTGTCCAAAAACTTCATTTTATGTTCATAACTTGTCCAAGTTATATAATCTATCAAGTAATATATTTTCGTAAATATATTTTTCTTGTATTTGTCTAAGCATGTTGTATGTGTATTTTTGTCTTTTCACTCCTTAGGAGTATTTAGTGTATTTTTTAAGTCCTAATATTACATGTAATACATACCACATACACTTAGCACAAAATTTGGTGATCAATAAATATATATATTTTTCTCAAAAACATACATACTTAATATCAATTTTAATCTTGAAGAAATCATCATTTCTTAACACAAAAATTAGGGAAACCTTGGTACATATTCTTAGATACATTTTTAGGGAATAAGTTTCTCAAAAACTTGTATTTTTCTAAGTGTCAAAATTTATAGAAATTTTGACAGAGTTTCCCCTAAAAATGGAGGTTTCCCATGTTTTCAAAACATGTGTTTATTTTCTTTTAAAATCATCACAACAATCAACAATAAATCCTTTAACAACTTACACTTCCCAAGAGCAAAAATTATACAATGTATATAACAATATGAACATGAACTTTCACAAAAACTCGTAGTAACTTGGTAATATGTTTAGTGGACTTAGTTACCCCTTAAAGTGTGTTTATTTCTTAATAAACTTCCTTCTTGAAAATTTTAGATGTTTACAACTTGTAAACATATTCTACAAAAATTATTCTTTTGAACTCTTCTTGTAAACAAAGTGTTCTTACACTTATTTTATCGCCAAAAACAATGTACATTTATGTAAGAATCAAGTTCTACTAAAAATCATATTTTGAACTTGGTTTTCTTGGAAAATCATTCATGAATCTTAGGTTCATAAAATTACTAGCTCATTTTATTTACTATTTTTCAAGAAATAATTTTATTTTCAAGTTCATGCTTATAAGTGAGGATGAACTTCTTGGGTTAACACGTAATAATCCTCTAACTTGCTAAATCATGTGTTTAATCACAATCTAGCAAGCTCCTTATGATGATCAACATCATAATTTCAAGTAAATAACAATCTAGTGTCATGCATGTATTTAACAACCTCATTTCTTCCATAAATCATCATATGTAAGTTTATGCTTATGATTCTTGTTTATGTTCTTTTAGTGTTCTTGTGATGCTCAACAATATACATCTTTAACCAACAAAATAAGAAATAAAAGCTAGTAACAAGAAGCTTATAACTAGCTAAAAAGCTTGGGAAGATCACTTGAAGAAAAGATAATGAAAATGGTGTGTGAAAGCAATGGATGAAGGTTCTTCAAATTCTTCAAGCACCAAGCTCCATGAAACACCTTCTAGTAATTTGAAATGAGTTTGGAATGGATGGATGGTGGTTGCAAGGTGGTGGTGGTGGCGGCACTAAGGTGAGCCGAGAGGAAGAGAGATAGTAAGTGAGATGGGGTGTTGAGTGTTGTGAAATGGTGATATTTATAAGCATGCCATATCTTCCAAGATCTTTATAAATCTTATAGAATCCAAGGAAAAATCATGGAATATCTTGGCAAGATATTAGAGGATTTAGCTAGATCCTACAATATCAAGAGTGGGGCCACTAAGGTGACCGTCTACCATATGGGGGGGGGGGGGGCAAAGTGTAACTTCCCATTTCTAATTTATAAACAAGTTAACTTTCAAGTGTTATTTTTAGGGACATGGTGTGTTATTATGTTATAAGAGGTGTTATGGTGTTCGTGGACCATAACTGGCTCAAAAACATTAAAAAAATGGTTCTAGTAATATTTTGATGTTCCAGGTAATGTCCGGTTAGATACCGGTTCGTTAAAGTGCTAAATTGCGTCGTTTAGTGTCCTTTATGTACCCTTTTGTAACCCTTTTAATTCCCAACACTTAGGAGGGTATTCTGGATAATAAATCATGAATTCTGCATAATATTTATGTATTAAAAAGCTGATTATAGCTGATTTATAGCTGAATTATGCAGATTTCTGCATTTAAAGTGCGTTTCGGGTGCTTTTTAGTGTGTATTCTAGCTTCCGGGAAGTCTATATGTTAACCCTTGTATATACTTTTGGGTTTTAATGTATTCTTGACGTTGGACCTTCACCTAGTCTCCAATTCTATTGTCTGACTGCTTTCTGCAGAATTGTTGACACAGTGTGTCTTACCGGTGAGTTTACTAGTATTTCTGACTCAACGCTATCATTAATGCATAAAGCAATTTCTTGTAGTATAAAACGTGCATGAATTCACAAGTATATCATGTAATCAGATAATGTTGACATTTAAGCACATAATTGCAGTCATTAAGTATTAATTAAATTGTACGGAAATTACCGATTTTGTGCCAGTTGTCACAGTCTCCCCCCGTTAAAAGAATTTCGTCCCGAATTTCATGCTGATCTATCTCTTGCAGGAGTTTTCTTAAACAGGTGGGGATACTTTTCTTTAAACTGGTCTTCACGTTCCCACGTGTACTCGGGTCCGTGCTTAGAGTTCCAACGTACTTTGAAAAGTTTGACAGTGCTCCTCCTGGTATTGTTGACTTTCCAGTCTGTAACCTCGACGGGTTTTTCTGTAAATCGGAGGGTGTCGTCAATATGAACTTCATCCGCAGGGATGATCACTGTTTCTTGTGTTGGACTCTTCTTGAGGTTGGATACATGAAATGTATCATGTACTCCGTTAAGTTCTTATGGTAATTCCAACTTGTACGCCACGGTACCAATTCTTTCCAAAATCTTGAATGGTCTGATGTATCGTGGATTCAGCTTTCGACCTTCAACAAAACTTTCTCTCCCACCGCGAACTCTAATGGTTTCCGTCTTCTATCAGCGTAGCTCTTTTGTCGATCTCGAGCGGCATTAATGCGTTCTCGGATCTGCATAATCTTGTCGGTTGTCTCTTGTACAAGTTCAGGACCAACCATGCGTTAGTCTCCAGCGTATGCCCAACATAAGGGCGATCGGCACTTGCGGCCATACAGAGCTTCGAATGGTGCGGCTTTTATGCTCGTATGATAACTGTTATTGTAGGAAAACTCAACTAAGGGTAGATGAGTATCCCAGCTGCCGCCTAGGTCCATAACACATGCGCGAAGCATATCTTCTAGTGTTTGTATGGTCCGTTCACTCTGACCGTCTGTTAGCGAATGGAAGGTCGTGCTTAGATCTAGTTGAGATCCAAAGGCTTCCTGAAACGATTGCCAGATCCTTGAGATAAAACGTCAATCTCTGTCTGAAATAATTGAGGTAGGCACTCCATGACATGCCATGATTTCTTTTAAGTACAACTCATCAAGCTTTCCAGTGATATCCTTCTCTCGGATCGGTAGGAAATGCGCAGACTTTGTCAATCGATCAACTATTACCCATATCATATCGTGCCCTCTAGGGGTCTTGGGTAATTTTGTTATGAAGTCCATCGAGATTTGTTCCCACTTCCACATGGGTATCTCTGGTTGTTGTAGTAGGCCAGACGGTTTCTGATATTCAGCCTTAACCTTAGCACAGGTTAGGCATTTTCCAACATAGATAGCAACATCACTTTTGAGTCTCGGCCACCAATAGTAGTCCTTCAAGTCTTGATACATTTTATCCGATCCTGGGTGGATCGAGTATCTCGACTTATGAGATTCATTAAGGATGACTTCTCGCATACCGCCATAGAGCGGAACCCAAATACGCTTCTTAAAGTATAAGGTTCCTTCTTCATTTGGCACCATATATTTCAACATACCCCAGAGGTATTCAGCTTTACGGTTTTCCATCTTAAGGGTTTCTTGTTGTGCGTCACGAATACGTGCAGTGAGGTTCGTTTGAATAGTCATTTCCAATGCTCGAACCCTTAGGGTCTTAACCCTTTCTTTTCGGCTCAATGCGTCTGCTACAACGTTAGCCTTTCCAGGATGGTACTTAATCTAACAGTCATAATCGTTCAGCAACTCGACCCATCGTCGCTGACGCATGTTTAATTCCTTCTGATCAAATATGTGTTGCAGGCTTTTGTGATCTGTGAAGATTGTACATCGAGTACGATATAAATAATGTCGCCAAATCTTCAAGGCGAATACCACCGCGCCTAGCTCCAGGTCGTGAGTGGTATAATTCCTTTCATGCACCTTCAACTGTCTTGAAGCGTAAGCGGTTACTTTTTGGCATTGCATGAGCACGCAACCCAAACCTTGACGCGAAGCGTCACAGTATACCACGAAGTCTTCAGTGCCTTCGGGTAAGGATAGAATCGGTGCATCGCATAACTTATTTTTAAGCAGTTGGAAGACTTCTTCCTGCTTATCACCCCAGTCGTACATCTTGTCTTTCTGTGTAAGGGTCGTTAGCAGTTGAGCTATTTTGGAGAAATTCTCGATAAACCGACGTTAATAGCCTGCTAAGCCCAAAAATTGTCAAACTTCAGGTGGGGTTTTGGGGGCTTCCCAATTCTTTATTGCTTCAATCTTGGATGGGTATACATGAATGCCTTTCTCATTCACGACGTGACCAAGGAACTGTACTTCGCGAATCCAGAATTCGCATTTTGAAAACTTTGCATAAAGTTTCTCTTTCTTTAGTAGTTCCAAAATGGTTCTAAGATGTTGCTCGTGTTCTTCTCTCGTTCGTGAATAAATCAGAATATCATCGATAAATACAATCACAAATTTATCGAGATATGGTTTGCATACGCGGTTCATCAGATCCATAAATACCGCTGGCGCGTTCGTCAGTCCGAATGGCATCACAAGGAACTCGTAATGCCCATAGCGTGTTCTGAATGCCATCTTTGGTACGCTTTCCTCTTGGATTCTTAACTGATGGTATCCAGATCGAAGGTCGATCTTGGAATAGTAGCTTGACCCTTGCAATTGATCAAATAAGTCGTCAATCCTCGGTAGTGGGTACCGATTCTTGATTGTGAGCTTGTTTAGTTCTCTGTAATCGATACACATCCGCAGAGTTCCATCCTTTTTCTTCACGAACAATACTGGAGCTCCCTAGGGTGAGAAGCTTGGCCTTATGAATCCTTTATCCAACAACTCATGGAGTTGTGTCGATAATTCTTGCATTTCGGATGGTGCAAGCCGATAGGGTGCCTTGGCTACAGGAGCGGCTCCTAGAACTAAGTCTATACTGAATTCGACTTGTCGTTGCGGAGGTAGTCATGGCAGATTTTCGGGAAAAACATTAGGGAATTCCTTCACCACAGGAATGTCTTCGAGTTTTGGCTCCTCAGCCTTCTTATCTACAACGTGCGCTAGGAAAGCAACACATCCTTTCCTTAAGCACTTCTGTGCCTTCATACAGCTGATGATTCGCAGAGGCGTGTCTTGTTTTTCTCCTTGCACGATGAGAGTTTCACCATTCGTCAGGGGAATGCGAATGATTTTCTCATGACAAACAACTTCAGCTTTGTTCTTGGACAACCAGTCCATTCCAACCACTACATCGAAGCTACCCAATTGAATAGGTAAGAGGTCGATGCTAAATCTTTGTTCACCAAGTTCTAATGTACAACCCCTAACAACTTTGCTCGATTCAACGCGTTTACCATTGGCTAGTTCTATGGAATAAGGAATATCTAATCTACTAGATCCTATTCCAAGCATACGTTTAAATTCCACAGACATGAAGCTAAAATCGGCACCAGTGTCAAATAATATGGATGCAAAGTGATTGTTAACGAGAAACGTACAGGTGACCACATTAGGGTCCTCGCGTGCGTTCCTTGCTCCAATCACGAATGCTCGAGCCTGAGCATTGTTTCCCCTTGGGCAATCTTTTATGAAATGATCCTTGCTTCCATAACCGAAGCATCCTTGGTTCTGCCCAGCTCCATTACCATTCCGGTTACCATTGCCATTGCCATTGCCATTTCCACCACCGTTTCCATTACCAGCACCATTGCGGTTTCCATTCACGTTTATATATCCTTTTCCCCAACAGTCTTCTGTTTGGTGACCCAACCTTCTACATTTGTCGCATCTTGGAATGCGATAAGCTCCTTCATGATGATACCTACATTTTTGGCATTTAGGCAGGGTGCCTTGGTATCCTTTGGCTACAGTGTCATTTGCCGCTGCAAAGGTTCTCGCCTCCTTAGGTGGGTTAGGGTCACACTTCTTGTTGTTTGAACCTTTGTTGTTGTTGTGGGTTGCTGGATTCAGATTCACATGCTTCCTTTTTCTTATCTCCAGACGACTCAGCATACGTCTCTGTCTTTTCTGTTGGGTTCAATGACAACTTCTTCATACGGACAACATCTTCAGTAAGGCTGACAGCCAGAGTTACAGCCTCAGTGATCATTTGAGGTTTGGCCGAAGTTACCATGCTGCAAAACTCTGAGGCCAATCCCCAAATGTAGCGTTCAACGCGCTTAAATTCGGGAGTCACCATGTAGGGGATCACTCTCGACAGATCGTGGAAACTTTGGGTATAACCAGTAATGTCAGCACCTTCCATGGTCAAGTGCCAAAACTCAGTCTCCAACCTTTGGATTTCAGCACGAGAGCAATACTTCTCTCTCATACGTTCCTTTAGTGCATCCCACGTCATGTCGTACGTAGCATCATCACCCAGTGTCTGGACTTGCAAATTCCACCAAGTCAAAGCTTCATCAACAAACAACCCCGTAGCAAAAGTGACTTGCTGATCCGCGATACACTTGCTCATACGGATAGTAGCATCAGTCTTTTCCGTCCAGCGTACAAACGCCACTGCACCTCCAGTGCCATCGTAGTTCAGTGGTTTGCAGTCGAGAAACTGCTTGAAAGTGCAACCTTGAGCTGTGTTTCCTCCAGATGAATCTCCATTCCTATTACGTCTAGCATTGCTTGGTCCTCCACTTTGTTCAGTACGGTTCGCCTCGTCCTGGGCGATACCTGCGGAGATCCTTTCTTCCAGTAGGGCGTTTAGCTCTTCAGCAGTTCTTGGCAGTGGGGGAGGAGGAGGTTGATCATGAGCGTTCACAGCTCTTCTGGGTGCCATGTTCTGACAGAACACAACACAGTAGGGTTAGACATGTGTTTGATATCATCATGCGAGACAGTAGTATATATACACAGGCATATACCACATAACTGACATCAAACAATCCGCCAAACATATAAATCAATTCCTACAGCAGTAAGCATGCATAAATAGATAATTATTAGTGTGTCATAAGATATTCACCGAAGTCCTTACACATATCAGGGCAACTTGTTACATCAGTGTAAGCAAAATGCATAAGGGTTACATTATAAGTTTAATATATGTAAAGGACAAAATATCTTACTTCACATTGGCGGTTCTTGTCTTTATACCCTAAATTATTATTCCAAAAGAGTATTTAATAGGCTGGGGGAGGGTGTTCACGTTTGACCTTCTCTTGTATTTGAAGGAATCTCTTATGATATGTGATAAGACTTGTTGTGGTTTCTGAGCACTGAATTCCATAATTATGTATGCATCCATAATTACGTAAGTCCTTGCACAGTCCACACAGTTTGTTTCATCCTCGTATCACTTCTTTCAGATAGGCCATTGCTTTCAGGTAAAGTCACGAGTACATGAGATATCCTATTTCTAGTATATGTAAGTATCAATTATCACACATAATCGCAAGTAATTCTTAATCACAGACAAGTGCTACTCCAGTGCACCCTAAGTCTCATAGTGTCTTTTCTTGACTCTTTGTAAATAGTTTTCAGGTAGTGGATGTCGCGGAAAGTTTTATGCAATGAAAACTCTTTGAAAAAAAATGTTTTCGTGAAAGGATCCTAGAGATTGTAGACTAGACTCGAGAAGGAATCCTGGTTCACTACAATCACAGCTCTGGTACCAATCTGTCACACCCCTTTCTAAGGCGGAAGCACGAGGTGTGATCATGAAAGGCTCTCATTGCATACGAAAGGTAAACATACTACATGCTCGTAAAAATAACTTTAAATACCAAACATTTCATAACTGAAAACATGGTTTAAGTGTTTACATCACAAGACAGCATATGGTCTGAAAAGATTACAACTTTATTTAATAGATAAACATAAACAACATCCATGAGCAAGAGTAAGACCACGCGCACATCCACTTCAGTTACCTGAAATACATGTGAGTTTTGGAAGAAAAAAACGTCAACATAATGTTGGTGTGAATTCATGCAATTCTTGTATTGAACGTTTGTATACTTTGTATGAAAAACATGGTATGTATCTTGTATAAATCAAGTATTTATGTATGTATCAAGTTGTTAATGGGTTGCAAGGCCATTAACATGTGACACGACATTGGAAGCATCCAAACCATAGGCATTTTTCTAGTTGTCGATTCACGACTGAGAAACAAAAGCACTACTCAGTACTCGTTCTCACCAAGAGTGTGGCTGCCCAAAAACCCGTTAGATCTAACCTTTTGTTCTGCGGTCTAGGTATATTGTTGATTAATGGTGCTTATGGTACCCTATTCATGACACGATTTCTCGTATCATTTCTCAATTCATGTATCCATCATACCATTTGTAAACATAGTAACATTTGTAACATGTATTTCATCCCCGAAGTTATAAAACTAAAAAACAGTTAAAAGGAGAGGGGGAGCATGAACTCACAACTTAGCGTTCCTTGCACCGTAAACTTCACCGGATTTGCTTATCTAGCGTCGTGACCTAAACGTGTTTTATTAACGTTAGTCACTAGACTTGTATCGCACAAGTACAAGTCACTATCTTTTTGTGTATGTATTCTTGTGTTAAAAATAATTTATATTTTTAACTATGTGCCTTACTTATATTATTTTCTCGACAATAAATATAAGTATCTTGTATTTTTCACCCGAGTTATATATCTTGTCCAAAAACTTCATTTTATGTTCGTAACTTGTGTAAGTTAAATAATCTATCAAGTAATATATTTTCATAAATATATTTTTCTTGTATTTGTCTAAGCATGTTGTATGTGTATTTTTGTCTTTTCACTCCTTAGGAGTATTTAGTGTATTTTTAAGTCCTAATACACTATTACATGTAATACATACCACATACACTTGGCACAAAATTTGGTGATCAATAAATATATATATATTTCTCAAAAATATACATACTTAATATCAATTTTAATCTTGAAGAAATCATCATTTCTTAACACAAAAATTAGGGAAACCTTGGTACATATTTTTAGATACATTTTTAGGGAATAAGTTTCTCAAAAACTTATATTTTTCTAAGTGTCAAAATTTAGAGAAATTTTGACAGAGTTTCCCCTAAAAATGAAGGTTTCCCATGTTTTCAAATCATGTGTTTATTTTCTTTTAAAATCATCACAACAATCAACAATCAATCCTTAAACAACTTACACTTCCCAAGAGCAAAAATTATACAATGTATATAACAATATGAACATGAACTTTCACAAAAACTCGTAGTAACTTGGTAATATGTTTAGTGGACTTAGTTACCCCTTAAAGTGTGTTTATTTCTTAATAAACTTCCTTCTTGAAAATTTTAGATGTTTACAACTTGTAAACATATTCTACAAAAATTATTCTTTTGAACTCTTCTTGTAAACAAAGTGTTCTTACACTTATTTTATCACAAAAAACAATGTACATTTATGTAAGAATCAAGTTCTACTAAAAATCATATTTTGAACTTGGTTTTCTTGGAAAATCATTCATGAATCTTAGGTTCATAAAATTACTAGCTCATTTTATTTACTATTTTTCAAGAAATAATTTTATTTTCAAGTTCGTGTTTATAAGTGAGGATGATCTTCTTGGGTTAACACATAATCATCCTCTAACTTGCTAAATCATGTGTTTAATCACAATCTAGTAGGCTCCTTATGATGATCAACATCATAATTTCAAGTAAATAACAATCTAGTGTCATGCATGTATTTAACAACCTCGTTTCTTCCATAAATCATCATATGTAAGCTTATGCTTATGATTCTTTTTTATGTTCTTTTAGTGTTCTTGTGATACTCAACAATATACATCTTTAACCAACAAAATAAGAAATAAAAGCTAGTAACAAGAAGCTTACAACTAGCTCAAAAGCTAGCGAAGATCACTTGAAGAAAATATGATGAAAATGGTGTGTGAAAGCAATGGATGAAGGTTCTTCAAATTCTTCAAGCACCAAGCTCCATGAAACACCTTCTAGTAATTTGAAATGAGTTTGGAATGGATGGATGGTGGTTGCAAGGTGGTGGTGGTGGCGGCACTAAGGTGAGCCGAGAGGGAGAGAGAGAGTAAGTGAGATGGGGTGTTGCGTGTTGTGAAGTGGTGATATTTATAAGCATGCCATATCTTCCAAGATCTTTATAAATCTTATATAATCCCAGGAAAAATCATGGAATATCTTGGCAAGATATTAGAGGATTTAGCTAGATCTTACAATATCAAGAGTGGGGCCACTAAGGTGACCGTCCACCATATGGGGGGGGGGGGGGCGAAGTGTAACCTCCCATTTCTAATTTATAAACAAGTTAACTTTCAAGTGTTATTTTTAGGGACATGATGTGTTATTATGTTATAAGAGGTGTTATGGTGTTCGGGGACCATAACTCATAACTGGCTCAGAAACATTAAAAAATGCTTCTAGTAATATTTTGATGTTCCGGGTAATGTCCGGTTGTTCGGTTAGATACCGGTTCGTTAAAGTGCTAAATTGCGTCGTTTAGTGTCCTTTATGTACCCTTTTGTAACCCTTTTAATTCCCAACACTTAGGAGGGTATTCTGGATAATAAATCATGAATTCTTCATAATATTTATGTATTAAAAAGCTGATTATAGCTGATTTATAGCTGAATTATGCAGATTTCTGTATTTAAAGTGCGTTTTGGGTGCTTTTTAGTGCGTATTCTAGCTTCCGGGAAGTCTATATGTTAACCCTTGTATATACTTTTGGGTTTTAATGTATTCTTGACGTTGGACCTACACCTAGGCTCCAATTCTATTGTCTGACTGCTTTCTGCAGAATTGTTGACACAATGTGTCTTACCGGTGAGTTTACTAGTATTACTGACGCAACGCTATCATTAATGCATAAAGCAATTTTTTTTAGTATAAAACGTGCATGAATTCACAAGTATATCATGTAATTAGATAATGTTGACATTTAAGCACATAATTGCAGTCATTAAGTATTAATTAAATTGTACGGAAATTACCGGTTTTGTGCCAGTTGTCACATAAATTGTCCAAGGATGGTGGATGAACTAATTAAAGCTATAAAAAACATCTGCAACCTGCTGAAGAGACCCCAAAAATGCCATGTATTTGATAAAACACCAAACATCCCCCAACAGAAACACAATACAGTTAGGGGTTCATCGCTGAACTAGAAAAAACTGAAGGGAGATGGTGAACAAAAGTGTTGACCAACAAGGTGTAATGTTTGATAAAACGCCATATCAGGAGCCACCATCTACAGCTGGGAAGAACCTCTTGCAAACTTTTGAAGAAGAAGAGACACCCCATAAACCCCGAGATGAAAATGCCAACAACACAACACCATCTAAAACGCCAAACAGGTCAGATATGCAGGAGAAGGGTGATGAGGACAAAACTCCAGACATCACAAAGTTGATGCAAGATAAAACAATTTTAAACCCTAAAAAGTTGCCTGGTGATGAACAACCTGATCAAGATGATGAAGAAGATGAAAATATAAAGGACAAGACCGTGGGAGAAAAGGAGAAAAAAAGGATAGGTGCACGGTATCCTTAGCCGTGGAAGAAATCTCCCTTCCTAGTTCATGACATGACAACGATCCCTGGTGGTAAATACCCTTGCAAACTTGTTTGGATTGAAGAGCCTGGTGGGGCAGATAGCAAGTTGGACATGTGGCCTGGCAAAAGAAGATGCCCAAATCAACTATAGCAAAGACAACTAAATGAACTCAGAATGAAATACATTGCAAGAATCCTGCTGCATAGCGAAAATGAAAACAGAACACAAGTGACCAATTTGTAAGAAAATTTTCGAATTTAGGGGGGAAAGAATATATGAATTATATGAAACAGGTGACAAGAGAGTAAAAGAAAGGATGGCACAATATGTAGATTAGCTTAAATGCCATGGATTGTATAATTTTATTGTTGACTAATGTATTTTGTTTTTTAGCTTATTGCATCTACATGTTTCGTTATGTCTTTTTCGATAATATTTGTGCAAATATGAGAGAAATCAATGAAAACGCCATGATTAGTAATCCATGATGAATAATAAACAAAACATGTTAATGAAAACGCCATGATTTGAATAATTAGCAAATAGTAACCATTGAAACAAAAACAACATTTAAAAAAGGGTTAAAAAACTCCATTAAAATAAGTAAAAAAACAACAAAAACGCAATATCTGTTGGATATCGATAGAACGCCATTGAAACATAAACGCCTTTCGAAAAAAATACTTTAAAAAAACGCCATCGAAAACTACCATAACGATCAAAATGCCATTTCTATTGAAATTTTATTTGGAACAAAATTGTAACGCCATTATTTAGCGGAACGTGGACAATGAAAATCGTACCCCTGCACATCATTTAGCGCTATACCATGTGGCCGGCTAGGATCCGTTCTCACCGTTTTCACACTTTTCACCGTTTTCTCCTGATCTCGTACCTGTATATATATATAGTGAATTGCTTAACATACGAGCGTACGTTGTGACATTACGCACGTTGTAAAATTCAAAACCCTAATCACTCATGTTGAAAACCCATAATCACACATGTTATATTTAGGTAATGAAGCATGTAACGCCCCAAAACCCAAATGTTTAATTTATGAATATGTTTTCTTGTTTCAAGGCATGAAGTGGGTTAACCAGTTTTAAATAACCTAGTTAAAGTTTGAGTTAAATTATAAGGAAAGAAGTTGTGACAAGTATGGAAAGATGGTAAACTTGAGGGGGGCAAATGTGGGAAACTTGAAAGAAGAATTTATATAAACTTAAAAATAAAACACATGCATTAGAGAGGTATGTGTGTGGGCGACGATTTGATCAAGGGGGGGGGGGAGAACAAACCCTAAAAATCATCAAACACTACGAAACTAGAAGGGAAATGAAGGTTTAATGGATGCATGAGCTGGATTCATAACCATCTAGACAAGATAAACACATGGTAAGTTTTATTTTATGATTTGGAGATCTTGAATAAAGTGGGTTATGATCAATTCGTGAATCATTATGAAATTAAGCATGATTGTGAACTAGAATCACCAAATAGAACTTGTGTTGTGTGTGATTTTAAGTAATTTCATGATTAGAAACAAAACCCACTTGTTCAAGTAGTATGATGATATATGATGATCTTGTAGTTGTGAAATATGTGTTATGGATGAATGAATGTATATGTATTAGAGTAAATGTTATACGAAATTGATATAGAATGAAGATTATGTAAATCTTGTTGATTTGATGATCCATGTTATGAAATAGTAAGATAATGCATAGATTACTTGTACGCTATGCTTTGATAATGGTACGCACACCAGGTGTTTGATGAAATGTCTAAGTAAAGTTAGGATTCGAAATTGTATAAAACGACTTGATTTATATATATATGAATGAAATATGATAACGATGTTGAGATTATGTTAACTTACTAGCTGAATGTGGTTGTAAGCACATTTACGTCGTGAATATGAAATGTATATATAGCGTCATATGTATAGTATGCTATGATGTCACGGATATATGAGGATAAGTTGGAAGTTCATATAATAAATTGTTGACTTCTAAAAGTCAACTACGTATAAGAAGCATGGTTTGACTTGTTGTCGTAAAGGAAGGACTTTAGGAAGTCGTATGGTACATGTTATATCAATACGCGTTACGTGGAATGACATGATGAATTACATGAGTTTGAAAGAATGCGAATTTTGGTATATGTCTTATGCTTGTTAGAATTGACTAATGAAAGTCAAATGTGAAATATGCAATTGATATGATCTTAACATGTACAATTGTGTATGCTAACAAGAATGTGATTTCGATGACATGAAAGTATAAGAATCATGTCAAAATGGACTCAAGCACGAAAGGCTAATGGGTCAAGAGGAGGCAAGGTAGCGGATATGAACGCGGACGCATAAGGTAAGTAATTTTCGGAATCACTTCTTGATTTGATTAAGTAAATTTATATACTAGTTATTTAAGCATGATAATTGAAGTCAAATAAGGTTTGGTTGTATAAAATCGATGATTTTCGCTAAGTAGACCAAATGTGTCAAAATGAGGTCTTATTGCTATACCGGAATGGTTGCATAAATAATGATTACGGTATTATAATCGGGTAATGGGTAGAATTTCATATAAGCACGCTAACCGAGAAATGAAGACGTGGGTTAATAGTCAAAAGACTCGGTTGTGAGGTAGGATTAAATGGATAAACAACTTAGCTTATGCAAATTGTACTAATGAAGTTTAATTACGTATAATTGAATGGGATGAATGAGTCTAACGTATACCGGGTATCGGGTGCCTAAATTCCCAAGTACAAAACTCCGGATAATGTAAAACTATTGTAGTTATAATGTTCATGTAAGTTTTGGGTTAAAACAAATGAGTTGTTTGATGAAAACATGAACGGGTCAAAAAATCCGTAATTGAATATTTAGCCAGAAACTCGTAAGTTATGAATTTCCTTAATCCGAATGTTGGATTTCAAGTTCATATGATAGAATATCAAATTACGGTCATGTGGGAAGAAACGGGAGGTTAAACGGTTAAAAAGTTACTTAAGTTTTAGCGTTAACGGACGACGGAAAGAAGCAGCAGAAAAACAAGGATTAGAGGGGTCGTCGCCAATGCCCCGTCTGGACTCCGTTTTTGCTGACGCCCTATTTCACTGCCTACGGAATGTTTTTAGACGCAAAGAACTAACAGGCATCGCCGAAGTCTTAGAGATACGATGTAATGGAATCCATAGGTAAGCATGATTAGAAATGAATATTTTTGACCCACCATGAGTTCCATGCCTTCCGTAATTTATCCAGTGACCTTTAAAGAGTCCCGAAATGTATTCCAAACTCCTTGTGAAGTGTTTATGAGATACGATGAGTGTGTACGTAACTTTTTAAGGGAAGGAAATAAGTCTAAAGGCACGTACAAGTATGGGTATGGATTTACCTCCATGTTAGTAATGGAATCCATAGGTAAGCATGATTAGAAATGAATATCTAAGTAGGTTAATACGTATGAGACTTATTGATGTCTGTCGTTAAGAACATGCAAAAACCTATTTAAACTATTAGTATAGAATAAGCAAGGTGTCGAACCAAGGGAGGATTGTGGAAAGTGTATGATGCCAAGTGTTGAATAACAACTACGAAAACAATGAGCTATCGATTTGATTTTGATTGATTAGTTGTTAACACGAAAAAGAAATAAGATTGTATTCAATAAGAGAAGGAATGGTTCCTCTGGAATTTAGGTTTTGCAGTTAACTTCAATTATATGTTAATAGAACACTTACATGGACATAAGTGGACATAATCAACTAATTGTGATAACCAAAGACTAAGTACTCCGATTAATACATAAGGGGAGGTTATCTAATGATTACCAATCACAATTACCAACCCTAATCCCATAACAAATATATTCCAATTACTAGAACTCTCGGGAATTGAATGATCAAAGAATAAGGTTAGGCAAATGCAATCGATTACAATTAATTAACTAAATCACAAGTGAAAAGCATTGAATGCTTAGATCACTAAGTCAAACAATTGTCACCAAACACATAAAGTCTTGTAACTTACAAAAACCCTCCATCCGGAGGAAACCAAGAAAGTTTAGCCGCTCATCTCACAAGTGAAATCGCCAAAAGTTTAATAAACAGATGAGATCATGATCATGGTTGATGATTCGGTGGAAGGAATGATGGATTGGATGTGAAAAAAACTCAAATCCCCTTGCTCCTGGATGCCTTAGGTCGAAGTTAGATGATGAGATAATGATTCGCAAATTTTTGCAAACCCTAATATACCTTAACAACTTATTTTTTGTGTTTTTCCGTCATGGGAACCGTAAGCTACGGTTGGGCAACCGTAAGCTACAGTTCCAAAATTCTGTTTCATTTGTTTCACCCAACCATAACCTACGTTTGGTGAACCGTAAGCTACGGTTCACACATTCTGGTGACTTTTAGCCAAACAGCCCCAACCGTTAGCTACGGTTGGGCAACCATAAGCTACGGTCGGGATTCCAATCCATTTTTCCTTCACTCATGAACTTTCAAAAAATGACTCATTCCGAATCCATACCGAAAGCTGTAATGGCCATTTCCAATTAAGTACCAATTAACCCCTGAACTTCATTCTTTCTTGCTCCTTGCATTTTCAAGTCACATTTTCAACCGAACACATTCCGAATCCATACCGAAAGCTGTAATGGCCATTTCCATGCACTCCAACTCATCTTTAAGCCACGTAACTCCTCCAAATTACATGCTTAACTTGCAACGCAATGAATACTCGTAGTTATCCCATTCAAGGCAAGTAAACACATAAAACATGTATAAAACTCACAAGATAAGCACATTTAAGCTCCGGTTTCACCCTCTCCATCACATTCCCACACTTACCTTTGATTGTCCTCAAGCAAACCAAGCTAGAATTACTCACCACAATAACAATACCTCTAAGCCCCTTAACTGATTCAACATGTGAAGTTCCCAAGTCATACCTGTCCCATAGACTAACACATTCGAGATTGACAATCCGACAAACAAATCATACAACTTCAAAAACTTAAGACTTGTCTATCTAAAACTAACATGTTTACAATTAGACACATGCTACACGCTCCTTACAAAGTACTCTCCTTTCGGTTTAATATTTGGACTAGCGTGTAATGTGCTAGTATGTATACTCTCAAAAACCAAACATGAAATTTTGCAATCATAGGCTTGTATAACAATCACACCTCCACTGTATCATGTAACACGACATATATCAAAAGGACATTTTTGGTTTTGGGCTTAGGCTAAGGTAAGTAAATTTTTGGCTTTTTATTTTTATATGGCTAACGAATAGACAACCAACCGTGATGACTTATTCAATCATACAAAGACTAAGACTTTTGGGTTGGTTTCTACCCAAACAACACAAACACTATTCACAAAACTCTCTTTTTGTTGTTTTGTCTTTTTTTCATGTTCTATATTTTTCTATTTTTCTTTTCTAGTAAATATACTCTGTCATTCACGGTTGGACAAGGGTGGATAAACGAAAGGTAAACAGGCTCAACAGGGCTACTAAGGGAAATAGATAGTGACAAACACAAACACAAACACAAAGAATGTAATGAGGAATCCTAATGCCTTTATCATTTATATGCACATGACAACTCCACAATCTCAGCACGTATCAAATCACGCAAGTTCTAATCACAGAATAACATGCGACCTGCACTCAACAAATGAATTCATAGTGTAAATCATTATTCTATCAAATCTACAGGCTCAAGCTCTCACCAAGAAAGGTAAAGGGTTAACAGCATGTAGCATATGCAATTTAAAACATGTTACCCCTAGATAGACATCTCTTCTTAATTCTGTTTTTAAAACAAATGTCAGACCTACTCTCATGAAACTTAAAGGGACAACCATGACAAGGGACTAAGTTAGTTTACTACCGGTAAGAAGCCTATTAGTGATTGAAACCTTAGATTTTCATAACTAACTAGAGTGCTTAAGGCGATGAAAATTTTTAAAATTTCAAAATTTCCAACTTTTTTCAATTTTCATCGATTTCAACCACTTTCAATCTCTTCACCCTTGTCATCCCTTCCTGGGCTTCCACATCCCCATACTTGGGATACATTGTCCCCAATGTATGGTGCTTTTAAAACATAAGCCCGGGGAAACAACCAACTACCCTCAATGAGCGGCTAACTCATAACAATACAAACAAACACATCCCATAAACAAAACAAAGTTTTAACACCACCAAAACACAAAACACACCAAAAATAAAACAGGATAGATAAACACAAGCACCTGAACATGTGTCTGTAGTGATGCGGCTATTGTGCTTTAACCGGAATTGATGCATTCCATAGATTCTTTGATATCTCACCAGGTATGTTGCAAAACATCCCCACACTTGAATCATTGCATCCATGATGATTGAATCGTAGGAACCTGTCAAAACACAACCACACCAAAACGAAACAAAACAAAGTACACTACTCTACATCTTCGAGCTGCCTCCCGATAGCGCTAAGTTTAAAGGTCTTCAGCCAGACCGTACCTGATGTTCAAGGTGGTTCAGATGCACGCTTGCCCTCCCATGTCTTTTCGTACATATCCATCCAGTTTTTAGGGAGGGTCATAGCTCCACTCTGGTTGGTGTCAAGTACAGTTTCATTACCCCATCCAAACCCACCATCAGGTGGTTTTCCTTCGCCATCTGGCCTTCTCACACTTAACTTCTTTACCCGATGTCCACTTGCCTCTAACCTCTCCTTGGTCACACTTGAAACCTGTTTGTTAGTAGCAACTGTGTGACAAACATCATTAACAAGATTGTAAGAAATAGTTTTTTGAAACACATTAAAATACAACTTACGATTCTTGTAACTCAGAGTAACCATTCCGTTCCGATAATTGATTTGGGCGTTCGCTGTATATAAGAATGGGCGGCCCAAAACTACCTGCGGCTACTCGTATGTGGTCAATGGTGCATAATCGACCACCATAAAATCGATCGGGTAGTAAAACTCGCCGAGTTGGATTACCACATCCTTCACAACCCCCCGTGGTTGTTTCAAACTCGCATCTGTGAACACGGGCATGCTATCACACGCTTGTAGCGGACCGAAATCATACTGGTCATACAAGCTACCGGGTAATACGCTCACTCCTGGTCCATAATCCAGCAATGCCTTGTGGGTTTTGAACTTTCCAACTCTGATGGGAACAACCGGTTCCCCCAAATCAATTCTGCTTCCTTCCGCAGCCGCTTCATTTAGACCTTCAATCACATGAGATGCAGATAAATCGTTATCATAGCAAATATTTTTAGAAACCGGATCTACCCCACTGATCAGTGTGCTCCGTGCATTCTTGGGGTTTATCTGGGTATCACTCGGCAGCTTCCCTTGCTTCTTCTTCAACTCGGCTACTTCAGTCGCTAGCTGCCCCATCTGTGTGGTCAATGATTGGATGGCCTTATCACGAATTTCATCTTTTTGGGCTCGTGCATCATCCATCTGACCTCTCTTCTGCAATTCCTGCTGAATCGACTTCAACATCTCCATAACATCATTACCCCTGGCCACCAGATTGATTGTTCCCTTGAAATCCCAGATTGAGCTGATTATTTGCATTCCCATAGCTCAAGTTCAGGTGATTCCTCAGGCCTGGGTGATATGTGTTGGACTGCATGTTGAAGTTTCTACCCCCACCTCCATCTTGAACAAAGTTCACATCTTCACCTCCACCAAGAATGATCGGGCATTGATCCGCAATGTGCCCTATGTCCTCACAATGTCCGCACATTGGGAATTATCCACTAGCCTCAGGTGGATTCTCAATAGCCCGCACTACCGAATGCCGAGTAATCCTCGATGACTGAGCCTTTCGCTTTGAAGTATTTGCATTCATTTCTAGATATTCCCAATCCACTTCCTCGTAGTTGGTACCAAATGTACCATTAGATATCGAGCTAAGATCCCGTGTGTCTTCATTCGTCAATCCCTCATGAAACGCGTTCAACAACTCCCATAGCTGAATTCCATGATGCGGACAATTCTTTAGCATCATCTTGAATCGGTTAAATGCCTCATGGAAAAGCTCACCGGGTTGTTGTTGGAAACCCCGGATGTCTTTCCTCGCGTTATTTGTTCTCTATGGCGTGTAGAACTTGTCTAAGAACAGCTGTTGCATTTCTTGCCATGTAAATATCAAAGCAGATGGTAGAGAGTGGAACCACTGCTGCGCTTTATCTTCCAAAGTAAATTGAAACAGCACTAGCTTCACATCATCGGAGGTAAAACCTTGACCCCCAATTGTATTGCACCGTGCATCATACGCGGCGATGTGCAAGTAAGGCTCTTCATGTGCTAGACCATGGTACTTTGGTAGACTCGAGATAGACTGAGATCGGACTTCAAACGATCGCCCTCCCTGTAGTTGCGGAATCACAACTGGTGATGGATTGTTAGCTATGGAGGGCTTGAAATGACTCTCAACACCGCCAACCGGTCCCCGATTATATCTTCTCGGAATGCCTTCCGATGGATTACCCGGTGGGATTAAGTTCCTAGGAAGAGGTCTTGCCTGACCCATCATTTGAGGTACCGATGGTGGCAACGGGATGTCTAAAGGTCTTCCCGGGATAGGTTGGTGGTTGATCGGTTGCGGTTGCTGATATAGAATTTATTGCATTGGTACTTGCTGTTGCTGTGGTACGAGATTAACCAAAGGCTGATTTGTTGGTATGGGTGGTTGCTAAACATACTGTTGCTGCACAAACGGTTGATAACCCAAACATTCTGATTTCCCGTTTCCATAGAACCGAACCCTGTAGCATACCTCTCAACATTTGCTGTTCTTAACACTTGGCGATCACCTTGATGCCCATAACTATCGTATTCCTCGTACCCATCGTCGAACTCTCTCGAACTTGTCCCTTGATCAACCGTTCCTGTTTTGTAAGAAAACTGCTGACGATCGGTTTGATAATGAGACGGTTGTGTTGGTTAAGGAATCGTAGATGATGAATTAATCGGTCGGGTATGATTCGGTGATGCGGTGCTATCATCTGGAAGGATTCTCACGTATGGAGATGACTGTTGTATGTTGGCTGTCTGAGTGGCAGATGGGTATTGGGAAGAAGTATCTTGGGTTGAAGCTTGTTGTAGGTTATCGAGATTGGGGAAAAGGAATGGGAATGGTGGTACCAGAGGAGTAGATGTAGGTTGAGTGGATTGTGATGGTGGTGGTAGAGCTGGCATGGTAGTGTTCGGTGAAGGTAGGTTAGGTGTTGGTGAGAATTGTTGCTGCTGTAGTGGGTTTTCTGGTTGTTTTTCCGGAGTTGCTGAGTTCTCCATTGTTTTGAGTATTGGTGTTGGTGATTGTAGGATCTTGTTCTCACGATGTAGTACTCGTTTTGTATGCCTCACTGTTCTCTCGATCTCTGGGTCGAACACTAATGGTGATGCCTTCCCGGAATTCTGAGTACGATGCATACACTTCCCAGATCACCTGCACAAACAAAAACAAGAAAACCTCGCGTAAATCCGAACAAAACAAAGTAAAACTATTTTTGAACTTTTATCTATTTTTACTAAAAACTATAACTTAACACTAAACACTTTGCGCACGCCTCCCCGGCAACGACACCATTTTGATGTCTGTCATTTAGAACATGCAAAAACCTATTTAAACTATTGGTATAGAATAAGCAGGGTATCGAACCAAGGGAGGATTGTGGAAATTGTATGACACCAAGTGTTGAATAACAACTACGAAAACAATGAACTATCGATTTGATTTTGATTGATTGATTGTTAACACGAAAAAGAAATAAGATTGTATTCAATAAGAGAAGGAATGGTTCCTCTGGAATTTAGGTTTTGCAGTTAACTTCAATTATATGTTAATCGAACACTTACATAGACATAAGTGGACTAACCTAATCAACTAATTGTGATAACCAAAGACTAAGTACTCCGTTTAATACATAACGGGAGGTTATCTAATGATTACCAATCACAATTACCAACCCTAATCCCATAACAAATATATCCCAATTACTAGAACTCTCGGGAATTGAATGATCAAAGAATAAGGTTAAGCAATTGCAATCGATTACAATTAATTAACTAAATCATAAGTGAAAAGCATCGAATGCTTAGATCACTGAGTCAAACGATTGTCACCAAACACATAAAGTCTGTTAACTTACAAAAACCCTCCATCCGGAGGAAACCAAGTAAGTTTAGCCGCTCATTTCACAAGTGAAATCGCCAAAAGTTTGATAAACTGATGAGATCATTATCATGGTTGATGATTCGGTGGAAGGAATGATGGATTGGATGTGAAAAAAACATGAATCCCCTTGGTCTTGGATGCCTTAGGTCGAAGTTAGATGATGAGATAATGATTCGCAAATTTTTGTAAACCCTAATATACCTTAACAACTTAATTTTTTATGTTTTTCCGTCATGGGAACCGTAAGCTACAGTTCCAAAATTCTGTTTCATTTGTTTCACCCAACCATAACCTACGGTTGGTGAACCGTAAGCTACGGTTCACACATTCTAGTGACTTTTGGCCAAACAGCCCCAATCGTAAGCTACGGTTGGGCAACCATAAGCTACGATCGGGATTCCAATCCATTTTTCCTTCACTCATGAACTTTCAACAAATGACTCAATGGCCCCTCAACTTTATATATTCTTGTTTCTTTCACAATTAGGCCTGAAATAACTTCCAAGTAAGTACCAATTAACCC
This sequence comes from Helianthus tuberosus, assembly GCA_030545235.1. Classification (NCBI taxonomy): domain Eukaryota; kingdom Viridiplantae; phylum Streptophyta; class Magnoliopsida; order Asterales; family Asteraceae; genus Helianthus; species Helianthus tuberosus. The sequence goes on from CM060375.1 coordinate 56,540,616, forward strand.
TTGAACTTTGTTCTTTCTTGCTCCTTGCATCTTCAAGTCACATTTTTAACCGAACACATCCCGAATCCATACCGAAAGCTATAATGGCCATTTCCATGCACTCCAACTCATCTTTAAGCCACGTAACTCCTCCAAATTACATGCTTAGCCTGCAAAGCAACGAATACTCGTAGTTATCCCATTCAAGGCAAGTAAATACATAAAACATGTATAAAACTCACAAGATAAGCACATTTAAGCTCGGGTTTCACCCTCTCCATTACTTATTTATATGAATGTTTTTTATTGGGATATGTTGGTATAATCATATGAGATTCGTAAGTAGTATGCAAGAGCTTGAATGTAGGCATGTATGAATATATATATATATATGTATGTATGTATGTATGTATGTATGTATGTATGTATGTATGTATGTATGTATGTATGTATGTATGTATGTATGTATGTATGTATGTATGTATGTATGTACGTGTGAATGTACATATGCACGAAGTAGGAATTATCGCCCATATAGAATGGTGCATGTATGTATGTTTACATGGTTCAATACACTGGGTTTTTACATTACTAACAGTGTGCCTTGAGAATGAAATGTAATGCGGTACATTATTGAAGTCTCACCGGGGATTAGACACCCAGATGAAATGCTTATATTAGAAAGATAAAAGAATGGAAAGTATATGAGAATAGAACGTAACGAGACTCCATGATTATGAATCTTGTTTATATATATAATGTACCCAGATGAAATGCTTATATTAGAAAGATAAAAGAATGGAAAGTATATGAGAATAGAACGTAACGAGACTCCATGATTATGAATCTTGTTTATATATATAATGTATTCTAATGTTAGGAATATATGTGATGGGTGCAGGTGGTACAGGATCTTGGATCAACATGATGGAAGGCTGGTGATTGAAGATCGAGTGATAGAGAGACATGGATTATACGGAATGGGTGGTTATGTAATCTGTATTATTATGTTATTATCGACACGTTAATGAAAGATAAACAATGTAGTTCCTTACATAAAGATGTTTTCTAAATGATTTTCAAATATAAAGGAACATTTTAAGAAAGAAATTTTATAGCACATATTTCCGCTGCGACTTTTCGATCAAAACGTGTTAGGATCATACAAGAATGTTATAATTATATAATGAAGCATGTTATGGTTTTCAACATGCTTGATTATTTCTTTTCATCATGCGTGATTAAGTTTTCAACATGCGTGATTAGGATTTTGAGTTTTACAACATGCGTAATTTCGCAGCGTACACTCGTACGTTAAGCAATATCGTATTTTAAACTTTCACTATATATATATATATATATAGAAGCTAATGAATAGTAATTTTATTTTAATATTATAATAATATATATATTCTTTTTTACGCTTTTATTATTTTAATATTATAATAATAATTGTTTTCTTTACTTTTTTAGTTAAATACATTTTTATATTTTTCTTAACTTTAATGATTTTTTTATATCACGGGTTGAGACAAGTTTGGTGTCAACTGGTACTGGTATCAAAAATACCGGTACAGTCATGTTGAGTATCGGTACATGAAGGTAAAAATCGGCACCAGCCTAGTATAGAAAATGGCAAAAGTTGGTACTGAATTAATATTGAAAATCTTTTAGTTCGGGAAATTCGGTGCTGTTACCCGGTACCATTTGCTCATCCCTGATCACGGGTACCGTATGAAAAACAACGGTATTATACAACTTTTTTTGATGATTTTCTTCTACTTTTAATGATTTCTTTTTTTTTTAGTTTTAAGGGTAGGCATGAGCTCGGTGCTAACCGATACCGAATAGGTACTGATACCGAAAACACCGGTTACGGTACCGGTATATGAAGGTAAAAACCGGTACTAGGAACGCCAAAAGTCGGTATCGAATTAGTACTTAAGATCTTTCAGTTCGGGAAGTTCAGTGCCGATACCTAGTACCATTTGCTCATCTCTGACCACAGGTTTCATGCGAACAACATTGTTACCATACAACTTTTTTAGTTAATTTTCTTTCAGTTATCTTTTAGTGTTTTTTTTCTACATTTTCTTTTTATTGTTGTCAATGGTTCCGTTCGCAACGAGCTCGTAGTGATTTCAAAATATATGTAAACACAAATTAAATAACAAAAATTTCCCCGCAACGCGGCGAACTTCTTTAAACCTAGTTTTTTAATTCAACAAGTATATATTATCTCACAAAATGTACCGTCTATTATCATATTGAATGAAGTATGTTCAATCTCGGACACATCGCTGCCTCTTAATTCTAGTCCTGATATTTCTATACCCAAACAAAAAAAATAAGCAAGCAGTTGGGTTTACTCTCATTATATATACTTCTAATTTGCAACAACTTTATGCAATAGGTTCTTGTAACTCTTGCTTTATTGGTTTTATGTGCATAGGTAAGGTGTATATTTGCTTATGTTGATTGTACACTAAAGCTTCTTTTGGAAGCTTTATATTTCATATAAATAGAAGAGAGAGACATGAGAGATAGAGATGCGGCTTCATTTGAGAGAGAGAAACGGTGGAAGGACCACCGTTTACGGTGGTTACTAGGTGGCGCACGGTGATGTGTGTAAAATGCAACATATAAATTACATCAAATGAGGCATAAAACTAACCCCTTTTTAGTACTAATGTTGGAAAAAGTGTGTTTTTTTCTTCCTTTTGAATTTATAGGACCAAATGAGCTTAAACGAGCAAAAGGAATAAATATGCAGCAAATACTAACATAAATACAAAGAAAAGGAATAAACATGACATGCACGACCCCTTGACAGCATCCCCAAGAACAAAAACAAGAAACAGAAGGCTAACCACAGCTCGTGCCCACTAGACACAGGGGCTTGGTCAGGTGTCTACAGAAATGACAAAGTTGTGGAAGCTTCTACGCCCATCATGGGGGCGTGCCCAGCTTAGCACGGGGTGTGGTCAACGCTAAGATTCGCAGAATCTTGCAAAATCTTGGTAGCACAGATACGCTTCTGCACACGGGGCCGTGCCCACTGGACACGGGCCGTGTTGAGCCCTATGCTGACAAAAACAATTAATAAAGGAAGAGAAAAGGGATGGCCACAGGGGCGTGTCCGCTGGACACGGGGCCGTGGCTGGGCTTCTGTTCAGGCTATAAATAGAGGTGCTTGGTTCACTTCAAAGGTATCCCTTGGCAAACACCTCTCTCCCACTTTGCCACCACTCCACCACCATTACAACATCCACATCCACCACCATCATCCACCTTAGAGTGTGTGTAGTAGTCTCGGGATCCAAGATTGATAGTAAGAGTTCTTGTCAATCAAGTCTTTAATGTATTACTTTTGATTTTTAATCTTTTCGCACTTTTTATTTGGTTTTAATGACTTTAATAACTAGTTTCTTATGTTGAAGGTGAAACTTATTTATTATTTGTCTGTGGTGTCATGGCATTACTTTACTGTCTATATAAAGTAAAAGATTTACACCAATCATATCTCTACGGTCTATATAGAGATATGTTGGCTACCTGGTCGGGTGTTAAGGGAATGGTTTAGTAAGGTTCTTGCCTTGTTCAATGTATAGATCCTATAAGAACCTGGGTCAAGCTTACTAGGACCTCCTTCAATACCCACTGGTATTGGATGGCGGGGGTGCGAATGGCTTGATCCCCTCATATGTAAACTACTATTAATACATTAAACCGGCTACTTGGGATTGTATCCCTGCTGACTCAAACCACTTAGCCGAGGGTAACGTCACCTTCAAAAGAGGGGCCTGCCACTCTTCGCATTAATAACTTAATTAATTATCTTTCAATATTCCGACCCTTTGGGATTGTATTCTTGCTGACTGAAACCACTGGGTTGTGGGTAACGTCACCTTCAAAAGAGGGGCCTACTACTATAACTAAGATAATCTCTTAAAAAGTGCAAAAGTGCGGAAATCATCAAAGGATACATTAAAGGCGAGTCGGATCCAAGTGATTCATCTTTTCTATTTGTTTTTATTTTATTTTTATTTCTGCATTTTTAGTTTATTTTCATATTTTAAAAAACCCTTTCTCAAAAAATTTAGTTTGATTAGACATTGAGGATAAACCGGTATTAAAAGCTCTTGTGACCTTGGACGACCTCAGTATCTTACCAACGCTATATTACGCTCATGATGGGTGCACTTGCCCAAGTGTGTGTTTAGTGTTAGTAGAATATCGTGTTTTATAAATCCAAAAACTGCGCGCATATTTCTGAATTTTTCTAAAATTTTTCCATTACAGTCATTTGAACACGGGGCGGTGCTCACTGAACACGCCCCCGTGCTGCATAAAATTTACAAAACACCCAGATACAGAGTCTGAACACGGGGTCGTGCTCACTGAACACGCCCCTGTGCTGAACCAAACCAGTTGCATTTTTCAAAACGCTCAGATACAGGACCTGACCACGGGTCGTGCTCAATGAACACGGGGCCGTGGTGACCCTCTGTTTCCGTTTTTATTTTTGTTTTCTGGTCCCGAGACTCTGTTATGGTCTGTTGAGTGATTCCTATGGATCAATACTCAGGAGGTTACAACTACCACTATGAAGAGGATGATTATGAAGAAGAGTATTGTACCATTTGTGGTAATCCTCACTCGGTACAATATTGTGATTCGTACATATACCATGAGGAGCCTAGGTACGAGCCAACCACTACGTATACATACTATGAATAGCCAAGGTATGAACCTTCTCTCTCATACTCATATCTTGAAGAACCAAGGTATGAGCCTTCATACTCATACTTTGGAGAACCAAGTTATGAGTCATCTCCTTCATATACTCACTCTGAGGAACCATGGCGTGAACAACCCACCTCATATGAGTATTCTGAAGAACCAAGGTACAACCGTTATCCTTCATATACTTACAATGAGGAATAATGGTATGAACCATCTACCTCAACTGAGTATTATAAAGAACCAATGATCGAACTTCCGAACTCAAGTAGTGGGGATATTTATTCCGATCGCTTTGACGAACCGCCAACTATCCTCCCCGTAGCCGAAAAGATAATAGAACACCTTAAAACTATCGAGCGCTATATAAAAGAAGCACGCGCAAGGGAAGAGGAATCTCACGCAAGGGAAGAGGTAATTTTTACTAAAGAAGTGATAGTAGAAGAGGTAAAAATGAAAGAACAAGTAAGTGAAAAACCGATGCATGAACTAAACAACGAAAAAAGGTAAGTCCGACAACGTTAATCTTCAAAAAGAGTCTAATTTCAAGAAATTAATCTCTTAACACCTTTTTTCGAAAACCATTGATTGGTACCTACTCATGCTAAGTTTTTAAAAGAGTTAAACACTAACACTAAAATTGAAGAAATGGTAAGCGTTAAGTTAACAAATGATCAAACTACGTGAATAAAAGATGATCCATTTGAAACTAACATTACACCGGTTCCATGTTTTTTTCAAAATTCCTTTATTAGCAATATTACAATTGATAAAGATCTTTGTGTTAATATAATGCCAAATTACATTTTCGAAAAATAAAGTATTGGTGATTTTTCTCCACTTCAAATACCCATTTTTCTATCTAATCGGAAAATAATAAAATCAATGGGAGTAGTTGAAGATGTGTTAGTCCAAACAAATCAAACGGTGTTGGTGCATTACGTCTGTCGATTGCGTCTTGTATCGAGTCTTGCATTAGAATTGTGAAATCAGGGCGCGTTATACGAGAAATAGAGAAGGATTTATGTGGATTGGAGGTAATTTCTTTTGAAAGTGTAATGTGCAAGTTCAAACGAAATCACCATGTGTAATTTCGTTTGAACTGACATTGGTCACCTTCAAACGAAATACCAACCACTATATATACCTTGAGTGCTAGTTCATTTGTAACCTTCTTGATTCCGACGCCGAGGTGCTGTCGAAGTGTCTACGTGCTGTAAATTGCTTCAAGATCAATAAACAAGACAGTTAATAGTGAATACAAGCTAAACAAAGACAGAATCAATGAATTCCGCCTCTGATTCTGTCTGAGCACTCTTCTGATCGACTCGTTAGGTCGTTTCACGATCCTACATGTGGTATTAGAGCTCAGGAGGAAGAGTTCTTACCGTTTAGCTCGTTTTCGCTGGAAAATTCTGATTTCTACACCTTCTTTTCAAGATTAATCAAGTTTTCACAGTTAAAAACGGCTGATTTTTACATATCATGCGCGTAATGTTGTTTTAACAAACCCTAGAAAGTTTCAGAACTAAAATCGGCTTAAAACTTGATCAATTGGACAATTTTTGGACCGATATGATGACATTATTCAGATTTCGTTTGAAATTTGCCAGCTGATTTCGTTTGAGAGAGCATTTGAGACTGATTTCATTTGAAAATACATGTTAATATCGTTTGAAACATGTATCTCGTTTGAGAAAGTGGGTGGTTCAAACGAAATTAGGTAGTTTGCTTGAAAGTATTCCGTTTGAAGGTGATTCTGTGTGAACTTGATATTTCGTTTGAACAGATTGTGTTTGAAAAATGGCAATGATGTTTGATGAAAAAGAAAACTATTATATTGAAAGTTTAAATAGTTGGTATGTGAGAAATCTGAATGACTGTTATAGAAATGTAGAGGTGAGTACTTGGGTTAAAAGTTTTGAACATTTTTTTGTGTTGCAAAGATGAAACATTGGATGATTTGGAAAAACGTTTTGAAATTGTAACAACAAATTTGAGGAAAAATGATATTAGAATATCAAATGATGATCTGATATCGAAATTGGCAGATGCATTACCTGTTAAATGGGATAAATTCTTGATTGAACTAAAAAGAAAAGATATTTTTCCAGAACTTTATCCAAAACAATTCTGAAATGAGGTTAATGCAGAGTGTCGTAAGGAATATAAAAAAAGGAAGGAATTGATGAATGAAGTGGAAAAGAATTTACAAAAAATGGATTTGGATGTAATTGCTAAAATAGATAAAAGAATTCGTGTGTGTCTTGCAACAAAGAGTATTTTGAAATATGATATTAGAAGGAAATATTATATCGATGAAAATATGAATCCTTTTGATTTCGTTAAACTCTTTTGTACAGGAACATACAAGATGGAAACAAAGGAAATTTCAAAGAATGAAGAATCTGTGAAGCTTGGATCTTCGAATTCTGATTTAGTATGCTTTAAATGTGACAAATTTAAAGCTGACAATGACAAACTCTTGAAAGATGTGGAAAGTTTGGCATTGGAGATCAAAAATTTGAAGAATGAGATGAAATCAGATGTTAAACAGATTCTTGAAATGAAGGAAAATTGTGAGAAGTTGAAATCTGAAAATGACAAACTGTTAAGTAATTTGAACAGTTTGACATTAGAAAACAACAATTTGAAAGAAAATGAAAAAGATTTTGAAAAGAAAATAATTTTTTTTTGAAAATGAAAAAGTAAAAACTGAAAAAGAGTTTCAAAGTCAAATAAATATTCTTGAAGATCAGAGATCTGTTTTTAACAAAAATAACATTGAAAAACAAAGTGCTATAAACTCTCATCTTCAGACAATTATTCGATTTGAAAAAGAAGCTGAAAAAGCTCGGATTAAAATCAAAGAGCTTGAAGAGAAATTGAAAGGTTTTGAGACTTTGTCATCAACATCAGATTATCCATGTCCAAAACCGATCTTTGTTGTTCCAATAAGTGACAATGTCACAAACTTTGACAAAGTCAAAGTTGAAGATTGTGATGAGAAAACTGATGATGAAGTTGAAAAAAGAAAAATATTTTTGAAATTAAATGAAATGTTTCAAGAAACTGTTCTACATTCTACTGAAAAGGTGAATGCTCAACGCAAAAACCTGTAAAGAAGAATGTGGAACAAAAACAAAAGGATAAAAAGCCGAAAATTGTTCAAAAAGAAAATAAAAGCTCATCAGTTAAATCATCCAATCATGATAAAAAATCACAAAAATTGGAAAATCAAAACTCAAAAACTGTTGGTAATAAGTGGTGCAGGTTTGACCACAGTGCTCAAAAGCCAAATCCAGCATACAAGAGGAGAGATGGATATCACCAAGCCAAACAATGTTATGATCTGAATGTTTGGGCTGAAGATGGTGATTGGTACGATAATAGAGTGTGTTACACTTGTGGTGTTCGAGGACACATTGCTGTTAACTGCCAAGGTTGGAGGTTTGAGACAAGAAGATGTTTTGAATTCAATATCAAAGGACACATTGCCAGGGATTGCCCAATGAGATCAAAGGGAAGATTGAGGGCTGAATCTCAGAAAATGGCAAAGAAGCCAGTCAATGTCAAAGCAAAGCCCAAAGAACAAAAAGTTCAAGAACATAAACTTCAAGAACAGAAAGTAAAGCTTTCGCAGGGGCAAAAAGACAGACTGAGGAAGAAGAGGAAGAAAGCGAGAGAATATCTCGAAAGGATTTTGTCCTCGGATACAGCTGTTAAAGCGAATAACAGTTCTGATAAATCGTCTTGCTTTCCAAAGAATGAAAAATCTAGCAAAACGGATTCATCAGATACAAATCTGAGGACGAAAAGGAAATCAAAGAAAGTGGAGAAATCACTTCCTGGTGATGAATTTGTTTCTTCGGAAACAAAGGAGCCACGTGTGGGTAATGAATCTGACTCATTAAAGTCAAACAAGCCAAGTTCAGGCAATGAATCTGGTGTGGTAAAGCCAGAAGAGCCATGTGTTGAGGTAAAAGTTGAGAATTCTAGTCTAACAATGGATGATGTAAATTTTCCACCATTGTTGAACAAGAATTCAAAATCACCCAAGGACCGTCAGGCTTGGGTGAAACTGTTTAAATGAAAAACCTGACTTGCCGGAGCTCCCAGGTTGGTAAGAGTGGAGCAGGAATCGTCATCTTTCTTGAGAAATTCACTTCGGTGATATTTCGAACTTACAAGTGGTAAATCAGGGACATTAAGTTGTACTTGATTTTCTACAAGTGATATTTGTGGATTGATCTTAAAAATGTTAGTTTTTACAAGTGGTTAAAGAAAACAAGGTGATGAATGATCCTCATGTTTGAAAAATGACTCACAAAACTAATGTTCCGGAAAAACCATTTTGATTAAAATAAACTTAAGTGTTTTGAAATCACTATGGGAAAATGTTTTGGTGTCAGGGGGAGTTCTGATTGTTTATGCCAAGTGAATGGAGAATTGAAGTAATTCTCATCATGTTGTCACGTTTTCTTGTACAGTTTGTTTTCAAATTTTCCCAAAAAATCAAAATTGAAATATATTTTGATTTTAGGGGGAGAAAAATTTTAAAAAAAAATTTGAAAATTCCAAAAACATTGAAAAATGCAAAAATGAGTTTTGTTGTGAAAAAGATGAATGATAGTAGATCAGTTGGACTATCACAGCATGCTAAAGAAATGTAAAGTCAAAATGTGATAAACGGTCTCACTAAAGATGTGACGGTATGCTCAGCTAGACTAGTAGATTTGCGAGAACGATACAAATCTAAAATGAAAAAGCCTAGTTCTAGTGGGAAACATGGTCAAAAGCATAGTACTTAGTTTTGTCCTTCTTGATTGTGTGCCTACTCAGTAATCGCTGATTGTCGAAAGACATAAAACTGGTTAAGTTTGTGAACTTTCACAACTTTGCTGAAAAGTCGCTGTGATTGTGCATTTTATTTTGCAAAGATTTAAACTTGTTTTATTTCTTTATTTTGTTTAAGCATTGGACATCCTCTGCGTATACGTGAGTATCGAACTGGATGTTAGTGCCTAAACGTTCTGCTTTATTTTCTTTGGTGTTTCGTTTAAGCTTTGGATCACCTCTGCGTATACGGAAGTATCGACCTGGTGGTTAAAGCCTAAACAACTTCAACTTATTTTTATTTTCTTATTTTGTTTAAACATTGGACTTTCTCTGCGTATACGGAAGTATCGACCTGATTCTTAATGTTTAAACATTCTGCTTTGTTTTTGCACAAATCACAGTTGATAAAAGTTTAAAGGCATTACTTGAATCAGTGTATTGCATGATGAGGGGATATGCTGAGATCGTGGGGTCCATAAGAATTTAGTGCAAAATTAATATACCTTAACGTATCGGTAAGCATTTTGAAAGTTTTTAGATTGAGTTTAAGTGGACAACAATATCGTCAATCTATGTGAATCGTTTAGAACTGGAAATGTTTAAAGCTTAACGGTGCTAGTGATTGGTCACATAAACTGATATGATCCTCTTACACAAGCTCACAAAAAATATTGTCTGTAAATATTTCTTTATCGTATTTCTGCTTTATTTCAAAAATCCAAAAAGATTTTCGAAGTGTTTTAGCATAAACTTTTGAAAAATACAAAAGATTTTCGACAACTGATGTTGGAGAGCTGATATTCAAAATTTCAAGTGCTGAACATGATGAACTGGTTTGGGAGTGTGTGTGCTGAATTGAAAATTTTTGATTTAAGAAAGTAGTTGAGATTAGTTAATCAGGGTCATTAATTTGAACTTGATGTAACTATTACTAGTAAGTTTTTCTTATTGATTTAAGTGAAAACTTATGTTTTGGTGAGAAAATGTTTGCAGGAGTTGAGCTGAACAGAATTAAAGCCAGGATGTGATCTCAAGGTGATAGCTAATTCCAGACAGTGATCCCAGCATGATGAAAGGGGGAGTCTGACGAGGTTAGAGCCAAAGAGAAGATCCTGGTATATGCTAAGAAAGAAAGGAGACCGATCAAGATTGAAGAGTCGCCATGTTGAAGACTCTCACTGAAGATTCCGTCAACATTCAAGGGGGAGTCTGTTGGTGCAGTTGTCTGTCGACTTCATCTTCGTTCAAGTTTCAGATTGTGAAAGAGCCCGAAGACCGGTAAAGACTGAAGAATGAGAAGACTCGACACTTAAGACTCGTCAACATCCGAGGGGGAGTCTGTTGGTGCATTACGTCTGTCGACTTCGTCTTGTATCGAGTCTTACATTAGAATTGTGAAATCAGGGCGCGTTATACGAGAAATAGAGAAGGATTTATGTGGATTGGAGGTAATTTCGTTTGAAAGTGTAATGTGCAAGTTCAAATGAAATCACCATGTGTAATTTCGTTTGAACTGACATTGGTCACCTTCAAACGATATAGTAACCACTATATATACCTTGAGTGCTAGTTCATTTGTAACCTTCTTGATTCCGACGCCGAGGTGCTGTCGAAGTGTCTACGTGCTGTAAATTGCTTCAAGATCAATAAACAAGACAGTTAATAGTGAATACAAGATAAACAAAGACAGAATCAATGAATTCCGCCTCTGATTCTGTCTGAGCACTCTTCTGATCGACTCGTTAGGTCGTTTCACGATCCTACAAACGGTAGTCCCAACCGACTTCGTCATCCTTGATGACGCTCGACTTGTGTTGGGATGACCTTTTGTGAAAACCCATGAAGCTTTGAAAAATCGGAAGCAAAACAACTTACCCATTCAATTAGGGGCATTCAAAAAATTTGTCGATCTTGAGTGATTAATGAAATATCCAATCGGCAATGATCACCCCCTAATTGAAGATTAAGATGAGCCACCCGATACGGAAGAAGAAATCGACCACTTTGTCGAAGAAGAGGTCGCCATTGAACAAACCTTTTTGGTTCTTGACCAAAAGGAGCAACCAAATAAGGAGTCGCCTAAATACCCACCACTTGAGCTCGAAGAACTCCCAAAAGGTTTGGAATATGCTTTTTTTGACAAGGATGGTAAGCTACCTGTAATTATTTCGTCAAAGTTAACTAGTTTAGTAAAAGAAAAATTAATCACACTTTTGAAAAAACACAAAAACGCGATTGCATGGAAGCTTGTAGATATTAAATGAATAAATCCTTCCATGTGCATGAACAAAATTTTAAAAAATGATGACTATAAATCGGTAATACAACCACAACGTAAAGTAAATCCAAATGTTCAAGAAGTTGTTAAAAATGAATTCATCAAACTACTTGATGCCGGACTTATCTACCCGATTTCCGATAGTCCTTGGGTAAGTCCCGTCCAAGTAGTTCCTAAGAAAGGAGGTATGACGGTGATCACTAACAAAAAAATGAACTAATACCATCAAGAAGCGTCACCGGATGGAGAGTGTGTATAGATTATCGTCGATTAAATGAGGCAACAAGGAAAGATCATTTTCCCTTACCTTTTATTGATCAAATGTTAGAAAGATTATCCGGTCACAAATTTTATTGTTTTTTAGATGGTTTTTCAGGATACTTCCAAATACCGATAGCTCCCGAAGACCAAGAAAAGACAACATTCACATGTCCCTACGGAACTTTTGCATATCGATGCATGCCTTTCGATCTATGTAATGCCCCAGCTACTTTTCAACGTTGCATGATGGCCATCTTCCATGATATGATAGAAAAGACTATGGAAGTCTTCATGGACGACTTTTCTATCTTTAGAGATTCATACGACCAATGTCTCGATAACCTTGAACAAATGCTATCCCGGTGTGAGGAAACGAACCTCGCCCTTAATTGGGAAAAATGTCATTTCGTGGTAACGGAGGGAATAGTACTCGGTCATAAAATCTCAAGCGAAGGAATGGAGGTTGATCGGGCTAAAATAGACACCATTTCCTGATTACCACCCCCATCCTCCGTTAGAGCCATCAGAAGTTTCTTAGGGCATGCCGGATTTTATAGACGATTTATCAAAGACTTTTCTAAAATCTCAAGACCGTTAACCAAATTACTTGAAAAAGATGCACCATTCATCTTTGACAAGGATTGCAACCAAGCATTTATAACACTAAAAGAAATGCTAGTCAATGCACCTATCATGATAGCGCCTGGGACAAAGAAAAGATAAGCATTTTCACCCAATATACTACGCTAGTAAAACGCTTAACGATGCACAAGAAAATTACACAACAACTAAAAAAGAATTATTAGCTGTAGTATTTACTTTTGATAAATTTCGTTCTTATCTTGTTCTTTCTAAAACGATAGTTTATACATACCATGCAGCCATTCATTATCTCTTTAAGAAACAGGATGCCAAACCACATTTAATCAGATGGATTCTACTCCTCCAAGAATTCGACATTGAAATAAAAGACAAAAGAGGAGCAGAAAACACCGCTGCAGATCATCTTTCCCGCCTGGAAGACCTAGCTTTGGAGGCAACTAGGGACGAGCTCATCAATGAAAAATTCCCAACGGAGTCCTTAGAAATGGTGGAATACCGAGAAGAACCATGGTACGCCGACTACTTAGCTAGTGGAATAGTCGCAAAAGGTTGGCCACATCATCAAAGAAAAAAATTCTTTGCTGATGTAAAGCACTATTTTTGGGAGGATCCTTATCTTTTCAAAATGTGTGCCGACCAACTTATTCAACGATCCGTACATGGTGGCGAAGCAAGAAAAATTCTCCGTCATTGTCATGAAGGTCCATACAGAGGACATCATGGTGCCGCTAGTACCGCGTGAAAGGTATTTGATTCAGGATTCTATTGGCCAACCATCTACAAAGACGCTCAAAGTCTTATTAAGACATGTGATGCATGCCATCGATCAGGTAATATTTCTTTCAAAAATGAAATGCCATGAAATGGCATTCTTGTTTGTGAAATATTTGATGTGTGTGGGGACTCAACTTTATGGGACCTTTCCCACCATCAAAAGGAAACAAATGTATACTTGTGGCAGTATATTACTTGTCAAAATGGGCCGAAGCCGGAGCTCTTCCAACAAATGATGGAAGAGTTGTGGTAAGATTCCTAAAACGATTATTTTCTCGTTTTGGAACTCCAAAAGCGTTAACAAGTGATACGGGTACCCATTTTTTGTAACCATCAACTTGAAAAGATTTTAACAAGATATGGGGTCTATCACCGGATCTCAACCACATATCACCCTCAAACAACTGGACAAGCCGAAGTAACTAATCGAGGTTTAAAGAGAATACTTGAAAAAACTATAGGGTTAAATTAAGAGGAATGGGCTGATAAATTAGACGACGCTTTATGGGCTTTTCGAACTGCATATAAAACAATCATAGGTACCACCCCATATAAGCTTGTCTATGGAAGAAGCTGTCATTTGCCAGTAGAAATAGCACACAAAGCCTACTAGGCAATAAAAAAAGTAAACTTAGACATAGAAACTGCCGGTAAAAATTGATTTTGTCAATTAAATGAATTAGACGAATTAAGGAATCACGCATACTCTAACTCCGAAATTTATAAGGAAAGAATGAAAAATTTGCATGATAAACACACTAAACCTAATGAATTCCCGGTAGGAGATCAAGTTATATTATTTAATTCACGACTTCGACTATTTCCCGGTAAATTAAAGTCTAGGTGGTCGGGACCTTTTTGTATCACCCATATTTTTCCACACAGTGCAATTAAAATTACATCTCGGAATGGAATTCCATTCAAAGTCAATGGACAACGGCTAAAGCTTTATCAAGGATGAAGAAGAGGAGATCCCGCTACAAGTGGTCGAGGAATGAACGAAGGTTTGTGCATCAACATCATGTCTTGTAGGTAATGGACGTCGGGAAAGCTACTAAAATCGATGGCCAGGAAATTCACAAAGTTCAAATCAAATGAATGGAACTATCAAGCCCGCTTTGATGTTCTCAAAACAAGGCCCGAGGAAATTCCAAGACAAGTATGTCTCGAAACCCTAGAAGTTGTGGGGCACCTAGACCGTTTCAACACCCTCGTCACGGGTCCACTAAGGGTGGCCCTCTGTACTATACTCCACGCGGTTCATGAATATAGCATGGAGTTCTAGAGCACATTTGGGTTCAAAGCAAAAGCAGAGCCATTTAATGGAGAAGGGGTTGAATTCCGGTGTGCCGGGGAGATGCTTTCAATCTCTATTGCACAATTTGGGGTGCAAATTGGTTTGTTTTTCGAAGAAGATGCCGGTGAAGAAGAAAACACGGGTGGTCTCCGTGAGATCTTGTCCAACATGCGTCAAACGGCATGGTCTCAAATCGGGGAAGGTCCATAGGATCCAAGCCAAACCAAGAGCTCCCAGTTACGGGACCCTCTTTACCACTACATTCATAGGGCCCTTAGCAACTCCCTCACTCAAAGGCGTGATAGCACCGGTGTTGTCAACTTACGTGATCCGACGATCTTGTACTGCATCCACAACCGTGTCCCTCTCACCTGCTCCTCCGAAACATGAATCTGAATCAACTGGCCTCCTCCCCAACACCTATCTTCTTTGGGGGATGGATCTACCGCCTCTATAAGACCTTTGTTCAAAGAATTCCAAAATCCTTCTGTAAGGGTCCATGGTCGGGCAAGGTAGATCTCGTTCAATGCCGTGTAATTGGAATCATCCATGAGACGGGTGACGGGACGGTCCGCTTCCAAACGACTCGGGGCATGCTTGGAACCCGTAGGAAGCCCTCGTTCTTCACGCCAACCCAATCCGTCCTCCTCCTCAATTTCATGGCTAGCCGGGTTCATCCTCGTCTCAAGGGGTGGTTTTCCTAACTTTCAAAGCTTACATGATCTTTTGTAGGAAAACCTCTTATGCACCCGCAACACCTACAACATGGCCAGCAACACCTACACCTGGGTCGGAGCAATGGAGCACAACATCTCCGATATGCAAGATGACATCACTTACATGCACGACCACATGCTGTACCAAGGAGGAGACGATGAAGACGAGGACATGGACTGATTTGGAGGCATTGACGGTGGTGTGACATTGGATGAAGCTTCTATCAGGTTAACCATTTATCCCATGAAGAATTGACTGGCCTGCATGCCAAAGTTTGAACAATTTACTTTCCTTAACACTTTTACTTTCTGCATTTTATTTTTAGTTGATGTGTGATGTAGGGTGATTAACTTTGGTATGTTTAGGATGTTTGTTATGTGGTGTGGTATTTAAGCAAAACAGGTACCCAGGAAGCTTGGAGGCACTAAGTATTAGTGCTACATAAGCCCGGAAACCCAAACCGAAAGCCAAAAACCAGTTTTCATTGATTGCAGACTGTCACCACGGGGCCGTGCTCAGCCAGCACGCCCCCGTGTCCACTTCCCTGTACCTGCTGTTTGTCTAAAAATTGCCTGCCACGGAGTCGTGTCCACCAGGCATACCCCGTGGCCACATTCTGTAAGTTTCTGTTACTGGCACTCTGACCACGGGGTCGTGCTCAGCCAGCACGAGGCCGTGGCCATGTGTCCAGTAACACCAAACCTTGTTTTTCAACACCTTTTTACACATTCAATCAACCTAAAAACTTATTTTTCGGATACATTAAGGACAATGTGTAATTTAAGTGGGGGGGGGGGGAAGCTAAAACCTTGAATTTCACAAGTCCTAATAACAAGCCTTATACAAAACACTATTGGAACCGCTAATCACCCCAAATGTTTTCATAAAATTTTCATTTTTTTTTACTTGTCTCGGTTTAAATTGGGAATAACAAATTCTAAAAAGGTTATATTTTTACAAATTTACAACCGATAGCGTCGTGATAAAAAGAACCAACATAAGAAAATTATGAAACGGCATAACGAATCTAATTAAAAGTTGATTATATATACTTGATCACATTATAAACCCATTCCCACAACAAGTGAGTTTTGAGCCTTTATTGAGCATACAAGCGTATATCTTTAAACTAAATGCTCATTTTTCGTTTCTTGTGTTAATAGCCGCTTGGTTCTTACAACTCTAGAACTTGCCACGACGATACATTCCCGGTCCTCACCAACTTAAACCCAAGTAAGTAAATGATGGAAGCATTAGGACTAACCCATTTTCCTTTCAACGCCATTAAAATTTAAACAAGTATATGGTTGCCCTAAACGGGACTTCTAACATAAAATGACTTGCCCATGCAAGGGCTAATCAGAAAATAACAAAGGAACCAAATAAGGTCAAAAACAAATCAGGAATAGTCCTAAGTTCTTTGTCTAGACCCAAGAATAAAAATGTGCAATCGTGTAACTGAGATTAAACACAAAAGGCTAGTGTTTAATTCACTCAGTGTTGGCTCTGATACCATCCTGTCACACCCCGATATTTCCACGTTTGACCGGTGGGCCTGGTAGGGGAGTATCGTGACGTATTTGATATCATCATAGTCAAACAACACAATATATAAATGCACAGCGGAAGCAAAAGATAAATATATTACAATCCGAATATAAAGTAATATCAAGTATTACAACGGAAAGTAAAGGATCCACAGGCGGATCAAATAAAAGGAAAAACTGTTCAACAGACTTTGGACGCCTAGAACTTGCAAGATTTCTTATTAACGCCTTGAGCTTCCAGCCAATTACGTTCAGTACCTGTCACTTAACCTTTTTGGAAAATACGTCAGTTTTCACTGGTAAATACACTCAACCGACTCATTTGAAAAGAGATTAAGAAAATTGATTTAGATGCAACAGGCACAAAATATTTTGACACTTTGATTAAACTGCACAAGGCAAAATTAATCTTTTATAACTTGGGACAATTATATTTATAATCTTGTATACAGATTTACATGTTCGTTGTACGTTCAGGGCCCGGTGTAGAAACCGAGTCAAGATTAACAGACACGCCACAAGTATAAGCCCACAAGAGAGTGAGATATCGTTTCCCTTTAAGCAACTTTCAGTGTATGCCTACACCCCGTGCTTAAGGCGTGGCCATTTTATACTACAATGATGTCAAGGATATCCGGGACATGGTCATTAACCCCTAAAGGCTTTTATTTCAAACAATACAGATTAAAACGGGTTTCCTCAATAATTTAACCACAATACGATTAAACATTCAATACCCGACCAAGCGGTATTATTGTAATACCGTATCCCAAGCCCGTATAGGGAAAATAAGTTAAGAGTATTTACCTTAGCTAAATATAAATTCAATACCAGCCGTATTTCAACTCAGCAAGCACAAGTACTTCTACTGGGGCTCTTAATCTGGAACGAAGATTTTTAATAACCTATTAGATTTCTAACGGGTCTTTAATTAAGCCTATGCTTAGACCGGTTAGTTTTAAAGAGGAAGATACGGTTCAAACGCATGATAAGGCGAAGACCGGTTTAGAGTGTGGTTTTGACCCGACAAGCTTGTATGCTTGTTTAATATGGGTAACTTAAACACATTCTGGATTTTGGGACCAAAAAGATATGGTTTGACCCGTTTCGGCTAGTTTATGGAAAGTAGTCACATAAGCCGATTCGAACGCGACAAGCGCGTAACGAGTACCCATAAGAGTCATATACAGGTTTCCTAAGTTAATATGCCTTAAATATGTTGTGATATCAGTAGGATACCTTCCATTATGCCCAAAACGAGTTTAATCTCAATATAAGCCCCGAAGGGGTATTTTGGTCATTTACATAAGGAATATATACTACCTGTCATACAACTAACTAAACGTCGTGACCATAAGGTATAACCTCGGAAGGTTATTCCCTATATACTATGGTCACCTAATGTGTTTGGTCGGATCCTAATGATCGACCAAACGGGTCGGGTTCGAAAGTATAAGCGATTTTTTAGATCGCTTACCTTACGATCCTAAATAAGCACTAAACTAAAAGTGACGAGCTAAGCATGTTAAAACATGCTTAACTAAGTTTAGAAAACAGGTTTGGTATCAAAACAAACGGTTTTGATACCTAAGAGTAGTTTGGTTACAAAATACGCAATAATACGCATTTTGGCCGAAACTACGACTCGTCACTGAGCCTAGATAACGTGGTAATCAGTAGGTATAGTCACTAGGGACTATAACCATCGTGATTACGCTCACGTTATGAAGTTCAAACGAACTTCGTATTGACCATAAACTGGTCAATGCAGAAAGTTAAACAAAGTTTGACTTTAACGCTAAAACGAATAAAAGAACGAAGGGACACTTACAAAGGGTCCCCGAAAGCTAATCTTGATCCAAGTAACTCAGGTATAAAGCAATGGCTTCAACTTAGAGCATTCTTAGATCAGATTTGTGGGTTTTGTAAGTGAATGGTTTGGGTATTTATAGTAAATGGACAACCGTTAGGATCGTTCTTCGAATACCGTGCTTTGATCTTGTCCCTACACTTGTTGCAACACTTAGTTAACTCAAATTGGCCCCCCAACATCAGGGATTTACATGTAGCATTGGCCTTTGGAGTGTTTAGCAGCTGTTACAACTGATTAAACAACTTTTGCTGATCTGAAAGGGCCTCGCGTGACGCCAAGGGGGCTAGGAGTCACGCCTAGGTCCTTCTGATCAGCAACCAGTTTCCAAAGTTTCCATTTTAGTCCCCGTTGTGTATTAAGGCCATTTCGGACATGTATAAGGCTCGTTAAGTCAACTTTAAGGCCCTAAAATGATGCCTAAACATTGTGGACATGAAACATGCTCAAAAACATCCCGGATGTCGGTTCGTTTGGTCGTACGATTGCGATGTTCGCTTAATTACGACGGAATGTGCATAAGCGCGAAAGACGATCCAAATTGCGTGA
Organism: Helianthus tuberosus; assembly: GCA_030545235.1. Classification (NCBI taxonomy): domain Eukaryota; kingdom Viridiplantae; phylum Streptophyta; class Magnoliopsida; order Asterales; family Asteraceae; genus Helianthus; species Helianthus tuberosus. The sequence continues at coordinate 56,560,073 of CM060375.1, forward strand.
CGAATGGGTTTTTCTTATGCCAAACACTAAAATAAAATATTTTAGTGCTTACATAAATTTTTGGATGTCCGGGTGTATTCAGAACATAAGTTATGCGCGAAAATGCAAACTTATGCACTTTTTGACGATTTTAGTCCCTGATCCTTCTACACTTGATCTTAACATGATTTCTTGCACTTTGAGCCCTCTAACTTGACTTTTAAGGGCCTTAAGACATAACCAAAAAAAATTTTAAGTCCTTGGGTGACTTTATGGTTACCCGAAAAGTCATAAATTTCAACGTTGATGCTTTTAACCCCTCGTATACGAATATTGTCATAACTTTCTCATATGCTAGCGAAACTTGGTGAAATTTTTATCATGTATTCTAGTGAGCATAATTGATCGTTACAAAGCTTTGGTTTTGCTAAAAGGTCACTCAGAGGTATACTTTAAACATGCTGACACATTTAACCCCTGTAGTTTGTAATCTCTCACTTTCTTTCACAATTAGCTTCGTATGATCCATGAATCATTCGTTTTAAGGGTATAAACATCATGTAGGGATATTATAGGGTATATTTATCCATTGTTGACATTTTGAACCCTTATATTCACATATTTTCCATGTTTGTCAACTTTAGTCCTTCTAGAGTATTCTTTCACACGTTCGAAGCTTATGACACGTGTCAATACATTATAGAACGTGAATTTTCGAGGTGTTACATCCTCACCCCCTTAAAAGAAATCTCAACCTCGAGATTTGTTAAAATGCTGGGAGTACTTTTTGCCGCATAATGGACTTAACTTCTATAACATATCTGGAGTCCTTATAAGCTCCCAAAGTGACCCCTATATTAGGTGCATGTATCCTTTTGGAGCTTATTAACCTGTTGATCCTTAATCGATGCAGGATGCTCATCACATCATAAATCTGCATATCATTATGTGATAGTGCTCCTTGACTTATTGGTGAAACACATCCTTCTGTCACTTGGGTGCAATGTATTGTGAGCTCTGCCAAGCTCCTTAAATAGGTTTTACCTTATGAGCTACTTGATCTTGATACATTCGATTTCCTCCGAATGATTCTATATATTCAGAGCTTAACTAGCCAGATAATTTAACAATTTGGCACACCCTTCCTGGGCGATATCTTTTGTTGAACCTTATTCCTTACCAAGAATTTAGGAGGGTTGCTACTTTCATTAATTCTTGATTTTCTGCCGAATACTGGCAACTTATAGATGATTAGGGATTTGTATGATCTTATTTGTTGTTTCCAATGCAACTTTCAGATCCTGTTAATTGGACTTACCCGTCTATTGTCCTAACAATAGATGTTTAACATTCCACCAATACAAGGTCTCCAAAGGAGCAGCCTTGATGCTTATATATCAACTATTATAGAAAAGCTTATCTTAAGGTGAGATGGTTATTCCAACCACCGCTTAATTAATTTTTTAAGGAATAGCTAATCCTTGTCGTTAGTCGAACAAATCGACGATCCTGGGCAGCTGGTGGTGAATTCTTAATTGTTGCCTAAATAGGGTTGCGGTAATCAATGCATAAGCAAAATGAACCGTCTTTCTTATTTAGAAATACCGAATTTTCAGAATATTGAGTTAGGCTTTAAGAACCTATATTTTAAAACTTTCTTAGTCAGGGTTGTGATTCCTCCAGTGATGGTACTAGCCATTTAGGAAAAATTTTATAATGATACAGCCTTATATGGGATATAAATCTTAACTCTACTTGCTTCTCAGAAGGTAAACAAGGTAATCTCAGGAGAAAATCAAGGTACAAGGAGGTTACAGAGATTTTCCATATCTCATGCTCCAATTCATCCACCATTGCTGGTGTCAATTAAGTGTCACATTCATGCTATGAGTCCACAGACTCCTTTACCAAGAAACATTTATTTGGAAAAATTCCATTTTCTAGATATCTTCTTTGAATACCATTAGCTGACTTTAATACCGTATTACCATTGAAATATCTTTGTGGTTCCATGCATTAAACCTCCATACTGATCAGGCATGGAAGCAATCTATGGAACATATTAAGATACACCAATCCTCATATGGCGCTTTTGTCATACCATTTGGTATTCGTAATCAATAGAGATAAAAGAGATATCAATTTCATATGATGATGTATTTTATCTGGAGAAAGGGTATACTATAATTTTACGACTGAAGATTTCTGACAGGAATAGAAGAAACGGTTCCTATGATTTTCTATTTGTAAGCTTTACCTTACACTTAATATCTAGGGTTCTTATGGTAGATTTTTAAGAGTCTACTATACTTTCAATTTATGAAATTGATTGGCATCCGAATCAAAGCAGAACTCTTAGCGTTCATTCTACTTCATATTTTATGCTTAAGGTTCTAATAGGCAGATTTAATAACTTACAAAATTTATTCCACAAGTGACTTATATGCACCTGCATCAAACAATACCCTTGCATACACATCATGGATAAGGACGTACCGGTTATAATATTGTCATCTTGTATGACCTCTTTTACTTCCATCTGAGAGCCCTTAGCGTTTGTCTTCTTATCTCCTTTAAGCTTCTTCGCATACTTTGGGCAATTGGATTTGATATGCCCTTTCTCGTTACAGTTGTAACAAGTCGCATCTCCTATCTTCTGGCATTCCAATGTTTTATGCTCTCTAGATTTGCAGATCCCACAAGCCCTCGGCTGCGACTGGGATTTTGATTCGAACCTGCACTTCCCATAATGGCACTTCTTGCATGTCTTGCATACAGGTTTCTCGTTGGACTTTTGTTTGTTCTTCTTCTTAGAGCTCTGGGAGTTATCTTCCTCCCTTTTTCTTTTTAGCTCATCTTTTGCATTTGAGGCATGAACAAGATCCCCCTTAAGAGTAAGGAGATGTGGTCCTAGATAAAATTTGGAGCGAGTAGCATGGGGTTCCTTGATCTTTTTCACAGCCTTCTTCACAGCTTTTCCAACAGCTGCGTCTATCATAGTTTGAAGGACATCTTTAGAAATTTTAAGGTTCACAATTGTATCATCATTGACATGGGCCGCATCATCCATAACACGATCAACGGCTGTCTTATCTGAGTTTGCCATACTCGATATTGGTTCCTAACACCAATAAAACAATTTCTTAGTTGCAATCCAACAACTGCTATTCGTCATCCTGGTGACCTAATATACTAACCATGGTATCGTTATACCATACGGGCTAATATAGTATGAACATTCTCTATGAATGTCCTGTAGATATGTATATATATATCAATTATACTTAGCCTAGGCCATAGAAGACCATTAATGGCATTTAAGGTTTGGACCTAGTCCATCACCTTGTTAACAGGGGATCAATTGTCACATCTGTCTTGATCATATTGATGATTTTGGATAGCTTGAAAGCTTGACATTGGGATATCAGAAAAGAGTGATTCCTAATAGATATAAAATATCAATCTAGGATTCGTTGGAGCATTTTCTATAGTATCATCGGCCAATTTCTACCTCGCATTAAATGACCGGAGTCCTAATCAGGTGGAGACAACAGTTCTCAACATTTATCGCTCATTATAGAATCATATGTGCCAGCATCGAATAATTTCTGCATAAATTGCTTGACAAGGAAAGGTACCTGCTATATAGTTATCATTCTGCACCATCTCCTGGGCGTTCATCTGGAAGACTCATGCGTTCGTTTTCTTGGCCTCTTCGGGCTTTTTTTTATTCCTAGGGCAGTTGGTCCTGATATACCCCTTCTCGTTGCAACCATAACAGGTTGCGTCTTTCAGCTTCTTGTAATCCAAGGTTTTATGTTCCTTAGACTTGCAAATCCCACAAGGTAGAGGCTGAGATTCAAATCTGCATTTCCCCAGGTAGTATTTCCGACAAGTTTTGCACCTGGTCTTCTCACCCGATTGCTAGCTGTCTTCCTTAAACCCGGAACTCTTCTTATCCTCAGAGTTCCTCTTTGCCTTCCTATCGGAGCGATGAGAATTTTCATCCTCCCTTTTACGCTTTCCATCTTCAGAGGCTTTGGCAACCTTGTTTCTGACCACATCGAGTGTGAGAGATAGCGACAGATCTGCCGCTGACCTGAATGTAGTAGGTCTCGATGCCTTCACACTGGCCTTTATTTCTGGGGCTAGACCCCCAATAAAGCGAGCTATTCGCTTTGGTTCCGGTGTGATCAAGTAAGGAACCAATCGAGACATGGTATTGAAACTTGTAAGGTATGCTTGACAATCTAATTCTCCATGACTAATGTCAAGAATTCAGTCTCAATTTTCTCAACTTCATGTTGAGGACATAAATTTTCCTTGGTAAGAGTAACAAACTGCTCCCATGTTAGATTATACAACGGGATTTTCCCAGTAGCCTGGATTAGCGACTTCCACCAAGCTAGAGCTTCTCCTTTAAAAGATTGTGAAACAAACTTCACATTGTCTTTTTCTATACATCCGCTAATATCCACAACAGTATCCATCTCATCGAGCCACGTCATGCAGTCGATGGCTCCCTTTTCTCCTGTGAAGTCTCTGGGCTTGCAGGAGACGAAATATTTATACGAACAGGTTTTAACATGTGGCTCTTGATTAAGCACAACCTGTCCAGACGGAACACTCCTCTGATTTGACAAGTTATGAACATCGTCTTCCCTTGACTCATGTGATTTAGAAGGGGGCTTACTACGAGCCGCAGATAGAGTCCTAGAGTGTGTATCACTTGATTCATCATACTGTCTGTCGAGAGCTCATGTAACGGCATTATCTATTAATGCCTGCAGTTCCGCACCAGTTATATTAACTCTGGTAGCATCATTATTCTCTCTCTGGTGGCTGTTGACCTCATCCGATCCAGCCATGTAGTTTGATGGCTACATAAATATCGACGATGATTCTTTTCAGAGGTTATTATGGAATTATCATTTTTGACGATTCATCAACCATGGTAATATAAACCATATTGGTTAATTTGTTTGTTATATTTAATCAGCATTTTCATTATAATTTATCCTAGTTATAAAACATTAAGGATATTAAGGTGGCGCAAAGGCCTAGTCACAAGGACAGTTTTAAATTTACAAGCCATGATTTCAGAGAATCGAGGCATTAAGGTTCGAACATATTTCATTACCTTTTCTGGACAGAGAGTCAAAGACTACTACTGTCTTTAGTCTTAGAGGACGTTTAATTATAGCTCGTAGGCACTTCATCCTTAAGGGATGATTATTTCAAATAAGGGAATTTAGATTAACCCCCTTTTTAAAGATGGCCTGTGTGACTTTAACAATTCACAGTTTGCCAAAAATGTTAACATACTTACAGATGTTAACTGGGATTGGAATCCTTTAGATAAGTTTTACCGTCTTGGCTATGTCTACAATGACATTTAGGCTAGGTTTTACCTTTAAGACTCCTTTAATATTTAACGCAGAACAATCCTAAATTGAAATGTTAACAAGGATCTGAATCTAATTGTGGAACTACCATCTTGGCCTTGTCTTAAAGTAACATATGGCTAGGTCTTGTCCTTTTTAAATTTTGCCATTTTATTATAATGGTAGATCTTATAATATAGGAATGATATTTTAAATATAATCGTTCCATTAAAATTTAAACAAGTATATGGTTGCCCTAAACGGGACTTCTAACAAAAAATGACTTGCCCATGCAAGGGCTATTCAAAAAATAACAAAGGAACCAAATAAGGTAAAAAACAAATCAGGAATAGTCCTAAGTTCTTTGTCTAGACCCAAGAATAAAAATGTGCAATCGTGTAACTGAGATTAAACACAAAAGGCTAGTGTTTAATTCACTCAGTGTTGGCTCTGATACCAACCTGTCACACCCCGATATTTCCACGTTTGACCGGTGGGCCCGGTAGAGGAGTATCGTGACGTAGTTGATATCATCATAGTCAAACAACACAATATATAAATGCACAACGGAAGCAAAAGATAAATATATTACAATCCGAATATAAAGTAATATCAAGTATTACAACGGAAAGTAAAGGATCCACAGGCGGATCAAATAAAAGGAAAAACTGTTCAACAGACTTTGGACGCCTAGAACTTGCAAGATTCTTTATTAACGCCTTGAGCTTCCAGCCAATTACGTTCAGTACCTGTCACTTAACCTTTATGGAAAATACGTCAGTTTTCACTGGTAAATACACTCAACCGACTCATTTGAAAAAAGATTAAGAAAATTGATTTAGATGCAACAGGCACAAAATATTTTGACACTTTGATTAAACTGCACAAGGCAAAATTAATCTTTTATAACTTGGGACAATTATATTTATAATCTTGTATACAGATTTACATGTTCGTTGTACGTTCAGGGCCCGATGTAGAAACCGAGTCAAGATTAACAGACACGCCACAAGTATAAGCCCACAAGAGAGTGAGATACCGTTTCCCTTTAAGCAACTTTCAGTGTATGCCTACACTCCGTGCTTAAGGCGTGGCCATTTTATAATACAATGATGTCAAGGATATCCGGGACATGGTCATTAAACCCTAAAGGCTTTTATTTCAAACAATACAGATTAAAACGGGTTACCTCAATAATTTAACCACAATACGATTAAACATTCAATACCCGACCAAGCGGTATTATTATAATACCGTATCCTAAGCCCGTATAGGGAAAATAAGTTAAGAGTATTTACCTGAGCTAAATATAAATTCAATCCCAGCCATATATCAATTCAGCACGCACAAGTACTTCTACTGGGGCACTTAATCTGGAACGAAGGTTTTTAATAACCTATTAGATTTCTAACGGGTCTTTAATTAAGCCTATGCTTAGTCCGGTTAGTTTTAAAGAGGAAGATACGGTTCAAACGCATGATAAGGCGAAGACCGGTTTAGAGTGTGGTTTTGACCCGACAACCTTGTATGCTTGTTTAATATAGGTAACTTAAACACATTCTGGATTTGGGGACAAAAAAGATATGGTTTGACCCGTTTCGGCTAATTTATGCAAACTAGTCACATAAGCCGATCCGAACGCGACAAGCGCGTAACGAGTACCCATAAGAGTCATATACAGGTTTCCTAAGTTAATATGCCTTAAATATGTTGTGATATCATTAGGATACCTTCCATTATGCCCAAAACGAGTTTAATCTCAATATAAGCCCTGAAGGGGTATTTTGGTCATTTACCTAAGGCATATATACTACCTGTCATACAACTAACTAAACGTCGTGACCATAAGGTATAACCTCGGAAGGTTATTCCCTATATACTATGGTCACCCAATGTGTTTGGTCGGATCCTAATGATCGACCAAACGGGTCGGGTTCGAATGTATAAGCGATTGTTTAGATCGCTTACCATACGACCCTATATAAGCACTAAACTAAAAGTGACGAGCTAAGCATGTTAAAACATGCTTAACTAAGTTTAGAAAATAGGTTTGGTATCAAAACAAACGGTTTTGATACCTAACAGTAGTTTGGTTACAAAATACGCAAGAATACGCATTTTGGCCGAAACTACGACTCGTCACTGAGCCTAGATAACGTGGTAATCAGTAGGTATAGTCACTAGGGACTATAACCATCGTGATTATGCTCACGTTATGAAGTTCAAACGAACTTCGTATTGACCATAAACTGGTCAATGCAGAAAGTCAAACAAAGTTTGACTTTAACGTTAAAACGAATAAAAGAACGAAGGGACACTTACAAAGGGTCCCCGAAAGCTAATCTTGATCCAAGTAACTCAGGTATAAAGCAATGGCTTCAACTTAGAGCATTCTTAGATCAGATTTGTGGGTTTTGTAAGTGAATGGGTTGGGTATTTATAGTAAATGGATAACCGTTAGGATCGTTCTTCGAATACCGTGCTTTGATCTTGTCCCTACACTTGTTGCAACACTTAGGTAACTCAAATTGGCCCCCCAACATCAGGGATTTACATGTGGCATTGGCCTTTGGAGTGTTTAACAGCTGTTACAACTGATTAAACAACTTTTGCTGATCTGAAAGGGCCTCGCGTGACGCCAAGGGGGCTAGGTGTCACGCCTAGGTCCTTCTGATCAGCAACCAGTTTCCAAAGTTTCCATTTCAGTCCCCGTTGTGTATTAAGGCCATTTCCGACATGTTTAAGGCTCGTTAAGTCAACTTTAAGGCCCTAAAATGATGCCTAAACATTGTGGACATGAAACATGCTCAAAAACTGTTACACCCTTTAATTTTCACTTGATTTTAATAATAGATTATACTATTTCAAATAAATATTGCTTAAGTAACATACTTTCATTAAAGAAGTTCATAAATAGCATCAACCTTAGTCAACTAACGACTAAGGTAAAACGTTTCAAAAGTTGTTTAGAAATTGTTTACAACCCGTATACAAAGTCTATCAAAGATTTAAAACATTACGGAAGCTTCAAAATGAGTGTTCGGTTCTTCGACTTTAGCTTGATTGCCATCCGGATAGTTCCCACTTTTACCTAAGGTCAAAACCATCCAAAACGTTAGTTTTGACAACAATTTAAACTATATAAGCAAGCCTTAGCATCAAAACATAACAAATAAAATAAAATTTCAAAAGAAATCCTGTCGCGAGTCGCGGCAGGTTCCCTTGATTCTTTCGCGTGTCGCGGAGACCATCGTGTGTCGCGGAGGATCTAAAGAATCCTTCCGCGTGGCGCGGAGGAACCGTTTTTCCAGCAGGTGCAGGTTTAAACCTGCAATTGTTGCCAGCTCCGAAAAAATCAGATTTTTGACTTAAACAGCCGTAACTTTCCGCTCGGTTGTCCGTTTTAAGTCATTCGTTTTGCTATACATCTGTAAATTCATTACCGACATAACCAATAAAATTTTGATACCGAAATTTTAACTTACGGACCGAACCACTAAATGTCGCTATGCATTTATTCGACCCATTATAAATCTACTTATTTTATTACCATTTGACTAATAAGCCTAAGGCGCTTGTTACCCAACTTCCGGGACTTATGATCACCGGCACTTCATTACCAACACTATGGCTTCGTGCTCTTATGATCATTTTCGCCATCTCTATCTACTTACAATATTATTACTACAATGAATCATTATTTGACCCGTTTGGTTCATCTACGGAAATCCTCCATTTTGATGACTACCAAACGACTACAAACCAATTCTTAACCTACGAATTAAGTAATGAACAAAGTCGCTACAATCAACACAATTTTAAATCAACTACGCATAGTTAAACAATAATTCATTAAATGTAACGGGTCAAGTTACATACCTTAGTGCACGCCCTTCAACCGCAAATCACCACCGGCTTGTCCACTCGACGTTCCGGTATCCTTCCCTATAGAGTTCATTTATGAAATGTTTAGAACTCTCTTTTTAAATCATAATTCGCATAATACACCGAAACACCATAATTATGTGTTTAAACTTGGAATTTCAGTTTTAAGCCTTCTTAGAGGCATTTCTACAAACATTTTAAGGGCAGATTTTTACATGATAAAACATCAAGCTTCTAGTTTATCACTTAGCCCTAATTTCACATCATTCAACCATTTTACATGATTGTTAACTTCTAGATTTCTGAAATCACTTCAAAATTATCAATTTACACTAGATCAACACTCTATTTCCTAGTGTTCATCAAATTACACATAACACATTAATCACCTACAATGGTGTTCATAGTTTTCACTAAATTTTACATGATTTCAACTTGTACTTGTCTAGGGTTTGTCCCTAGACACTTTAGTTGTTGTTAAATCATCATAAGACACACATGCAACCCTAATTTCAGAAAATCCCAATTTCATGAGAATTTCAAGTTGAGAGTTTTCATCAAATTTTACATACCTTGTAATCCTCTTGTGATGAGGATCAATAATCTACACTTTAATTTCGATTTCAACTTGAATTGAGCCTCCAATTTGCAAGTTTAGTGAGTTTTTAGGGGTTTGAGAGTGGGGAGTCGCCCCTGCTCTTCTCCTGTACGACCAACACCTTCAAAATGGTGTTTGGTTTTGATTTTTTATTAAAATTAGTATCATAGTTTCAATTCTTACAACTTAGGCCCCTCAACTTTGTTCAACATATTGTTTAGTAGCTTTTAACCCTATTATAAGCTATTTCTAGTCTTGTAACTAACTAGGTTAAAAATTCCTAGTTAGTAAATTCTCGTTTATTTATACTTTATAATTCTAATATAAAGTTTTATATTTTTCGGGGTGTTACAAAAACATCCCGGATGTCGGTTCGTTTGGTCGTACGATTGCGATGTTCGCTTAATTACGACGGAATGTGCATAAGCACGAAAGACGATCCAACTTGCGTGACGAATGGGTTTTTCTTATGCCAAACACTAAAATAAAATATTTTAGTGCTTACATAAATTTTTGGATGTCCGGGTGTATTCAGAACGTAAGTTATGCGCGAAAATGCATACTTATGCACTTTTTGACGCTTTTAGTCCCTGGTCCTTCTACACTTGATCTTAACATGATTTCTTGCACTTTGAGCCCTCTAACTTGACTTTTAAGGGCCTTAAGACATAACCAAATTTTTTTAAGTCCTTGGGTAACTTTATGGTTATCCGAAAAGTCATAAATTTCAACGTTGATGCTTTTAATCCCTCGTATACGAATATTGTCATAACTTTCTCATATGCTAGCGAAACTTGGTGAAATTTTTATCATGTATTCTAGTGAGTATAATTGATCGTTACAAAGCTTCGGGTTTGCTAAAAGGTCACTCAGAGGTATACTTTAAACATGCTGACACATTTAACCCCTGTAGTTTATAATCTCTCACTTTCTTTCACAATTAGCTTCGTATGATCCATGAATCATTCGTTTTAAGGGTATAAACATCATGTAGGGATATTGTAGGGTATATTTATCCATTGTTGACATTTTGAACCCTTATATTCACATATTTTCCATGTTTGTCAACTTTAGTCCTTCTAGAGTATTCTTTCACACGTTCAAAGCTTATGACACGTGTCAATACATTATAGGACGTGAATTTTCGAGGTCTTACAAAAACTAACCCTTTTTAGTACTAATGTTGGAAAAGTGTGTTTTTGTCTTCCTTTTGAATTTACATGACCAAATGAGCTGAAACGAGCAAAAGGAACAAATATGCAGCCAAAACTAACATAAATACAAAGAAAAGGAATAAACGTGACATTCCCGACCCCTCGACAGCATCCCCAAGAGAAAAAACAAGAAACAGAAGGCTGACCACAGCCCGTGCCCACTGGACACGGGGGCTTGGTCAGGTGTCTGCAGAAAGAACAAAGCTGTGGAAGCTTCTACGCCCACCACGAGGGCGTGCCCAGCTCAGCACGGGGCGTGGTCAACGCTAAGATTCGCAGAATCTTACAAAATCTTGGTAGTACAGATACGTTTCTGCACATGGGTCCATGCCCACTAGACACACACATGCTGAGCCCTATGCTGACAAAAACAATTAATGAAGGAAGAGAAAAGGGATGGCCACGGGGGCGTGTCCGCTGGACACAGGGCCGTGGCCGGGCTTCTGTTCAAGCTATATATAGAGGTGCTTGGTTCACTTCAAAGGCATCCCTTGGCAAACAACCACTCTCCCACTTTGCCACCACTCCACCACCATCATCCACCTTAGAGTGTGTGTAGTAGTCTCGGGATCCAAGATTGATAGTAAGAGTTCTTGTCAATCAAAGGCCATGTTTGGCTAAGTCTCTTACATCACTTGGTGAAGACAAGTCTTTAATGTATTACTTTTGATTTTTAATCTTTTCGCACTTTTTATTTGGTTTTGTATTAATGACTTTAATAGCTAGTTTCTTATGTTGAAGGTGAAACTTCTTTATCATTTGTCCGTAGTGTCTTGGCATTACTTTACTGTCTATACAAAGTAAAAGATTTACACCATTCATATCTCTACGGTTTATATAGAGATACATTGGCTACCTGGTCGGGGGTTAAGGGAATGGTTTAGTAATGTTCTTGTCTTGTTCAGTGTATAGATCCTACAAGGACCTGGGTCAAGCTTACTAGGACCTCCTTCAATACCCACTGGTATTGGATGGCGGGGGTGCGAATGGCTTGATCCCCTCATATGTAAACTACTATTAATACATTAAACCGGCTACTTGGGATTGTATCCCTGCTGATTCAAACCACTTAGCCGAGGGTAACGTCACCTTCAAAAGAGGGGCCTACAACTTTTTGCATTAATAACTTAATTAATTATCTATCAATATTCCGACCCTTTGGGATTGTATGTTTGCTGACTCAAACCACTGGGTTGAGGGTAACGTCACCTTCAAAAGAGGGACCTGCTACTATAACTAAGATAATCTCTTAAAAAGTGCAAAAGTGCGGAAATCATCAAAGGATATATTAAAGGCGAGTCGGATCCAAGTGATTCATCTTGTCTATCTGTTTTTATTTTATTTTTATTTCTGCATTTTTAGTTTATTTTCATATTTTAAAAACCTTTTCTCAAAAATTTTAGGTTGATTAGATGTTGAGGATAAACTGGTATTAAAAGCTCTTGTGTCCTTGGACGACCTCGGTATCTTACCAACGCTATATTACACTCACGATGGGTGCACTTTCCCAAGTGTGTGTTTAGTGTTAGTAGAATATCGTGTTTTATAAATTGCAAACTTGACTAATGTGTAAAATGGGCTTAAAATATCAATAAAAACATAATACACCCCACACACCGCACGGCGGTGCTTTTCACTTATGACGCTACACGACTGACACTCAAAGAATCATCGTCGAGGAGTGTATTCCGGTGAAGTATGACGAGTCTCCGGTGAAGATCCGGTAAGTCTTCTATTCCAGTTACATCGGCTCTTCATGTGTCGTTTGAGACTATTCTCGGTGATAAATAATTCCGACAAGAATCCGGTGAACTTCCGACCAAGCTCCAGTGAACGAAACTCGACCTGCATCTCTTGTTGCTTTATTTTTCTATGTGCATATGTAGTCATACGATTAGTTATGTTGATTATAAATGTTTGGGAATTAGGTCAAGTGGTTGTAGTCTTGGGTTGAAATTTGTTGATCAAAGTCAAAATATTTTGATTTGGTTGCAAAGATGAAGAATACAGAGCTCAACTTGCGAGTAATGTTAGACACAGCCAAAGAAGTATAAATAGATTAGAGTCAAGCATTAGTGGAGTGGAAAGAAGTAGAGATGGTACAAGTAAGAGATACAAAGAGATACAGATTCCATGGCAGTGGCTGATGGATACAAGAGTCTTTGGTAAGGTAGGTGCAGACTTTCCTTTATCACCAACCAAAGGCTTTTTGTGATAATAAACTTGAATTACAATATATTATGGTTTATAAAGTTAACTACAAATCTTTATTGTAACTTAAGCTATTTATTTTATTAATTAATTAAGTCGATAATTACAGATAAAACTAAGTTCCCTGAATCTGGCACAAGAGTGTATGTGGAGGATCGCTAAAGAATTGGAGTGTAATGAAGCTTCACGAGACGGGGATTTGGCATGAGAGTGTATGCGGAGGATCGCTAAAGAATTGGAGTGCAATGAAGCTTCACGAGACGGGGATTTGGCACGAGAGTGTATGCGGAGGATCGCTAAAGAATTGGAGTGCAATGAAGCTTCACGAGACCGGGATGTTTTGCCACAAGGCGTTCGATTTGCTTTTCGGGTTCATCAGGTACATTTATATATGTTATAATTTGCAACATCTGTATGCAACGAGAGTTGTACATTGTGCTATTATACAAGTTTTGTTAGTATTTTTGTCTTGATAGTTTGGCGGTGGAAAATACATCAGCTCACGGGGACACACGTCATTAATCCTCATCGTATGAGAACCCTAAACCATCTTTCTCACCAAGTCTGGGTAGAGGGAGATATCGAGAGAAAGAGAATCCGACCACACTCCGGTGGTCAGTGGTATCGATGACGACTGTGATGATAGGGGTAAACAGAAATGAAGACGATCGTCTTTTGAGATTTAGGTTGTACGGTTGTTTTGTAATAAACCTGTCATTGTAGTGGCTCTGGTGGTGTTCCGCGGCGTGTAAGTCGACTGTCGGTGGCGGAGATGACCTACTGCAACCGAACATTTGATTGTAAGAGTTTTAAAGTCTTAGATTATGAAAATGATTGTTTCTTTTCTTTTCTTTTTGCATACAAATGGTTTGTTGCAAATTTTCGATTTCTTATATATATGTTTTTCTATTTAGATTTGAAGGTAATGCGGTTCATTTGAAATCAATTTTAAGATTTAACTTTTCATTTGCTGTTCATTTGACTTCAGTTTGATAAACTTTTTGGTAGATATAAGGATTTGTAACTGGCTTCTTGGTTGTTGGTTATTAGTAAAAGGGTTGTTAACTGTGAACATGTTGGTAGCATTATGATTAAGCTATTGGTTTGCCAATCCACTTGACACCAACTTTTTTTTGTCAATTGATAGTTGTGTTCGAGTACAATCATGATTGTGAAGATTGTTATTCGCTTTGCTCATGAGGTTTGTCTTACCATCTCCTATGTTTTAATTTATGTCATGTGTGCGTGTTGTGTATCTGTTTATGTTTGCCTTTCCATTTAGTTGTAGCATTGTCACACCCCGATATTTCCACACTTTACCGGTGGGCCCGGTAGGGGAGTAACGTGACGTGGTTGGTAACATCATGGTCAAACAACACAATATATAGATGCACAGCGGAAGCAAAAGATAAAATATATTACATTCTGAATATGAAGTAATATCAAAGTATTACAACGGAAAGTAAAGGATCCACAGGCGGATCAAATAAAAGAAAACTGTTCAACAGACTTCAGGCATCTAGAACTTGCAAGATTCCTTATTAACGCCCTGAGCTTCCAGCCAATTTCGTTCAGTACATGTCACTTAACCTTTTTGGAAAATACGTCAGTTTACACTGGTAAATACAATTAACTGACTCGTTTTGAAAATGTTTAAAAATTTGGTTTGAATTCACAAGGCACAAACATTCTTTTATAACCTGGGACAATTTTATTAATAAAAATCTTGTATCCGATTTACATGGTTGTCCAACATTTAGGGCCGGTGATTATACAATACAAGCCGGTCCAGATTAATCGACACACCATAAATATAACTCACAAGAAGACATCCTTACGAGTGAGTATATCTTTTACATACGCAACAGGAGGTGTTATGCCTACACCTTGTGCTTAAGTTATGGCCATTCACTTTTTAAATGAGCCAAGGATATCCAGGACACGGTCATTAACCCCCAATGTTATTTGTTATCAATCAATACAGATTAAAACGGGATTATGCAATTTAATCATCTCCGATTAAAAGGTTTCTACACCCGACCAAGCGGTATTTTTATAATACCGTATCCCAAGCCCGTATAAGGAAAATAAGTTAAAAGTATTTACCTGAGCTAGCAATGTAATTTATACTCAGCCGTATATTCAAATCAGCAAGTACAAGTACTTCTACTGGGACTCTAAATCTGGAACAAAGGTTTTTATTAACCTATTAGATTCCTAACGGGTCTTATTTAAGTCGTAACTTAGACCGGTTAGTTTTAAGGAAAGGTTTACGTTTCAAAACGCATGACTAAGCGAAGACCGGAATAGAATGTGATTTAGACCCGACAAGTTTGGAGACTTGTATAATATGGGTAAACTAAACACATTCTGGATTTTGAGAAAAAACCGATATGGTTTGACCCGTTTCGGCTAATATATGTAAACTAGTTACATAAGCCGATCCGAACGCGACAAGTGCGTAACGAGTAACCAAAAGAATCTTATACAGGTTCCCTACGTTAATATGCCTTAAATATGTTGTGATATCAGTAGGATATCTTCTATTATGCCCAAAACGAGTTTAATCTTAAAATAAGCCCCGTAGGGGTATTTTGGTAATTTAAAAGATTATAAAAGAGATTAATTAAAATTCTGAGATTCGGGTCCGAATACATCAGAAAAATAACTTATTTTATTAGGTCATATCAGTTGGTAATATGTCTTATATGACAAAATGGTTTTAAACCCTTACTATGCGTTTAATACGCGTATAACGTCGTTTTAAGCGATTTACGGGTTAAAATAGGAATCTGAGTTTCCAGGTCAGTTCATAAGGTTCAAAACACTTCATTTATTATTTAAAATCAGTAGCAATTGGATTGGTGTCAAAAGGATTTGTAAAACTCATTTTATGACCTAAAAGGGTATATTCGGTATTTACCGAATCAAGGCGGTAATCCTAGCTTATCATCAGTTTAAAAATAATTAAAAATCTTCAAAAATCCCAAAATATTATATTACATCAGTGGGTAAATGGTTTGGTGTCAAAAATTGGGTTTAGATAGCCTTTACGCTAATGACGCCGTTTAATTACTAAGAAGCGTTCTAATTACGTCATTAAGCATAACTCCTAATCTAGACTTCCAACTGATGTGAAAATTTAGGGTTATGTTTAATAATCAGTAACAAAGATTATTGTACTTTCATATTTCCAAAATTCTCGTTTTATGGTCATAAGGGCATTATGGTCAATATTTAAGCAATTAACGGAAACGTCGGACAATTAAGGATTCAAGTGGTATAAACGCAGAGGGTTATACTATCATGTAACTAGGTCCTAATGGAACTTTAAGGCATGTCTAAACCTATCAAAATCGGGTCAGAACTAAAGTCAAAGCAAAAGTCAAAGTTTTGCGACTTTCGGTTCCGAAACGATCCTTAAACAGAAAGTTGTCGAATCAAACAAGCTTAGACAAGTTCTTATACTTATTATCAAGTTATATGAATGATAAAATAGGTTACACACCTTTTACATCGTTAATTATGCGTTAAATCAAAGATTACATTTTTGTTGACTTTTTCTCATCATCTTTGACTCGACAAACGACCTAATTAGGATGGGAATCAGTGGGTGCCCTTTTAAGGGTTTAAAGCCCACATAATTACCAACTTATAACAACCTTAAGTTTGCCTAATCGCTGGACCAAAAGCGATTAATTAATAAGTCAACCGTTATTTACGACGGTTTGACTTTTAAGCTATAAACTAATCAAAACTCAATTAAAGAAGGTTAATAATACTTACCAAGGTCCTAATGATGATTAGAGATGCTTAGGAAGTGGCCTTGAGTTCCAGAAATCCTTAGATGTGAAGTTTGGAATGAATGATCAAATGGTGCAACAAGGTGGGTTCTTATATAGTGTTCTTGATGCCTTTAGATCATTACAAACAAGTCTACAAGTGTTATGGGATCATCCCAAATGTCCCTAGGGCCTAATAATGCATTAAACAAGTCCCTAAAATCAGTAATTGGCAAAATGAGGCGGTGGAACGGGCTGGAACAGGCAGCTGTGGGTTTTTCTGCATCTAGGACATGCTTGCGCACCTCAACGTTCTGGGTGTTGAGGTCCGTAAGCATGCTTGCGCACCTCAACGTTCTGAGTGTTGAGGTCCGTAAGCTAGTCATCAGGTTTCTCATTTTTGCACTTTTGGTCCCTGGTCCTTCCAAACATCGTTTTCACACTATTTCTTGCATTATGAGGCTTTTAAATTGACATTTAGGGGCTTAAAGACTTATACCCACTTTGTGAAGTCCTTGGCCACTTTGTTTTTACCCGAAAAGTCATAAATTTCCATGTTGACGCTTCTAACCCCTCGCACACGAATTTTATCATAACTTTCTCATACGATAACGAAACTTGGTGAAATTTTTATCACACATTCTAGTGAGCATAATTAATTGTTACAAAGCTTCGGGTTTGCTAAAAGGTCACTCAGAGGTATACTTTAAACATGTTGACATATTTAACCCTTGTCGTTTGTAATTCCTCACTTTCTTTCACAATTAGCTTCGCATGATCCATGATTTATTCGTGTACGGGTATGAGCATCATGTAGGGTTACTATAAAGTATATTTATCCCTTGTTGACATTTTGGAACCCTTATATTCACATACTTTCCATGTTTGTCAACTTTAGTCCCTCTAGAGTATACTTTCACACGTTCAAGATTATGACACGTGTCAATACATTATAGGACGTAAATTTTTCGGGGTGTTACATCCTCACCCCCTTAAAAGAAATCTCGACCTCGAGATTTGTTAAGATGCTGGAAGTACTTTTTGTCGCATATTGGATTTTACTCCTCTAACATATCTAGGGTCTTTCCAAGCTCCCAAAGTGACCCCTATATTAGGTATATGTATCCTTTTGGAGCTTCTTAACCTGTCGATCCTCAATCGATACAGGATGCTCATCACATCATAAATCTGGATATCATTATGTGATATTGCTTCTTGACTTATTGGCGGAATACATCCTTCAGTCACTACTGTGCAATGTATTGCGAGCTCCGTCAAGCTCCTTGAATAAGTTTTAGTTTATAAGCTACTTGATCTTGATACATTCGATTTTCCTTTGAATGATTCTATATATTCAGAGCTTAACTAGCCTGATAATTTAACAAATTTGGCACACCCTTCCTGGGTGATATCTTTTGTTGAACCTTATTCTTTAACAAGAACTTAGGAGGTTTGCTATTTTCATTAATCCTTGATTTTCTGCCGAATAATGGCATCTTACTGATGATTATGAATTTGTGTGATCTTATTTGTTGTTTCCAATACAACTTTCAGATTCTGATAATTGGACTTGCCAGTCTATTGTCCTAACAATAGATATTTAACATTCCATCTATACAATGTCTCCAAAGGAGCAGCCTTGATGCTTATATATCAACTATTATAGAAAAGCTTATCTTAAGGTGAGATGGTTATTCCAACCATTGCTCAAAACTAATCTTAAGGAGTAGTTAATCCTTGCAGTTAGTCGAACAAATCGACTATCCTGGGCAGCTGATGGCGATTCTTAATCGTTGCCTAATTAGGGTTGCGGTAAACAATACCTAAGCAAAATGAACCCTCTTTCATAATTAACTATTCCGAATTCTCAGGATATTGAGTTAGACTATATGAACCCTTTATTTTAAAAACTTAGTTAATCAGGGTTTCGATTCTCCCAATGATGGTACCAGCCGTCTTGGAGATTCCATAATAATACAGTCTTAAATGGGATATAAACCTTAACTCTACCTGCCTCTCAGGGTAAACAGTGTAATATTAGGAGAAGATAATCAAGGTACAAGGAGGTTACAGAGATTTTTCCAAATCTCAGGCTCCAGTTAATCCATCCTCGCTTGTGTCAAATGAGTGACACACTTATGCTATGAGTCCACGAATTCCTTTACCAGGAACGTTTATTTGGAATATCTATTTTCTAGATATCTTCTTTGAATTCCATTAGTTGACTTTAGTACCATATGATCATTGGGATATCTTTGTGGTTCGATGCATTAAACCTCCATACTGATCAGGCAAGGAAGCAATCTATGGAACTTATTAAGATACATCGATTCTCATACGGCGTTTTTGTCATACCATTTGGTATTCGTAATCAATAGGGATTAAGGTGATATCAATTACAAGCGAATGTACTTTATCTGTAGAGAGGGTACATTAGAATTTTATGACTGAAGATTTCTGACAGGAATATAGAAGAAATAGTTCCTGTGAATTTTCTACCTGTAAGTTTTACCTTATACATATTATATATAGGGTTCTTATGAATGGTTTTAAAAGCTTGTTATACTTATAGTTTATGAAGGATTTATTGTTATCCGAACCAAAATAAAAAAAAATAAAAACTTTAATTATTTAAATCACTGATAAAATGTCAAGGAATGTACCTGATGCCATTATTTATGGACTAGCTCAGGCATTTTAGGCGCTTCCATTTTTAGGCTTTCCTTCCTTAGCCGCATTTCCTTTGACAGATTTAGGGCACGTAGTCTTGATGTGGCCTTTCTCATTACAGCCGAAGCAGACTACATTCTTCATATCCTTACAGTCCAACGTTTTATGTCCCTTAGACTTGCAGATCCCACAAGCCCTGGGCTGCGATTTGGATTTTGGTTCGAACCTGCATTTCCCATAATGGCGCTTCTTGCAGGTCTCACATACTGGTTTCTGGTCGGACTTTTGTTTGTTCTTTTTCTTAGAACTCTGGGAGTTATCTACCTCCCTTTTCCTTTTTAGTTCATCCTTTGCATCAGAGGCATGAACGAGATCCTCCTTAAGAGTAAGGAAATGTGGTCCTAAATAAAATTTGGACCGAGCAGCATAGGGCACCTTGAACTTTTTCACAGCCTTCTTCACAGCTTTTCCAACAGCTGCGTCTATCATAGTTTGAAGAACATCTTTGGAAATTCTAAGGTTCATAATTTCAGCATCATTAGCATGCGTCGCGTCATCAATGGCGCGATTGACTGTTGTCTTATCCGAGTTTGCCATACTCGATATTGGTTCCTAACACCAATAAAACAATTTCTTAGTTGCAATCCAACAACTGCTATTCCTCATCCTGATGGCCTTAATATATACTAACCATGGTATCAATAATCTATACAGGCTAATATAACACTAACATTCTTAATGAACGTCATTTAAAATATATATTAATATTACTTAGCCTAGGTCGCAAAAGACTATCAATGGCATTTAAGGTTTGGACCTAATTCATCACTTTTATGACAGAGGATCAAAACGTCACATCTGTCTTTATTATAGTGAAGAATTTCGGTAGCTGGAAAGCTTTGCCATAGGGATATCAGAAAAGAGTGATTCCTAATAAATATAAAATATCCATCTAAGATTTGTTGGAGTATTCTCTAAAGTATCTTCGGCCAATTTCTATCTCGTGCTAAATGACCGGAGTCCCAGTCAGGTGGAGACAACAGATCTCAACATTTATCGTTAATCATAGCATCATATGTGCCAGCATCAAGTAAATTTCTGCATAAATCTTTTGATAAGGAAGGTACCTGCTATATTGTCGTCATTCTGCACTATCTCCTGGGTGTTCCTCTGGACGACTCACGCGTTTGTTCCCTTGGCCTCTCCAGGCTTCTTTATAAGTTTTGGGCAGTTGGTTTTGATGTGCCCATCCTCGTCACAGTTGTAACAGGTCGCATTCTTCAACTCCTTACAATCTAAAGTCTTGTGACCCTTGGTCTTGCAAATTCCACATAATTTAGCTCGTGGGTCGATTGTACATTTTCTAGAATGTTGCTTCCTGCAGTTACCGCATTTGGGTTTGTTATTAGACTGACCCAAGTTCTTCCTAAATTCGGAATCCTTCCCGCGCTCAGAGCTTCCCTTCTTCTTCTTGTTATATTGATGAGAGTTTTCCTCCTCTCTTTCTCTTCTTCCCTCGCCAGAAGCCTTAACAGACTTAATTTTGATGGCATCTAAGGTGAGAGATAAGGATAAGTCCACCGCGGACCTATATGTGGTTGGCCTAGATGCTTTAACACTTCCTTTTATCTCTGGTGCTAGGCCTCCAATGAAACGCGCTATGCGTTTAGGTTCAGGGGTGACTAAATAAGGAACTAGGCGGGACATAGTGTTGAAACTTGTCACATATGCCTGACAATCCAAATTCTCCATGACCAGAGTCAAGAAGTCTGATTCTATCTTTTCTACCTCATGTTGAGGGCAATAGTTTTCCTTGACTAATGCAACAAATTGCTCCCAAGATAAGTTGTAGAGTAGAACCTTTCCCGTGGCTAGGAGCAATGATCTCCACCATGCCAACGCTTCTCCTTTGAATGATTGTGAAACAAATTTCACAACATCTTGCCCCGCACAACCGCTGATGTCAACAACAGCGTCCATCTCATCGAGCCATGTCATGCAATCAATGGCCCCTTTTTCTCCTGTAAAGTCTCTAGGCTTGCAGGAGACAAAATATTTATATGAGCAGGTCTTAACTGGTGCCTCTTGATGAAACACAACCTGTCTAGACGGAATACTCCTTTGATTTGACAAGTCATGAACATCGTCCTCCCTCAACTCATGTGTGTTAGAAGGGGGCTTACTACGAGTCACTGATAGAGTCTTAGAGTGGGTATCATTTGACTCATCATACTGTCTGTCAAGAGCTCGAGTAACAGCATAATCTATTATTGCCTGCAGTTCTGCTCCAGTTACATTGATTCTGGTAGCATCATTGTCCTCCTTCATGTGGCTGTTAACTTCATCTAATCCAGCCATGTAGCTTGATGGCTACATAAACATTGACAATGATTTATTCAGAGGTTATTATGAAATTATCATTTTTGATAATTTATTAACCATGGTAATATAAACCATATGGGTTAATTTGTTAATTTTAATAGTATTTTTTTTCATTATATTTTATCCTAGTTATAAAACATTAAGGATAGTTAAAGTGGCGCAAAAAGGCCTAGTCACAAGGATAGTTTTAAATTTTATAAGCCATGATTTCAGAGAATCGAGGCATTAAGGTTTGAACATAGTTAGTTACCTTTTCTTGACAGGGAGTTGTAAGCTACCACTGTCTTTTGTCTTTTAGGACAATAGATATAGCCCGTGGGCATTTCCCTTCTGAGGGATGGTTATAATATGATCATCTTCTCAGATGCTATTAGTCGAGATCGTATGGATCCTACCGACTATTATGCTTGGACCTGGTCCAACATTTTTAGACGGGAGGTCAAAGACCACCACTTTCGTTGTCTTATCGGACAACAAGTTTAGCCCGTAGGCACTTCATCACTAACGGATGTTTATAATATGATCATCTTATAGGATGACATAAGCCATGATTTCTGGATCATTAGGCCAAATTAGGAAATTCGAAAATTTCCAATATAGGGATGACTATTGTGATTTTCTCAGATCACTTTTGTCAAGAGTGCTAACACGTTCTTAGGTGTTAACAAGGATTTGAATCTCTTAAATAGGTCTTACCATCTTGGCCATGTCTAAAAATGACACGTGGCTAGGTCTTGTCCTTTTTAGATTTTTGCCATTTTATTATAATGGTAGATCTTATAAAAGGAATGTTATTTTCCATTTATTTAATATTTCAAGTTTAGAATGACAATTTAATCTTAATCATTCCACTATATAAAAATAAAAGTACAGAGTTGCCCTAAGCGGGACTTGAAAGGAATAATGTTGTCCTAGAAGGGACTGAAAGATAAATATGTCCTTATAAGGACTATTAAAGAAACGATCTTTAGCAAAAATGGGTTGTCTTCATCACTTTACTTTCGAATGTTCCCTCCCTGGATGCTCGTTTCACTCTAGCCGTAGTACGAAGCTCAGCATTTCAAGGCTCCGGATGTGGAGAATTTCTAATACAGCTTCTTCGCTTGGCGACATATCCAATATATAAAAATTGGAAGCAAAATTTACAGATTTGGATTGAGAGTAATCCTATGTTAAGTCTAGACTCAGAAGGTCAAGGAATGTGCTAATGTGTCATTGAGATTAAACACAAAAAGGCTAGTGTTTAATTCACTCAATGTTGGCTCTGATACCAACCTGTCACACCCCGATATTTCCACACTTTACCGGTGGGCCCGGTAGGGGAGTAACGTGACGTGGTTGGTAACATCATGGTCAAATAACACAATATATAGATGCACAGCGGAAGCAAAAGATAAAATATATTACATTCCGAATATGAAGTAATATCAAAGTATTACAACGAAAAGTAAAGGATCCACAGGCGGATCAAATAAAAGAAAACTGTTCAACAGACTTCAGGCATCTAGAACTTGCAAGATTCCTTATTAACGCCCTGAGCTTCCAGCCAATTTCGTTCAGTACCTGTCACTTAACCTTTTTAGAAAATACGTCAGTTTACACTGGTAAATACAATTAACTGACTCGTTTTGAAAATGTTTAAAAATTTGGTTTGAATGCACAAGGCACAAACATTCTTTTTATAACATGGGACAATTTTATTAATAAAAATCTTGTATCCGATTTACATGGTTGTCCAACATTTAGGGCCGGTGATTATACAATACAAGCCGGTCAAGATTAATCGACACACCATAAATATAACTCACAAGAAGACATCCTTACGAGTGAGTATATCTTTTACATACGCAACAGGAGGTGTTATGCCTACACCTTGTGCTTAAGTTATGGCCATTCACTTTTTAAATGAGCCAAGGATATCCAGGACACGGTCATTAACCCCCAATGTTATTTGTTATCAATCAATACAGATTAAAAAGGGATTATGCAATTTAATCATCTCCGATTAAAAGGTTTCTACACCAGACCAAGCGGTATTTTTATAATACCGTATCCCAAGCCCGTATAAGGAAAATAAGTTAAAAGTATTTACCTGAGCTAGCAATGTAATTTATACTTAGCCGTATATTCAAATCAGCAAGCACAAGTACTTCTACTGGGGCTCTTAATCTGGAACAAAGGTTTTTATTAACCTATTAGATTCCTAACAGGTCTTATTTAAGTCGTAACTTAGACCGGTTAGTTTTAAGGAAAGGTTTACGGTTCAAAACGCATGATTAAGCGAAGACCGGAATAGAATGTGATTTAGACCCGAAAAGTTTGGAGACTTGTATAATATGGGTAAACTAAACACATTCTGGATTTTGAGATAAAAACGATATGGTTTGACCCGTTTCGGCGGTTTGACCCGTTTCGGCTAATATATGTAAACTAGTTACATAAGCCGATCCGAACGCGACAAGTGCGTAACGAGTAACCAAAAGAGTCTTATACAGGTTCCCTACGTTAATATGCCTTAAATATGTTGTGATATCAGTAGGATATCTTCCATTATGCCCAAAACGAGTTTAATCTTAAAATAAGCCCCGTAGGGGTATTTTGGTCATTTAAAATAGAGTTAAATGCCATTTTAGTCCCTGTGGTTTGGGCCATTTTGCCAGTTTAGTCCAAAGGTTTCATTTTTAACCTATGGGTCCAAAAAGGTTTCACAGTTGCCATTTTAGTCCACTGGGTTAACTTCATCCATTTTTTCTGTTAACAAGAAGGCCAATTCAGTCATTTTATATGGCTGAATTGTCCTTTTAGTTAACAGAATTACATATAAAATGACCGAATTGGCCTTCTCGTTAACAGAAAAAATGGATGAAGTTAACCCAGTGGACTAAAATGGCAACTGTGAAACCTTTTTGGACCCACAGGTTAAAAATGAAACATTTGGACTAAACTGGCAAAATGGCCCAAACCACAGGGACTAAAATGGCATTTAACTCTTTAAAATATTATAAAAGAGATTAATTAAAATTATGAGATTCGGGTCCGAATACATCAGAAAAATAACTTATTTTATTAGGTCATATCAGTTGGTAATATGTCTTATATGACAAAATGGTTTTAAACCCTTACTATGCGTTTAATACGCGTATAACGTTGTTTTAAGCGATTTACGGGTTAAAATAGGAATCTGAGTTTCCAGGTTAGTTCATAAGGTTCAAAACACTTCATTTATTATTTAAAATCAGTAGCAATTGGATTGGTGTCAAAAGGATTTGTAAAACTCATTTTATGGCCTAAAAGGGTATATTCGGTATTTACCGAATCAAGGCGGTAATCCTAGCTTATCATCAGTTTAAAAATAATTAAAAATCTTCAAAAATCCCAAAATATTATATTACATCAATGGGTAAAAGGTTTGGTGTCAAAAATTGGGTTTAGATAGGCTTTACGCTAATGACGCCGTTTAATTACTAAGAAGCGTTCTAATTACGTCATTAAGCATAACTCCTAATCTAGACTTCCAACTGATGTGAAAATTTAGGGATATGTTTAATAATCAGTAACAAAGATTATTGTACTTTCATATTTCCAAAATTCTCGTTTTATGGTCATAAGGGCATTATGGTCAATATTTAAGCAATTGACGGAAACGTCGGACAATTAAGGATTCAAGTGGTATAAATGCATAGGGTTATACTATCATGTAACTAGGTCCTAATGGAACTTTAAGGCATGTCTAAACCTATCAAAATCGGGTCAGAACTGAAGTCAAAGCAAAAGTCAAAGTTTTGCGACTTTCGGTTCCGAAACGATCCTTAAACAGAAAGTTGTCGAATCAAACAAGCTTAGACAAGTTCTTATACTTATTATCAAGTTATATGAATGATAAAATAGGTTACACACCTTTTACATCGTTAATTATGCGTTAAATCAAAGATTACATTTCCGTTGACTTTTTCTAATCATCTTTGACTCGACAAACGACCTAATTAGGATGGGAATCAGTGGGTGCCCTTTTAAGGGTTTAAAGCCCACATAATTACCAACTTATAACAACCTTAAGTTTGCCTAATCGCTGGACCAAAAGCGATTAATTAATAAGTCAACCGTTATTTACGACGGTTTGACTTTTAAGCTATAAACTAATCAAAACTCAATTAAAGAAGGTTAATAATACTTACCAAGGTCCTAATGATGATTAGAGATGCTTAGGAAGTGGCCTTGAGTTCCAGAAATCCTTAGATGTGAAGTTTGGAATGAATGATCAAATGGTGCAACAAGGTGGGTTCTTATATAGTGTTCTTGATGCCTTTAGATCATTACAAACAAATCTACAAGTGTTATGGGATCATCCCAAATGTCCCTAGGGCCTAATAATGCATTAAACAAGTCCCTAAAATCAGTAATTGGCAAAATGAGGCGGTGGAACGGGCTGGAACAGGCAGCTGTGGGTTTTTCTGCATTTGGGACATGCTTGCGCACCTCAACGTTCTGGGTGTTGAGGTCCGTAAGCTAGTCATCAGGTTTCTCATTTTTGCACTTTTGGTCCCTGGTCCTTCCAAACATCGTTTTCACACTATTTCTTACATTATGAGGCTTTTAAATTGACATTTAGGGGCTTTAAGACTTATACCCACTTTGTGAAGTCCTTGGCCACTTTGTTTTTACCCGAAAAGTCATAAATTTCCATGTTGACGCTTCTAACCCCTCGCACACGAATTTTATCATAACTTTCTCATACGATAACGAAACTTGGTGAAATTTTTATCACACATTCTAGTGAGCATAATTAATCGTTACAAAGCTTCGGGTTTGCTAAAAGGTCACTCAGAGGTATACTTTAAACATGTTGACATATTTAACCCTTTTCGTTTGTAATTCCTCACTTTCTTTCACAATTAGCTTCGCATGATCCATGATTTATTCGTGTAAGGGTATGAGCATCATGTAGGGTTACTGTAAAGTATATTTATCCCTTGTTGACATTTTGGAACCCTTATATTCACATACTTTCCATGTTTGTCAACTTTAGTCCCTCTAGAGTATACTTTCACACGTTCAAGATTATGACACGTGTCAATACATTTTAGGACGTAAATTTTTCGTGGTGTTACAAGCATGTTTTAGTTTAGCCGTATATTAAAAGAAAGCAACTTGCACAACTGTGTTCTTTAGGGTGTTATTAAGAAGGAAGCGACTTGAAGATGCCATCAGTTGTAGGTTTAGAAGAACATGTTTGTTGTCTTGATATACGTTGTTGTCAAAGCCTGTTGGCATGTTTTTGTTCAAGGATTTGAATTTTTTTGTTGCTTGAGTTGGTATTAAGTTAAAGGTCCTTAAAGATTTTATTGTTATAATGTATGTCCTGTTTATGACAGTTTTGGCTCCTTTAACAAAAGAAAATAAACAAGGAGGTATAGGATTGAAACCTCCAATGTTTAGAGTTTAAACTTGGTTGATTTGAAAATGATTGTCAAGACATCGTTTATGATGGACTCAATTTGTATGCCCTCGCCGCAACACGGCGGGCTTCTTATCTAGTTTTCTACAAATATAAAACTCCACTTCATTATCCATAAATGCCTTTTTGTATAGTAGTTACTATATATATTTTCATAAATTAGTTTTTGTCAAGTAACACTCGGTAAGACTATCGGGTGTGGAAAGATTTGGGTTGGGCATTGCTCGACACATGGCAGGTGTGCGCTCTACCAGTCCACACCCAAAAAAGTGGGGTGTCGTAGGGACGTGGCTAGACGGCGTTGGGGTGCTATGTGGCATCTAAATTTCTTTTTTTTTTTATATTAATCATAGAATTTAGTAAATAATTTTAAAAACACATTTTATTTATATTAAATAACAATAATAAAAAATACATTACATACAAAAAAAAATATCAATCATCTTATGTGAACCGGACATACCAAAGAATGCATACCAGATCCAAAGATCTTGTGATGCAACCGCTTCAAGCATCATAGCCGGCATTCCATGATCTATTTGTGTGAGAGCTTTGTCATGCAGTTGGACAAAGTTCCCACTCCCATTGCATACAATCTAAACTACCGATCATCCCGAGAAGACCATGATTTTCAGCTTGATGTTCCAAAATTTGTTGCATATCACTACACGTCGGTTTTCTTAAGTATCCTTTCATATATAATTCAATGATATACGCACAAAATTGTTAAGACTTTCCCTAACAACTCGTGCCGACATTTTTAAATAATCGTCCATTATGTTGAAACTATTGTCGTAAGCCAATTTTCTTAGGGCAGCCATAACTTTTTGCCACGTGGTAAATCATAAATTACCATGCGCATCGGGTCTTTATCGGAAAAAAAAAAACATAATTATCCTCTAAATCCTTAGATATTCTTAAAAATATTTTTTTACTCATACGAAAACGTAGCCTAAACATTCTTTCATCATACGTTGGTTTGGGTGAGAAATAATCGCTTACCAGCAAATCGTTTGCGATTCGCGTTCACGAACAATATACTTCCTCCGTTTGGATTGGGGTTGGGAAGTCCCTTCATTTGCATCTTCAACAATAGCTTTCACCACCAATGTCATTGCTGATAATATTAATTCCGCCGCGTCCTCGGATGAGGATGACAAAACAAATTTATCATACAAATCGTTTGAACTTGAAGAATCCATTTTATATATTTTTGAATTTTTGGATGGTAAAAATGAGTAAGAAATGTTTGGTTTATATAGAAAATAATTAAAAGATTTTTTTTAAATAGCCGTTGGCCAACGGCTAGCCCAACGGTCATCAAATACTAGCCAATCAAAGCTAGTCATGTCACCCCAGTCCCTCACCAGGCTCAATCCCCACGACAGCGGGGCAACGCCATAGCCAACGCTAGCCGGGTGTGGTCTAACCAGCGTTTTTGGCATTCCGCCTCCCCAACCCACGCCACACACCCCATAGTCTTAACTAAATAATCAAGATGATTACATACACAATGAGGTAGCAAGAGACGTAGTACTACGTCTTCCCTATATTAGTGATCTATTATTGATCGGCTCAAACCACATGGCCCCAAGATTCCATGTCATTTCATGGTCCCGATTGTTATCTTAAACATTGGTGGTTGTCAAATTTAAGGGCACTTTGGATGGCATGGCATCAATGTCCTACTTACAACCTAGCAATTGAATCTTGATTATAAAGATGGAGCACAAAAGTT
Organism: Helianthus tuberosus; assembly: GCA_030545235.1. NCBI lineage: Eukaryota > Viridiplantae > Streptophyta > Magnoliopsida > Asterales > Asteraceae > Helianthus > Helianthus tuberosus. The sequence continues at coordinate 56,589,371 of CM060375.1, forward strand.
CGAAAAGTCTTCTGTTTAAGATTGGAAAACCGAATTAAATCAACTCTTATCAATCCCAAAAGTGTACTTCAAATGTATTGACTTCAAATGCTAGAGATAATGTGTGGTCCTTCTGTTGCGTACGACTCAACCAGTGACGTCATAACGTTAACGTATATGGGTGGGTATATCTTTAATTAAAGTATTAGACCACCCGTAGTGGGGCGGTATTTTAAAAAAAAAATCAAAAAAACGCCCCGAAACGTGCCCCCATTACGGCAGCCGTTATTTGGCATTATTTTTGAAAAAAATTTAGTTCAGCGTTTTTAAAACAACGCTCAAGGAACCATGCAAGCATGTTGACTAGCCAATGGGAGGGGTGCACTTGTAGTTTCCTCCTTTTTTTATAACCTCCTCTTAATAAAAAATAATTGTTTAATAATTGGAAGGGGCGTTATTGGAATAATGCCCCACTACGCCACTTTTGAAATAATGCTCCATGCTGACTGGACTGCCACGTGTCGAATAATGCCCCATGGTGGGGGCATTATTTTGTTTAACCACTACACATGGTCTTATAAACATATCTGACTTTAAAATGATAAATAATTCCGACAAATAAAATAAAATCTGTCTGAGAGAAATAATTCCGACAAATAAAATAAAATTTGTCTTTAAAACTCTTTTGTTATGAAATGTATGTTATGGATAGATAATGTATGAAGGATTCAAGGGTGACTCCAACCTTGTTTTGTAAATCATAAGGAACCTCCTATACTTTTGTTCGACGTAGGTTCTAGCTTTATGAAAGAATTTAAGTGTAATTCACTTATAAACCCTCAAAAGATTAAAAAAAAGAATGGCAATAAGATCTAATAAGAGGTTTTAAACTTGTAGCGAACAATTAGAGTAAACAGTCATTTTGGTCTCTGAGGTTTTTTCACTTTTGTCACTTTAGTCCAAAACTCAAACCTTTTGCATCTGGGTCCCTGTGGTTTCAGTTTTATTGCCATTTTTGTCCAAAAATAAAATTAGGTCATATTTGTCTTATAAAATCCTGCAATTTTATCATTTTTCTCATGGGCAAATCAGGTCATATTTGTCTTATAAAATATGGTATTTATTTATAAAAAAGAAATTATCATTTTGCCCCTGCGAAAAAGGACAAAATAGCAGGATTTTATAAGACAAATATGACCTGATTTCATTTTTGGACCAAAATGTCAATAAAATTGAAATCACAGGGACCCAGATGCAAAAAGTTTAAGTTTTGGACTAAAGTGGCAAAAGTGACTAAACCACAGGGACCAAAATGGCAGTTTACTCGAACAATAATCTAATATATGTTTGATGGGGTACGGTACTAAACCCGACCCGAGCGGTCAGACTTCCCGTTACTTGTTGCTTTTATATTAATTATTTATTATTGTTCCTTACTAACTCAACCTCTTGAACAATTATCTACTTTGGGCCGGGGCTTGTAGAGATCACCCCTAACTGGGCCTGACCCATTAAGGTTAGGGGAGGCCCATATCCCCCTATATAAAGAGGTGTTCACCTCATTATTAGGGAGATGGAATGGAGCCGCCACACTTTTTGTAGCTGGAAACAGGAGAATCTTCTCCTACCGGCAATCTCTACAGCTCCACTTTCTTCTCTTCTTCATTGCAGATCTAGGTTCAAGAGGAAGAACAAGGTGTGATTCTTCACCCCCTGAGAGAAAGCGGTCCAATCATCCTGACGGTGATGCCGTGTTTCTTCAATGTTTTTTATGAATAATTTTTTTGAAGTTGTAATATTTATTAATTAACTTAAAATTTCAATTACCTGATATAAACCATAAGAAATCTGTAATTAAGTTGCTAGACATTCGCCAATGGGGTGGTGGTCCATTGGCAAAGGCAAAGCCTTTAAAACACCTAGGTTGGGAATGGGAAGGTCTTGGGTTCAAGTCCCACAGACGACAGGGATTAAAGAAATTCACCTTTCAAAAAAAAAAAGTTGCTAGACATTCGAATACCATAACATCGAATAACGAAACAAAATACTAGATGTAGAAAAATGAGCTATTTTTTATACATTCTTTTATCGTTCTTCTGATTTTTCCGATTTTAATTGCATGCGAGAAAACATTAAATCCTACAAAGCATATTTTTTACTTATTTTTGGAAATGCATATCAACATCAATGAAGTATCTCAATGATATGCTATGCCTTATTTTGGCCAAATGTACACCTTTTAAAATTACAAAGTATTTTCTTCAAACCTCTATTTTCCATTTTCTATATATTTTCCCTTTTAAAACTTTTTTTAACGTCAAATTTGGATCACTGACGGATCACTTGAGTATCATCGTGCCACCAGCGGAACCACCCGATTATATCCATCTCCACTAGGCATAATGCCTATAAATCAATTCAAGAGAAAATCCAATAAATATGAGAAAAACCCTTATAAGAATCGAATCCAGAACCTATTAGTACCAAAGTCTTATTCCACCCCAAAGATACAACTAGCATATAAAGTCATGGACTCCCTTTTCAAAACTATGTGAGCTGAGTGGAACACCATGAGTTTCAATACTAAAGTTTGCGTTGGTAAAATACATAGTTACATCATCATACAACTTTTAGACAGCAAGTTCATAGCACGGGTGGACCCATGTTATGGTATGGGTGGACGGCCGTACCCTTTGGAAAAAAAATGAGTGTTATTTTTCACAAAAAATCGTGACCGCACCCCTTGTAAATTTTCGTCCGCACCCCTCAGAAAAAAAAGTGTGGAATTTATATAAAAAAAATGAGTAAATTACAAGTTTTGTCCTTTATGTTTGTCTCAAATTTCAGGCGCTGTCATTTACCTTTAAAATTGATGAGTTTTGTCCTTAACGTTTCAAAATCCTGTACGTTATGTCCTTTAAGGCAAACTCAGTTAGAATTTTCTGTTAAGTTATGTCATGTGCATTGCACATGAGGGTAGAAGAGTCATTTTCCCTCCCCACTTGTGTTTCCCCCTTTTAAAACCCTAATAACATCCTCTGTTCATCTTCAACCCCAATTCATGTTCATATCATTCATCTTCAACAACTCATCATCATCTTCTTCACCATATTCCATCACCATCTTCACCATCTGCCACCACCAGCCATCCCACCTCTTGCCACCACCCTCCATCACCTTCCACCACCATCAATAGCCCCCGTAACCACTACTGGCCACCCCAATCCCATCCAAATCAAAGCAAACACCACCCCTTCCATTTCTAAATCACTGGAAACCACCATGAAAACCCTAACGCCGCCTCAATCGCCTTTGACCGCCTCGAAACCACCATTACAATCCCAGTGCCGCCGCTGGTTTGGAGGTTGATTTCATCAGAATCGACAACTTTACAGATGAGATACATCGTTCACAACTAGGGTATGCGCTGATTTGGAGGGTATGCGCCGTTCAAACTAGGGTTGTGGGTGGTGGAAGAAGATAAGGAAAGATTTGATAGGGGTATTTGATTATTTAGGTGATTTGAGGTTGTGGGTGGTGGAAGAACTATTTCATATATAAAACCAGATGGAAATTACAAGAAGGCTAGAACAGACTCATAAAAATAAAAGAGAAATTGATATAGATCTAGAAGATGATGATGACCTTTGAATGGTGAAGTGAAGAATCATAATTATGAGGGTTTTGGATTTGTAGCGAAGGAGCTTTGAAGCCCCTTGCTTTGCTTTGGGGGTTCTTAAAACATGAATCCCAATGCAGTCTGAATCGAAGAATATTTTTAGAAACAGAATATCACACCAATAAATAAATAAAATATATTTATGTTTCCCATTTTGATAGGGGTATTTGATTATTTAGGTGATTTGGGGTGGGGATGCATCATTCTTGAATAAATATTGTGTTTTGTTTCATGATTTTGAATCTCAGATGTCGATTTGGTATAGAGAGAGATAAAACTGGGTTTTCTAGAGAGAGACATGAAGTAGAGAGAGAAAGAGGGGTTTAAATATATAATTTTTCTTTTTTTTAAGATATTTTCATAAATAATATAGTAAAAAGACAATTACACCCTCATGTGCAAGGCACATGATCTGATTTAACAGAAAAAAAATAACTTGGTTAGGGTTAAAGGACATAACGTGCAGGATTTTGAAACGTTAAGGACAAAACTCATCAATTTTAAAGGTAAAGGACAGCGCCTGAAATTTGGGACAAACATAAAGGACAAAACTTGTAATTTACTCTAAAAAAATTGTGAACACGGATTAAAACTCAACTAAATTATGTAAACAAGTTAGCCCACTAATCCCTTTAATTAAACTTGTATTCATTCTTGTAACCAAACGTCAAGCCCAATAAGTTAATATCAATTCTAGCCCAACCCAAATACTACTTTACGTAAACAAAATCAGTCCACAAGACAAGAAACCCAATTCGACTGCATGTGCAGCTCCCTCCCTCCCGCCCTCCCTCTACCTCACTGCACCCAGCCCCATTCGACGGTCACAAAATTCCGGCCACCAACAACTTGTAATCGCAAATATTAGACATGTACATGTTTTGTTTTTTATTATTTTGATGTTTATGTGTTTTTGTTTAATACTTAAGAGATAATAGGATGAGTTAAAAAAGTTAAACTTTTATGTGTTTTGAGGTATTTTGGGTTGTTCTAGTTAGGGGTGTTCAAGATCGGATAATCCAGTTTTCGGATATCCGAAAATCGGATATCCAAAATTTCGGATAGTGAAATATTGACATCCGAACCCGAATCCGAAATTTTGGATTCGGGTTCCGATATCCGAATATCCAATTTTTTATTTAATTTTTATTTTTTTATTATTTTTTAATATTTGGAACCAGATTTTTCGGATAGTTTCAGATATACGAATATAAATTTCGGATATTTCGGATATTTTTTTCGGATATTTCGGATATTTTTCGGATACTTCGGATATTTTTCGGATACTTCGGTTATTTTTTCGGATAGTTCGGATATTTTTCGGATACTTCGGATATTTTTCGGATACTTCGGATATTTTCGGATATTCGGATATCCGAAAAAAATAAAAATTAAATTTTCGGATAATCCGATTATCCGAAAATTCTCAAAATCACTATCCGAATCCGAATTTTCGGATTATCCTATTTTCAGATATCCGAAAATTCGGATATTTCGGATACGGGTTTTCGGATATTTCGGATTCGGTTTCGGATTCGGATTTTATTGAACACCCCTAGTTCTAGTCTTTATAGGATGAGCTTGTTGTGTCTTAATCTCTTATTGATTATATGACTCTAGTATAGGGTTTGAAAAGTTGAAATTTAAAACTTGTAAATGTGAATAATCTTGAAAATTAAGGAATATTGATGATTGAACACTCTAAAATCATTGTTTATTTTGTATGTGTAGGCACAAAGAGTAATCGGATTGGCGATGAGAATTTAAGTGATAGTTGTATATGTTATATAGAGAAAGATTTGCTTAAGAAAGTACCTCTAGATAATGTTTTGGATAGATTTCAAAAAATAAAAACCCGTAGGGCGACATTTTAAATATGTTTGTAACAACGTTTGACGTGTTTTTGATGATTATATAAATTTTAGTTTGATTTTCTTTTGTTTTACATGGCCCGACCCGAACCGAATTTTTATTTATATATCTAGATACCTAAAATTTTTAAAAATATTACGTACCCCTATAGAAAAATTTCTAGGTCCATCTTGTTCATAGTATAGTCAATGCTAAAATAACCTTATTTGCAATGGTCTAATATAGTTGATAAGTTTGTGATGCAAGATTTATGTCACAAGTTAACTACCGAAATTTAAATTTTGTGAAGGACTTGAGATGAGGAGTTTTGTCATGAAATTAAATAAAAGTAAGAAAATAAAATTTGATAATTCTCTAGATACTGAAGATTAAAATAATTATACTTTTATATTAGATAAGTGAAACATAAATACGTTCTTTGTTGTCTAAGGCTAAAGGGTGTGAGGTACATGGGTTGAATCATTAATATTACATAAGACCATTAATGGATTGTTACACCATCCACTTGTCTCATCCACTATGGTTGACATGGATTAAACCATGACAACCATGAGCCTTCTTTTTTTCAATATTTTCTTTTCATTTTTACAAAAATAAATTAAAATAAGAGAACAGTGCTTTGAGTCATGACCACACCCTTAAGGTAGTGGTTTTGTATGATAAATTAAAGAGTAAATTACAAGTTTTGTCCTTTATGTTTACATCAAATTTCAGGGGCCGTCCTTTTGGCCAAAAGTTTGCAGGCGGTGTCATTTACCTTTTAAAATCTTGCACGTTTTGTCCTTTAGACCAAACCTAGTTAGATTTTTTGGTTAAATCTAGTCATGTGCAAGGCACATGAGGGTACAATTGTAATTTCATCTTTTCAGGGGTTATTGTGTAAATAAATTATATACATGGAATATTTTGTAAAAATAAAATAATATTTAATTATAGAAACCTTGCACCCTCTCTATAACTCTTCTCTCTCTCTCTCAAGATGCTCATCCCTGTTGAATCTCATCCAGTGGCGGACCCATGAATTTTTTCATGGGGGTGCGGAAATTTTTTTAAAATTTTAGGCGTCTAGATATATACATAAAAAAACCGGTTCGGGTCAGGTCGGGTCATGTAAAAAGGGAACATCAAACTTAAATTTATATAATCATCAAAAACACGTCAAACATTGTTACAAACATATTTAAAAAGTCGCCCTACGGGTTTTCATTTTTTGAAATCTATTCAAAACATCATCTAGAGGTACTTTCTTAAACATTTTATTTAATCAACAATCGGAAGATGATCCAAAATAAACATTTTATTATTAAATATTAAATTTAACATTTAATAATAAAATCAAGTTGAACATATAAATCAACAGCAACCTTTTTTTAATACTTAATCAACAATCCAATCCAGTAACTTCTTTATAATATTTAATAATAAAATGAACCCTATAAATCTATTTTCCTAATTTAAACTACTATAAATACAAGATGGTGACATCAGCAGGCAATAGTGCCTCCCTTCAATTGGGCGAAAAGGGCGGCAGGTGTAATAGTGCCAGACACCTGCCTAGCACTCCCCTATTGGCCCAATAAAATTACGATTTTATCCTGATTTAAATTTACGAATTTGCCATCAGTTCAAATTTTTGTTTTCGCCCCCGCTTAAAAATAAATTTACGCCTTTGCTCCCAGCTAAATATTTCAATTTTACCCCCGGTTAAAAAATTACGATTTTGCCTCGTTTCAATTTACAGTTTTGCCATTAGTTTTTTTTCCCTTAAAAAAACGATTTTTCCATCAGTTCAAAATTATGTTTTTACCCCCCACTTAAAAAAAATTTACGATTTTGCTCCTGGCTAAAAATTTCAATTTTGCCCTCGGTTCAAATTTACGATTTTGCCCCGTATAAATTTATAGTTTTGCCATTAGTTTTTTTTTCTCACAGCCAAGTTACGATTTTACCCTCAACTTAACTTTACATTTTCCCCATCGTTTTAGTTTGTTTTCCTGGTGACATTACAATTTTGCCCCCAGTGTAAAAGTACAGTCGTGCCGGCAACTTCCTGGCACTCCCCCGTTGGTCCATTTAGTTTACAATTTATCTCCGAATTAAATTTATGATTTGGCCCTCAGTTAAAAATTACGTTTTTTCCATCGTTTTAGTTTTTTTTACCAAAACTATAAAGGTTTTTTGTTTTAATTGGTTTACTACGGTCTTATCATCGTTTTTGTTTTTTTTTTCCCTAGGAAAATTATAGTAGTCTTTTTTTAATTGGTTGAGAATTATTCGGCCCTCACCCCGCAACGCGGGCGGGGCATTTACTAGTTTCCTACAATTGCCATTTGCCGTAACTTTACAACAGCAACCTTATCAACATCCAACAATCCTATCAAAAACCTTATCAAAACTCTTGAAGAATAAAATCAAGGAGTGGTACCTGGTCGGCTAGTTGCACTCTGTCTACGGCGACTCGGCAAGATTTATGGCTGATCGATCGAAGCCTGTCTGCAGGTTGATCCTTCTTCTGTTTCTTGGTCGCTGCAGCAGAGAGGGGAGGGCGGGAGAGATGAAAGGTCGATTGGCCGATTGGGTTTATTTGGGTAATTGGGTTATGTTTTGTTAATTGATTTTGTTATTTGGGTTGGGTTTTACCACAAACTTATTCAATTGGGCTTGATGTTGGGTTATAGGAATACAAGTTTTATTTAAAGAGATTAGTGGGCTAACTTGTTTACATAATTGGGTCGGGTTTAAATCCGTGTTCACAAGTTTTTTTATATAAATTCCTAACATTTTTTTTCTAAGGGGTGCGGTCAGAATTTTCCAAGGGGTGCGGTCGAAATTTTCCAAGGGGTGCGGTCGGGATTTTTTGCGAAAAATAGCACTAAATTTTTTTTTTCAAGGGGTGCGGCCGCCCACCCACGGGCTAAGGTAGGTCCGCCCCTAATCTCATCTCAAGAAGCTCATCCCTGTAATATGTTCACCAACACCACCACTATTCTCCACCTCCTACAACCACTGTTCTCCACCGCCCACCACCATTGTTTGGCAATCGCCGGAACATCGCTGGCACCACTGTTTGGTAATCAACGCCGCCGCCGCCGTCACCACCGTTTGGCAATCGCCGGAATGCCGTCGTCACTGTTTGCACTGAACACCACCGTCACCGTCGTTTGGACATCGTCGGAATGCCGTCGTCACTGTTGGCAATCACCGTCGTTTCACCGTCGTACCTTCCATCGTCACCATCGCCGGAACACCATGGCTGATGATATGGTTATGGATCTGAGTTGCTACTATCGCTCCACCATCACAGTTGTTGTTAACCTATTACATCCGGTAGAGATACTTCATATACTTTAGGTAAAGCTTCATCAACTTGTTTGCGATAAAAACACAATAGAACAATGGTTTACCTTAAGTGTACAGTCAATGGGGGTTTAGAGTCGATCGCCAACAGCTGCTCTGCCGGAGTTTTACAGTGCTGATCGGATGTTTAAAATATTGATTGTTGATTCACACCAGAAAGAAAATTAGGGATTTGGGCTTTTTCTTGCCTGTTGAAACTTGTGAAGAAGAAGTTATGTGAAAATTTACTTAGAAACAGTCGGTTTCACGTTGATTATTAGTTTTGGGGTTTTTGGTTGGTGAGTTGATTTGGAGATGGTGGTTGTAGATGATAAGGGGTGGTAGTGGTGGCGGTGGTGGTGGTGGTGGTGGAGGTGGAGGAGGAGGAGGATGGTGGTGATAGGTGGTTGCTAATTTCAGAAATATATATATATATATATATATGGGGTAAATTACACTTTTCGTCCTTTATGTTTGTATCGAATTGCAATGGATAGCCTTTAACTTCAATAATTATAGTCACAGTCCTTTATTTGACAAACTCATTACATCTTTGGTCCTTTGACTCTAGCCTAGTTAAAATTTTTAGTTAAATCCAGTCATGCTTTTCACATAAGGGCAAATTCGTCTTTTTTCTGTTCCAAGGACCACTTGTGTAATAAACATCCATGCCCTCTCTCCCTCTATGAAATGTCTGCAACAACACACAACCAAAATCCTTATTTCCTTAGGCCCTGTTTGTTTGCATCTGAATGAAATCATTCAGAGGAAACCTCTGAATCGGTCAGAGGCATATGTGTTTGTTTCATTAAAAGGCCCACCTCTTAATGGTTTCATTTAGAGCTGAACCATTCAGCTAATAACACTCGCTGAATGAAAATGTTGACACAAATACCCTTTGCCCTAAAAACAATATGTGCTCTCCTCTCCTTCTTCACAGACGCCTCCATCTCCACAGCCTCCTACCTCCACCACACTCCTCCACCACGTCGGCCCTCTTCCTTCGCGTCGCCGCTCCCCACACATCTCACAGCGACGTGTTCTCTCGTCTCTTTTCCAAGCCGTGTTCTGCCTCGTCTCTCCTCCACAACCGTCGTCGTTCTCGTTGTCTCTCCTCCGCAGCCCGTGTTCTCAGGTACGTGAAGTTTAGAGAAAAGATTCAGTTTCTGTTGTGTGCCCTAATATTTCAAGCTTGGTTGGTGGTAAAAAGGACATCTCGATTGTAATATTACAAGCTTGGTTGCTTGTAACGTTGTTGAGAATAATAGTTTGTTGGAAACAATGGATCATATTCCTTTGAAGTTGAACGAAGAGGTGAAGAAATTGCTTAATTCTAAGCGGTGTGGGGTGATGGTGGTGGCGGAAGAACAGGTTCTTCTTATTTTTTGTTTAGTAGCGAAATTGTTGTGTTTAGTTGTGATTTGATTTATAATGAATTGATGCTAATTTGATGTGCCTTGAGTTTGAATTGGTTTATTGCTATTGTTGTTGATGATTTATGTGTATTTGCTTATGAGAAGTAATGAATTAGGTATTGTTTTAGAAATTATCAGTTAGGTATTTAGTTTTGCTCAAAGGGGTAAAAATGTCATTTTACATAGTTATTCAGAGGTGCAACCAAACAGCACTTTACTGGTTCAGCACTTATTGGTTCAGAGCCTCTTACCCATTCAGACCTCTTATTCATTCAGCACTTATTGGTTCAGATAGTGCCAAACAGCCCCTTACTCTTTCTTCTCTCTCTCTAGAAAATGCCAGCCACCACTACCCTTGTGGCGGAGCCACGGTGACAGCGCCACCCCCACAGTGAAACAGCTTTAAAATCATATTTGGTGCAAATGAAGTAACCCATTAGTCCACCACTGCGGCAACGAATACAGAAAGAATACTGAAAGAAAGCTTGACCCATTTCCAGGAGTTGCCTACTTTATTTGGTCTAAGATTTCCAGTAAATCATGCAACATTCCAACAATTACTCCTCCGGTGACCGGAATCAGAAGAATCCGATGCTAGGTGTCCGACAGCTGCTGTAACCGTAGCCACCCAGCACCCTCGTTTGGAGTCCCGGCCCTTTAAAGCATAATTCAAGGTCAAAGAACTAATTATAGTTTCATTTCAACCCTCAAAAGTCACAAGCATCATTCATTTCACTTTAAAAGGAAATCAGATCTACAAAACACAGAATTCATATAGACTTAATTACACATATCAGATATATAAATGTTTCAACCTCTACCGCCAGACCACCACCACCACCACAAGGCTTTCTTCAGTGATTGGATCTCCAATAGCTTGTAAAGAATCAAATAGATTCTTAGCTTCATCACATAAATCAGAAACTGATTTCGATTCTTGTCGTAGAGTGAAACTGAGATCTATACAAGTTCTAGTTTGTAAACAATTGTTGATTGAACAACTCTTTGATTTTGCGCCATGAATCTGATGTAGAAAGGGTTCGTATGGCAATATGAATCAAAGTGGGTGTTTGGGATTCCTTCTCAAAAGTGACTTATTAACTTATATAAGTCATAAGTGAGAAGTTAGAAATTCTAACTTCTCAAAAATGACTTCTCAACACACAAAATCCTCCAAAATAAGTTAACCCAAACACTCAAAAAACAACTTATTAACTTTTATAAGTCAATAAGTCATAAGTTACCCCAAAATAAGCTAACCTAAACACCCCCAAAGATGGTGATAAATTGGCAGTTATGAAGGCTAACTGATACATAAGCATCTAAATGTTCCAAGCAGATCGAGCTTCAAGATCATTAAGGGGTAGTGGTGAGACTTTAGGTTACAGCGGTTCTATAGAGAGAGATGAAAGATTATTGGGATAAGGGTTTGGGTTGTGTGTGATTGGGAAAATGAAAGAAATAGAAAGATATTTTATACATAAGAGTAAAATTACTAATACACCCTCATGTGCATAGCACATGTCATAATTAACTGAAAAGTTTAACCTAGTTTGTGCTAAAGGACCTAGGGTGTAATAGGTTTTCCAAATAAAGGACTGTGACTGTAATTATTGAAGTTAAAGGCTATCCATTGCAATTCGATACAAACATAAAGGACGAAAAGTGTAATTTACCCTATATTTGGTTATAAAAAATATTTTAAAATATTTTGTTTTATTTTTACATAATAGCCCCTTGATATAATTTATCTTACACAATAGTCATTGGGAGGTGAAATTACAATTGTACCCTCATGTGCCTTGCACATGACTAGATTTAACCAAAAAATCTAACTAGGTTTGGTCTAAAGGACAAAACGTGCAAGATTTTAAGAGGTAAAGGACACCGCCTGCAAGCTTTTGGCCAAAAGGACAGCGCCTGAAATTTGATGTAAACATAAAGGACAAAACTTGTAATTTACTCTAAATTAAAAGTGGGTGACAAGACGCTGATATGGAGGGTCATGATAACCATGATGGTCATGACGACCACAAGGTCATGAACATACCCTCAGCCTAATAGCACAAAGATTAGTACCTTAAACTCGTTGGTAAATATCAAATCTGTCTCACTTAATGCTTAAGATATATCTTTTCACATCAGGAACAAAACATCATTTTGCTCTATTATTAATCAAATAGTGATGGATAATCTCATGAGTAATGTAAGAAAAAAGGGTGTACTAGATAAAGAACGACAAAACTAATATAACATTAAATATTGCCAAAATCGTGTCTAAGGTTTGCGCATGTTTGTAAGTTTAATCCAAAACAATTTTTTTGCAACATATTGCATCTTCACTTTTGAGAATTTTTATCATTTTCATCTAAATGTCTGACTTTTTTCCCCTTAAATCGTCCATAAGATTTGGGATCTTTTCCCATTTTCATCCAAATGTCTCACAGAAAAAACAAAGCAAATTAGATGTTTTGATGAAAATGGCAAAAAAATCTAAAAGGTGAAGGACAATATGATACAAAAAAATTATTTTAGATGAAACTGGTAAACATACCCAAACCTCAGGGACGATTTTGGCAATTTACTCTTAAATATATGTTCTCTTTGCAAATAAAACTAAAATAATCACATTTATAGTTGGTAAATATTTTGGTGTGAGTTTATTTGTTGCATTTCAGTTGTATGAATCTCTATAAATAGAGGGGTCATCCTTCGTTTGTATATGTTGGTCCAGACGGTTTAAACAATCGTATCAATAAACATGAACACGAGATACTGGGGGACAAACTCGCGACTCTTTCTATTCAATTAAACGAACATACGAACTGTAACACCACGAAAACGGGTTTGGTAATCAAACCCGCTAATACTAAAAGACGGGTAAAGTACCGTTAGCGGTAGAAGTAACCCGGTAAATATTAGGATCTAAATAAATAAACCTAATATTTAATAAAACGTGAATGAATACTTTTAAGGAAATAAGTTTATAAAAGGCCCTAGTTAACGGGACTTAAAAATAAAACGGGTTATAATTTCCCCGAACCCACCAAGTAACTAGGAATATCAACCTAGTTAAATATGTGCCTTAAAACAAAGAAGGAAACTTGGGAAATAACCCTTATTATAAAGCTACAAACTAGAGGGGCTAAAAAGGGAAGAATTGAAACTTGATTTATTAAAATTAAACACAACACACACACTAGGTGTGTGTGTGCGTGTTCTGGTCGACCAAGAGAAAGCTTAGGAGAGCTCAAACCCTAACTTCAACAAATTAATCAAATTGAAGCCTAAATCAAGAGCCAAATCAATGCATGAACACAAATTCGTGATCACCAAGTCAAGGGGATCGTGAGGTATGTTGAATTTCTAACATCCGTGAAGTTGTAAAAATTTGATAATCATCCTAATCGCGAATTAGGCATGAATTAGAGAAGCTATGGCTAGATAAGTGATGTATACTTGCTTAGGAACGAAACCCTACGTGAAAATCATACATAACATGCTATGAATTGAATGATTGAATGAATTCCCACACTAGGCTAAGTGGGTATTAGTCATAAGGTGGAATTGATGATATGATTATGATTAGAATCATCATGCATGTTAAGTAATCGGGAAATACTTAAACAAATTTCAATTTTGAGTATTTGATCATAAGTGATAGTGGTAAAATTTGATGTTAATCTTGGTAAAAATAACTAGTTATGAACTAGTTTGTAAATGTGTAAAAGTATGCCCACTAGGTGTTTGTTAAAATGCCTAAACGAAGCTAAAATGTTGAAATTCCATGTGAAGTGTGCATTTGGATATGTCGATAGATCAATTGACTTTTAGGAAGTCAAACTAACCAATGATTTAATCGAGTGATAAAGTCGACATAAGACCTGTTAGATGGAGTAGTCATAATTGATAATGACTAATCTAACCATCTTATGAATTATGATGATAGTTTGACGCTTAACGAGCTAGGTGGAAGCTTGATGAGTGAGCGGGTCAAACGAATCAAGTGAGAAGAAAGGCGTATTCGGGATGCGAGGTAAGTTAAAACTTACACCTTTTATTTAATATCTATTGGCTTTATAGATTTTGAATAATCAAAAGTCACATTTGACTTATGATGTTTCGACCCGACGTGTGAGGTTCGGAACAAAAGACAATTATGATAAACAATGTTAAATGGTTAAAAAGAGCAAATAAGGTCATTTAGTTATGTAATGACTAATAAATAACGAGTTTTGAATAATTTACCTTATAAGGTAAATCAATACATTTAATAAGGGTAAAACGGCAATGTGGTCACTCGTTGACGATAACCGCTAGTTTTGAAGGACACTTTATGGCGTAAGATATAAATGGGTCAAAATAATCAAGAAATAGATTTATAAGTAAATCGACCGTACGGTGTAAACCGGTACAAGTCATGTAGACGAGATGTTAATAAATCCATCTCGTAAAAGTAAACGGTCATATAGACCAAACGGGTCAAAAGGTGAAAATATCACCCTTTGACAATATCGGCTAATGTTTTGTCGAGTTGCATGATTACAGGAATGAATATCGATTGAATGTTGACATCGCTATTACTTAGCGTCACTAAGGCAAGGTATCGTAACGGGTCAATACATTGATCCGAGCCAGGTTTGTGTAATGATTCCACTCATCATGTAGAAAGTGAGGTTTTCGAAGAGTTAAACAAGGTCAAAGTGGATATTTGGTTATCTTAAAGATAAACCGAATAATTCAAGTTATAATTGTAGTGTTTTAAAAACATAATGGTTTCTAAACAAGGTTATAGTGAAAGACCAAATTTTTGGGTCAAACAAGTATCTGAAAGTCCTTCATCGTGCAAGAAGGACCAAAATTGACCAAAACACCCTTGTAGGCTAAATTGAACAAACAACTCTTAAAGGTTGTTTGGAAACGAATTTCATGATTAGATGAATACTTAGAATAAGTATAGAAGTTGAAAGATGTAATAAGTTAGTCAAATGGCTCTAATTGAGTCTTTGCCGTAAAATAATAATCCGAGGGGTAAAACTTGGAACATATTGATATCCACATTAAATCCAACACACATATAGTTGTAGTGGAAGATTACTTGATAATAAACGTAGGAATAAGATGCTAGAAAAGAATGAAAGCGATTTCAAGCTTTAAAGTGCTTAAATACCCTTAACGGGTCAAAATAAGCATACGAGCGAAAACGGGTTTAAATTGTGTAATAAACCTGTGATTAGAACCTAAAATGGTAGATAACAATAATTTGAAGAAGTGTATGTGATATAGGAATCAAATAAACATGTTGGTGTGGTAAAATCATGAACGGGTCAATATTTGGTAAAAAGGGTAGTAAGCCGAAGACTTAAAAGTTTGAGATTTTGTTAATCCGGATGTCGGATTTTAACTCCATAAGATGGAGAATTAAATTACGGACGCGTAGGAAAAAGAATCGGGTAAACGGATCAATAACGAAGAAGTTATGGCCGTTTCCGTGAAATCGGGTTGAGCTGGGTATGTACAGCAACTGATTAAGCATCAGTCTGTGAAAAAGGGGGCCTAGCGTCACGCGACGCCCCCTGTTCCGGAAATAAATTTGTTTTGTTGTTGTTTGACCCATGTAACTTGTTTATACTTATTATTTAACTATCAAAACTAACTTTTAAGTTGGTTTTGATCATAGGTGATTGCCAAGAGTGCCCGGATGAAGATCAAGCTCGATGAGGAACCGAACACGATAAAATACAAGCTTCCGCGCGACGTTTCGTCGTATCTTTTAAACGACGAATTCAATTACATTAAGTTGTTCAAACTTTTAAATTGTAAAAGTTTTAGTAAACTCGTATTTTTTAAGGATACTTAATCGTAATTACATGTTTATTTTCGTTATTTATACGAAAACCTTTAAAATAATAACAAGGGTGTTACAAGTTGGTATCAGAGCTCAAGGTTGTTGGCAAAATGTGTTCGGTTCGAGGCTTGATCACAAATTCGGTAAGTACATGTATATAGTAAGGATTGAGTATGATTAAAGTGTTGAAGAACAACACATAGGGTTATCGTGTAATACACGATACATCAATCAAATTGATAAAGGATAGATATAGTCAATGAAATTATGTGTGTTGACACGTATAGTGGAAATGCCTTGTATTATAATACGGGCGATTATTGATGACGACACTACTAAATTTTGTGAATGTTTTAATTGAAGGACACTCGCATCTGAAGATGACGAGAGTTGGACAAATTACGGATATGAGGATGAAACGGTCCGATGTATGACAAGCAAAGCATACTCATCAAGGATCTAAATCGCGTAGCGATCACGAACAAGGTTAACGGAAAAAGGAGAGCCTGATAGAGCAAGCATTATCAGGTGCACGTTTTAAATTATTGCATAAATAAGTAATATGCAACAAATATATAGAAATTGAAAGTTGCATATGTAGATTGAAAACTTGGAAAAACCTGAATAGAAGACCTATCCGGGATATTGTTTCCAAGAAAAACAAATAGAGGCATTACTTACATGGGGTGTAATGTGAAAATTATAAAAAGGTCATGTATACCAGGTGTTGATCGCTTACTCTGGCCAAGTAAGTAGTGAACACGTGGTACCATGAACTTCTTATGATGGACACATTTATGTCCGATGTAGTAAGGGTGGGGTGAATGGAACTAACTTAAAAAGTACCCAAATGAATCAAAGGAGCAAAATATTTGATAATAATGTAAACGCACAGCCGGGTGACGGAAGCGTATTACATTAGGATGATGAGCCCAAGTGAAGGGACAAAGATTAATGTAAAATGATTAAGGTATGCAATTGGGAGGGGTGTGCTTACACTCGAACCCGAAGAATGCAAATATGACTCTTAACGGGCCGATTTTGTAAAACACCAAATTTGAGAACAAAGTAGGAATATAAAAGCGACGGATTTCGCTAAGATGACCAAGTAAATCGAAATGAAGTCTTAATGCATACTGGAATGGGTGCAATGACAACGATTTCGGTAAAACACCCGGTTGATGGGTAAGGAATTAAACGCATGCGTAGACTGAGAAACAGGAACACGAAATAGAAAGTCAAAAGACTCGGAATATGAGTCATGACTAAAAGATGACAAGAATTTTCGCAAACATAAATTTTGGTAATTACGTTCAACCATTTTAAAATTGGACGGGTCAAAAAAAGAATGAAGTTTGACATTCATAAGTGATGGAAATTCACCCAAAATGAGTCAAACGAGTCAATTAAGGAATAACGCTTAATATAATAGGAAAACGCAAACCGGTGAAACCGGAAAGCTAAAAACAATAAGATAAAAGGACCCGGGTAATGGGTGGTAAAGGAGTATAAGTGTGAACCGGGTAACGGTAAGCGTAGGACAAACCGACGTATAAATGACGTTAGAAGTCGTAAAGTCGGAAAGATAGTCCGAAAGTAAACAAATGAAACCTTAGACTACGGTCAAGGTCAACTAAAGCTCAAAAGCAAAATTAAATGATTCCAAACATAACAAAGGATGCTTTAAAGCTATAAATGTATAAATAGACAATTGAATAAAGACTCGAATAAAAGATGATCTACGGGATCATCATAACCTACGGGGTTAAACGTAGTGATAAGGTCTACGGGACCAAGAAGACCTTTGGGTCACAGATAGAAAGAAAAGAATTGTCAGGGTTTCACCTTAAAAAGGTAAAAAAAAGGTGAAAATCTAAAGAAATAGCCTACGAGGCTAAGTGAAAGAACCTACGGGTCAATAGTATAAGACGAGGAAACTGGTTGTAACTACCGGTGTAAAATAATAACGGGAGATAAAGTTCGTATAAAGGCGATGGGTTTCGCTAAGTTAAGTAAATGGGTTAAAAGCGAAGAGAACATAAAAGGCCGGGTGGGCAATAAGATATACCCTAATGACGGGGAGTATAATGACGGCGACTAATCAGTCTGGCCGGTAAAACCCTTCAAAGTCGGAGTAGTGTTACGACTCATCACTTATATAAAGCGCCTGTTGAAATAAGACTAACTTGAAGTAAACATAATGAAAATAAATATAACCGAGCGATCAGATGGCAACTCGGTCAATTAAATGACAAGAATACGAAATACAAAGTGAAAGTATCGGCCTGTGAGGCCATACACATAAAAGGCATATACGCTTTGAAACCAAAAGCACATTATCATACTTTCCTGGTAGGAGTATTATGTGCGAGCAATGCTTAAGTGATCACCAAAGCTAAGGTTCGGATGATCTAAACTAGTAAAGTACGTAAGAAAGGTTTCGGGGACGAAACCTCTTTAAGGGGGATAGACTTGTAACACCCCGAAAACGGGTTTGGTAATCAAACCCCGTTAATACTAAAAGACGGGTAAAGTACCGTTAGCGGAAGAAGTAACCCGGTAAATATTAGGATTTAAATAAATAAACCTAATATTTAATAAAACGTGAATGAATACTTTTAAGGAAATAAGTTTATAAAAGGCCCGAGTTAACGGGACTTAAAAATAAAACGGGTTATAATTTCCCTGAACCCACCAAGTAACTAGGAATATCAACCTAGTTAAATATGTGCCTTAAAACAAAGAAGGAAACTTGGCAAATAACCCTTATTATTAAGCTACAACCTATAGGGGCTAAAAAGGGAAGAATTGAAACTTAATTTATTAAAATTAAACACAACACACACACTAGGTGTGTGTGTGCGTGTTCTGGTCGACTAGGAGAAAGCTCAGGAGAGCTCAAACCCTAAGTTCAACAAATTGATCAAATTGAAGCCCAAATCAAGAGCCAAATCAATGCATGAACACAAATTCGTGATCACCAAGTCAAGGGGATCGTGAGGTATGTTGAATTTCTAACATTCGTGAAGTTGTAAAAATTTGATAATCATCCTAATAGCGAATTAGGCATGAATTAGAGAAGCTATGGCTAGATAAGTGATGTATACTTGCTTAGGAACGAAACCCTACGTGAAAATCATACATAACATGCTATGAATTGAATGATTGAATGAATTCCCACACTAGGCTAAGTGGGTATTAGTCATAAGGTGGAATTGATGATATGATTATGATTAGAATCATCATGCATGTTAAGTAATCGGGAAATACTTAAACAAATTTCAATTTTGAGTATTTGATCATAAGTGATAGTGGTAAAATTTGATGTTAATCTTGGTAAAAATAACTAGTTATGAACTAGTTTGTAAATGTGTAAAAGTATGCCCACTAGGTGTTTGTTAAAATGCCTAAACGAAGCTAAGATGCTGAAATTCCATGTGAAGTGTGCATTTGGATAAGTCGATAGATCAATTGACTTTTAGGAAGTGAAACTAACCAAGGATTTAATCGAGTGATAAAGTCGACATAAGACCCGTTAGATGGAGTAGTCATAATTGATAATGACTAATCTAACCATCTTATGAATTATGATGATAGTTTGACGCTTAACGAGCTAGGTGGAAGCTTGATGAGTGAGCGGGTCAAACGAATCAAGTGAGAAGAAAGGCGTATTCGGGATGGGAGGTAAGTTAAAAATTACACCTTTTATTTAATATCTATTGGCTTTATAGATTTTGAATAATCAAAAGTCACATTTGACTTATGATGTTTCGACCCGACGTGTGAGGTTCGGAACAAAAGACAATAATGATAAACCATGTTAAATGGTTAAAAAGAGCTAATAAGGTCATTTAGTTATGTAATGACTAATAAATAACGAGTTTTGAATAATTTACCTTATAAGGTAAATCAATACATTTAATAAGGGTAAAACGGCAATGTGGTCACTCGTTGACGATAACCGCTAGTTTTGAAGGACACTTTATGACGTAAGATATAAATGGGTCAAAATAATCAAGAAATAGATTTATAAGTAAATCGACCGTACGGTGTAAACCGGTACAAGTCATGTAGACGAGATGATAATAAATCCATCTCGTAAAAGTAAACGGTCATATAGACCAAACGGGTCAAAAGGTGAAAATATCACCCTTTGACAATATCGGCTAATGTTTTGTCGAGTTGCATGATTACAGGAATGAATATCGATTGAATGTTGACATCGCTATTACTTAGCGTCACTAAGGCAAGGTATCGTAACGGGTCAATACATTGATCCGAGCCAGGTTTGTGTAATGATTCCACTCATCATGTAGAAAGTGAGGTTTTCGAAGAGTTAAACAAGGTCAAAGTGGATATTTGGTTATCTTAAAGATAAACCGAATAATTCAAGTTATAATTGTAGTGTTTTAAAAACATAATGGTTTCTAAACAAGGTTATAGTGAAAGACCAAATTTTTGGGTCAAACAAGTATCTGAAAGTCCTTCATCGTGCAAGAAGGACCAAAATTGACCAAAACACCCTTGTAGGCTAAATTGAACAAACAACTCTTAAAGGTTGTTTGGAAACGAATTTCATGATTAGATGAATACTTAGAATAAGTATAGAAGTTGAAAGATGTAATAAGTTAGTCAAATGGCTCTAATTGAGTCTTTGCCGTAAAATAATAATCCGAGGGGTAAAACTTGGAACATATTGATATCCACATTAAATCCAACACACATATAGTTGTAGTGGAAGATTACTTGATAATAAACGTAGGAATAAGATGCTAGAAAAGAATGAAAGCGATTTCAAGCTTTAAAGTGCTTAAATACCCTTAACGGGTCAAAATAAGCATACGAGCGAAAACGGGTTTAAATTGTGTAATAAACCTGTGATTAGAACCTAAAATGGTAGATAACAATAATTTGAAGAAGTGTATGTGATATAGGAATCAAATAAACATGTTGGTGTGGTAAAATCATGAACGGGTCAATATTTGGTAAAAAGGGTAGTAAGCCGAAGACTTAAAAGTTTGAGATTTTGTTAATCCGGATGTCGGATTTTAACTCCATAAGATGGAGAATTAAATTACGGACGCGTAGGAAAAAGAATCGGGTAAAACAGATCAATAACGAAGAAGTTATGGCCGTTTCCGTGAAATCGGGTTGAGCTGGGTATGTACAGCAACTGATTAAGCATCAGTCTGTGAAAAAGGGGGCCTAGCGTCACGCGACGCCCCCTGTTCCGGAAATAAATTTGTTTTGTTTTTGTTTGACCCATGTAACTTGTTTATACTTATTATTTAACTATCAAAACTAACTTTTAAGTTGGTTTTGATCATAGGTGATTGCCAAGAGTGCCCGGATGAAGATCAAGCTCGATGAGGAACCGAACATGATAAAATACAAGCTTTCGCGTGACGTATCGTCGTATCTTTTAAACGACGAATTCAATTACATTAAGTTGTTCAAACTTTTAAATTGTAAAAGTTTTAGTAAACTCGTATTTTCTAAGGATACTTAATCGTAATTACATGTTTATTTTCGTTATTTATACGAAAACCTTTAAAATAATAACAAGGGTGTTACACGAACTTACAAAGAAAAAGGGACAAATAAAAACAATAACCTAGACCCGTATTTATAATACTACTAAACTTGCTCTCAAGATATTAAACATTTCCTAAACCAATTACTAAACTTTCTCTCCAAGACTTACCTAAAATAAACCAAACTTTAATAAAACATATTAAATAAACCCTTAACTTTACTAATTATTCAAGATTAACCTTCATTCACCCCCTTAATCTTGAATTGTTTTTCGTCTTGCCTTTGTTCCTCATTTTCAATTGTCTATAGAAAACTTGCTTCGTTGGTTCTTCAAACTTTGCATTCATTCCTTCAGTACTTTCTTTCTTGACTTACTTCTTCTCTTCAACTCGTTCTTGACCAATACTTTCACAAACTTCAAACAAATCCTTTGGAATCATTCCAAACTGAATTTCCCTCACTTTCGTAATTGGTTTCACATCAGGAATTTCTTTCTTTTCATCTTCAAAGTTCTTAGGATTACAACATATTTGAAGCTTGATGTTGTACATTCTATTCAGATTTCTATGAACCTTCATCAACAGTCTTCCTTTTTGATCATGTAGACTTAACATCACATTGTCTATTTCAATCTTGCAACCTTCTTCATCCAATTGTCCCAAACTAAGAAGATTGGTTTTTTAACTTAGGCATGTAGAAAACATCACAAAATGTCTTCTTTTCTCCATTCTTACTTACCACGGTTACATTCCCTTTACCTTTGATTTCAATCTCGGATCCATCACCAAACTTTACTTGACCCGAAACTTGTTCATCCAAGGTAGTGAATAACTCTTTCTTTTCTGACATGTGATGACTTGCACCATTGTCTAAATAGCACATTCCTTCTTCATTCTTTTCAAAAACACCAGGGATAACTGTTTCTTCATTCAAACATACTTTCTTTGTCGAGCAAATTGCCATGAACAGAGATGGATCGATATCATGTACATCTTCTGTATTTGTCAGATTCGCTTCTTTTTTCCTTTTGCTTGGTGCTTAACATTCGCTCGAGTAGTGCCTTATCTTATCACAGTTGTAGCGCCTCAAGTTCTTTCTTCTGTCTTGCCATTCTTCAGGCTTCTTTTCCGATCTTCACCTTGTTCATCATTCGTATTCTCACGTTCATTATTCCATCTTGGATACCCTCTTCCACGTCCGTTGTATCTTCCACGACCTCTACCACGTCCTCGGTAGTTTTCAACTTTCTTTTCATTCTGGGTGAACATAAGCTGACTTTGGGATGAACTTTCATTCACATTCTTGAACTTGTTTCTTTCTTTATATGCCTTCAAACGTCCAACCACATCTTCAAATGCCATTTTTTGATATCTGTGAATTGCTCGATCGAAGAAACAATGGGTAAATATTTACCAGGCATAGAGTTCAAGAATTTTCTCACCACGACCTCTTCTTTGAGGGTAGCTCCCAAGCTCTTGTACTTTGACTGTACTCCACCCAGCTTCGATGCATATTCATCAATATATTTTGTCTCACTCATCTTCAATCCATCTAACTCGCTTCTTAGCATTTGAATACGAGCTTTCTGTGTTCTTTCTGCACCAAGATAACGAACTCTTAGCGCTTCCCAAACATCTTTCGGTTCTAAATACTTAGCCATCTGAAGCATCACGTCTTCAGGTAGGGTCTGGAAGATGACACCTAAGGCCATAAACTTCTTTCTTTCTTCAATTCCCGATCCCTTTTCTTTATCAATCGCATCTTGCAAACCGTTTGCTCCCAAAACAACTTTCACTATAACCGACCATGCTGCGTAGTTAGTCGAAGTTAACTTTGGTGCCTTCAAAACAAAACCACCAATCGCTTCTTTCATTGTTCCTGAGTTCCCTGGATTCCCATCTTTATCACCGGCCATGATTTGCTTTCAGATTTTTTTCTACGTCCAAACACCTTAACAAAAAATAGCGACTGGAAGAAAACAATTGTAAACGGGATGTCAGTAAGTATCGGTCTTCCCTTTTTTACTTCTGTTCTAATGATTCACAACAAAAGAATATATCTTTAATTATTTTGTTCTCCACAAAATCACAGCAAAAAAAATATTGAAAGTTGGCAGCGACTCCAAAGTGTAACACCCGTTCTTATAAATTAATTAAGGTTTAACGTATCATTTACGAAAAAACAATCATGTAATTAAGATTACATATGCATTGGAAATTACGGGTTTATTAAAACTTTTTACAATTTAAAAGTATACAACATATCATGTGTACGCTCATCGTTTAACATAATAACGATACATAGTGTGGAAGCTTATTTCGTGATCGTGTTCGGTTCTTGCTCGTCGCTTGATCTTCATCCGAGCACTCTTGGCGATCACCTATGATCAAAACCAACTTAAAAGTTAGTTTTGATAGTAAAATATTAAGTTCAAACAAGTACAGGGGTTAAAAATGACAAAATTTAAAAATTTTCGGAGTTAGGGGGCTAGACGTGACGCCAAGGGCCTAGGTGTCACGCCTAGCCCTGTTTTTCACAGCCTGCCTTCAGCTGATGTTGTACATACCCAGCACGATCTGATTTCACGGAAACAGCCATAACTTCTTCGTTATTGATCCGTTTTACCCGATTCTTTTTCCCACGCGTCCGTAATTTAATCCTCCATCTTATGGAGTTAAAATCCTACATCCAACATAAGAAATTTTGAGACTTCTAAGTCTTCGACTCGTTACCTTTTTACCGAATTTTAACCCGTTTATGCATTTTATCAAACAAACGTATTTATTTGATTCCTATATCTCATACACTTCTTCAAATTAATGTTACCTACTATATTAGGTTCTAATCATAGGTTTATTACACAATTTAAACCCGTTTTCGCTCGTATGCTTATTTTGACCCGTTAAGGGTATTTAAGCACTTTAAAGCTTGAAATCGCTTTCATACATTTCTAGCATCTTATTCCTACATTTCTTATCAAGTAATCTTCAACTACAACTCTTTGTGTGTTGGATTTCAATGTGTATATCTATATGTTCCGAGTTTTACCCTTCGGATTGTTATTTTACGGCAAGACTCAAATAGAGCTATTTGACTAACGTATTACATTTTTCAACTTCTACACTTATTCTAAGTATTTATTTAATCATGAAACTCGTTTCCAAACAACCTTTGAGGGTTGCTTGTTCAATTTAACCTACAAGGGTGTTTTGGTCAATTTTGGTCCTTCTTTTACGACATAGGACTTTCAGGTATTTGTTTGACCCAAAAATTCGATCTTTTAACTATAACCTTGTTTAGAAGCCATTATGTTTCTAAAACACTACAATTATAACTTGAATTATTCGGTTTATCTTTAAGATAACCAAATATCCAATTTAACCTTGTTTAACTCTTAGAAAACCTCAAGTTCTACATGATGAGTTGAATCATTATACATACCTGGCTCGGATCAATATATATTGACCCGTTTCAATACCTTGACTTAGTAGCCGCTAAGCAATAGCGATGTGCATATCCATTTGATATTTATTCCTATAAACATGTAACTCGACAAACCATTAGTCGATATTGTCAAAGGGTGATAATTTCACCTTTTGACCCGTTTATTTACCTAGTGATCTTCGTCACTTCAACTAAATGCCAATTTCATGTATTATGCTAATTTAGAGTCTACTAACAAAAATACGAAATCAAGCATAATGTAACGGAACCGTAGTTATGTACCTTTTAAGCACCTTTTTCAAACGCGTTTTTCCACCGGCTTGTCCACTTGACGATCCGGATTCCTCGCCTAAAGAGTTCCATTCATAACCAATTTGGAACCCTTTTTACAACCATTTATCATGATTCATTATGATATCGCAAATCTGCATTTTTGTCCGATTATTAATACTTTAATCCTCACTTAGGCGTTTCAACAAACACCTAGCGGGTCAGATTTTACATAATCATTACTAGGTTCTTGACATGTTATTTTCATCTATATTCACTTCAATTAACAAATCTATACTAAATTTTAACATCAATAATTTCAGATTCACCACATGAATTCAGATTTCACTAGAATAAGAACCATAATTCTAGTGTTTATTTAGTTTCTACAAACTCACTAATCACCTAAAATGGTGATTATAAACCCCACAAGCATAATGCTAGATTTTAACCAGAAATCATCTAGGGTTTATCCCTAGATGCCATATTACTTCTAATTCCATCCATGAAAGACATAATCAAGCTAAATTTCAGTTTTTCACAATTAACCTAGAACTTGAGATGAATCAAAATACTAGAATTTTGCATACCTTGTGATCCCTTCAGTGAGGTGATCACTAATTCGTGTTTAGAACTTGATTTGGGACTGAATTGAACCTCCAATTGATCAATTTTTAGTGAAACTAGGGTTTGAAGGGAAGTTCTTGGTCGCCCCCTGCTTCTTGATCGACCAGACACCCCTTTTGGGTGTGTTTGGTTTATTCTTAATTTTGTTTATGAAATTAAGTTTCAATTTTAACAACATAGGCCCCTCCACTTTTATTTAGCGTATATCTTTGGGAATTTAACTTTATTCATGCTTTAAAACAAGACAACCAACTAACTAGGTTATTTATTTCCTAGTTAGTTTATTCTCATTTATTTCATACTTTATAATTCTAATATAAAGTTTTATAATTTCGGGATGTTACATTTGGCCCCTCCATTTTCCTTACTTCATAATTTAAGGGTTTTAACCCACTCATAAGTCACTATCTAACTAGGTTAGAATTATTCCTAGTCAGTTTAGTAGGTTCGGGAAGTCATAACTCGTTTTTACTTTAAGTCCCGTTAAATCGGGCCTTTTATCCATCCTATTTTTCTTGAAAGCTCTTATTCCCTTTAAATAAATATTAGGATTATTCAATTTATTCCTAATATTTGCCGGTTTACTTTTACCACTAACGGTACTTTCCCCGTCTTTAGTATTGACGGGGTTTAATTACCAAACCCGATTTCGGGGTGTTACAAGTCTACCCCCTTAAAGAGGTTTCGTCCTCGAAACCTTTCTTACATAGTTCATGGAGTTTTAAACTCAATGTATTTGACCTGAGTAATCTTTTAAGCATTACTCATACTTTACCCAATTGTTAGTATTACCAGAAAAATATATGGTAATATCTTTTTGGTTTCATAACATCTTCGTACCTCATATGACATAATGCAACTTGAAATAACGTAATCTTGTTATTTTTACTAGTTTAGTTAATTTAGCGATATCCATCGCTTTATATATTATCGATCTCTTTGTGAATCCGTTATTTTGACCCGTTTAAAGGTCTTTAGTGAAATCTTTCACTTTTAGCAACAATTTCTTTTGTTTTCAAATTCATTTATTCGGTTCAGTTATACTGAATCCATCGCTTACAAGCGAACCAAATTTCTTGATTTGAATTGCTGACCTTAACCGGTCTCTTTAACTAGACTTATTAGCCCAGTTACTTTTTACCGCTTGCTTGATTATAATGTGATTTTACTTCACATTACATTTCCTAACCGTGATCGTGTCACCTCATGTTTAATTTATATCAACCTTTCATTTTTGAAAAGATCACTTTTCGAATACATCGTCTTGCGCCTATCAGTGTCAAGACTTAAATCTTTCATGCTTACTATTCAATTTCCTATCAGAATTTATATTTGTAAAAATGTTATTTCTTACAAAAACTGAATTTTAGTCTAACGTTTTTCTCTTTAACTATGTCAATTACTCATATCAAGGAAATTGACAACCCATAATTTATTGTTTTCCGTTCTCGTTTTATGCGGGGAATCGTAACAAGTTCCCTCACCTTACACTATTGACCCGTAGGTTCCTTCACTTAGCCTCGTAGGCTGTATCCTTAAGCTTTCATCTCTTTACGGCGAGGCCCTTATGATCCCTTTGCATCAATTCATGACCCGTGGGTCATTTTGGCCCCGTAGACCTTTGCTCTAATTAATATCCCGTAGATTATGATGCTCCCGTAGATCATCTTTTATTCGAGTCTTTATTCAAATGTGGATACATTTATATACGGATATGGCGTTAAGGCACCCCTTCTTATGTTTTAGAATTATTCACCTTTACTTTTTGGATTTCTTTTGACCTTGACTGTAGTCTAAGGCTACATTGTTTCCTTTTGAATTATCTTTCCGACTTCTTGACTTCTAACGTCAATTACACGTCAGTTTGCCCTACACTTACCGTTACCCGGTTCTTACCTATACTTCTTTACGTCCCATTACCCGGGTTCTTTTATTTTAATGTTTTTAACATTTTTGTTTCGCTAGTTTGTGTTTTTCCTATATATATTCCTTTATGAGCCATCACGTAGGTTCATTAATGTTTCGCGCTTCCATTATTCGGTTTGCGCTTACTTGCACTACCAAGTTTTTATACTTTATTTATCTCGTTTGACTTGTTCATGTGAAATTTCATCACTTGTGAACATCAAACTCTGTTCTTTATTCGACCCGTTCAACTTTAAAATAGTTGAGCGTAGTTATTAACATTTCTGTTTGCAAATTCTCATTGTCTTTTAGTCATGACTCATATTCCGAGTCATTTGACTTTCTGTTTCGCGTTCCCGTCTCTTGGTTTTACGCATTCTTTCCAAATCCTACCCATTCATCGGGTATCTTTACCGTAATCATTTTCAAGTAACCAATTTTATATGGTTTTAGACGTTATTTTAATTTATTTGGTCGTCTTAGCGAGATCCATCGCTTTTATTCAATCAAGTCCTTTATTCTTTATTCAATTCGTTTGACTTGTCCATGTGAATTTCATCACTTGTGACAGTCAAGCTTTTATCCCTATGCCTTAGCATTCCTATTGGTCGGTCTATATTTTCTTTTTTACTTAATCCTTGTCCCTTCTCTCGGGCTCGTTATTCATACGTAATACGCTTCCGTCATCCGACTTACGTTTACGTTTACCATCAAACGTCTTACTTATTTGATTCATTTGGGTACCATTTAAGTTAGTCCCATTCACCCCACCCTTACTACATCAGACATAAATGTGTCCATCATAAGAAGTTCATGGTACCACGTGTTCACTACTTACTTGGCCAGAGTAAGCGATCAACACTTGGTATACATGACCTTTTTATAATTTTCACATTACACCCCATGTAAGTAATGCCTCTATTTGTTTCCCTTGGAAACAATATCCTGGATAGGTATTCTATTCAGGTTTGTCCAAGTTTTCAATCTAAATCTGCAGCTATCAATTTCTACGTATTGGTTGCATGTTTATATACATGCAATAATTTAAACGTGCACCTGGTAAATGCTTGCCCTAACGGGCTTTTCTTGCCCTAACGGGCTTTTCTTGCCCTAACGGGCTTTTCTTGCCATTAGCCTTGTTCGCGACCATTACGCGATTTAGGTCCTTAATGAGCATGCTCTTCTTGTCATATCTCGGACCATTCCATCATCATATCCATAATTCGTTTGACTCTCGTCGTCTTCAAACGCGAGTGTCCTTCAATTAAAACATTCACAAAGTTAGTAACATCTACTTCAATAATCGCCCGTATTATAATACAAGGCTTTTTCTACTATACACGTCAACGCACGTATTTTCGTCAACTATATCAATCATTTTAATTGGGGTAACGTGTATCACACGGTAGCCCTATGTGTTGTTTACAACACTTTAGCATGCTAAACTATTAACATACACGTACTTACCGGGTTTGCGATCAAGCCTCGAACCGAACACCAATCTTTATTAAGAGCATAAGGTTTAAGTCCAAGCATAGTTTTCCCACCATACTTGAATCTCTTAAACCAAGGCTCTGATACCAACTTGTAACACCCGTTCTTATAAATTAAGGTTTAACGTATCATTTACGAAAAACAATCATGTAATTAAGATTACATATGCATTGGAAATTACGGGTTTATTAAAACTTTTTACAATTTAAAAGTATACAACATATCATGTATACGTTCATCGTTTAACATAATAACGATACATAGTGCGGAAGCTTATTTCGTGATCGTGTTCGGTTCTTGCTCGTTGCTTGATCTTCATCCGGGCACTCTTGGCGATCACCTATGATCAAAACCAACTTAAAAGTTAGTTTTGATAGTCAAATATTAAGTTCAAACAAGTACAGGGGTTAAAAATGACAAAATTTAAAAATTTTCAGAGTTAGGGGGCTAGACGTGACGCCAAGGGCCTAGGTGTCACGCCTAGCCCCGTTTTTCACAGCCTGCCTTCAGCTGATGCTGTACATACCCAACACGATCTGATTTCACGGAAACGGCCATAACTTCTTCGTTATTGATCCGTTTTACCCGATTCTTTTTCCTACGCGTCCGTAATTTAATCCTCCATCTTATGGAGTTAAAATACTACATCCAACATAAGAAATTTTGAGACTTCTAAGTCTTCGACTCGTTACCTTTTTACCGAATTTTAACCCGTTTATGCATTTTATCAAACAAACGTATTTATTTGATTCCTATATCTCATACACTTCTTCAAATTAATGTTACCTATTATATTAGGTTCTAATCATAGGTTTATTACACAATTTAAACCCGTTTTCGCTCGTATGCTTATTTTGACCCGTTAAGGGTATTTAAGCACTTTAAAGCTTGAAATCGCTTTCATACATTTCAAGCATCTTCTTCCTACATTTCTTATCAAGTAATCTTCAACTACAACTCTTTGTGTGTTGGATTTCAATGTGTATATCTATATGTTCCGAGTTTTACCCTTCGGATTGTTATTTTACGGCAAGACTCAAATAGAGCTATTTGACTAACGTATTACATTTTTCAACTTCTACACTTATTCTAAGTATTTATTTAATCATGAAACTCGTTTCCAAACAACCTTTGAGGGTTGCTTGTTCAATTTAACCTACAAGGGCGTTTTGGTCAATTTTGGTCCTTCTTTTACGACATAGGACTTTCAGGTATTTGTTTGACGCAAAAATTCGATCTTTTAACTATAACCTTGTTTAGAAGCCATTATGTTTCTAAAACACTACAATTATAACTTGAATTATTCGGTTTATCTTTAAGATAACCAAATATCCAATTTAACCTTGTTTAACTCTTAGAAAACCTCAAGTTCTACATGATGAGTTGAATCATTATACATACCTGGCTCGGATCAATATATATTGACCCGTTTCAATACCTTGACTTAGTAGCCACTAAGCAATAGCGATGTGCATATCCATTTGATATTTATTCCTATAAACATGTAACTCGACAAACCATTAGTCGATATTGTCAAAGGGTGATAATTTCACCTTTTGACCCGTTTATTTACCTAGTGATCTTCGTCACTTCAACTAAATGCCAATTTCATGTATTATGCTAATTTAGAGTCTACTAACAAAAATACGAAATCAAGCATAATGTAACGGAACTGTAGTTACGTACCTTTTAAGCACCTTTTTCAAACGCGTATTTCCACCGGCTTGTCCACTTGACGATCCGGATTCCTCGCCTAAGGAGTTCCATTCATAACCAATTTAGAACCCTTTTTACAACCATTTATCATGATTCATTATGATATCGCAAATCTGCGTTTTTGTCCGATTATTAATACTTTAATCCTCACTTAGGCGTTTCAACAAACACCTAGCGGGTCAGATTTTACATAATCATTACTAGGTTCTTGACATGTTATTTTCATCTATATTCACTTCAATTAACAAATCTATACTAAATTTTAACATCAATAATTTCAGATTCACCACATGAATTCAGATTTCACTAGAATAAGAACCATAATTCTAGTGTTTATTTAGTTACTACAAACTCACTAATCACCTAAAATGGTGATTATAAACCCCACAAGCACAATGCTAGATTTTAACCAGAAATCATCTAGGGTTTATCCCTAGATGCCATATTACTTCTAATTCCATCCATGCAAGACATAATCAAGCTAAATTTCAGTTTTTCACAATTAACCTAGAACTTGAGATGAATCAAAATACTAGAATTTTGCATACCTTGTGATACCTTCAGTGAGGTGATCACTAATTCGTGTTTAGAACTTGATTTGGGACTGAATTGAACCTCCAATTGATCAATTTTTAGTGAAACTAGGGTTTGAAGGGAAGCTCTTGGTCGCCCCCTGCTTCTTGATCGACCAGACACCCCTTTTGGGTGTGTTTGGTTTATTCTTAATTTTGTTTATGAAATTAAGTTTCAGTTTTAACAACATAGGCCCCTCCACTTTTATTTAGCTTATATCTTTGGCAATTTAACTTTATTCATGCTTTAAAACAAGACAACCAACTAACTAGGTTATTTATTTCCTAGTTAGTTTATTCTCGTTTATTTCATACTTTATAATTCTAATATAAAGTTTTATAATTTCGGGATGTTACATTTGGCCCCTCCATTTTCCTTACTTCATAATTTAAGGGTTTTAACCCACTCATAAGTCACCATCTAACTAGGTTAGAATTATTCCTACTCAGTTTAGTAGGTTCGGGAAGTCATAACTCGTTTTACTTTAAGTCCTGTTAAATCGGGCCTTTTATCCATCCTATTTTTCTTGAAAGCTCTTATTCACTTTAAATAA
This sequence comes from Helianthus tuberosus, assembly GCA_030545235.1. Lineage (NCBI taxonomy): Eukaryota > Viridiplantae > Streptophyta > Magnoliopsida > Asterales > Asteraceae > Helianthus > Helianthus tuberosus. Next base: position 56,621,617 of record CM060375.1, read on the forward strand.
ATATTAGGATTATTCAATTTATTCCTAATATTTGCCGGTTTACTTTTACCACTAACGGTACTTTCCCCGTCTTTAGTATTGACGACGTTTAATTACCAAACCCGATTTCGGGGTGTTACACAAAGCTTCAAAACTTATCACAAGATGACAAAAGGTATTTGTGGTATCCTTTTCTTTTCCTTCGTTGACCAGCTAAAGACACAAAAATAGGAATTAATTCCACCTCTTCAAAAACCGTGCCACCTTCGTCAAGAAACCAACTCGCACTACCTCGGTTTTTTTTTTCTATTTTTCGCTTCTATTTCGGTCTTCTCGACTTCACTAGAAATCCTTCCAGCTTCACACAGAAACGAACTCAATATATATTTACACACATAAACACTCAGTGGTGGGTTCGATTACTTCTTCACAACACGTCTCGATCTTCGTTTCTTGATCTTTGCTCTGATACCAATTGTTGGCCTAGACAGTTCAAACAATCGTATCAACAAACACGAACAAGAGATACTGGGGGACAAACCTGCGACTCTTTCTATTCAATTAAACGAACATACGAACTTACAAAGTAACGGGACAAATAAAAACAATAACTTAGACCCCTATTTATAATACTACTAAACTTGCTCTCCAAGATATTAAACCTTTCCTAAACCAATTACTAAACTTTCTCTCCAAGACTTACCTAAAATAAACCAAACTTTAATAAAACATATTAAATAAACCCTCAACTTTACTAATTATTCAAGATTAACCTTCAGTATATAGTTCCTATATGACATAAAACATGATCGACATTCAGAATTTCTACTACATTTTATCTTTTTTCATGGTATCACAACTTATTTAGGCATGAGTCTTTTATTTATACGTATTCGTTGTCTTCCTTCAAAATCATAGACAGTTTCCCCAATTATAGGTGATGCTCATCATGGAACCTATCCATTATTTCCATGTCATCCTTATGTCAAGCCTCTAGAACGGTAACTTGCTTCTTCCACAAATTAATCATTGTCACCTCTATAGTAACTTTGCCCCTACATAACGGAATATCTCTTTTGTTAGCTGTTTGTGTTATTCTTGTGCCATACACCTCAAGTAGGAAGGAACCAAGTCTATCATGATGTTGATAAACCTCACTTTTCATGACCTAAAGATCTACAAGGCTAACAACCATGTTCTTGTCTAGAGGAATATATTGTCAAAATATCTAATGGGTGGGCAACACAGGTGCCATTGTCAGTATACGACCATCTAGGCACAAAGGATTGGTTGTTAGTATCTACAACAAAATGACTCATCCTCTCCGTCAGCAACATTCTGTGGTCGGCACCAAGAATCTTCACATCGTTGTCATTAGAATGAAAAGGCTCCCACTTCCGTAAGGTAACTAGGATCTTTTAGAAAGACCAGATTCCGAATGCATGTTTTTCTTCTTTATGGACTTCCCAGTCTTTTCGACAATAGATCGTTCAAGGTACAACAATGGGTGGGGCAAGAGTCTCCGGTTAATCACCCTCTTAAAGGGCATTGTTAAGGTTACTACCATACTCCCTACCGTTAGAATAAATGGTCCTAATGAATACGTAAATGCTTCTCGCCCCACCTTAAAACAATAAGATTCAAACGCAAGTCCCACGAGTTTGTCATCAGATAACAAATCCGGAAAACTCACTATAGGAATGAATATAGGTAACAAGGCATTGAAGAAAGGGTAAAAATGAATTGATCATAGGAGGGGTTGAGAAGATTTAGATAGACAAGAGGGCCGCCTGATCTCTCCTCGACATTTGGAATAGAATGGTAGACTTTCAATTCCAAAAGAAGTGATCATTCCATTCTTTAATCAAACGTTGACTAATGGATACACGATGGAATACCCTATTTAATCATCTTAGTGGTTAAACAAACCCCAAAATATGCTAATCAAAAGAGCTGATGGAACAAGGCAATAGTGGGAACCACAATGTAGGCTTCACACAACATTTCATACTGAGTTATCTTGCTAAGACCAAAGGGGCAAATTGAGATATGTGGTGACTGTGGGATTAAAAAACCGCCAAGAAGAAAATAGTGAAAAGCATGTGAAAGGTCTTGAATCTAAAGAACTAGGTGTACAATCCAATATAATTGGTAGTTAGATTAGTGATAGTTTTTCCTTCTGAGATAATTAAAGATCATAATCCTCACTCATCTAATGTGTTTCATAGTGAACAGAAAGGGTAAGCGGATTCAATTTGGTAACAAGATTGTCATATCTTTTTCCCTATATCACAAAATCAAAGAAAAACACATAGGATAAAATGAGATGAAACATCTAACCAGAAAGTTGGAATGATCAGAGAGAGAGAGAGGGAGAGAGAGAGAGAGAGAGATGGTGTTAAATTCAAAATTTATGACGAGCGACGGTAAGTAGTGACACCTTTAGAAAGTTATACGCTAAATACAAAGCCAATAAAGCAAGACGAAGTCAAACTTGTTCATGAACAAGGCCCATAACTATCCTAGACTAGGGCTGATGACAAGAGTAAGGATTCAACATTATCCTTCCCCTTTAAAGGCTAATGAGACATGAAGTCCAAAGGAAATAAAAGATAAACCCTCCCCACCCCTCTCCCGAAGGAATGGTTTATGATGACTTCTAGACAAAGGCAAGACAAAATAGTCTCCTAGGCCTAAGAAAGTAAGATAAACCGTATAGTAGAAACAAAGCGAACAACAATGACAAAAAGGTATAGAATGAAGAGTCCCCTTTTGTCAGTGAGGTAATGTCAAACATTTACCCCTTATGGGAAAGTTGAAGATATCAAGACACCTAGCTTAGACAACACACTTTAAAACATCTCGTTATGAAATGGAATGGGTTCGTTTTAGGGAAGGGTGGAGACGCGAGAACCACTATAAATATAGCACTACGAAGCAGAGCAAGACATATCAGATAACAACCATCATTGATCATTACTCTCTCTAACTCTCCTAATCACTTCCCCTTGTAATCACTAGTTACTTCCCCTTGTCACTGGCTGCTTACGGATAACTTTACTTCCATTGTCTAAGAACTAAACTTACCTGTGTATATTGGGCCACAATATACTTTGTTCCAATTTTTCAAGTATATGTTATGTACTCAACTCTGTGCGAGCAACAGTTGATCCTTGAGAAGTTGTAATTGTTGGGATTAACTTGATTCCATTACTTGAAATACATACATACAAACAAAAAACAACAAAAGTACAAAGGTAGAATGGCAATCCCTCTCTTTAGGATTGTTTTATCTTTAACATCAACGTGTATTGAAATTTTCTTGAGTTTCCTAAAAATCTTTCATTCCAACAACACCTTTTAATCCGCAATCAATACATTGTCTTGAAGGGATGGTAGACCTTAAGATCAGAAAACACACCAGCAAACGATCCTGCTGCAGCACAAATCGAGATAATTAGACAAGCCGCACTCAGTATTTGCAACGAAACCCATCGCGTACTCCACTTGGGTATTTTCTTCTGAACAATGTACATCTCCACCGGGAAATAGACTGTCAATGGCCAAAACCCAAATGCCCCGAGGATCCCGACAACATCATTGAAAAATGGCATCAACATTGCAACAACTGTGGTCATGCACACGAAGAGACTTCTCCAAACCAAACGGAACAAGTTGAGTTTATAGGGTTTGTATCCACCGATTGGGATCGGGATCTCAATGTTGTGGTTGATGAACTTGTTTTCAGGAAAGTACTTAGCAGCTGTGTTTTCCACAAAGGCGAATAAGGGTTGGCAGTAGACTTGATACGCCCCAACAAGGTGGATTACAATTGCGGCATTTGCAATGTCAAGAAGCCAAAAAGGGTTGTAGAAACCAAAACCAGTGAGTAGGTTTCCGGGTGCCATGTCACCGAATGCGGCGTAGCCAAAGCATCCACAAAACATGTAAAAGATCGTTGTTGTGACTACACTTATCATAGTTGCTTTCTTCATGGTTTTGTACTCAGCCGGTGGTGATTTGATTGTATCCTGAATATTATTACATAAAAAAATTTTGAATTTTATTATTATATTTATATTTAAGTTATTAATGTATAAAGAACAGACAGTAAAATATAACTATGTATGTTATTGCACATATTTTTTATAATTAAGGTTTATTAATGCATTAATTATATATTAAAATTATCCTTATTATTACCTGAATTTCAATGAGGATGAGGGAATAAGAATAAGCAAAAGCAATGGCTCCAAGAGCTTGAAAACTCCTCCATATCTTCTGAGTTTCAGTTACCCTCCCACTTGAAGTCTCCGTACCAATGCTAATACCAGTCATACTTCCTTTAATCTTATTATTTTCTGATAATTAAACAAGACAATTCTAAGTTAACTTCCTTTTGACTTTTCAAAGTCAAACCTATTTCTTTTAAAATTGAAATATAACATGTTACATGTACACCTTCACAAAGTCTACACATAACCTATGTTTTTCTTTCACTATTTCAACATTCTGTATTAATAAATTGACAACCACCAACAATCCAACATGCTTTTTGTACAAATTTGAATTCATTTAACTACTAGTTTGACTTTAGTGTTGACTTACCAGACACTTTAAAAATCCCAAGGCCTAGACCAATGGAAGAATATGTGAAGGACATGACTGCAGCCAACATTGAGAGCCATGAAATCTGATCAAAATCTGGGATCTGAGAGAACAAGATTTCTGCAACACCAAACATGACCATGTATGGTGTACCATCTACTTTACATGGGTTATGATGTCCTTTCTCATGGAAGCAATCTGCTCTTTTTATTGCTCTGTGTTTTCATCAGTTATTCAAATTATTATTAGTTTCAAGTGTTAGTTTTATAAATGTTAAAAAGAGGAGAGGTAATTACTGACATCATGCTGATGGATGCTGCAATTGTGTACCCTATTGCTACACCCACAAGATTGAAGTACTGGATCATTCCACAAATTTTAACTTGAAATCCACCTGAAAGTTTTCATAATATTATGAAATTAACCTCAAATTTTGATATATTAAATTATAACCTAAAACAATTATAGTTTATTTAAAATTTGTAAATATTTTTAATAAATGTAAATTAAAATATGTGTAGTGTATAAATTTTAGTTTATATGTATGTTAAAAATATATTTTTTAATATCAATATGTAAAAAGAATACAAAAGTATATATATATATATTTTTTTAAATAAACCAGATTAGCTTAATTTGTAAACGAGTCAAGCCAACCGAGTCATTCTCCGGCAAAAGTATAACCCAAAATTCCAAGATCACCAATTCCAACTGTGTAGTTGCACTAACGGTGTAAAATTTGAAGGGTTGGGGGGGGGGGGGGGGGTATGGGCACAGAAGGTTCTTTCGTGTAAATTTTACCAAAAAAACTCTGAGTTCTTTCATGTAAATTTTACCAAAAAACTCTGGATTTTTTTTATAGTGTAAAATATTGGATTTTGAGAGTCTAGACCACCCTGATCAAGATACCCCAACCGATACGAGGAAAAGTAGTAGCTAAGGCCGTGGGGTATGGGGGGCTTGGGTTGGGGCATTTGTTGACACGTGGAATGGGAGCCCTCCCACCACCAAAACCCACGCCCATGGGGTATGGTGGCAGGGGCGGACTTATGTACAAAGTACGGGTTCCCGGGAACCCAGTCTTTTTTTAATTTTTAGTGTAAATATATATAAGAAGCTGAAAAGGAACCCATAAGTATATTATAAAAGGAACCCATAAACATCAAAGGCCTTAGTTCCAGTGGTTTTGCTCGCGCTTTTCTTCCTAACCCACCCGAGTTCGAATCCTGTTATTACTGTTTTTGTCCGTTTTTTTTTTTAATTTCTCTTTTAATTTTTTTTCTTTAAAGTAATAAAACATTAAAACCCATTTAGGGTTATATTAGAAAACATATACGCCGCACACAAACAAGCAGCGAACAGAAATCAAACCATCAGCAGGCAGCAGCTCCGCCTCCGCCCTCGCCCTCCGGCAGCTCCGCCTCCGCCCTCACCCTCCGGCTGCTCCGCCTCCGCCTCCGGCTGCTCCGCCTCCGGCTGCCGAAACTTTGTTTTTCTTATCAATTTATCATCATCTCAGTGATTAAGGTTAGTTTTATACGATTAATTGATTATCAATTTATCATCATCTCAGTGATTAGAGTTTGTTATACATCTGTTTGTTTTACATCGATGATTACAGATTTACAGCTTTTGATTACATCAGTGATTAACTGATTACAATTTATAATCTGTTGATTACATAAAAATTGGGTTTGAAATTGGGTTTTTCTGTTCATATTGCTGCCGAAACACTTTGATTAAGTGGTTTTTAAGTATTTTAATTACTAATATTTGTAGTTTCAATCATCTATTGAGAAATTGTTCATGACAATGACAACCGGCTAATCTTTGTAGACTTTATTAATGTTAAATTTGTTGAAACTTGAATTTGATTTTTAGTTTATACTTTGTTAGTCAAACTATTTTGATTGTTGCATGTATGGGTCATGGCTGAGATTTTTTTGTTATGTACTTGAAAAATCGTTTTAGTTTTCTTGATGATGTTTGTAGTTGGAATCGGCTCAAACAAATGCTTATTAGTTCACCCTTTTATGCTTCCTTATCATGTATAGATTTTGCGTAACTCGAACTAAAATGACCATTTTTAGATGACTCGAATTCGTTTGGGAAAAGTTTATTACAAATCAATTTAGAGAAATGTGTTTTTTATAGACGAAGATAGATAATGGGATAGGAATGCTTTGAAGCATCATAGGAAAAAAAAGGTGAGTTTAGTGATAAACTACTTTGATTGTTGCATGTATGGGCCATGTCACCTTACTAGCCCGCCCCACATCCGGCTTCAAACCCACGCCAATGGGGCCACGCCCAAACCCAAGCCCCCGGGGTGGTGGCTTGGGCGTTTTCAGCCAACCCACGCCTCAACCCAAGCCCCATACCCCTAGCCTAAGGAACGTAAAGGGTTTATGAAAGCCATTTTAAGGCTATTTTGGTATAAATGCAAATAAAAGTGTAATCTATTGAGAAAATATTTAGAACTTTTGCCGAGCTTTGCCGCTAACACAGAAGATTTAATAAATATGTTTGAATTTTAATAAATAAGTACCAAGATTATTTTGAACAGCTTCCATATAAGTATAGTTCCGTTTCCCAGTAACAGAGTCTCCAGATCGGTAGCAGGCAGCGAGAAGGCACGACGTGTAATAAGTCACAAATGAGAACAGAAACAGAACCGTCGGTCCCGCGATCCAACCAAGCTGCGCGGTAGCCCATGCCAGTGACAACACACCGGACCCGATGACCGCAGTTATGATATGTGCACTTGCAGTCCAAACAGTTCCTAAAATCCGGAAAAAAAAATGAATTCAACAAACTTTGACTAAAAAGGTAAAAATAAATAATAATTTTTTTTAATGAAAACTCTTACTCGTACTCTTTATAATAACTCTAAAGACAATAATATTTTACCAGTTCTTTTAAGACGACCATCGTCATCAAAGCACTTGGACGGTCCCTGAGGAGCGAACCCTCCGCCCAGCTCGAACGCTTGTTGGTGCTTCGTGGCCGCGTTTTCACCCATCTTTTTCGAAACAAATTCTCAAATCAGCAGCAAAATAAATTCAAAATTCTATAAACTCAAGTTTGTGTATAATTAAATTTAATACTTTGGTTTGATATTCTTGTGTAGAATTGAATCAAAACTGGTGATTTTGATGTTACAATTCTCAAGATAGATACTAAAGTTGGCGAATTTAAGGAGTCAAAACTCAGTTTGACTTTAGTGAGTATATAAACTCTGCTGAGGTAGATAATTGAAAGCAGAGGATATATAGATAGGAAGATTGAAGAAATGGATGTGAATTAATTGCTAGGATGTATGGGTTTATATAAACTTGTCTGGTTGTGGGGTCGGTGTGGGAGATCACGTGTGAAAATAATGTTGCGAATTTAAAATGGAAAAGAGAAAAAAAAGTTCAATTTGACTCTTGTCAGTCGGCTTGTGGTGTGTTTTACTATTCATTCTTTATTCTTTATTTTTAATTTTAATAATAATAAAAAATGGGATAGTTAGAGTTGAACCCAAGTTCACCAATATACATAATAAAAAATGGGATAGTTAGAGTTGAACCCATGTTCACCAATATACATAAAGTCCCAACCAACCAGTTTACTAATGACTAATATACATCACAAATCCAACATCAATTGTATATATACAGTATTAAAAATGTGTAAAAAGTAAAAAAGAACTATTCATAAGGTTCTCTTTTTAATATATAGGGTAATTAAAGACACAATAACAATAACAATTTATTAGTATTATTTTAATTTAATTTCAGAAGAATACTAGTTGTCGTGCAAATAGTTATAAATTATTTGGCTGTCTTTTTTAAAGAAAAAAAAAACTTTATCAACAAAAAAAACCACGACCAAGCAAGATGCTGGGCCAAAACAGAAATACAACGAAAGTTAGTTAATGATATCGAATTTATGTTTAATGTATAAGAATGTAAGAGAATGATTGAATAAGAGTAATTTGATCTCCTATAATAGTTAAAATTTATCGGATTGAGTGTATAAGAATTATTGAATGAGAGTACTTTGATATCCTATAATAGTTAAAATTTATTAGATTGAGTGAATACGCAAATTATTGTGTCAGCATGAAATTGTGTGTATGTTTATTAAAAGTTACTTAAAATATGAGTAAGACTATAGGTTATGGTCTTCGACTGAGGTCTGAGGGGTGCCACCTCACCATCCCGACCACTCTTTGAGTCCGCCCCACTAGTCTAACATATAATTTTGTTTTGATTTTTTTTCGTTAATTAAAAAGATGTTCAAGAAATTAGTACGATTTTTTATTGTATGTGGACTATGAATCAAAGGTTGGTTATTATTTATACGACCAGGTATATAATCAGAGACGGATACAAATCAAGTTTAAACTTAACGAAAACATATACGACCCTTTTAGTTGGGAGGTTTTGGGTTCAATCGCAAACAATATGTTAACGATGATTAATTTGATGAAATTTAGTAAATAACTTGGGTAGACTAACATTCGCCGTTCAAAAAAAATATTAGATAAGCAACTAGTCGCATTTGGTTTACTATTTGATGGTAAACTAAAAGGATATATATATATATATATATATATATATATAAAATATATGTTGTTTCGTTTATAATACAAAGAAAAGATTGTTTGCATTTTTAATCCTTCAATTTAAAGTTATTTTTAGCTTAAAAGAAACTAAAAATGCATACAAAAATATTATCAATAACTGATTAACAACTAATTATATAATTATTTAATTAATGGTGATTATTAAGACTGTTTATATCTAATACACATATAATAAGACAATCTTATGACATGAAATTATATTCTTGTTAAAGACATACCTTCATTTTGGCTGTGGAATCTTGGGGGAAACACAGGGATGAGTCCAAGAGATTAGTGTACTCAAAGACTGACCCAACACTAATGTGTGTGTTTCACAAGTGTTAACCACCTTCACCTCCTATATATATAGAACTCTTGAGACCCTAGTGTATAATAATTTATAGTTTTTATATAGTGTCATATTTATGAGATTATAAAATATATGGAAAACGCATTACAGATAAGTTCATTGTATTAGTGTAAACCATTTTATGTATAACCTAAGAGTGCCAATCCTCTGTGGTTAGGGGGTTGACCATGATTATTGATGGTTGGTAGGTTTATTTTTCAACCCAACACTATCGATAATTTTGGTTTTAGAAATATTAACCCTTAACACTCACACATTTATAACGTGTAACTTGAACATACCCTCTTCAATTAACTCATTTATTTAAATGTGTTAAGTGGGTTAACAATGAGTAATTAATGTGTAAGCATACTAATCGTGTTAATGGGTTAAATGTGTAGTAAATGGGTTAGTAGGCGACGAGCTACTTTACTAAATAGGTTAAATATGTTACTCGATTACGACTCATTTAATTAACATGTTAACCCAAACATGACATCTTTATCAAACATGTATTAGACATGAACAACAACAACAATCATACCCAGTAAATTGTTGGGGATAATCGAAATTGCTTGGATAAATCTGAAGTCATGTAATCATTTTAAGATCAAACAATTGGAGTGGCCACCAATCTTTGATCGGATTAAATCAGAATTGATTCTAGAATTCTGTATGAAACTTTGATTGAGAGATTTTGAGGGATTTTTCAGAGTGGAAAATTCGTCCAGCGTTCGCAATTGATCTGCGAGAGCGTATTTTCAGTTGTTTCCACAACTGCTTGCGGTTATTCTTTTGAACAAAACACCTTTAGTCCCTCAAGTTCCAAGAATGCATATTTAGTCAGAAATTGAATTTCTGATGCAACTCGACCCCAGCCAGGGGCTCTGCCCCTTGGACCCCACTTCTCTCGGGGGCGCTGCCCCTTTGGATCCCCCGTTAGTCCCGATGACAATCAAATAAGCGTGCACTCTTATTTGAATGTCACACTCAATCTCAAAATTACACTAAAATATCCAACATAAATCCCCAAAATAGCAACCTAATGGTAGGGTCTGAGGAGGGTGAGATGTAGGCAAACCTTACCTCCATCCCTAGGGACAAGGAGGCCGCTTCCAAATAAACCCCCGACACTAGTAACAAGACATAGACACAACCAAATAATAGACCTAAGGTTGTGGATGGGAAAAATCGTAAGGTAGAAACATACAGATGAGTCCTTAACCTTAATCCTACGTCTCCATAGACCCGTATCATGTACCATGTCCGCAGAGTGGTGCAACTCTACCAAATCATGCCTACCCCCTCATCCCAAGTAATTTTGGGCCTACCTCTACTCCTCCTCCCCTCCACAGTCAAGGATTCCACTACTCTAACTGGTGCTGTCAACTGTCTCCTCTTGACATGTCCAAACCATCTCAATCTCCCCTCCTGTATCTTATCGCATATACTAGCCACTCCTAACCTTTCCTTAAGAACTTCATTCCTTATCCGATCTAATCTTGTATGCCCACTCATCCATCTTAACATCCTCATCTCTGCTACTTTCATCTTACACGCCTGTGTCTTCTTGATAGCCTAACAGTCTGTTCCATACAACATAGCAGCTCTAACTGCAACCCTATATAAATTCCCTTTAATTTAGTTGGAAACTTCTTGTCTCACAATACCCCAGTAACTACTCTCCACCTACACCTATACTATCCAACTTGGATGCGATGAACTAAATCACTGACATGACAACAAACCTATTTCAAGTTATTTTGGAACTTATCATCCCTAATTAATCATAGCACATAGCAATTAAGTTATAAAGGGTTTCTGAAATAATATATAAAATATAAAAAGTAAAATTAAAAAATCTGTTAACTCTTACAATTATATTTAAACTTATAACTTTTAACCTGTTTTTTAAACTTCTTCCTTATTAAGATCTCCTTCAATTATTTCTTATAACTTTAAACTTGTTTTTTAAACTTCTAACTTACTAAATCTCCTTCAACTATTTCCATTTCACTTCAGAAATAATGAATGTTTCCTACTTTTCGTTCTCTAAATGATCAAAGTCTAAAATTATTTCTTTTATTTCCTATTTATTTAAATTAAATTCATTTGAACTCGACTATTATTTGTTTCAATTGATTAATAATAAACATTATTTGGACCACTATATATGACATCAATATGATTCTTAGTAGAGTATAGTACAATTATACATACATGTCTTTAGTCTTTATATGTGAACCTATCGATTGCTTAGAGAATTCTCGTCCATCCTTGTTGATGGAACCGAATAAATTCTTTAGATATATAATGATGGTGATCATTATCACTACCAACTTAACACATACTCTTTTTATTATATTAATTTTTATTTTCTTCATTTAGAGGAGGTAAAGTGGTAAACGGCATCAAGGGTGAAACTAAGGTTCGATATCGATAATCAGTAGGTTCGGTTGGAAGATAGTTCAGTTAACCGATACCGATAGTTCTATGCCTGGCTAAATAAAAGGCAACAAACTTTTTAGTTAATAATGAATGATGATATAAGTAACATATCTTTAATCAATGAATGTAATTCTTCGTCGCTAAAGGTTTCAAACTATGTATTTAGTAGAATTGGGTTTTCTATTCAAAAGGGGGTGGCGGCGCAACTGGTTGCCCGACTACCTGCCATTGCTTTGTAATTGCCCTTTTCGTGTGGAATGATATTGCAGTTACTTAAAAAAAAAAAAAAACTTTTTGACGTGTAATAGATGATTTCTTAAGTCAAGAAATATAAAAATGTTATGGACGTTAAGAGAAACTGCCATATAGATATATACTTTAACAGGACATTGACATCCCCGGTTGCTATGGGGGATAAATGACAAAATACAATCGATACCAAATTTTATGTGGTTCTCGTTATTCCTTGTTCATGTTAGCTATCTCCTTGAGTTGTAGTTACCAATGTTTGGCACTTTCCATCATCAATATAGCAGTATACTTGTGCATTTTGTTGTTTGTTCTAGGTTATAGTTTCTAATTGATTATTACTAGAGTTGATCCCCTGCGTTGCAGGGTTGTATTTTTTAACGTGATTTAAATGCATATCTTAAAATAGAAAATGAAAGCGAAATACCGGTTGTTACAAATTGTATACCGAAACGTATATAAAAATAGAAACTTTCGAACGCATTAGTGTCCACTATCATGTTGGGCAGTACCAAAAGGATATTGAAGTGAAAAGATTTAAAGAATTATTAAAAAAATATTTAGTTAAATAAAAAAGCCCTTTAATAAGTATAAAAAATTTGTATACAATTTAGAGGGTAGGGTTCCAGCGTGAACAGCCTCCCAAGAGTGAACTGCGTGAACATATCTGGACCCTTGATTTCCTTTTTAGTTATTAAGGGTAGGATTGTAATTATATAAAAAATTAGATTTAAATCATTATTTTAATAATTGAATTAAGTTACATCTTTCCTAATTTAAATTCATTATCCACATTATGTTTTATTTATTACTAAGATAATTATCAAAACAAACAACAAATCACAAAATTTCAATTTCAATTTTTATTTCAGATTTCATCACCAGAATTCAAATTTTGATTTTTAAGGTCCACGTAACCTTCATATTTCAACGGTATACACATGTGTACTTGGATATAAATAGAACAGTACACATGTGTACTCAGCATCGTACATATGTGTAATTAGCTACATAATACATACATAGAAACAATACCTGTAAAACTATTTTATATTTAACAAATTACAAGTTCAATAATGTTTTACAACTATTCGCCACGTTGTATGCTGAAGCATCCTTATCGACCTCATACGTGAATCATCCTTATTGACCTTCCATCTCCACTTTTCTCGTTGAGGACATCTCCTATAATAGCACAAAAAACTCAGCAACTAATACTTTGCATAATTCACTAGTGTACATCAACAACTTTACACATTCAATACACAAAAAATTATGAGATATCACGAAAGCAGACGCTATACACATGTGTACACTGGGTTAAAATTAAGCAAAATCAGAATACACATGTGTACATTGCATTAAAAACAGAGCAAAATCAGAATACACATGTGTACATCGCGTTAAAAACATAATAAAATCAAAGAATTGAAAAAGAAAAAAAGTAAAATGAGAGAATTCCAAAAAAAGTTACCCTTCTCTTCTTGTTGGATCGCTTCTTTAGATCTTTATCCTTCTTATCTGCACAGGTAATGCATCAGAAAAAAAATGTACAAAAGAAGGTATTTAAGTTGTATTACGCCTACACATACCCTTCCTATGAGAAGATTTACTTTACGAATTGTTTCTTCCATGGGTGAGCTTGCTGGTCCGTTCTGCATCTAGTTGAGCCCGATATTCTCTCATCATTCTATTTTTGTCGCTTCTAACTCCCCCTTTTTCATTTCTTCTTCCTAAACATAAGAATTAGATAGTTTGTTTCCATATATAATCGATAACTAAGCAATGCACATATAAAAAACAAGAGTAGAAGAAAATCAAAATTATGGTATTCAGAAACAAAGTTCTGACATAAGTTGGCAGAACCGAAGCAACCGTAAATGCAAACAGGTAGTTTTTTGTAATATATCCTTTAAGATATAACAGAGAGGTAAACAGTAAGCCAATAGGAGTAATATCCTGGACCATTTAAGAATACAAAATTTGATCATTATAAAAGGTAATGCTGTCATTCAATATTAATATAATACAAAAACAGGGGACACCAATGATAGGGAAAAAAGATTACTGAGGCTAGCATCTCAATAACAAGCGAGCAATATGATGCACTTATCAGGTAAAACTACGCAAAGATCTGGACTGTGTGTGTTTGTATGTGTGTGCGTCTTTGACAGTCGAGATGGAGAGACAAAAAAAATGGATTCGATGTCGGCGATAAAACGGCGAACAACCACTTTTTTCTTCGATTCCGGCTGTAAAGGTGAGAGAGAAGTTTGTTGAAGAAAGTTTCTGCAATATGATGAAGGGGAGAGAGAAAGTTGGATGTTGATAAAAGTTTGAATATGATGATTTGTGAGAGAGAAACGTGATTTATGCATCAATTCAATATGGAAATTACATAAATACCCTTGTTGTATTTAATTAAATAGAAAAAATTAATCAAATAATTACCATCATGCCACTCACTTTAATCTCAAGATCATAAAAATCAAGGGCCCAGATCAGTTCACGCAGTTCACTCTTGGGATTTTGTTCACGTTTGAACCTAATCCACAATTTAGATAGAGTTATCACTTAAAATTAAAAATATAACAAACCTAAATTAGTCCATAACCAAATTATTATTAAAATAAATTTGTTATATAAATATTCATACATTATTTAAAGATTACACACATACACATACTTGATTAGACACTTATGTGAAGACAACCCTAAAATGAAAACTTAAAAAAATGTAGTGCTCAAAGTAAAGAAATAAAGACATCACTATTTCTTGTGATGATGTGAATGTGAATTAATATATATGAACAATTTGTATTCGTTATTACTGAAGCAAAGAACTTTGATCCATGCATGAGGTATGTGGGGTGACAGAGAATTGAATGGCCAGTTATATTCTCCGTTGTCAAGGCTCATTCATGCGCGCACCTAGATTTACTTTTCAGGATCAACCCAGCCTTCTCGCTTCGCTTCAAAAGCCTTACTTTCAGGCCAAATTCCAACGAAATTCCGGTCTAAAATCGTTAGAGTAGGTTTAAACGTGTATGAAACAATTATAAGAACTCTAAACAAGCCTAGAAACAACCTTAAACAACTTAAACTAGACCTAAAGAAGCCTAAAACATGTTTAAAATCGCTAAAAGCTTTATTTTTATACTCATGGCCGGCCCTGAGGGTGGGCGGGGAGGACCACCGGCCAGGGCCCGATATTTCGAGGGGCACATTTTTTATGAAAAAAGCCTGATATGTATATGTAAAATATTTTTTTAATAGGGTACACTCATACAAACACCAAGATAGGCCCCCTTACAAAACTATTTTTTTGGTTTACATTAGTTATTAACCCCTTTGGCTTTAGTTTTAGACCTTTAGTGAGACCAATACCCAATTTCGTTAAGGCCTAAGGGCACATTTTTTTGAGCTCGAACAGGGTACACAAATTCTCAGGGCCGGCCCTGTTTATACTAAACGACTCGCCTAAAAAAGCTCTCGCTTTAAGTGCCTTGCATTGAGGCCCAAGGCTCACCATTTGTGCCTTGAACGCGGCTTGTGCCTTTGACAACTATGGTTATGTTATATTATGTTAAGGAGGTATCGTATTCTCTTCTCTGTTATCACCTCCTATGGTCTCTGCTTTCCAAATTTACACAAGTGTAATTCAATGCAATTAATAATCTAATTAAGATCTTTACATATTATATATAAAAGTAAAAATTAAAACATTTTAAAGAAATATAATAGATTAAATAGCAAATATTAACCATTTATACCCAATAATGTAGAGAGAGAGAGAGAGACCTATGAGATTGAGATTATCTTGGTTATATCCTCTTTCTCCATTGCATTATTGGGAATTCTAATTCTCAAAGCATCATTTACGCTTTTGATAACTCTATTTGCTTCACCCATACCTTTCTTATTTTTCTATCCATCTAATACATATATCCATATCATCTTTAAATTCTTTTTTTTCTTCTATATTCTTATCTAATCGAACAATAAAAAAGTGTATGTTTGTGAAAATTTACGCAAGTTATAGCTTAAAATTCGGAAAACATCAATGTTTCGGGGTTGTATTGTAAAAAAACAAAGTTTCCCCGGATAAGCATGCGCCACGGCATGCGGCACATCCCCTCTTCTCCTCCGCGTGTCGCGAAGGACACTAATCCTCAGCCAAGGTGCTTCTAGCTCGAAGGTTGGCCAGGTTTTCACCTACTTTTCTCACCCAATTACCTTTGATCTCATAATTTAACACCTAAACCTAACATACACGTTTTCAAATAATAGAGATCACAAAAGCTTGATCGTATATTTTCAGCACTTTAAACATTGATTCAGCTAGTAATAATGTTTATTGCTTGTGCTCTACATATCCCAGGTTCATTGTTTTACATATGCCTACTATTGAGCGTCTCATGACTACTTAACAATATATACAATCAGTAATCATACATGCATTATAAATCAAATGCGTTATATATTAACATACTATATGCATCGAGGCAGTTTCAGAATTATTTTTTTGTAAAGTATGTATCTCATATTATAAGAGTTAAGGTGTGTTCACATGTTCTGAGTTTTGGACATGTTCTGTAGTCTCATGTTAAGGATGATCGTCTATCGGAATGGACCTATAATCACATAAGGGTTTGCATTTCATAGTTTCCTAACCCCATGAAACTAATATTTGTTTCCTACACTGATTATGCTATATTAGTAGCTGTTTTAGGTTTTAACATGTTGAATTGCTTAACTTAGAAAAAATGAATTCCTTCACCATACTAGTAGTATTAAGACATGCGTCCGTACTATAAAAGCATCGTAGTTAGTTTATGAGTTTCCCAAATTATAAAGTCCGTATCAAGATATACTACATGTACGATTGGTATTTCATGCTTGTCAAGTTTCCTTCACAGTACGACCTATATGCTACCATGCCACCCATATTGTTCATCAAAGAAAAGCTAATATGTGGCTTGTACTATTGATCCAAAAATCTTGGATTTTGAGTTTCTTATCCAAAAGACTAGATATCTAGCCTTCTTATCTCCCGATCTTAGCCTAAGAACACTTGTGTTGGTGCATATTTCGTACGTCTGTCACTGTGCGAATAACTAGATAGAGTGTGTGCTGAATATTGTATAGAACAGGGTGAAATCCAGTACGAAACCAAGGTTCTGTGATGTAATAGTGCCTTCGTACGAAGCTGGGAATAGATTCGTACGAACGGACTACTTTATGGGTTCGTACTGGTATCCAAGACCATTGCAGCTTTGTTCGAAGGCAGCCATGAGGGTTCGTACAAAGCCAACATGCCTATATATAGGATGCTTGGGTCTTGTGTTGGATAAGCTTTTGGTCCCTGAGGGAAAATGCTGTCAAACTGGTCTCGTGGTGCTGTAACGTTGGATTATCAATAAGAGACCAGATTATAAGTGACTGCTCGGTGTGTTATTCTATCTTCTACTTATTTCTTATCGTTTCTTTTCACCGAGCACGTCGTTTCGGGACCAAAGCTCCGTCAAACTCGTCGGATCCTGTTTTCAGAATTGGTATCAGAGCTACGGTACCGATTTAATTGATCTAACAGTTGGTTGAATCACCTACGCTTAATAGTTTTGGATGTGTAGTGAGGTTTGACGTTAAAACATAGAAAAACATCAAATTGAAGGTTAATTCACTGATAAAATTCAAAATTGAAGAAATCATTCTGTTCGGAATTAATTTTCGCACAATCCTGTGAAGTTTCATCATGAAATTCGCAGAAATAAAGATTCTGGATCGAAATTTGTGTTCGAAATGTGTTCTTGGTGACATCAGCTCAGCTTCGTACGTAGGCGGGGCTTCGTACGAAGGGACATATTGATACTGTCATATATACTGGGTTCGTACGAAGGCACGAGGGGGCATAATTGTCAAATGATTTGTGAGTTCGTACGAAGAGGCTATGAAGCTTAATTGTCATATCTTTATAGCTTCGTACGAAGGCATTTTTTGATCGCAATGAACATGTGAGTCTCCAGAAAAAATTGGGTGATTGAAATTTTTTTCATGTTTTTAATGACCAAGCTGGGTTGTTCGGGGACACCGTCCGGGGCTTCAGCGAACAAATTTGATGATGCGATCACAGATTGTGGAAATTAGTGGGGCATTCATGATACGGGTGCAGAAAGTTTATCTTCTGGGTTATCTGACTATTAATGGGGCGTAACGTAAAATCCGCAATGATGAAAAACTGATGTTTTGGGGCAAAATTGTCACATTTTCAGTATAGTCAAGTTTTTTAGAGAACAGAGAAGACTGAATTGCTCGGCTTGAGGGGGAATTCAATGATAAGACGTCAGAATTTGCAAAAATGAGGAGGAATAAAAATTTCAGATGAAATTCTGGCATTTTTGAATTTCGTGACACTACAACAGTATTCGGATGGTTCCGACTTCAGAGTTGTCTGGAGATGCATAGGATCTAGATTCATGAATTCGTGATTATTAGAAGTTCAGACTCTACAGATCAGGGTCAGATTGATGTCTTAGGGTTTGAGCAGGGCCGGCCCTAAGAATTTGTGTACCCTGTTCGAGCTCGAAAAATGTGTCCTTAGGCCATAACGAAATTGGGTATTGGGGTCACTAAAGGTCTAAACCTAATGCGAAAGGAGTTAATAACTAATCTAAACCATAAGAATAGTTTTGTAAGGGTACCTTTGTTGGTGTTTGTATGGGTGCACCATATTAAAATTTTATTACATATACATATCGAGATTTTTTCATAAAAAACGTGCCCCTCGAAATATCGGGCCCTGGCCGGTGGTCCTCCCCGCCCACCCCCAGGGCTGGCCATGGGTTTGAGTCCCCAGTCTTCGTCAAGCCGGTTAGCAGGATTAGTATCAGGAGGTGCAACTGTATTGTGGATACTTACAAGATATCACAGACGTGTGATAGTCTAATGTGTCAGAATGGTTAATATTCGAGCAAATGAATTGTTTTTCGGACTAATCGCCGGGGAATGAAGATGCTTGTTGGTTAAGTTGCTACCGGAACTAGCGGAGAAGACTACACATCTGTTTTCGTGACTGAAGAGGAAGAATGTGAATCTGATCATGGATGAATGTTTCTGAGATCTGAATGGGTTACCAGATGATTCGTTATCCGATGAAGATTTACTGATTGTGGAGAATACCGTTTACACGGATCAATCATTCTGATGGTGCGTAAAGGTGATCACGGAAAACGGGATATCAGATCTTCTGGGGGAATCACGGATTTGAAGTTAATCAGTGAGATATTTGAAGTTTCTATCAATTGCCGGTTGAGTTTTTGTACATTCTCATATCAAGCAGAGCTTCGCTAGAGATCGTGTTGCTGAAACGCCATATCAAAAACTGAACTTGGATGTGATTAAAGCTGAAATAGAGAATGCTGCATTAATTAGTTTCAAATTGGTGATTGTTCGTGAAGATTGCAGTTTGGCAAATCAGAGGAGGAGTCATGAACTGTGCAACAAAGACCTGAAGAATCATTTCAGGGAGAATTTGTGTATACAACTATCAAAGCAAACCCGGATCACCAATCAAGGGGGAATATATTGAAGATTTCAAGATACCTAATTGAAGTTGCAGAATATGTGAAGTTATAGAATATTCAAACACAGCTCAAGGTTTTTAATGAGACGATTCGACAGTGATAGCCGAGGGGGAATCTGTTGGTGCATATTCCGTACGTCCGCCACTGTGTTAATAACTAGATAGAGTGTGTGTTGAATATTGTATAGAATAGGGTGAAATCTAGTACGAGACCAAGGTTCTGTGATGTAAAAGTGCCTTCGTACGAAGCCAGGATTAGCTTCGTACGAACATACTGCTTTATGGGTTCGTACTGGTATCCAAGACCATTGCAGCTTCGTACGAAGGCACTCATGAGGGTTCGTACGAAGCCATCATGCCTATATATAGGATGCTTGGGTCTTGTGTTGGATAAGCTTTTGGTCCTTGAGGGGAAATGTTGTCCAACTGGTCTCATGGTGCTGTAACGTTGGATTAGCAATAAGAGACAAGATTATAAGTGACTGCTTGGTATGCTATTCTATCTTCTACTCATTTCTTATCGTTTCTTTTCACCGAACACGTCATTTCGGGACCAAAGCTCCGTCAAACTCGTTGGATCCTGTTTTTAGAGCTTGCATTTAACATGCATGGACAATCTAAGAATAAAAGCCTCGAAAGATGATGATCTCGCTTGGGAAACAAGAGGGGTTTCTTACTTAACGTCTTCAAATCTAATCAAGAACACCATACTTTTTTTCTTTATAACCACGTTTGAGCGTGTAAATTACTCAAATGATGTTCTAGAGGGTGTTCGCTCAATAAGGACTTTTTGAAGATATTTGAGTTAGAGTGTGGTTCAAAAAAAGAAGAAGTGATAGTCAGTGATGTCTGATTTGATGAATATACGGACCGTATGCTATCATATGACTCATATGGGTAAAACAATGCATTAAACTATGGTTAGTTCAAGGTTTCTATGAGAATGGGTGATAGTTGCACATACAGGCCGTATAGTTTCGTACAATCTAAATGGCAAATTTTAGAACTTGACAAATTAATTTTTACATTGGTCCATTGACTTTACCAAAGTTAGTTTAGCTTGCCTACCATTGGGACACATGTCTCAAATATCCATAGTATCTATACATACACATATATATTTTTATACAAGGTGTTTAAAACCGAAGTCTGAATCTTTTATAGGTTTTGTTGAAACTTTAGTGGCATGTTGTAACGACTCACTTTTTGGAACTTTCCTTATATAGAAAGTTCGGTTGTATTTCTATTTTTTTGAAACTTATACTCTCGGGTAATCGTATTTCATTTCCAATCATTGTAATTCGAGGCTTTGATCGTAATAAAACTTGATCATTTTACATAAATTATACATTGAATATACATACTTGTCATACATTCATCTTACTTACTTGCAAACTCAATACATTCGTCTCTCACGCAAACTCGTACTTGTTTTACATACAAACAGTCTTAGATACATATTTTAATACTATTTATATGTGTAAATATTTATACATGCATTCACGATACTCAAATTATGTTCCATACTTAAGAATATGCTAAATTATGCAAGTTATAGCTTAAAATTGGGAAAACATCAAAGTTTAGGGGTTGTAATGTAAAAAAAACAAAGTTTCCTCGGATAAGCATGTGCCGCGGCACACGACACACCCCCCCTTCTCCTCCGCATGTCGTGAAGGGCACTGATCCGCAGCCAAGGTGCTTCCAGCTCGCGATTTGGCCAGTTTTTTACCTACTTTTCTCACCCAATTACCTTTGAACCTCATTTAACACCTAAACCTAATCACCCACTATATAAGCAAGCCTCCTAACACTAATTTTCACTTTCCACACACATCTAAACTCTTAAAACACTCTCAAATTTGCTAGAAAATCAAGATTCTTTCAAGTGCTAAAAGTGAGTTCAAGTACACTTTTCTTCGTCTTTTCTCCATCATTTCTTCTGCTACAAAGCTTGGAGCACCTCTAGGAGTGTTTCCACAGGTTTACCAAGGCAAAATAAGGTGGAACATCACCATTTTGAGGTCCAAACTTTCTGTTTTGGAAGAATACATGGAAATCTTTTATGAGACTTAACTTTTCTTCATAAATCTCATGCCTAATATCTTCCTAAACCCATCTATGGTTGTAGGACTTGTTAGAGCTTGATTCTTACAAGTTTAGAGGTGCAAACACCATCTAAACTTTCTATTTTGATAGGGTTTAAGACAATCCACTAGTGTTGAAGTCATCCAAGTCTACCATAGTTCATATGGCAAGACTTGTGTTTGATGCAAGTGTGAACCTTGGAAGCTTTGGCTATCCTAACTTGTTCCACACCTCACTTGATGTTTTAATCTTGTTATTCCAAGTAGTTTACTAGTCATAAAGTAACATAGCCCCATCTAGTCTCCAACACTTAGTTCATTCTTTCCATGTTGAAACGGCACACCCGGGTTAATCTTACTTGGCTACTTGAAGACATATTAGTTAGTTGTACATTTCCTTTTCATTCATGACAATCCGAATCATCCTTGTGGTGATTTGTGCATTGGTGAATTCATACAATGAGGTTAATATTACCTCCATGCTTGACTTATATGACAATCTATGATACTCTTGATGGACTTAGCTTTAGGATTATAATATATATATATACACACAGCCGAATTCATGCTGATAATCGGTTCATGATTATGTGTCATGAACTTAGGCTACTTTATCTAGTGTTCTAAGTCTCTCTTTTTTTATTCTAATGGGCAAACTAGGACCCATGAAAATCACATACAACTTAGTGTCAAAACAAGTACTTAGACAAGATATACTTTTATGCATACATACTTTTTGTAGTTTAAATTCCAATCCGACTCCTCCGTTAACATTCCGAATACTCACACACCTTCGTTTACCCCATGTAGGGTGACCTCGGTATTTCCATCCTCCAACTCTCCAACTCTTCATGGGATTACCAAAGGAAAGCTTTGCAAAACCGTGAGTACACTCGAACGCCCTTTTTACACTTAACACTTTTGGGTGCAATATGTTTAACTTATCAAATACACACAAACACACTTATACTTTATGCAAACACAAATAATCCAATCATACATGCTTAAATACGTGATACTTGATTTGTATTCTTGGAACATTCTTATGTGATTCGCTTGTCATTAATTTCGTACGAGCCTCCCCTTAACATGTATAGCGCTAAAGGAGTAACGCACCGCCCGTAGTCTTGTGGTCATGTTAAGTCTTTAATTAATGCGGTAATCAGAGGATTGACTTATATAATTGCATGCCATGATTACATTAATTTAGTTAACTATTTTTGCCATGTGGATTTGTTTAAACCGTTTTTATATACTCATGCTATTATCAAAACTTGTGTAGTCGCCAATAAATTGTGTATTGAACTATACTTTTAAACATGTTGCAGGTTGATGATGTTGATATTGATGAAATCTAGTAGGGACGACTTAGAAACACATTTAGAAATACTAGATTATGTTGTTGTACTTCTTATTGAATTTTGTTAGTACTTTCCAATTCCAAATGTTGTACTTTGATTTCACATGTTGTAACTTGACAATTAGAGGACCCGGGGAGCCCCATGGTCACGAATTCTTCACGTGTTGAAACAAGTGAAACACCGCTGCCACCATATATGTTCACGCATGGAATATAAAACGCGTGGCCATGAACACGCGTTATGAAGTTACCGTTGTGGGATGAGGAGCCGTTGATTTGAATAATTTGAAGGAAGAAAATAAAGGTGAGTACACCAAAGCTAGTGATTTTGATCGGATCGGTGAGAATTCGTCAACAGTTGTGTGTATTTTGAAGAAATGAAATTGGTTACCTGTAAACTGGCTATTGAGGATGGAAGCTCATATGATGAAGAAGACAATGAGAAACGATGAACGATGATGGAAAAAAGTGGTTTGTGTGATTAAAATGAGTCAAATCTATATAAGTGGTGACGACGAGGCCCACTTATCGCTTAATGGTCTCGTCTTGTGCTCCAGTTTTGTTTGGGCTCAACTGCTGGCCCAATATTGGTTTTGTCTCTTAAGTAAGGCTACATGATATAGCGGGAAAATGGGGATGTGATATCTCTGAAACAACATTAATTACCCGAAAGGAAAGAAAAGCTATCACCAGAAATAGTACTTCGGTTGCAGCTAGCTCCATTAATGAACTGAGGATCTGGCTGTTGGGGCTCAGACACGTGTCTGAGTTCCCCAATGCTCCCAGGAAGCCGTTAGATGAATTCGGCTGACCCTTCAAGGAGACAAGCAAACTCCTTTATATAAGGAAGGTGAGAACAATGTTTAAGGTATGCATTTAACACTTCCTCTCATTAAATACACACACAACATTTACTCTGAACATTCCTTCGGATCGCATTTAAGGCTCCAAGCCTAGAATTCACACCATAGAAGATAATCCGACGATCTCACACTTGTCAGGATAAGCTCTTCGTTCTCTGGTGAGGTTACTTATTCTCATGCCGGAGCTTGGTCACAGATTCCCCCTCTGGGGTCCTCCGTGGCGAGGCTAACGGTGCTCTTTTTTGTAGAAGATGACGTCGATCCGTTGCAACTTTGACGAGCCTCATTGACTTTCCCCCGGGATTCAGGGACTTGACATTGGCGCCATCCGTGGGATGCTATCCGTATAGTGATCTCACTTAGAACCTAAGACGTTGTAAAGGATTATCTTTCGTGTAAAGCAGCATGGCTGCACCACCGTCACCTCCAAAATCCCAGATAACGAAGGCAGTTCAAAACACCAACGAAGTGGTGACTGTTGAAGACATCACCCATGAGGAAGAAACGAGCGACAAGGCTGGACTGTCGGTGAAAAAGGATGCCATCACACCAGATTTCGTCTCCATGCAGAGGGATGAGCTACGGAAATAGCTCGAAGATCTAGAGAGACGTGAAAAGCTTGACAGCTTACGGGCCAGACACTCCTTTGATACTTCATCTGATAAAAACAACACCAGCTCTCATGAATGTAATACTGATTCAGACTCATTGAATGCATTTATGGTTGCCCTAAGACATATGACGCCCGAGGAGAGGGAAATGTTGATAAATGGAAAGGACCACACGGAGGAAAAACGAAAAGGTAAGGATGACCAGGATGATGGCATGTTAGATAAGCCTTACTTGCCTAAGGACTTGGTTGAAGTCTCAAAGTTCACCAAAAGGATTGACGAGGCTGCCATGCCTCCTAAGCTCAAACCCCCACTAAACCTGGACAGGTATGACGGGACCAAAGATCTGGAGGATCATTTGCATGCTTTTAGAGGTACTGGACAGGTAGGGCGGTGGTCTATGCCCACGTGGTGTCACATGTTCGTTCAAACACTAACCGAAGGGGCTAGACATTGGTTCGATAGCCTCCTGGCTGGGAGCATAGACAGCTACGAGGAGCTAAGGGAAAAGTTCCTCAGGAACTTTAGCCAACAAAGAAAAGTGATAAAAAATCCCAACGAGATCATGCACATTCGCAAGAAGGATAATGAACGAGTGAATCAATACATGGAAAGGTTCATCAAGGAAAGTATGAACATCAAAGGTGTCCCAGAGGTGATGAAGATCAGTAGTTTCATAAACGGACTAAAACACACCCAACTGTGTGAAAAGTTGGGGGAAGAGTTCCCTGAGACTTTCGATGGCCTCATGGACAGGGTTAGAGCTTTTATTAGCGGAAAAGATACCAGCAGCAAGGCCAAGGAGCTGGACCTTGCCCCCAGGAAAGCCACTCCGGCCATCAAGCCCCAAGAAAAAGGTACTCTCTACCCACGGAAACCTCTATATGATGAATTGCAACATGATAGGCCAAGACCAACGTATCCCCCTACAAGCCCCGAGGCAGGGAGTCAGCTCCCTATTGTGATAATTTTACCCCTCTGACCAAAACCCTAAGTGAAATACTGGCCAAGAAAAGAGTTAAGAACTCCTTTTCTAAACCCCCTCCTATCAAGCCTAGGCCGAAGGCCCACCCAAATGAGTACTGCAAATTTCACAAAGGTTTTGGCCACAAAACGGACGATTGTATGTATCTGAAGAGAGAAATTGAGTTGGAGGTGAAGACAGGAATGTTGAATCACTTAGTAAAAGAGATTAAGGAAGGGGGACAAAAAGGGAAGAGATGTCAGGGGAGGAGAACCGGACAGGGGATACGTAGACATGATCAGAAGGCGGGAAGAGTATGATCCGACCATAAGTGTTAAAGCTCGGGTACTTGGGCCATCAAGCTGCATGAGGGCTCTAATACTGATGCCTCACTTGGAAGAGCATGAGGTACAACGACTCCCCCTTAATATTTATGCTATGATAGAGGGGCACAAGGTTGCTCGGATATACGTAGATGGGGGAAACGGGGTAGAAGTAATTTATGAACACTGTTTCCTGAGGTTTGTTAGAGATATATGAGATAGGCTGGAAGAGGATTCCATACCTTTGGTGGGTTTCAACAACAGTGTCTCACACCCCCTAGGGAAGATTAGACTCCCTTTCATGGTGGGGGTAGGGGACCGGGTTCGAACTATAGAGCTGAAATTCACAGTGGTCCGAGGTCCTTCCAAATATAATGCTATCTGGGGCAGACCAGGAATTGGCGACCTCCAGGATCAAGCCTCCACCCCACACAGGGCCTTAGTGTTCCAAACTCCCATGGGTCTGGATTGGGTGAAATCCTTATACGAAGTAGTGTCATCAATCTCGAAAGGGGAAGACGGTAGGGAGCCCCGGGGAAAAGAAACCAAGGAATGGGCTCTCAATGAAAGGTTCCCAGAACAGACAATAAAAGTAGGGAAGCACCTGAGTGACAAGTGCAAAAGTGCACTTAAGGAGCTGCTGCTCCTCAACATAGATGTTTTTGCATTTCAGCACGGGGACATGCGTGGGATCCCTCAGAGCCTAACGGAACATAGGCTCAACACTCACAGCTGGGTAAGGCCAGTTAAGCTGAAGAAGCGAAGCATGGGCCCAAGTAAGATGAGGGTCTCTTGCGAGGAAACGTGGAAACTCATCCGAGATGGGATAGTCAGGGAGGTCAGGTATCCTTCATGGGTAGACAATCTAGTCATGGTCAACAAGAAGGATGGAGGATGTAGAATGTGTATAGACTATAAGGACTTGAACAAAGCTTGCCCCAAGGACTGCTATCCCCTCCTGGAGATAGACGTCCAGGTTGACTCTCTGGCCCAATACCCTTTGAAGTGTTTTTTGGACGCATACAAAGGCTACCATCAGATTCAAATGTCCTTGGAGGATGAGGAAAAGACAGACTTTGTGATAGACGAAGGGACTTTCTGTTACACCAAGATGCCCTTCGGGCTGAAGAATGCATGAGCTACTTATAAGATATTCATGAACACCCTATTCAGGGAACAACGAGGGAGGAACCTAGAAGTGTATGTGGACGACATTGTCATAAAGAGCCTAACGTAGACAGCTATGTTGGAAGACATCGCCGAGAAAGTCAGGACCATGCAGGAGGTCAAAATGAAGCTCAACCCAGGGAAGTGCTACTTTGGGGTAGAAGAAGGAAAATTCCTAGGAGTATTGGTCACGAAAGGAGGGATTAAGGCGAATCCCGAGAAGACACAAGCAGTGGTTGAAATGCGATCCCCCACGTCCTTGAATGACGTCCAACAGTTGAACGACAGGTTGATAGCACACAATCATTTCCTATCGAAAGTTGAAGATAGGACCCTCCCCTTCATGAAAGTCTTAAAAGATTGCCTCCAGTCAAACAAGTTCAGGTGGACTACTGAGGCTGAGGCAACCTTCCAGGAAATGAAAGAACTCATGTGAAAGCTTCTGACCCTGGCCACTCCCATACTTGGGGAGGACTTGTCCTCTATTTTTCAGCATCCAGGACCACAATCAGCGCCATAATGTTGGTAGAAGGAGAAGAAAAACCGATCCCCATATACTTCATCAGCAGGACGCTCAAAGGTCCGGAGGAACGGTATTTGCCCCTAGAGAAGCTAACCTGAGCGCTAGTCTTTGCTTCTAGGAGACTCAGGAGGTACTTCCAAGCTCATAAGATTGTCCTGCTAAGAGATCTAACCCTAAGTGCTATGGAGACCTGAGCTCTCCGGTCGCCTGGCTAAATGGGCAATGGAACTGGGAGAACATGCTCTAGAATACGAAGCAAGAACTTCGGTGAATGGTCATTTGGTGGACTTCTTGGCAGAGGTCCCAGAGGAGGAAGAAAGGGAACTCCTCAAATGGAAAGAATTGGAAGAGGAGGAGAAAAGAAAAGATGAGGAGGCAGTATGGAAGCTGTATACTGACGGAGCTTCAAGCGAAGAAGGGAACAGAGTGGGGATTACCCTTGTGAGCCCCGAAGGGATCGAACTAACCTATGCCATCCGGTTAGACTTTGACAACACCAACAATACAGCTGAGTACGAGGCACTCGTTGCAGGGTTAAGACTAGCCAGAAGAATGAAAGCAAAGCTTGTGGAAGCTAACACGGACTCCCAGCTACTGGTGAAACAATAAAACGGGGAATATGATGCAAAGGACATCTCCAATGCTCAATATGTGACCAGGGTAAAGGTATTAGAATACGTGCCCTGGGGAAAAAACAGAAAGGCTGATACCCTCAGCAAGTTGACCTCGGTGGCATTCGACCACCTGGCTAGGAAGGTAAAGGTTGAAGTCCTGACTTCCCCCTCCATCACACATGAAGAGGTGGCAGCAATTGATAGGACTGGGGAGTCTTGGATGACCCCCATCGTAAAATTCCCGAAGGACGGGATCCTCCTAGAAGGTGAATGGCCGGCTCGAAAGGTAAGGGTAAAAGCTCTACAATACGAACTCCAAGACGGAGAAATCTACCGAAGGTCATACCTGGGCCCCTCCCTAAAATGTGTTGATGAGGATGAAGCGAAATATGTGATACAAGAGATACACGAGGGAATCTGCGGTATGCACACGGGGCCAAAAACGGTCGTAGTTAAGGTAATGAATGTCGGGTTCTATTGGCATCGAATGTATGAGACAACTTTGGAGGAAATCAAAAAATGTGACAACTGTCAAATCCATGACCCCATGACCCATCGCCACAAACATCCCAAGGTCCCAGTAAAACATCTTGGCCGCTCCAAAAATGGGCCATAGATATCATCGGACCATTCCCGGAGGGCCCAGGTGGGGTTAAGTTCGTCGTGGTAGCCGTCGGCTACTTTACTAAATGGGTTGAGGCCAAGCCCTTGGCGAAAATTACGGGTCGTGGTCAACTATAAGATTCGCAGAATCCAGGCAAATCTTCATAGTACAGATATGCTTCTGCACACGGGGTCGTGCTCAGCGGACACGGGGGCGTGGTCAACTAATATAGACAAGCTGCAATAAATGAAGAAAGAGAAGGATGTGGACACAGGGCCGTGCCCACCGGACACGGGGCCGTGCCCGAGCTTCTGTTCAGCCTATAAATAAGAGTGCTTGGCTCAAGCTCAAACCATCCCTTGGCACACCACCTCTCTCACACTTCACCCACCACACCCACCACCACCATAACACCATCATCCACCACCATCATCAATTGTCCATCATAGAGTGTGTGAGTCGTCTCGGGATCCAAGATTGATCGTAAGAGTTCTTGACAATCAAGGCCATGTTTGCCTAAGTCTCTTACATCACTTGGTGAAGACAAAGTGTCTAGTGTAATACTTTTTATTTTTAATCTTTTCGCACTTTTTAATTGGTTATGTATTAATGACTTTAATAACTAGTTTCTTATGTTGAAGGTGATTCTTCCTTATCGTTTGTCCGTGGTGTCTTGGCATTATTTTACTGTCTATATAAAATAAAAGATTTTCACCATTCATATCTCCACGGTCTATATGGAGGTATGTTGGCTACCTGGTCGGGGGTTAAGGGAACGGTTTGGTAAGAGTCTTGCCGTTGTTCAGCGTTTAGAGATCCTGCAAGGGACCTGGGACAAATTTAGTAGGACCTCATTCAATACTTAATGGTATTGGATGGCCGGGGTCCAAACTCTTTGATCCCCTCATAAGTTAAACTACTATTAATACTATAACCCGACTACTTAGGACTGTATCCTTGCTGACTCAGACTACTTAGCCGAGGGTAACGTCACCTTCAAAAGAGGGGCCTACCATAATTTGCATTAATAACTTAATTAATTATCTTTCAATAATCCGACCCTTTAGGATTGTATCCTTGCTGACTCAAACTACTGGGTTGAGGGTAACGTCACCTCTAAAAGAGGGGCCTACTACAATAACTAAGATAATCTCTTAAATAGTGCAAAAGTGCGGAAATAATCAAAGGTTACACTAAACACGAGTCGGAACCAAGTGATTCATCTTGTCTATCTGTCTTTACTTTTATTTTTATTTTCAGCATTTTAGTTAGTTTTTATTTTTCTAGTTTATAACCTTTTTCTAACTTTTTGATTTGATTAGACATTGAGGATAAACCGGTACTAAAAGCTCTTGTGTCCTTTGACGACCTCGGTATCTTACCAACACTATACTACGCTCACGATGGGTGCACTTGCCCATATGTGTGTTTAGTGTTAGTAAATATCGTGTTTTATAAATTTAAAACTTGGCTAAAAAGTGTAAAAGGTCTTAAAATATACTTAAACTTATATATACACTTCACACGCATCAGTCACCAACGCTTAGAGCAACGGGTTAGTAGAAAGGGCCAACCAAAGTGTGATCCGAGGAATGAAGAGAAGATTAGGGCGGAAGCAGAAAGGCTGGTTGGAGGAGCTACCATTCGTCCTCTGGGCCTACAGGACAACCCCCAAGGTCTGTAACGGGGAAACACCTTTCAGCCTAACTTATGGGACAGAGGCAGTAATCCCTGTTGAGATAGGCTCACCCACAGCGAGAATGAAGCTACGAGATGCCAAGAACGAACAAGATCTACGAATGAACCTCAACCTCTTGGAGGAGAGGAGGGAAGTTGGTGTAGTAAGGGAAGCCAGGTATAAAAAGCAGATAGAAAAATACTACAATGCAAGAATGAAAAAGCTTAACCTGGTCCCTGGGGACTTGGTCCTGAGGGACAACGAAGCCAGTCTGCAGGGAAATACTGGGAAGTTGGGACCCAAATGGGAAGGACCATACAGGGTCGTATGGGCCAATGGTAAAAGAGCATGCAAACTAGAAACACTCCAAAGGAAAGAAATCCAAAGGACTTGGAATCTAATGAAACTCCAAAAGTATTTTGTGTGAAGACCGAATCTAATGAAGAATGGCAGAAGAGAAGACCTGAGGGCCACTTTTGTAAAGCAACTTATAAATAAGTTCTCTCTTTCTTTTGTAAGAATATGTACTAGGGGATCCCCCAACTCTTTTGGTAATGAATTATTGCTTTTACAAATTGTTCAAACACCCAAGGACTATCAGGGAACACAGTCCAATGACGTGGCAGCACACTAAGGCAGATGTGACTAATGACTGCAAACCCTAGAAATAAGAAAAGTAAATAATATACACACGTGTACATAAGCATAGCAAACATGCTAATCAAAAAGCCCGGCCGTGGGGTAGGACAGAGTCGACTCATCCAAGGGAAACAAACAACAGTTTATTGCTATGAATAACAATCACAAACTCATTTAAACTGTTCCTTTATAAACGATACATATTTGTAAACAAGTTACAAATCAAGTGTACATAAACACACTAAGGATTTTGTAAATAAGCTACTGATCAAGTGTACATAAACACACTAGGGATTTTATAAACAAACTACAGACAAGATGTATGCAAACACACACCATAAGAAAAATTTGTAAAATAAACTATAAATAAATAGCTGCTCTTCCTTGGCAACTCCTAGCAAGATGCGGTCCTGAGGACAAAAGCCCTATGGAAAACTGCAACGGTCAACTCCTCCCAAGGCGTTGAAACTGGACCACAGTTGCAAGCAAACCCTGCAAAAAAAGAAAAAGCAATACAGCAAACAAGGAAACACCCCCGAAACACGAAAAAAGCCAAGGATAAAAAACATTTACATAGCTAAAGAAGGAGGCCCCAACACAAAGGCCTCCAGCCTAAAGGTAAAATGTCCAAGGTGCAACGTGTTTAGTACAACCATATCGAAGATAATTGTTTTAAAAAGACAACTACGGAGAATCCTCTCCTGTCAAGTGAGAATTCAGGATCGTGATCGATTCCTTCACTTTTGAGTGCGTACTAACACGTATGATGTGCGAAATCCATATACGTTTTTGGATCAGACACTATGATGTAATTATAACCGGTTTCTATTACTGATTTGACAGAGTTTACACCACGAGACCAAACGGGCAGAGCTTCACCTCAAAATTACCCCAAAAGATACAAATGACAAAGACAAGCCACCTATTTATAGAGGTGTGGGTTCGAACAAGGCATGACTGGCTGGCTTCGTATGAAGCTGGTGGCTTCGTACGAAGCTGCCTTTGCTTCAAATATTGAATTTTTCAATGTAGCACCAGTCTTATATCATTTGTTCCAGCTACATTCCGCGATTGACGCAAGCGATAGACATACTGCACTCAGTGGCTTTGTTGGAAGCTAGTTATATGGCTTCGCACAAGGGCAAACTGCGATGAACAAGTTCAAGTTTTTCATGTTTTTCACTGATTATGATCTGATTTTGTTTGAATTTCGATCTAAAACTTGGTAGGATTGTTTAGAACTGTTTTTTCACATGTTATATCAAAACTTAAACAATTTTAACCATGAAAACACCTTAAAACTGAGTTTAAAGTTCAAAGAATATGAGAAGAAGATAAGTAGAAGTAGAAGTGTGATGAAGAAGATGAAATCAACTCTGAATCTGATGTAGAAGCATGATTCTCCGTGTCTTCAATCCTTGCAAACAAGCACCCGCTCTAATACCACTTTAGAATTCTGGATCGTGATCGATTCCTTAACCGTTGAGTGCGTACTAAAACGTATGATGTACAGAATCCATATACGTCTGTGGATCAGACACTATGATGTAATTATAACTAGTTTCTATTACTGATTTGATAGAGTTTACACCACGAAACCAAACGGCAGAGCTTCGCCTCAAAATTACTCCAAAAGATACAAATGACAAAGACAAGCCACCTATATATAGAGGTGTGGGTTCGAACAAGGCGTGACGGGCTGGCTTCGTACGAAGCTTCCTTTGCTTCAAATCTTGGATTTTTCAATGTAGCACCAATCTTATATCATTCGTTCCAGCTATGTTCCATGATTGACGCAAGCGATAGACATACTGCACTCACATCAAGGACTTGGGGGAAGAAGGGCCAACAGATGTAAGCAACGATTTAAGCTCATCCAGGGACATCGAAGGGTTATAAGTTATTTTGGCAAGAAGAGCAGGGGTTATCCCACCAAATTCTTCATCCAATTTGGCCAAATGTTTCTTGGCCTTAGAATTGTAATGGGGGGTTTCTTTCCTCTTCAAACCCTGAGAAGAGTAAGAATACCCATCCTTCAGACCTGACTGATAACCTACGTCCCTATATGCCCTATAAACCCTCTCAAGACTGCCTTTAAATTCCTCAGACCGAGAAAAGGTAGATAGGAAGAGCCCAAACCCTTAAGACAACAGCCAATGGTGTTCGGTAGCCAACTTCCGGTTATCATCCTGTGTGATTCCCAAGTCAGCATATAAAACCTCAACATCTGTAGTGGAAACAGAGGTAGCTTCTTTATAATGCTTCACATCTGCAAGCAAGCTCTCCCTTTCATCCAGCCAAGGCTCCCGTTCTCGCTCCCAGGCCCTCTCTTTTTGCTCCAGCAACGCCCCGGCATTGTGAAAAAAAGAAAAGGGGAGGGGAATTCATATAAAAAAGAGGAAGGAGGGGGAGAAGAGACGTTACCTCCTTCTCTAAGTGCTTCCTTTCGGCATCAACCACCCGACACCTGAGTTTGGCAGCAACAGTTTGAGAGGTTTTCAACTCGCTCATTAGCCCCTCATTTATGTCCCTCAACTCGTTGACCCTTTGCAACATGCTGACGCCCCTAAAGAAACCTTCACAGATGGACATACTGTATTGATCATCAAAAAGTTCCGGGTTCAACGCAAAGTTTATAAATCTGTGAGGAGGAGGAACGACATGAGCCATAAAATCCCAGGTGACCTCGGGAGTGCCTACAACAGTGGAGGGGGGTTATCCTCTGTTTAGGGGCATATGCGACAGTGAGCCCCTTAGCAAACAGGGGAGCCAAGGGGAGCGAGAATGAAAACACCCTGGAAACTTGAATTTGCTGGTGCCAGTGGCCTAAGCAGGAGAGGCTTCAAAAGAAGGATCGGTAGGAGCAACACTGACCTCCGGAGCTTTCCCCTTAGCCCCGGATGAAGCAGGATCAGCAGGGGTCAAAATAGGGGCTCTGGAACTCGCCTATTTCACATATAAAAAAAGAAAGAGGGTAAAGGACCAAAGTATGCAAGGAAGGAGATAAAAGAAAAAATCATAATGAACTCACAAGAAGAGGTTTGCTGACAAGACTTGAGGATAGCCTCAAGGTCCTCAAGTGTTTGGACAAGGAACCATAGGTGTTACCTGGGGAAATTTCAGAGGCAGCCCAGGATGCTTGAAGAGACTTCTGACCACTCTCGCTCCTGAGCCATAGGTGGATGTTTCGGGTCTCAGGAATAGCAACCTTGGAGCCAGGTTCAAGACCCGTCTTGCGTTTCCGGGACAAGCGACTGGCTAAATCCTTCTCTCCACTACTAACATTCTTCACAGGGGGGGAGTTCTGAGAACCCTCAGTACTCTCCGAGGAACCTTCCTCGGTGGAAGGAATCTTCTCTACTCCCTCAGCAGTAGCCAAACTCCCAACATCAAGAGTCTTTCCTTCAAGAACGTTT
Source organism: Helianthus tuberosus (assembly GCA_030545235.1). Lineage (NCBI taxonomy): Eukaryota > Viridiplantae > Streptophyta > Magnoliopsida > Asterales > Asteraceae > Helianthus > Helianthus tuberosus. The sequence goes on from CM060375.1 coordinate 56,656,293, forward strand.
CCCACATCTGGGTTAACCACACCACCAACCACAAATGACACCCCCTTACAATCTGCCTGTAGTAAACTCCATAAAGACATCTCTGCAAAAGTAAAGAGACATTAGAGATGACTGGACAAAGAAAAAACTAGGGCCACAAATCAAGACATGATCAATGCCATCACAAAAGCAAAAGGTTTACCTTTCTTCTCACAATAAGCGTTGGGACAAACAGGGTATAAGGGGCTCAGACCCCCATAGCCAAAATCCCCTCCGGGAAGTTGAAGGCTCTTGTTGGATGTTCATACATTCTCTTCCATAAAACGGTTTCGGTTGTCGAAAGGGTAGGGACACTGTCATTGATGACTGCCTTGGGATCCCTTGAAGAAGGGGATTCTGGAATCATAGAAGCTGAAACGAAAATAAACCTGATTTTCCACTCCTTTGGGTAAGTGGAGGTCGGCATGAAAGAGTAACAGGGCAAAGAAACGCTATCCTTTTGCTTCGTAAAAGTAAACCAGTCCCTGTCCGATTGGAGCCGGTAAAACATGCGGAAAAGAGATACAGATGGCTCACCAGAAACAACAGCACATGAGAGTTCGAAATGCACAATCCTCATGAAAGCAAGATGATGCAGTTGTGAAAAAAAGGATGCCGTAGTGTTTTAAGAGTGCCATCTTGAATGGCGACAAAGGGTAACGAACACCACAGAAGGAGAATGAAAGGGTGTTAAGAACAATCCTCTCCGGCGTACAGTCGGCCGGTCATCCGGACCAGGCAAACTTGGGGAAAACTCTGAGGGAATCTGATAGGTTGCAACAAAGGACTCAAGGTCCTCGTTGGTAAGTATCGAACGGATTAACGATCGCCCCGTTCTGCTCATTATCGGAATATTGGAGAAGCAAACAGAGAAAATAATGAAGAAGGAAAGAAGGACAATTGTGGAGAAGTGAAAGGTCTTTTAGGGTTTTAAAGAGGCCCGCTGACAAGGACGGTAACCGTCATATCAGGGATTTAAAAATCAATTTCCGATTTTGGGCACGTGTGATATGACCAAAATCCCCAACCGTTGGATTAAAACCACTTTATTGATTTGGGAAAACTGATGGGAATTACCATCATCAAGGGGCCCCATCGCTACAGTCCGGGAGCCACTATGCTTCAGCCCAGCCCACATGACTCGGGTCTTATGACTTGGGGCTAGAGATAACTTGAAGACGAGGCCCATTTGTCGCTGAGTGGTCTCGTCTTGGGCTCCAGTTTTGTTTGGGCTCAACTGCAGGCCCAATATTAGTTTTGTCTCTTAAGTAAGCCTGATATGGCGGGAAAATGGAGATGTGATATCTCTGAAACAACATTAATTACCCGAAAAGAAAGAAAAGGTATCCCCGGAAACAGTACTTCGGTTGCAGCTGGCTCCATTAATGAACTGAGGATTTGGCCGTTGGGGCTGAGATACGTGTCTGAGTTCCTAAATGCTCTTGGGAAGCCGTTAGATGAATCCGGCTGAACCCTTCAATGAGATAAGCAAACTCCTTTATATAAGGAAGGTGAGAACAATGTTTAAGGTATGCATTTTAACACTTCCTCTCATTAAATACACACATAACATTTACTCTGAACATTCCTTAGGTTCGCATTTAAGGCTCTGAACCTAGAATTCACACCATAGAAGATATTCCGGCGATCTCACACTCGTCGGGATAAGCTCTTCGTTCTCCGGCGAGGTTACTTATTCTCATGCTGGAGCTTGGTCACGGATTCCCCCTCTGGGGTCCTCCGTGGCGAGGCTAACAGTGTTTTTTTTTGTAGGAGACGATGTCGATCCGTTGCAATGTTGACGAACCTCATTGACTTTCCACCGGGATTCAGGGACTCGACAAGTGGTTTGTGTCAATTTAGGATTTATTTAAATGAAATTTATAATTTTAATTTTTTATTGTAAATTTATATTTAAAAAAAAAACATCACTAGTGATGGACATTTCCACTAAAATCCATCACTAGTGATGGAATAAAGCTCGATGATGTGGCGGAACTTGATTCGACGTTGTGAATGATGGAATTCCATCACTAGTGGTGCACCCCTACCCCCCCTATTGTTATGAAATGAAATCGGTTTTGAATTAAATATTGTCACAATAGTGTTATGAAGTCTCGAGCAATCTTATCCGCCTCACTCTGATGTTTTCGCCATCAGTTGGGGTGTGACACATGTTTCAATAACAACCGGTCACAAAGTTGCTAAAACTTGTTCTAAAGCCGACACCAATAAGAATACCTCAAAATACTCCTGTCACAAATATTATCCATCGCAAAATCAGTTTACAATTCTTGACATAATGCATGGTCGTTACCCGTTAATATCCCATGTAAAAAGAATAGCGGCGAAACTAGGTACTTTTAAGTCTCAAAACTGCCACAAAGCCTTATGCATCTTAAATGTACATAACAAGTAGGCTTTTCTTTAATAGTGCAGTTTATAGTTACGTTAATAGTTTGAAACATACATACACAATAACTTCCATTCGTAGCATAATTATTGGTTAGGTTTCGAGAGATGGGATTAGGGCAAACTTTCCTATACCCCAAAAATTAGAGAGGTTGCTCCTAGTGAGAGTCCGGCTCTAAAAAAACTTATATATATATATATATATATATATATGTATGGAAAATTTTCACTTTTCTTATAACCTACACATATGTAGGTTATGTGTATGCTAAATTAACAACATGTATGTAGGCTATGTGTTGGTAATAATATATGGTCTTTTAATGTATGTATAATATAATACAGAGGAGGAGTTAGGTAGAAAGTGGATTTTTCTAGAAAGTCTAGGAAGCAATTAGAATACGACACGTGGCATTGAATGATTTTAACTAGAAGGGCAATTATGTACTTTCACAATCTATTTTTATTTTAGGATATTATCTTCAATAACTAACTATCCATGTACACGAATGAAACCGATTTCATCCATAATTTTCGGAATTTTTTGTTTTCGAATTCTGATCTCATGTAAGTATCAATCATTCCTTCGTTTTCTTGCTCACAAGATTCATCGCTGATCATATTTTTATACGGAGAGAAAAATCATGGCATCAAACACAGTTGTTGATTGTGGGGATGGTAAGTACAGTTCTTATTTTGTTTACTCTTTTATGTTTTGTGTGTCGATTATTAAACTTTATCTGGAATTGATGTTTGTAAAATGCAACATATAAATTACATCAATTGGGGCATAAAACTAACCGTTTTTTAGTACTAATGTTGGAAAAAGTGTGCTTTGTCTTCCTTTCGTATTTTCAGGACTAAATGAGCGTAAATGAATAAAAGGAACAATTATGCACCAAAATCTAACATAAATACAAGAAAAGGAACAAATGTGGCATGCCCGACCTCTCGACAGCATCTTCCCAAGCAAAAATAAGGAAACAGAAGGCTGAACACGGCCCCATGCCCAGCGGACATGGGGGCGTGGCCAGTTGTCTGTAGAAAGGACAAAGCTATAGAAGCTTCTATCCCTGACACGGGAGCGTGCCCAGCTCAACACGGGCCGTGGTCAATGCTAAGATTCACAGAATCCAAGCAAATCTTGATAGTACAGATACGCTTCTGCACACGTGGCCGTGCCCAACAGACACGGGGGCGTGTGGAGCTAATGCAGATAAATTGCAATTAATGAAGAAAGAGAAAGAGGATGGACACGGGGCCATGCCCAATGGACATGGGGCCGTGTCCGGGCTTGTGTGCAGGCTCTAAATAGGGGTGCTTGGTTCACTTCAAAGGCATCACTTGGCAAACCACTTCTCTCCCACTTCACCCACACTCCACCACCACTACAACCCACATCCACCACCATCATCCATCATCCATCATAGAGTGTTTGTAGTAGTCTCGGGATCCAAGATTGATAGTAAGAGTTCTTGACAATCAAAGGCCATGTTTGCCTAAGTCTCTTACATCACTTGGTAAAGACAAGCATTTAGTGTAATACTTTTGATTTTTAATTTTTTTGCACTTTTTATTTGGTTTTGTATTAATGACTTTAATAACTAGTTTCTTATGTTGAAGGTGAAACTTCCTTATCATTTGTCTGTGGTATCTTGGCGTTATTTTACTGTCTATATAAAATAAAAGATTTACACCATTCATATCTCTACGGTCTATATAGTGGCTACCTGGTCGGGGGTTAAGGGAATGGTTTGGTAAGGTTCTTGCTTTGTTCAGTGTATAGATCCTGCAAGGACCTGGGTCAAGTTTACTAGGACCTCCTTCAATACCCACTGGTATTGGATGGTAGGGGTGTGAATGGCTTGATCCCCTCATATGTAAGCTACTATTAATACATTAACCCGGCTACTTGGGATTGTATCCCTGCTGACTCAAACCACTAAGCCATGGGTAACCTCACCTTCAAAAGAGGGGCCTACCACATTACGCATTAATAACTTAATTAATTATCTTTCAATATTCCGACCCTTTAGGATTGTATCCTTGCTGACTCAAACTACTGGGTTGAAGGTAACGTCACCTTCAAAAGAGGGGTCTACTACTATAACTAAGATAATCTCTTAAAAAGTGCAAAAGTGCGGAAATCATCAAAGGTTACACTAAAGGCGAGTCGGATCCAAGTGATTCATCTTGTCTATCTGTTTTTTTTTTAATTTTATTTTTCAGCATTTTTAGTTTTTATATTTCATGTTAAAAACTTTTTCTAAAGCTTTTGATTTGATTAGACGTTGAGGATAAACCGGTATTAAAAGCTCTTGTGTCCTTGGACGACCTCGGTATCTTACCAACGCTATACTATGCTCACGATGGGTGCACTTGCCCATATGTGTGATTAGTGTTAGTAAAATATCATTTTTTTATAAATTTAAAACTTGACTAAAGTGTTAAAAATGGCTTAAAATATAACTAAAATATATCACGCTACACGCACATCATGTTTTTGGAGCCGCTGCCGGGGACACAAGAATTTTAAGAAAGTTAGGAATCAACGGCCTAATCATTTTTTTTAGGAATTTTCTTGACTTTCAGCTTCTGCAGAGCTCATCACGGGGCCGTGCCCGCTGAACACGCCCCCGTGCCCAATCTTTGGTACTGGCAATCCTGTTTAAGTCAGACAGTAGCTGAACACGGGGTCGTGCCTGCTAAACACACCCCCGTGCCCAAGTTTTAGGTACTGAAAACAGAACCGTAAGATCCCGACGGTTGGTAATTTCTGACACAAAATGAGTGATACTGATCTTTTTTACTTTCGCTCCTCTTATGGTACGTGGTGTCAAATATGTGGCGGATCTCATGAAGATTTAAAATGTTTTTTTTTAAATTATATTCCCCACTATATAGACCCGTTGTTTTCTTGTTGCCTTAAGATGGGCGAAAGTAAAAATAATCCCTATCTCTCCCTCGAATGCTCTCAATCATCCCTGCTAGATGAAATGATTCTTGAAAATAATTTCAAATGGAAGAACTAATTCTCCGATGGATAAAAGAACTCGAGATGGATATAACTAATTCATCTCAAGACGACAATCAAGGAGAATTATTGAGATCGCATTCGGATTATGACAACATCGTTGCTCCCGAAATCACTTCTAACTCTCGCGAGGACTTGAGCGATAGTCGTCCCTGTGTCGATTGTGTCGTGATGGACTCCCCATTGGTTTCCACTGATGCATACATAGACCTGAGCGATTTGACATATACCTATTTTAACGAGAGCCCGGATAAGGGAAATAAAGGTTGGTTTTGCCCACTGGTATTTAGCTTAGGAATCACCCTTTTCGATAACCTCTTGCGTTCTTGTCTAAAACTAGGGCAACTAAGGTATCTCAGGCACTTCGGTGTTGTTCCGTCCAGTAAGGAACCACCCGATCCGGACAAACTCCTTAAAAATAGACAAAACTTCATAAAACCTCTAGCCACGGGGCACTGTCCAGGTCAGCATGCCCCCGTGTCCACCCAAAGATTCCCGTCTGACTTTTGGTCAGAATACGGACAAAAAAAAGTGTCAGAATTTTGTCTGCACACGGGGCCATGTCCAGCCGACACTGGGCCGTGTCCAGTGTGCTGTCGTTTTCTATAAGTGCAGCAAGATTCTTGCACTCTTGGACCCATTCCAATGACAAAGATCTGGTGGGATCTTCACATATACCATACAAGGTATATTCTAAAGAAGGTTCTCAATAACCATCTTGTCTTTTCTACTTTTGTCCATTGCCTTCTTCTTCATTTTCTCCTCAAAACCTCTATTAAAGTTTGAAATCCCCATAATTTCAAGCTTTATTGTGATATTTGCTAGATCTTTATGCAAGGAATCTTGTCAAAAATAAGTTTTACAACACTGTTTTAATTTATTTCTGCTTAAAAATACTTCAAAAGTCAGAAAAATAATTTAAAGCTCCAAGATTCCTTGTTTCAAGAATCTACAGAGAGGTGGCCACGGGGCCGTGGCCGGAGCACTGTTTCATTAAATTGAACTTTTTTGGGTTGTTTTCTTAGAATGTCGAGCAGAAATAGCGGAACATCTTCATCACACTCCAAGAACGATCGACGAGGAAGAAGGACAACGGTAGAAGACTCTCTCGTCAACTACGTTTATGCATTAAGAGAGGCCATCGATGAAATGACGGGAGTAGAGGAAGCCTTGGTCGACCGTATAAATCATTTGACAGTGGGACTAGAAGGATGTCTTCGGGAAGTCAACCTTTTGCACTAAAGGTTGAATATTCTCGCTTCTCCTCCTTTGGTACCAATGATTACACAAAGGGGGTGGAATGTAGTACAAGAAGTCATCATTCCAGCCGAATGGTATGTCATGCACCCGGAACCCCCTCAAGACATATTACATGGGGTCCCGGTTGCCAACGCACCTCCTCCACAAGACATTGTGGAAAATGAGCCCGCATTCTTCCTCCCAAGGGAGATAGAGGAATGGCTCAACGACATCTAGGTGACATCCCGCGGTTACGAGTTCTACAACGCCTTTAAATACTGGGAAGCTATTTCCTGGTTTTGCCTATAATAATGATAGAACTCCTTGGAATGATCTTCTACATTACTTGACCTATCTATCTTAGGAACTTTTAGTTTTTCATTTCTAGCTTTATATTTCTAGGAATTAATGTATTTCGCTCTTTAATGAATGATGGTTTTTAAGTATTAAAATGGTGTTTGGATAATGTTGTAATGAATAAAACACACTCGGAATGATGGAGGTTACTAAGGGAAACTTGAACCCACACCCCATGCACAAAAACAGAGCCTCCCGACAACTTTTCTTCATTGCAGCAAGTTCAGCACGAGTACTTGCTCTGACCAACACGCCACGTGCCCAAGGTTCTACAGAAAATGCCTAGTCCAGGTAACTGGACACGGGGCCGTGTTCACTGAACACGCCCCCGTGCCCAGCCTTCTGTTAATTATGATACTGGCAATCTAAACATGGGGGCCGTGCCCGTACCAACACGGGCCCGTGTCTAGACGCCCAGTAACATAAAATTTTGTTTTTAACACCTTTTTACACATTCAATCAACTTAAAAACTTATTTTTGGGACACATTGAGGACAATGTGTAATATAAGTGTGGGGGGATGCTAAAACCTTGAATTTTGCAAGTCCTAATAACAAGCCTTACACAAAACTCTATTGGAACCGCTAATCACCCCAAATTTTTTCAAAAACTTTTCATTTTTTTTTAACTTGTCTTGGTTTAATTTGAGAATAACAAGTTCTAAAAAGGTTATATTTTTACATATTTACAACCGATAGCGTCGTGATAAAAAGAGCCAACATAAGAAAATTATGAAACGGCATGACAATTCTAGTTAAAATTTGATTATATACTTGATCACATTATAAACCCATTCCCACAAAAAGTGAGTTTTGAGCCTTTATTAAGCATACAAATATACATCTTTAAACTAAATGCTCATCTTTCGTTTCTTGTGTGAATAGCCGCTTGGTTTCTTACGACTCTAGAACTTGCCATGACGATACATTCCCGGTCCTTACCAACTTAAACCCAAATAAGTAAATGATAGAGACATTAGGACTAACCCTTTTTCTTTTCAACACCATTATTTTTCATTCTTTTCACCTACCCAAAAATCCCCCTAGTTAACCCCTTTAAGCCTAAACCTTTTCATTTCTAAACCCACAAAACAAACACCCTTTACCCACCAAAACCCTTTTTATTTTTAACCCTTTATTTTAGTAAAAAGCTCGGTTTTCTTGTGACGTTCCTTAAAAAAATGAAGAATAGCAATAAACAAACAAGTTCCTCAAAAGAAACATTGTTTGAATAAAAGTCACAAAAACAAAACGTTTTACGACGACCGACGCTTTTTACGCTTTTAGCCCTTTTTACTAACCACTAACCCAAAACCACCTACCTTTAGCCCAAGCCTAACCCTTCCCCAAGTCCTCTTGATATTTACAAATGTTTATAGTTAAAAAGGAGGAGGATTGATTGCTTGGCAAGCATATGGTAGAAGTAAGTTCCATGCCGGTCTCGAGTGTTTCACAAAAATACATCTTCGGCCGAGTGTTGAGTGATCTCCCGTGAAGTATGTGAACTTGTATATAAATGGAATTTTAAAGAGGCATGTTATGCCCAAATAAGTAATTTCTCTTATGAAACGTTCTAAATAAATCATAACGAATAGGATTGCAAATAACATAAAAATAAAGTCTAATAAAGATCTTGGAATCCCGACACTCAAGACAAGCCCAAAACTTATCTTCCACCCATTCCATTTATGAGTGTAAGCCACATTATAAAGAGTTTTGCTTGAGGACAAGCAAAGATTCAAGTGTGGGGGTATTTGATGTGTGTAAAATGCAACATATAAATTACATCAATTGAGACATAAAACTAACCCCTTTTTAGTACTAATGTTGGAAAAAGTGTGCTTTTGTCTTCCTTTTGTATTTTCAGGACTAAATGAGCGTTAATTAACAAAAGGAACAATTATGCTGCAAAATCTAACATAAATATAAGAAAAGGAACAAACGTGGCATGTCCAACCCCACAACAGCATCTTCCCAAGCAAAAAACAAGGAAACAGAAGGCCGAACACGGCCCCGTGCCCTGCGGACATGGGGGCGTGGCCAGTTGTCTGCAGAAAGGACAATGCTATAGAAGCTTCTATTCCCGACACGGGGGAGTGCCCAGCTCAACACGGGTCATGGTCAACGCTAAGATTCGCAGAATCCAAGCAAATCTTGATAGTACAGATACGCTTCTGCACACGTGGTCGTGCCCAGCAGACACAGGGGCGTGTGGAGCTAATGCAAACAAATTGCAATTAATGAAGAAAGAGAAATATGATGGACACAGGGTCGTGCCCAATGGACACGGGGCCGTGTCCGGGCTTCTGTGCAGGCTATAAATAGGGGTGCTTGGTTCACTTCAAAGGCATCCCTTGGCAAACCACCTCTCTCCCACTTCACCCACACTCCACCACCACTACAACCCACATCCACCACCATCATCCATCATCCATCATAGAGTGTGTGTAGTAGTCTCGGAATACAAGATTGATAGTAAGAGTTCTTGACAATCAAATGCCATGTTTGCCTAAGTCTCTTACATCACTTGGTGAAGACAAGCATTTAGTGTAATACTTTTGATTTTTAATCTTTTCGCACTTTTTATTTGGTTTTATTTTAATGACTTTAATAACTAGTTTCTTATGTTGAAGGTGAAACGTCCTTATCATTTGTCAGTGGTGTCTTGGCGTTATTTTACTGTCTATAAAAAATAAAAGATTTACACCATTCATATCTCTACGGTCTATATAGAGATATGTTGGCTACCTGGTCGGGGGTTAAGGGAATGGTTTGGTAAGGTTCTTGCCTTGCTCAGTGTATAGATCCTGCAAGGACCTGGGTCAAGCTTACTAGGACCTCCTTCAATACCCACTGGTATTGGATGGTGGGGGTGCGAATGGCTTGATCCCGTCATATGTAAGCAACTATTAATACATTAACCCAGCTACTTGGGATTGTATCCTTGCTGACTCAAACCGCTTAGCTGAGGGTAACGCCACCTTTAAAAGAGGGGCCTACGACATTACGCATTAATTATCTTTCAATATTCTGACCCTTTAGGATTGTATCCTTTCTGACTCAAACTACTGGGTTGAGGGTAACGTCACCTTCAAAAGAGGGGCATAGTACTATAACTAAGATAATCTCTTAAAAAGTGCAAAAGTGCGGAAATCATCAAAGGTTACACTAAAGGCGAGTCAAATCCAAGTGATTCATCTTGTCTATCTGTTTTTATTTTAATTTTATTTTTCAGCATTTTTAGTTTTTATATTTCATGTTAAAAACTTTTTCTAAAACTTTTGATTTGATTAGAGGTTGAGGATAAACCAGTATTAAAAGCTCTTGTGTTTTGGACGACCTCAGTATCTTACCAACGCTATTCTACGCTCACGATGGGTGCACTTGCCCATATGTATGTTTAGTGTTTGTAAAATATCGTGTTTTATAAATTTAAAACTTGACTAAAGTGTTAAAAAGGGCTTAAAATATAACTAAAAATATATCACGCTACACGCACATCAGGAATTCTTGGTACTGTGTTTTAACAGTTAGAGGGTTAAAGTCAATGTTTTTATAGATCTCATAATATGAATGATGTTTGGTAACGCGTGATGATTTCTTGACATTGTGTTTTACAGCAAGCAGATTAATACCGTTGTGTTTTAGCATTTATGCTGGTAATGCTGGAGGATTTCTTGACGGTGTGTTTTACCATTAATGCTGGTAATGCTGGAGGATTTCTTGACAATGTGTTTTAACAGCAAGCACATTAATACAGTTGTGTTTTAGCATTCATGTTGGTAATGCTGGAAGATTTCTTGACATTGTGTTTTAACAGCAAACAGATTAATACATTTGTGTTTTAGCATTCATGTTGGTAATGCTGGAGGATTTCTTGACGCTGTGTTTTACCATCCATGCTGGTAATGCTGGGGGATTTCTTAATAGTGTGTTTTAACAGCAAGCAGATTAATACCGTTGTGTTTTAGCATTCATGCTGGTAATGCTGGAGGATTTCTTGACAGTGTGTTTTAACAACAAGTAGTTTAATACCGTTGTGTTTTAGCATTCATGCTGGTAATGTTGGAGGATTTCTTGACGCTGTGTTTTACCATTCAAGATGTTACGATGTGTGACATTTGTCATGATGTGTTTCTTGATGTTGTGTTTCTTCATGAATGATAAAAGGAAGAGAGAGAGGAGAAGAGAGAAAGGGAGAGAGAGAGAAAATCGCAAGAAATGTGGGGTGGTTTATGGAATGACAGTTATTTCCATATTTAAAACAAGCTAAATGACATATCTACCTCTGATTAATTTAATAATTCTATTTTTAAGAAACACATATTACCAAAATCCCACCAAGATAATCTCAACCTTTAAACACACCCATTGGATGGCCTAGATCGCTTCCTAGACTTTCTAGGAAAACACACTTTCCGCAGGATCCCCACTCATATAATATATATATGAATGTAAGAAACATAAAATTTAAAAAATATGAACCTTAAATTACAAAATTTAGTGTTTTAGGGTTATTATTTTTGTTCTAACAATAATTAGTGTTCTATAGTGATACTCATCCTATATATATATATATATATATATATATATAGGATTAGGATCAAGAGTGACCAACTTCTTGAGAGTAAACTGAGTGAACTAATCTTGGCCCTTGATATTTTTTAGATTAAAAGGGTAAGATTGACATTACCCAAGTATGTTTAATTAAAATTCCTTAATTTTCTCATCTCTTAACTCTCTTTCTCTCTTTTTCTCAATCTCTCTCTCATATTTAATTATTTCTCCATTATTTCTTTATCCATAGATTTTGTTTAATTTTAACTTGAATATTGTTTTTCTTTTATTATCCGTATATATAGATATCATAATACCTTGTTTTTAACTTTTTATAATTTTCAATAAACATTAAAAAATTTCTCTGAGATTAAAATTGTAATTATTTTTTTTAGCATTAATTTTTTTTTTTTTGAATATGTGTTGAAGTTATTTATTTTTGCATACATGTGATATGTTTCATTTTCATTAATTTTATAATTTTTATATGAATCTACTCATGTGCATGCCTAATATACTATATGTTGTTAATATACACATATTAACCATTTCTGAATATAATACACAGATTTATAAAAGACTGTACACATGTGTATAAACTAATAGCTGTGTATCTTGTATAAATTGATAGTTAGCGAGACTGTACACATGTGTATAAACTAACAGCTGTGTATATTGTATACACTGATACTAGCGAGACTGTACACATGTGTATACACTAACAACTATGTAACTTGTATATACGGAAATTAGCGAGATTTTAGGGATTTTGATTATATTGTTTAAAAAATGCAATTTATAAAAGACACAAATACTCTTCTGTCATTTATTTTAAAGGGGAGTTACAACATTATAATTACAATCTTGTCATTGTTTAAAAATCTCTAGATGATGTAATCCAATGGCCCAGATTAGATCACACCGTTCACTCTCAACCTAATGTTCACTCTAGAACCCCACCCTATATATTGATGTGAGGGTGTTTAATCGTGTTTTAAAGTGTTTAATTATGAGGCTTTACATGATTATGTGTATGGAAACGGTTTACTTTGGGTTGATTTTGATTTGCATGTACTCGAAGCATAACGGATGGCTTTTGGAGCTTGAAGGAAGGGTTTCAGGAGGCATTACGGAGTATTGGAAGCATACACACAAGTTGGAAGGTCAAAATGTAAAAAACGGGAAGTTTGGTAACAATGGGCACCACTAGGCGCTGATTTCAGCGCACCACAGAAGGAAAGTATCATTTGGCGCACTGGGCGCTGTTTTTGGCGCAATGGGCGCTGAATCCCAGATCTGACTCGCGGATTTCATATTTTTCCACCATATTTAAGCACAAACATTCCCCAAACGAAATTATCATTAACCCTAGGCGTTTTCCACTTCCCAAGGATGAATTTTGGAGTTCTCAAACTCAATCCAATCATCAATCATGCAATTCCTCATCAAGATTGAAGATCAAATCAAGAACTTGAGCGGCTAAACCACCCGTGATCATCTCCGGGACTAGGGTCTGTGTTAGGAACCTGGTTGACTTAGTTTTACAAACTTTTGGATTGAGATTTGACTAATCATTCGGTTAGTTTATCTTTATTGTTTATCTGTTTTTGATTAAACATTGTTGGATTATCATTTGCATACTTTTTCATCAGTTATTTGGTTTTGTCATCAACAATTGGGATTAAATTCTAAGTTGTCATTGTCTTCAACCTTTAACCATTTAACTTGTTCATGTTTATGAAATCTAGGATTCGTAATTATCTAGGTTACTATTCAGTTGCATCAATCTTTCGGTTTCGATCGTGGATCATTGCAATCAAATATATTATCTGTTAATTATTTATCAAAACAAGTAGTTAGCAAATCATGTCTATGTGATTTCCAATTGGTAGTAATTAGGTTACCCGTGTTTCTACACAACCTGAAAACCCGGAGATTGGTCCCTATTCTCACAATTGTTTACAATCATAATTTAAATTTGTTTTCAGAATTAATCTCCGAAACTGCAAAAAGAAAATAGGTTTTAATTTAGATATTAGTCATAAACAACGAGCTTTCATACTTTCTACTGATTCCCCGTGGATTCGACACCCTACTTTCCCTTTACTAGTAAAAGGTGAATAGGACACTGTTACTTTATTTTTTACCGACCTTACGACATCGATCAAATTGGCGCCATTGCTGGGGAATCGGTGCGCTTAGTTTAGTTAGTTGTTTTTCTTAAAATTAAAAAAAATTAAAAATCCAAAAATATTTCCTTTTATTTTTCTTTTATATGTTTTGTTCCGTATTACGCTTGGTTTCTTGTTTGTCTTTGTGCAGGTGATTCTCGCGTTGCATGCATACCAGGTTTTCAAAGAAATCATCACCGCTCTTATTTGATCCAGAAATTGAAAAGACTGCTCGACAGAATCTCGTTCTTCTACGTTCAGTAGTGAAAGATAAAACTCAGTCATCAACAGTTGCTCAAGATCTTGAACAAGCAACTCACGAGATGGCCGATCAAGAGCCACAAAACCAAGCACAAAATGAACCAATCCCACCCATTCCAGATCCACCAATCCCTCAAAACCAAAACCAAAACCAAAACCAAAATCAAAACCAACTTAATAACCAAAACCAAAATCAACCACCACCACAACCATTCCCACAATCCAACCCAGGCCCACAAAACCAACCGGGGAATCTAAATCTTCGACATGGGGAGATCATTCGTCACAACCAACCACAACATCAACATGGGTATGATGAGGGTTTCCAACACAGAGAAAGTAGTGTTCATACTTGGGAATCCGGTTGGGAAGATGATGATTATCAAAACCAGTATGATGGGAGATACGGGGATTACAGATATGATGAAGGGTATAATGTGAATCAAGGCTATCCGGTCCAATGACAGGTCAATCAAAGAAATCACATCCCGCACCCGATTCCACAAAATCAAGTTCAACACGGAGTCCCGCAATTCAATGCGGGGAATCAAAGAGCTAATAATCGGTTTGGGGGCGATCAGATACAGTTTGTGGATGGTGTCCCACAAGTCGTTCAAGGAGCACCAATTCAAGGCGTTGAAGGTCACTATCGACCAGTTGTAGTACCTAACTCGTCGGCTATAGTCACACCGGTTGGAAACAATAACAGACCTTTCAAGGTGAGGACTCAATACTTAGGCCATTTGTCGGAGTTTTATGGAAAGAGGACCGAAGAACCATACTTACACATAACAAGTTTTGATTCAATTTGCCAAACTATAAGAGGTTTGGGTTTTACAAAGGATGAAGTTAAGTTGATGCTGTTTCAGTTCACCTTGAAAGACAAAGCATGCCAATGGTTCGCGACATTACCTCCAGGTAGTATCTACACTTGGCAAGAGATGCAGCAGGTATTCTTGGAAGAATACTAGACCATGAATAGAACCAGTGAAGCTCAGGATGCAATCAGAGCATTCTAACAACATTCAGGGGAAGCGTTCCATGAGGCATTCACAAGGTTTAAGGAGTTGCTTAGGAAATGCCCCCACCATGGCATTCACACATGGGAATTGATTAAAGCGTTCTACGGTGGGCTACTTCCTGATGATGTGAGAGATCTCATAGCCATTAGTAATGGTACATTTCTCACCAATACAGAAGCTACAGATTGGGCATACTTGGAAAGACAAAGTGCCACTTCTAAAAGACAGGCACAGTCAAGCAGGAGAGCAAGATCAGCATCATCGAGAGCAATTGATTATGAAGCTGAAGAACGGGTTGAGAAATTGAAACAACAGAATTTGCTATTAGAGCGACTGGTCGCTCAGATGAAGTTGGGAAAAGGAGCTGAAGTTAGGGCAGCTAATGCGTTCGTAGTATGTACAAATTGTGGTGAGTTAGGATACCAGGTTGGAGAGTGTCTCGCAAGGATGGGTCTGAATGAAGAGGTGAATCAAGTATTCGGCGAACGAAAGCAATATGATATGAAACTGAATACATATCATCCAGGTTTGCGAAATCACCCGAACTTTAGTTATGGAAATACTGCTAATCAGATGAACCCTAATTTTCAGGTACCCATGCAAGGAGGCTAGCAGTATCAGAGTCATCAAGGTAATTACTCATAAGGAAATTACCAAACTCAGGGCCAGTATAATCAAGGTAATCAGCAGGGGAACTCCTCAAGTGCCTGTGGTGGAACGAGTGATGATAAACTGGATGCTATTATGAAGTTCATGAAGGACATCCAGAAGGATAATATGGTTTGGGACAAAACTTTTGAAGCAATGCAGAAGCAGCTGGGGCAGCTAGCAGAAGATCTATCTCAGCTCAGAAGGGATCCAGGTAAGTTGCCGAGCACTACCACTGTCAACCCAACACATCAGTCATCTAGCTCGAAAAATGTAAGAAATGTGCACATCAACGCGGTAAGTATTCTTCCAACTTTTGAAACTGGTAGTGTTGAAGTAACTCCACCATCACAATTAGTTGAGGAGGTGTTAGAGGATGTTCGTTATGGATCAGACTCTCAACATGATCGGGACCCACCAAGGGATGAAAGGTGGGAATGTTTTAAACAAGCAAAATTAATCTACCCTTACTTGATGTGATTAAAGAGAGTCCCGATAAGGTTGAGTGTCTGAAAGAGTTAAGTACCCAAAAACGACTTCACATGTTTCCTAAGAAACTTGATTTGACTACAAACGTGAATGCCGTTTTGTTGGGTACCCTTCCCCCGAAACTCCAAGATCCAGGAGCACCCATTATTTCTGTACAAGTGGGTGAATTTAAAATAGAAAGGGCGCTGTTGGATCTTGGAGCGTGTGTTAGCATTCTACCAGGGAGTCTGTATGACCAATATGATTTTGGTCCACTACAAAAAGTCAACACCACCACGGTGTTGGCTGATCAGACTCCCATGTGTCCGAGGGGGATTGTAAGAGACGTAATTGTGAAGGTAGAAGAGTGTTACTACCCAGTTGACTTCTTAGTGCTTGATTGTACCACAAGTTCAAAGAACACGTACCCTCCAGTCATTCTGGGTAGACCGTTCTTAGCGACTGCTCATGCAATTATAAACTGCGTTGATGGAACGGTAAGTATGAAGTTTGGTGACCGCAAATTGCGGTTAAATGTGTTTTTAAATGCTACTGATCCTCTTATTACAGGTGAACACTCAAAAGTTGAAAGTCGTGAAGAAAATGTCTCTCCTGCAAAGGAGATTCATACCAAACATGAGTGTTTTATGGTTGACAGGTTTGAAGTGGGAAGAAGCAAAGCGGTGAGGAAAAAGGAAAGTGTGGCTCAGGAGGAGTTAAAGACAGAAAAAAAGGGAAGCCATGAGGGAAGAAGAAGGAAAAGAAACCGCCCGAATGTGACAATGCAAAACAGAGAGTGGAGTTATTTGGTCCAATGTGGAATACAGTGGACGACTTACTAGAGCATTGGAGGAGTACATACATAGAGGCCATGGGACGCAGACATCCCACTCGACCACCATAAGGGTATATCAGGTATGGTCTGGCTGAAGACCTATAAACTTAGCGCTATTTGGAGGCAGCCAGAGGATGTAGAGTAGTGTATATTTGTTTTGTTTTTTGCGTGAGTACTTTTGCAGGTTATCAGGTTATTGATCTCTACGGATGCAATGGTCCAAGTGTGGGGATGTTTGGTGAAGTCCCGATACGTTCTAGTTGCAGTGGCGGACAATGCAGAGATTAGAGTTCAATCAGAGCTGTCCATACTCAATCTCCATTTGGACGGGGATGATTTGCACACTAATTGTAGAGATTGACCCGAGTACTTGTTGGACACAGCCGCGAATGAAATGCTATACGGTCGTGGTGGAACATGACGCATGCGGTTTCTACGTTTTAAACCAGGGGAGTCTATTCCACTTTTATTATTGCATTTTTTATTCGTGTTCTTGGTGGTGTTAAACTATGTTGTGTTTAGGGAATGTGTTTTGCTAATTGTGTTAGGAACGGTCACTCATGAGGTTTGTTAGTTGGTATTCTCGGGTTTGTTTTAAAAGCACTATACATTGGGGACAATGTCGCCCAAGTGTGGGGATATGGAAACCCGGGAAGGGAAGGTTTGGAATAGAGTTTGAAAGAGGTTGAAAAATGATTGAAAACGATGAAAAGCGAAAAAAAATTAAAATTTTTGAAAATTTTAAAGAATTTCATCGCCTTAAGTGAACTAAATGGATATGAAAACCAAATGTTTCAATCACTAATGGGTTCCTTGCCGGTAGTAAACTAACATAGTCCCTTGTCATGGTCGTTCCTTTAAGTTTCGTGAGAGTAGGTCCGACATGTGTTTTTAGGATAAAAGAATTGAGAAGAGATGTCTATTTAGGGGTAACATGCTTTAGATTGCATATGCTACGTGTCGGAAGCCTTTTACCTTTTCTTTGGTGAGAATTTTGAGCCTGTAGAATGATAGAACGATTTACATAAGGACTACATTCGTTGAGAGCATGCCACATGTTATTCTTTGTTAGAACTTGTATGATTTGATACATGCTGAGATTGTGGTTTGACATGTGTACGTAAATGATAAAGGCATTAGGATATACCTTACACCCGTTGTAGCCCCGTTGAGCCTATTTATGTTTCGTTTGTCCACCTATCGTGAATTGTTTGATACCGACCGTGAACGACAAATCATGAAAAAATAAAGCAAAGAGAAAAAAAAATCAGAAATAGAAAAGAAAAAAAGAGCAAAAATAGAAGTTTCGTGAATATTGTTTATGTTCTTGGGTAGAAACCAACCCAAAAGTGTTAGTTGTTATGTGTTGCAAATAAAGTTGTCACGGGTTGGTCGTTTATTTATTTGCCATATACAAATATAAATATAAATCGAAAAATTTCCTACCTTTAGCCTAAGCCCAAAACCGAAAGTCCTTTTGATGCGTGGCGTGTTATATGATACAGTGGAGGTATGATTGTCATTCAAGCCTATGATTACAAGATTTCATGTTTGGTTTTGAGTGTATAAATACTAGCACATTACACGCTAGTTCAGTTTTTAAACCGAGAGGAGAGTTTATTATGAGGGGCGTGTAGCATGTGTTGTAATCCTAAGCATGTTAGTTCTGAATAAACAAGTCTTAAGTTTTAGAAATTGCACCAATTGCTTGTCGGACTGTCAATCTCGATTGTGTTAGTCTATGGAACGGGTATGACTTGAGACTTAAATTGTTACATTGGTTTAGGGGTTTAGAAGTATTGTTACTATGGTGAGTAATTCCATATCGGTATGCTTGAGGACAAGCAAAGGGTGAGTGTGGGGATGTGATGTGAGGGTGTTTAATCGTGTTTTAAAGTGTTTAATTATGAGGCTTTACATGATTATGTGTATGGAAACGGTTTACTTTGGGTTGATTTTGATTTGCATGTACTCGAAGCATAACGGATGGCTTTTGGAGCTTGACGGAAGGTTTTTGGGAGGCATTACGGAGTATTGGAAGCATACACACAAGTTGGAAGGTCAAAATGTGAAAAACTGGAAGTTTGGTAACAATCGGCGCCACTAGGCGCTGATTTCAGCGCACCACAGAAGGAAAGTATCATTCGGTGCACTAGGAGCTGTTTTTGGCGCACTGGGCGCTGAATCCTAGATCTGACTCGCGAATTTCATATTTTCCACCATATTTAAGCACAAACATTCCCCAAACGAAATTATCATTAAGCCTTGCCGTTTTCCACTTCCCAAGGACGAATTTTGGAGTTCTCAACCTCAATCCAATCATGCAATTCCTCATCAAGATTGAAGATCAAATCAAGAACATGAGCGGCTAAACCACCTCTGATCATCTCCGGGACTAGGGTTTGTGTTAGGAACCGGGTTGACTTTGTTTTACAAACTTTTGGATTGAGATTTGACTAATCATTCGGTTAGTTTATCTTTATTGTTTATTTGTTTTTGATTAAACATTGTTGGATTATCATTTGCATACTTGTTCATCAGTTATTTGGTTTTGTCATCAACAATTGGGATTAAATTATAAGTTGTCATTGTCTTCAACCTTTAACCATTGAACTTGTTCATGTTTATGAAATCTAGGATTGGTAATTATCTAGGTTACTATTCAGTTGCATCAATCTTTCGGTTTCGATCGTGGATCATTGCAATCAAATATATTATCTGTTAATTATTTATCAAAACAAGTAGTTAGCTAATCATGTTTATGTGATTTCCAACTGGTAGTAATTAGGTTACCCGTGTTTCTACATAACCTGAAAACCCGGAGATTGGTCCCTCTTCTCACAATTGTTTACAATCATAATTTAAATTTGTTTTCAGAATTAATCTCCCAAACTGCAAAAAGCAAATAGGTTTTAATTTAGATATTAGTCATAAACAACGAGCTTTCATACTTTCCACTGATTACTCGTGGATTCGACACCCTACTTGCCCTTTACTAGTAAAAGGTGAATAGGACACTATTACTTTATTTTTTGACCGACCTTATGACTTCGATCTTATATATATATATATATATAGAGAGAGAGAGAAAGGTTAACGTACAAAACTGCTTAACGTACGCTAACGTACGCGACGAAAAACAACATGCGTGATTAAGTTTATAACGTGCGTGATTATATATTTGATCAAAATCCCATGCGTGATTACACACATGTATGCGTGATTATATCCAAGTTGCTGAAAGCGTGATTAGGTTTTATCAGTTTTGTACGTGCGTGATTTTCATATTAACGTGTGTAAATTTGTCGCGTACGTTAACGTACGTTAAGCCGTGAAGTACATTATACTTATTATATATATAGGGTCAGGATTTAGAAAAAAACGGTGAAAAGTGTGAGAACGATTTTGGTGGTGACATGTGGCATTGATGTTAAATTACACTAAGGGGTAATATTGTAAAAAAAAACCCACTCACATGAACTGGGTGTTCAAACAAAACGCCATAAAACACCCAATTCAGAAAAACGCTATGAAAATACCCAGTTAAAATGCAAAAAAAAAAAAAAAAAAACTGTTTTTTTGAGCTATAATTTACAACAGCTCAAAAAACCATTTTTTGAGCCATATAGTTCTCAGTTAAAACACTATAACAAGAAAAACTATTTTTTGAGCTATAATTTACAATAACTAAAAAAAAAACCATTTTTTAGCCATATAACTCAAAAAAGCTCTCAGAAAACGCAATGCCAAAAAAACTATTTTTTTGAATTATAATTTACAACAGCTCAAAAAACCATTTTTGAGCCATATAGCTCCAGTTAAAACGCCATAACAAAAAAAACTATTTTTAAGCTATAAATTACAATAGCTCAAAAAAACCATTTTTTTGTCATATACCTCAAAAAACGGCATAAGGTTAAAACGCCACGCCAAAAAAAACTATTTTTTTGAGCTACAATTTACAAAAGCTCAAAAAACCATTTTTTGAGCCATATAGCTCAAAAAACCATTTTTTTTTGTCTAACCGCCTAAATTAATATTTTTTGAGCTTAGAAAAATCATAGTTTGTACTGTAAAAGCGCCATAAAACAGGCAGTTCAGAAATACACCATGAAAAACTCAGTTGAAAACGCCATAAATACCGAGTTCAGAAAAAACGATATGAAAATACCTAGTTAAAACGCCATAAAAACACCTAGTTTAGAAAAACGCCATGAAAAGACCTAGTCTAAAACGCCATAAAACACCCAGTTCAGAAAAACGTCATAAAACACAGTTAACTTTTTTTTGAAAAGTATATCAATAGTATACTCGTTGGAAAGATAAAAAAACACTGAGTTTTATGGTGTAATTTTTTTTCGAAAATAATCACGTATAAAAAAGTTATTGTCGTTTAAATTTGATGGGGGAAAATGACATGTGATTAGTATGTGGACCTTTGTTTGGATCTTCCTATTTTACCCTCCTGATAGTTCCAAGACCCTATTATTTACAAAAATGTCACTCCATCAATCTGAGCCACAAACCACTAAGATCTTGTTGCTGAGAATCGTTCTAATCATTCTCAAAGTTTGAGACGTTTCCCCTGTTCCTACATATACATATATATATATAGGGAGAAGATCATGCGAGAACCACCTCTTATTGCGAGAACCGCGAGAACCAATGTGAACACACCAAAAATGCCTAAAAATAGCTAAAAATCACACAAAACAATTTTTTTTGATTTTTTTAATATTTTTTAGGTTAAAATCGCTACTTTTCGAACAAAAAAAAAAAATTTTTTTTTTTTTGGATTCGAAAAGTAGCGATTTTAACCTAAAAAATATTAAAAAAATCAAAAAAAAATTTTTGGATTTTTTTTTTGATTTTTTTAGATTTTTTTTAGATTTTTTTAGGTTTTTTGGGGGTTTAGTTTTTAGCATTTTAGCTTAGGGGGGGGGGGGGTTTAGGTTTTTTGGGGGGTGGGGGATGGGGGTTTAGGCTTTTTTTTTGGGGGGGGGGGGGGTGGGGTTAGGTTTTTTTTTAGGTTTTTTTTAGGTTTTTTTTAGCTTGGGGGGGGGGGGGGGGGGTAGGTTTTTTAGGGTTTTTTTTAGGTTTTTTAGCTATTTTAGGTTGTGTTCACATTGGTTCTTACAATAAGGGTGGTTCTCGCATGAGCCCCTCCCTATATATATATATATATATAGCCGCTAGAATGAGAACCACCACGAGTTATGAGAACCACGAGAACCGCGCCCCGCGGGTGGCCGTCGGCGACGAAATTTTTTTTACACCTAGATCCGTATATTTTAGTGAGGGGTTTAAATTTCCGGTTCAAACGGCGCGCCCGAGGGGGTAGTTTTTTACGCCCAAAGTTTGGTAAAAAAAAAAAGAAAAATTAAAAAAATTAAAAAAAACCCAAACTTTGGGCGTAAAAAACTACCCCCTCGGGCGCGCCGTTTGAACCGAAAATTTAAACCCCCCACTAAAATATACGGATCTAGGTGTAAAAAAAATTTCGTCGCCGACGGCCACCCGCGGGGCGCGGTTCTCGTGGTTCTCATAACTCGTGGTGGTTCTTATTCTAGCGATCCCCTATATATATATATATATATATATATATATATATATATATATATATATATATATATATATATATAGGGGGGCCGCTAGAATGAGAACCACCACGAGTTATGAGAACCGCGAGAACCAAGTGCCACGGATGACCGTTGACCACGAATTTTTTTTACACCTAGATCCGTATATTTTAAGACCGGGTGTAAATTTTGGGTTCAAACGGCGCGCCCGAGGGGGTAGTTTTTACGCCAAAAGTTTGGGTTTTTTTAATTTTTCTTTTTTTTTAACGAAACTTTGGGCGTAAAAAACTACCCCCTCGGGCGCGCCGTTTGAACCCAAAATTTACACCCGGTCTTAAAATATACGGATCTAGGTGTAAAAAAAATTTCGTGGTCAACGGCCCTCCGTGGCACTTGGTTCTCGTGGTTCTCATAACTCGTGGTGGTTCTCATTCTAGCGGCTCCCTATATATATATATATATATATATATATATATTTGCATCCTTCTAAAAATATGGTAATTTGCTTAAAAATACTAGTGCTGTAAACTTTTCAAGGGTATTGGCAACATCCCAGACAATCTGTAAAAGAGCAAAACTCATAACATTCCAAACAATTTCACGTTTGCGTCATCCTCCTTTTCAAAGTAAGTTCCAGATATCATCAATGTAACCATGGAGCATGTGCTAATCACAGTATGAGGCTATGAGCATGTGATAGTCTCATTTTATTGGCATTTTTTATTTGCTAGTTCTAGCACTTTGATGGGTACTATATGCACGTGATGACAGCCTCTCAATGGTCAGTAAAGACTAGTCAGGCTCATAAGTCCGTTTGTAATTGTCGTTGAGATTGAAAGTTCCTTCATCAACTTACTGATTTTGGATGTGAAAAAGAGCATGAAACATTAATCTCTCATAGAACTCAGAATCAATAATCTTTACAAGATAAACCTCACCTCTATATATAACAAACTAGAGGTGTAACTAACTAACCATCCTACCAGTAACTAACTAACTCACTGAACTAACTCTATGCAATATATACAATCTAATATGCCCCCTCAAGCTGAACGGGGAGCATCCACGTGAAGCTTGGACCGCAGAGTGTCAAAACGAACCGAAGACAACCCTTTGGTCAAAATGTCTGCAATCTGAAATATAGTAGAAACATACCGAACATACAAAACACCTGACAATACCATGTCACGAATAAAATGTAAGTCAATCTCCAAGTGTTTCGTACGCTGATGAAACACCGGGTTGACTGCAAGATATGTAGCTCCAATATTGTCACACCAAAGAGATGGTGGACAAGTCATCGTAATATGTAGCTCATGCAATATAGATGTAATCCAACGTAACTCAGCAGCGGTATGAGCAAGAGCACGATACTCAGCCTCTGTGCTCGATCTAGCAACCGTATGTTGTTTCTTGGAGCTCCAACTAATGAGGTTGGGCCCAAGAAAAACACAATAACCTGTGGTGGAACGTCGATCATCAGGACATCCAGCCCAGTCAGCATCACTATACGCATGTAAATTAACACAAGTAGACCGACGTATACATAGTCCATGAGAGATGGTACCCTTAAGATACCGTAAAATCCGCTTGACAGCGACCCAGTGTCGATCAGTAGGTGTTTGAAGAAACTGCGACACCTTACTGACCGTATAAGCAATCTCTGGTCGTGTCAACACAAGATACTGTAATGCACCAACAGTGCTCCGATACATAGTAGGATCAGACAAAGGATCACCAGTGTGCCGAGAAAGCTGTCTACCAGAAGAGACAGGTGTAGACAGTGGCGGAACTAGACCTTCAACTCAGGGGTATCCCAAAATTTTTTAGGGGTGTCCTCGTACTTGTTCAGGGGTGTCCTGTGTATAAAAATCGGGAAAAATTTTTTTTTTTACACTACTGGTAAAAACTTGAGCCGTAGCCCGGGCTACGCCCGTTTATACTACAGGTCCGCCCCTGGGTGTAGATAATGGACGACAATCGAACTTTTTTCAGACTCATGTGCTTATTGAAATTTGTAATGATTAATAAGTACATTGCTTCTCGCTTATATAAGTTTATTATAAACTAACGTTGATAAAGCCATAATTGCCACAAAAATAGGCATATCGGCTTTGCAATACTTAAAATAAGCTAAACAAACCTAACTCATCGACATGAAGATTTGTACTAATCTATGCTCATAGGTCTTTAAAAGGATATATAGATTCTCAGGGGCGAAGGTTAGAAGGGGCTGGGAGGGGGGACCACTCGAACTTTTCGCTCAGTAGTGTTATTCATGTAGCTTTCATATAGATATTTTTGGATATATACATTTTCGACCCCCCAGTTCTATATAAATTTTTGGGTATATACGTTTTCGCCCCCCTCCCTCACCCCACCCCGGTCGAAAATCTCAAGCTTCGTCACTGTAGATTCCATACGCTAGTACATTACTACATGATAGGGGAATTTGCAACCGCCAAAACTAGCAATGCACTATTGGATAATGATCTGAATCATATAACGTTTTCCGATGCAATAAATTTCGTTGCAAATTCCTACACATTTGCTACCAATTTCCCAAGAAGAAAACCCCTAAGTTTTGTCACAAGTTCGTACATACTGACAGAAACACGCCAAAAGTTATGACGAAATATTATCGGTGAATGTGTCGCTTTTTCGTCGGAAAAGTCTTCCTACGAGGTTTTTCCGACAATACACCCTTTGTTGGAAATATTTCCGAAACCATGGTTTCCTAGAAATTTCTGTCAGAATGGCGTAGGGAGCCATGCAGTTTTCTAGCTAGTAGTAATGGAAATTCAATAAACCACAAAATTAGTGACCAGAGTTAGTTTGATCGTAAAAGATGTTTCGACCTTATTGGATGCCAAAATCTGCTACAAAACTATATCAGTGGAAAAATTAGCAATGGATGTGAACTGGTCACAAAAATAATGACACATGTTAAATTTGCTAAAAATTAACAGCGGAAATTAACTCGTTCACTAGTTTTGCGACAGATTCGAATCACTCGCAAAATTTCTTGTTGGTAATAGGCTGGTTTAATCAAAATATACATAGAAGTTTTTTAAGTTGTCTCTCTTTTAACACTTGGGCATGCAAATTTTGGTTTCTGTAACTCTTAGACTATATTAAGAACACGATTGTGACACTTTGATTGGCAACTTTATTATCCATGTTCTCGTTTCAGAGCAGCAACAGTCACGATCATTTAGTTAATCCATGTGCAAAGTCAATTAACCTATCAGATGGCTGATTCAAAGATGGTTCAGGTGGTGCGGTTAATGTGCTAGCACATCGACCACCTGAACCATCTTCGAACAAACCATCTGAAAGGTCCCTAGCTTTGCGCATCTCCAGAGCCTTGGAGGTTTACATACATATGTTGCAAATTTGATTGGGTTACTATATGAAACTTTGGTACGTTAAAAATATTTGTCGTTTGAGTGTTAGATTTTGTTATCAAATCTTTTTAAGATCAATATGATTAATAAAGATGAGAGAAAATAAATGGTTATGATACGTTTGTTTGAAAAGTATGTAAATAATTAATACACTATTTCCTATAAAAACAGAACATTTTAAAGAGAGAAAAAAAGGAAGGCTGCAAATCAAAGAGCAATTGATAATATAACTTATTGGAACAAAGAATAAATTACAACATAATATATTCTCTTAATTTGTTACATTATTATTGAATGAATGAATGAAATGGAATAAGTATCGATATCGGTGAGTGTGTTGTCCATACAAAAAATCGCTATTTTATTCTGTAAAGGTTGATTTGGATGTTTTAATCAGAACTTGTTCAAGAAAAGCTGTGTTTTAAATTATTCTCTCTAATACACTGATCGACTAGTCTGACATATCTATTAGTTTAGAATAATTAGAATTCTTTAATGCCAAAAAATCATGTTGTATCGTTTTCATGTATTTTTTGAACCATAGCTTTTTAAAGAAAATTTATGCTTCAAAAAGTTGTAATGTGGAGGATATGCAATCTATTTTATGTAACATTGATTATTCTATAGAACATTTTTACAATCGTACACGTTTAAGTATATATATTTTTCAGACATGCTTTTTTGACTGCTTTATGTTTTTTTTGAAAGAATCTTTCAGTTGTAATTCGACTGACGACCACGGTTTCGATGATTGCATTTAATTTGTTGGTGATAAAAAAAGAGAAGGAATAAGAACTCTTTGATAACATAGAGCTTTTACAATTGAAGGTTTTTTAGTGTATGGACACCGAGGTGGATTCCGTTTCGCAGGAGAAAGATCATAGGCAGCAAGAGAGTGGCAAGCAAACATCTTGGGAACTGGCGCCCACATAACGTGGATGTGAGAGTCAGGAGACGGAGGATGTCGATCAGTCGAAGGTTTATTCGTCGTCACCATGCATCCAACCTATCTACAGATGTAGTTTGTCCTTCGTCCAATTTAAATACCCTTAGGTAGTGTTTGTTTCATTGAATGTAATGAAATTGGAAGGAATTGAATTTGGAATTTCAACATTTCAATAGAAATTGGAATATGATGGAATTGGAATCTCAATTCCATTCTTGATGTGTTCGTTTAGAAATGAATTGGAATCTACCAATCGCGTCCCGCTGATTGGGTGAACCAGTTGAGGCAGTAGCGGTTGGGTCATGTCGAGTCAAGATGTTTCAGGTCACATCGCGCCGGGTCGGGTCGGTAACAAGCTGGGCTGGGCTGGGTCGAGTCGTTTCAAAGTCGATAATGGGCTGGTTTGGGTAGAGACGTTTCCGATTGTTAATGGAACGAGTCGAGTCGAGAGTTTCAGGTCATGATGAGCAAGATCGGGTCAAGTCATTTGTAGTCGTTAACTGGTCAGGTCGGATCGAGACGTTTCCAGACAATAACGGGTCGGGTTGGGCAGGGTCGGTCGAGACGTGTTGGGCGTGATCGAGACGTTTCAAGTTGTTAACGGGTCAGGTCAATTCGAGATGTTTTGAGCAGTTAATGGGTCGGGACGTTTCGGGTCTTTAACAGCTCGGGTCGGATCGGGTCGAGACATTTTGGGCCATTAACAGGTCGGGGCGTTTCGAGTTGTTAACAAGTCGAGTTGCGTCGAGACGTTTCCGGTCGTTAATGATTCGTGTCAATCAGAGATAGGGATGGGTTTGGTACTAACCAGTACCGAAAATCCAAAAAATGGGTACCATACCGAAATACCCAGTATGGCACAGTTCGGTACCGGTTCTATACTGGTACAGACCGGTATTTGAAGGTAAATTCCAGTTATGAACCAATAACAAAAAAGCTAAATGTCAGTACCAAAAATCAAGTCGTTTCGGGAAATTTGGTACCAGATTGTTAATGAGCCAAGTCGGTTCGATACGTTTTGGATCGTTACCGAGTCAGGTTGCGCCGCGACGTTTCGGTTTGTTAATGGGTCATGTCATTACGCTTCGCGCCGCTGACGGGTTAGGTTGAATCGAGACATTTACGGGTGTTAGTAGGTCGGTTCGGGTCAGGACGTTTTGGGTCGTTAATCGGTGGGTTCGGGTCAGGACTTTTCGGATCGTTAACCAGTCGAGATGGGACGTTTCGGGTCGTTAACGGGTCAGGTTTTGTTGAGATGTTTAGGGCCGTTAATGGGTCGGGTTGGTTCGATACGTTCCGGGCCGCTAACGGGTCAGGTTGAATTGAGACATTTGCGGCCGTTAATGTGCCGGGACGTTTCTGACCGGTAACATGTCGGGACGTTTCAATGCATTAACCAGTCGGTTTGGGTCGTTAACGGGCACCATTTGGGTCGATAACGGGTCGGATCGAAATGTTTCGAATCCTTAACGGTCCGGGTCGGTTTTTTACGTTCTTGGTCGTTAACGAGTTCGGCCGAATCGAGACGTCTCTGGCCCGTTAACGGGTCAGGGCGTTTCGAGTCATTAACTGGTTCAACGAGTCAGGTCGAGACGTTTCGAGTCATTAACAGTTAGGTCGGTTCGATATGTTTTGGGTCATTAACGGGTCAGCTCAGGACGTTTTGGTTCGTTAGCGGGTCGGATCGAAGCGAGACTTTTCGGGTTTTTAACGGGCCAGGTCGGGTCAGGACGTTTTAGGTCATTAACGGGCCAAGTCAGTTTAATACATTTTGTTGATCCAGATAAGATGCTCTTTGACTAAGTATGGCAAATAGATTTCAACAAGTATGAAAATATTGTGCGGAACTAGAAATCAAACTTTCAAGAAACAACAACTTATAGAATTTTCAAGTATATTAATCACTTTGGAAAGCAAAGTTATTGACTGTTACAAATGAATGCTCAAAGAATTTTGTAGTAAAGGGTAATGGAGTTTGTGGTGTATGTATTGAATGCTTAGCTCAACTCATTTATCTTCGGTGTTAACATCTCTTTTTATAGAGAGTCTGGGTCATGAATAAATATTTATTTATTCATGCACTTGCTCTGCACAAAGTAGCTTTTTGGCATATTCATTGAATCCGTGCATGTCAACTTGCTACTTTCCAAATGTGTCAGGGCCCTCAGAAATTATGATGACCAGCTTACCAGAATTCTGTTGAGTTTGATTATCAGAAAATCTGATGATCAGAGTTTACAAGATTCTGATGATAAATACCAGATTTATAATCAGACTTATCAGAATGGCCTTTTCTGATCGTCTTCTCTTTGTCTTGATCTCTTTCTGATATTTGTTGAAGATATTTCCTTCTTTCTTCTCTTGTCATGTTATCATGTAGACACCTTTTTATTGATCTTCTTGACTGTATCTTCAGCATATGATCAGGTTGATCATTTTTTTCTTCAATACTTATATAAAAGTTTCCTAACAATTTCCCCCTAAGTATTGTAAGAAAAATAAACTACCTCATAATAAATGAACATAATTAAGAGAAATTCCAAACAACGGAATTAAAGTTGCAAAAACACAAAACATTGTTAAACAATAAATAACAAAAGTAATAACATAAGTAAATTGTTTTAAGAAATGTTAACACTTTTGTGAATGTCATCAGTTTTTAGCTTTTTCTTGTAATAGATAAACTTATGGCATTCCCTGTACATATCCTTGTACCAACCTCTTGCAGCTATCCATTCATCAATGATTGTCTATATTTCTTGCCTTAGTATTTCTTTGTCTTTTCCCTTGGCTTTAAGTTGATCCTGCTTTTTGTTCATACATTCTTTGATGTACTTCAAAGTCTGGTTTGAGTACTTGCAGATATCAATAACTCTGAAAAGGGCTTTCTTTTCTTCTATGTCTCTGAACACAACAGAAAGTTCTGGTTGTTCAAAGATTACTCCAGTTCTTGCTTCCTTTTCAAGCTCTGTAGGGATGGATGTATCTGGTGGAGGTATGTGTACGTTCTTTTTGTGAACATGATCAAAGTTGATGCACAGATCAAGATCAGATAGAGCTGCCCTTTCAAATAACTTGACTCCATCTTTTAACGTACTGTCAAGGGCTCTTCTGATAAATTTGTTGTTCCCTTTGTCTTTATCATAAATTTTCTTCAGAGTGATTATGTCCACTGGATGTAACAGATCTGCCAAGTCACCATCTGTTATCCTTTGCTCACTGCCATCTTTTCTAAGGAGGGTGTACCTGTTTTGTTCATATGTTCCACCGAAACCATCTGGTGTAGAGTGAGCATCCACTTTGAGAACTCTCTCCACTGGATTGTCAAGAGTTCTGTGAATACTTTTGATCCCCCTTTCAAGCCTTTCCTCCCTCCAGCCTCTGCTCATTGGACTGAGTGGTCTGTCCAATTTATCTTCTGCTGACCAGTAAAACTCCCTGAGATGATGTTCTGGATACATCATGACATCTTTATCAATTTCTTGAACAAAGATTGTGTTCCCTTCAGGGGTTTTCTTTTGCACTATTCTTGGTCTTTTGTTTCCCCTGATGTGGTCTGTCTTGGTTGTGTCTGAGGGGCAGCAATATTTAAAATCAGGAATAACCTTGGGTGTGGATTCATACCTTTTCAGTATTTCTTCCTTTGACACTGGTAGTGGGAGACCCATTGATGAAGGTCCTGTTTGGCTTGAGGGTTTCACAGTTGGTTGTTGTTGTCTGATAATCTTGGGAACCTCCAGCTGTGAAGCTTCTTTGGGAATGGGAGATCTGAGCTCATGAATGTCTACATTTGCCAATCTGGCAACATTGTAGTGCATTCTTTTCACGAGTGATTTAACATCACTTATGAGCTGAGCATTCTTTGTTTCTTCCTCATGCACTCTGGCAAATTTGGCTCTGATGTGTTCCTTCTGTGCAGCCCATTCTTTAACCAAGTTTTCCAGGGCATCTGTTATACTATTGTTGCTGGCCCTTAGAATGCTAATTTCCTCCAGAACTTTATCAGAACTTGATGATTGTCTTGATTCCATAGCATCTTTCAGATAAGACTTTATTTTCTCCATTTCTACAAATATCTTTTGAAAGTCTGCTGAAAGATTGCTGGTTTCTGATGACTTGTCTGGCTGCTGTTGTAGATTCTTCAGGTTCTTAGTGTTTCTTTCTGTCTATCTTCTGATAAATTCCACTGATTCTGATAAAGTCTTCATGTTTGATGGTAGACTTTTATTTCTTCCAACAGAATATCCAGCTTCTCTTCAACTGGGGTTCTTGGTTCTTTTGTTGTATTTATGCAAACATTAATAACATCGTCGAACACGTTGGGAAGCTGTTCAGATGATATTATTGGTGGTTCTGGGAAATTGTGAACAACAAATGTTCTTTCTAACCCACCAGCAACAGACACATCTGCTGCTGTTGTAAAGGGTTCTGGTGGATCCATGGATCTACTAGAATTTCCCTCACTTGGCATGCGAAACAAATTCTCATCCTGGATTTCCTTGTCTCCTTGAGTCATTTCAGTGAATGATTCTCAACAAGTTGTTTGGAAAAACAAATTTTCCTTAACCAGATTTCCTTGGTCAGTGTCCCGACCTCCATCTATTGCAGTCTCAACTTCCTCCTCCTCATCTAATTTGGAGTCAAGACGAATGGAATTGGTGACCTCTTCATTAACAGCAGCATTTCTAAAAGATACTCTATAACTAACATCAACAGATTTCTCAGAATTGGAATCTGTTGTGTTTTTAGCTATAGATTTATCAAAGAGTAAAGAGGTGTTTTCTGGTGAACCTGTTCCTGCTACATGTGATTCTGCAGCATGATGAATATCTTTTTCAGGATTCTGGTGACCTCCAACATTTGCTTCCACAGCTTCTGGTGAACTTGTGGATGCTGGTCTTGTTGGTGCAGTAATGTCTATCACCTCCATCAATATGAGTCGTAGCAGAAACAGTTTAATTCAAGCTTTATATTGTAATAAGTAGAGAAAAAGGCAAGGTGGCAATATTGTAATTAGTGAGAAATCTCATTAAAGCCTTGGCCTATAAATAGGAGGCTTATGCCTTAGACTTGAAGACTTTTGTCATTTGGAGACTTGGAGAGCTCTAGTGTTAGAGAGAGAAGTTAGAGAGAGAAAGTGCTCCACGTGATTCAGGTGATGTACGTTTTCACATCAATCAATAGAATCACCGATTATATTACATTCTCGTGTGTTCGGTCACGTTCGTGTACGGATTCCGCGTCACACGTTCGGTTCGCAATCGTTACGGAGTCAAAACCGGTCCTAACAAGTGGTATCAGAATAGGAGCTCGATTGCACGGATCATTCACACAGATTCATACAGAATTTCATCAAATTCAGATCCAAAATTGCATCAGATTTGATCAATTTCTTCATCTTTTTCATATTCTTCACGTTTTCAACAGAATTTTGCAAAATTGAACGGGTTTTTACGGTCCAAATTAGTTGATTTTTTGATATGTTGTGCAAAAATACCTGATCTATAACCCTACAAAGTTTCAAATCTTAATTCAAAGCCGTTTGGGAGAAATCTAAGATTTTTGGTCCGAAATCGCGTATAAAAAACCCCCAGTTATCTTGGAAGTCCATCACTTCGCATGAAATAAGTCAGTCCGCTTGAAAGGTGGACCAAATCGTATAAAAAGTTCACCAATTCGCTTGAGGTGAACTACCAGGTCATACGAATTGGTTATCAGGTTATCAGTTCGCTTGTATTTGCTCCAGGTCGTTTGGAAATTACCTCAGTTCGCACGAACTGATCATCCAGTTCGCACGGGTTCACTTGGTTTGAGTCCAGTTCGTTTAGAATTGATTAGGTTGCTTAAAATACAAATATTATCAAATCCAATTCGCTTGTAAAGTGTCAGTTCGTTTGAGGAGTGTGTTTCAGGTCGCACCAAGTAGTCCAGATCGCACCAAGGACTTTCATTTCGTACGGTTTTAACCCACTTCGCATCAAATCAGTTCGTTTGAGTTAGAAGTGGTCCAGGTCGTGTCTTTGTTAACTCAGGTCGTGTGAAATTGAACCACTTCACACGGATTGACCCATTTCGCATCAAGTCAGGTCGTTTGAATTTGATCTGGGTCATAGCAGTTCGTACAGTTTGACAACTTGAACCTTATTTCGAACAGAATATTCACCAGTTCGAGTACTAGTCCTATTCAGTTAATTGATAAGTGTTTGAACTAATTTTGTGTATTTGTGATTCAGGTGATTAAAAGGTGCTGTGATTCGAGAAGTTCATATCATGGCTGAAGAGTTCTACAACACGTTCTACAACGCGTTTACTTCCGAATCGTCTGAGACATCAACTGTCACATCTAAATCAATAACAAAAACAATCAATGATAACATAAAACATGATAACTTCTATGGAACCTATTCGAAACCACCTAAGCTTGAGAATATAGAGGATTATACTTGGTGGAAAGAAAGATTCCTGAACTGGACCAAGGCATACGCTCACGAGAGCTGGTTCTGCTTAGAGTTTGGATACAGTCGACTGTTCAATGACAAGAAAAAAGAGATCCATGTCAATGATCTTTCCGATGAAGACAAACGGAAATTCTCATATGAGCAAAAAATGATCACATTGATTCAACAATCCATCCGAGATGATATTTTTTCTTTGTTAAATCATGATGGGTCATCAAAATCGGTTTGGGAAGCATTAAGGGTTAAAGCCGAAGGAGGCAAACAAATTAAAAAGAACAAAATTGCTTTACTAAAAAAGGAATTTGATTTGTTTGATAGCTTAAAGGGAGAGTCAGTAAGGCAAATGATTGAACGTTTCTGTCATTTAAAAATTGAACTCGAAAGGTTTGAGATTGTGAAAACGAGAGAGGAAATAATTGATAAAATCATAGAAGCGTTACCATGAGCCGATCAGTGGCAAACGTTTGTTTTTATCTTGAAGAGTTAACTGCCATTTTCGTCCCTGTGGTTTGGTCACTTTGGCCATTTCAGTCCATTTTTCAAAAATGCGCCATTTTCCTCCCCGACGTTCTGGAAAGGTGCCATTTCAGTCCAAAAATCATAACCCAGTTAAGTCAGTTTGTAAATAAGGACTGATTGTGTAAATTTGTAACATAAAGGACCATTTAAGTAAAATGTATAAATATTAATATAATTATAAAATATATAATATATATATATAATGTATACACACCACCGCCGCCGGAACCGGAGCTCTGGTGGTCACCACCGCCGCCGGAACCGGAGCTCCGGTGGTCACCACCGCCGCCGCCTGAACACTACTCTTGTTTAATAGATTTATTAAGCTGGGGTGGGAAACTCGATCTTGCAATGGAACTGATCGACCAACTGGCCAAAGGAAAAAACGTCGGTGCGAGTGCTTGGGGGCGTTGTTAAGCGGTTGCAGAACGAGCTACAACGGTAATGAAAATATTCAGGAAAAAGTGATTAAACATGTTCTCGAATTTGAACCGAACAACTCAAGTGGTTACATGCTTGCATCAAACGTGTATTCTGCACGTGGTTCGTGGGACGCTGCTGCAAGATTTAGGGCCATGGTTAAAGATAAACATGTTAAGGTGATGGCTGGTTACAGTATGGTTCATGTTAATAACGCGTGCTGTAAGTTCATCGCAGGAGATAAACATCGGTTTTTACTAAAGGAAATACTTGAGGAATTACACAAATGTATGAAGATGGAAAAGATACAAGTTAATTAGTAAAAGTTATGGTATATATATATATAGACAGGAGCAGACATACATCATACATGATTGATGATACATACATTTATGTAATGTTATAGTTATACATGACTATATATAGTTCACAGGCGTAATCTTAAATCCAAAACTGAACTTGAACATGTGGAATCATCTTGTAGAGATGCAGGGAAGTTCAAATCGAACCTAAATGGTTGCGAAAGTACTGATGTCATTGCTGTTGCTGTTGCTGTTGGTACAACACCACCATCTTCTTTCTCAAGGTGACACCTTTTGTGCCCACCAAGTGCTTGTCCACTTGAAAATATCTTCAAACAAATGCTGCATTTGTGTTGCGGAGAGAGAGAGAGAGAGATAACGACGAGAGAGAGAGAGTAGAGAGAGAGTGGTGGCGGGAGAGAGATGACGATGATGACGTTGATGGTGGTGGTTCCGGCGGCGGCGGTGGTGACCACCGGAGCTCCGGTTCCGGCGGCGGTGGTGTGTATACATTATATATATATATTATATATATTTTATAATTATATTAATATTTATACATTTTACTTAAATGGTCCTTTATGTTACAAATTTACACAATCAGTCCTTATTTACAAACTGACTTAACTGGGTTATGATTTTTGGACTGAAATGGCACCTTTCCAGAACGTCGGGGAGGAAAATGGCGCATTTTTGAAAAATGGACTGAAATGGCCAAAGTGACCAAACCACAGGGACGAAAATGGAAGTTAACTCTATCTTGAAAAATGATGTTTTATATGATTCAATTACTCTTGATGTGTTGATTGAAAAGATTGAAAGTCATGAACTTGAAATGAAAAAAACAAAGCAAGATGAGCAGTTCTTCACATCAACAGAATGTTGGTCTTTATTACAAAGGTAACACACCTTCGGTGAAAGTTGGTGAATCACCAAAGACGGGATTCAGTGTAGAAAAGTCAAAAGAACCACAGAAAAGCTCATCAAGCTACAATCCAGGATATCATCCGTCTTCTTCAAAAGCAAGCCCTGAAGAATCTTAAGAAGTTCTCAGCCACATCGCTCTGAAATTAAAGAATTCTCCGGCTATGAGCATTAATGTAGCAAAACAACAAATGAGTTTTCTAGCATCTGTGTTAGAGTCATACGAAGGTCTAGTGTCTGGGAAAATAGGAAACTCAGAACTGACAAAGGAAGACTACGACCAGATCGACCTAGCAGAAATGGAACTCATTGGCATACGCTGGTGTTTAGCAAGTTGCATCCGAAGAGCACAAAGGTATATGGAGATTACTGGGAAGCGGTCAATAGGTGGTCCATCAACAAAGCTGGGATTGGACAAATCCAAAGTGACTTGCTTCAGATGTAAGCAAAAAGGTCATTTCAAAAGAGAATGCAAAAACACTGAAGTTGACGAAACTGAGAAACCTTTCAATGATGATTATTATCGAAAGGTGATTTACCACCATAGCAAAGAAGAGCCGAAACTGATTGAAAATAATCCAAAAGAGAAGTCAAGAGCTTGTGCAGTCATTCAAGATGACGAAGGGTTTGACTGGAGTGAAGTTCTTCCAGTAAATGATATTGTTGATGAACGATTCAAAGCAAAAGACAAATGGGAAGCGTTGAACAAACATAATGCTTTTGTTGCTAAAATCAAGGAAAGAAGTCGAGAAGAAATTCTGAGTGAGAAAACCGAAAGAGAGAGATTTTTTTCTGGGTGTAGGATTGGGAAAATGCAAGAAGAATACGAAGATGCAAAGTACTGTGGAAGATACGACAAGAAGAGAGATTGCTATGTCAACAGAAATGGTGATCCGGTCGTTCACATAAAAGAAGTGGTTTTCAATGATGTTCTTGCAGTAATTCCTCTGTCCGGCGAATACTATTCGAATGTTGCGAAAGATAAAACCTATTTGAAAAGGCTGGACAAGATAATTCGTGACGTGATGACCGCGAGTTTGAAAAAGAGGGACGAAGAAAGAATGAAAAAGAATGTTTAAAATTTGATTGATGATCTGAAGAAAGTTGCTGAAGAAGTTAAAGTCGAAGCTGTAAAAGTTGAGGATGTGAAGATAGAAGAGGAAGAAAAGGTGATAAAAGAAGTTGTTGAAGAAAAGTTGTTATTGAAGAATAGCAAGACAAGAAGAAAGAAGAAGAAGAAGAAGAAGAAGTGAAGAAGGAAAGTACGGTTGAATTGAATAGTGATGCTGGTGCTGGTGATGAGATAAAGAAAGATGCTGATCAAACTCAGACAGATGCAGAAGAGAAAACTGAAGTGCCAATCACTGAGGTAAATTCTGATTCTGAGATCATAAACAAAAAGGTTGAACAGTGCAAGAAATGCATGGAAACATGCATAGCTTGTACTGAAAAAGACGAAACGTTCAGAACAAGAGATCTTGAATTTAATAAAATCGAAGAAGTTTTCAAAGAAAAATGCAAAGAAATGCTAGAAAATGAAAAGGTTTTAAAAGATAATGACGAAAAGCTCACACAAAAATGCAAAAGTTTAGAAAAAGAAAATGAAATTTTAAAAGAAAAAGTTTCGAAAATGACAGAAGAATGTGTTCAAAAAGAAAATGCATGTCAAGAAATGAAAAAAGAATATGATTCAATAAAATTGGCTTATCACATTACAAAAGAGTCATATGAAAATGTGAAGAGTCAAATGAAACTTGTTCAATCTAGATTGAGATACTGTTCTGAAACAACTGATACGCTTAAGCGGCAGTATTCAATAAAGCAACAAGTTGTCAATTCTTACATTGAGGATGTTGCTAAGCTAAAGCGTCAAATAGCTGACTTAGAACAGGATAACAACAAGTTACATAGTTATCATTGTAGGATCGGATTCCGACCTAAACGAGTCGTTCGGAAGAGTTCTAGTCCGTTTCAAAGGCGGAAACAGAGAAACGGACGTGTAAACAGCTTGTTTCACACTTTAAACCTTTTGTATATTGATATTACAGCGATTACAGTCAAAAGGTATACCGGCAGCACTTCGGTATCACTCTGAGAAAACTGTTACAACTGTTACAAATGAAATCTAACATCATCTATTTATAGCCTAAAGATTTCGCTTGAAACTCTTGAAGCGACACCCTTCAAGCGAACCTAACATGGATCTTGTCTTGAAGCGAAATCTCATGCAAACATTCAATTTTGACTTTTCAAGCGTAACCGTCAAAATGACATTCTGATTTCATATATGTTTTGTCTTCACGTGAATATATCATGTGATGATGTCATCCTTGATGTCACTTGGATGATGTCATCATGATATCATTCTTGATCCACTTCGCAACGAACCGAGACTCGATATAAGACGAAGACGACAGATGTGTGCACCAACAGACTCCCCCTCAGATGTTGACGAGTCTTAAGTGTCGAGTCTTCACAATCTTCAGTCTTTATCAGACTTTGAGCTTTCTTCAGGATCTCTATCTGGCTCTATCCTATCTCCAAATCTCTTTCAGGATCTCTAACAGACTCCCCCTCAAAACATGCTGGGATCGTAGTCTGGCTTTTACAGTATTTCAGAATCCTCAGGTATCGGAACCTGGCACTTTATCTGCTATCCTGCACATCCTGTCACACCCCGACCGCGTAGAACATACAAATCGCGGCGGAAACATCGGGGAGTGTGGTAACAGAATTAATGTTTCACAACCATGGAAATTTAAGTTTCGTTTTATTGATTAAAAATGTTACAATGTCTTAACAAACAAAGAAATACAACATAATTAACTAGTCTTGCATCTTTTATTGTCACTAAAGCCCAAGTCTGCCTATGTGTATCTTGATCATCTTATGCTTCATTTCCTGAAAAACACATGTGAAAATATGGTACGTCAGCATAAAAATGCCGGTGAGATACATAGGTTTTGTGAAAATAGGTTTCATGACTTATGTTTGAGAAAATGTTTAGTCATGAACCTTGTTATTTGCTTTGTTTTGTAAATCATTTGAAAATCGATAAGATCAGATGATATGTATAAATAATGTATAATGTATGGTTAAATGAATAACCATGTAAAATGAGTTTGTATTAGATAAGTTGTTTGTAAATCAATGTCTTGTGAAAAATATGTTATTTGTATAAAATGTTCTATGTCTCAAACTGAAATGATTCAAATAACGCTACGACATGTAATACCATACAAACACTTATATATAGGAAGTACCAGCGGCGTATCCACCATGCTTGTATCATATTACACCCGCATCGTTACTTAATCACTTAATCAAACCAAACCAACAATGTAAATTTGTCCATGTATAAATGAATTTGTCAAATGTATTGAATAATATGTCAAAATGCATGATCAATGTAAATCATGTAATGTGTAAGCTAAATGATATGTATGGCTAGTGAAAACGCATCAACTAAACCATAGGTGAAATGCACAAAAACAAGGTATTGAAGTAAAACTGTGTTTAAATCAACATTATGTTTTGTGTAAATGCATGATCAATGTCAATCATGTTAAAATGTCTATGTCTAATGTCTATGTCAAAATGTCCTGTATGGCTAGCGAAATGTCTCAACTAAACCATATGCACAAAAGCAAAGTATTGAAGTAAAACTTGGTTTAAATCAATATTATGTCTTGTGTAAATGCATGATCAAGGTCAATCATGTTAAAATGTCTATGTCTAATGTCTATGTCAAAATGTCCTGTATGGCTAGCGAAATGTCTCAACTAAACCATATGCACAAAAGCAAAGTATTGAAGTAAAACTTGGTTTAAATCAATATTATGTCTTGTGTAAATGCATGATCAAGGTCAATCATGTTAAAATGTCTACATGCATGCTATACTGAATATGTACATTTATGTGGTGTTGTTCCAATGCATACATCCAAGCCTTGCGACTGAGGTGATAAACCCTTAAACAAATTAAAGGTCTATCTGTGTAAATATCAACGAATTCGGTCATTCCTTTACTGTCCCCTTTCCCTGGGATGTCCGGAACGGGAGTTGTCAATTCCTATGGTACCACTACCTACTAACGAACGGCGTAGCTAATGTTAATGAATGTATTGTCCCATTTAACAAACCAAATGTCATACCAAAATGTAAGCATGTGATGAAATGAATCTGTACTAAGTATGCAACAAATGAACATACATAGCATGTGATGTGATGTGATGTAAAACAATGTACTAAGTATGAACTAAATGAACATACATAGCATAAAATGTCATGTAAAACGATGTACTAAGTATGCACGCTATATACATACATAGCATAAAATGTCAATGTAAAACGACGTACTATAATGTACTAACAAACATAGCAGGTATATGATATGAAAACAGGAAAGCATGAAAGTAACAAGTAGGCACATGTGTTCCACCCCAAAACAGTTTGGAAAACAGTAAAAGAGGGGTCTATGTACTCACATGAGAATGCTCAGTAGTCCTTGAGTGACAACCAAACAATGCTAGAGATCACGGAATCAAACGGCACCTAATATAGGTAACTATGTTAATAAACCGGACCTATATCGGAAGACTGGGTAGCATTAGGGTTTGTAAACCAAATGAGTGTAGGAACTCATATGATATGGTTTAACAAAGCCTACATGCTAAATGAAACTTAACCTAAGTCTTATCGACCCATTACGACCCGTTTAAGAAGCTTATGCTACTTTAACGCGTCGTTCGTGTAAAATGCGTTCGGAACGCCTAACCAGCCCTATGACAAGTGTTATATGCCTAAACATGTTACATAATCAGTTATGTGGCAAAAGTTTGGGTTACATATGCTAAATTACCAATTATGCATGAAAAGGGTATTCTGGTAATTTACCTAAGGCATATAAACTACCTATCATACAACTACTTAAACGATGTGACCATAGGGTATAACCTCGGAAGGTTATTCCCTACCTACTATGGTCACCTAATGTATTTGGTCCGATCCTAATGATCGACCAAATGGGTCGAGTTCGAAGGTATAGGCGATTTATTAGATCGCCTACCCTACGACTCTAGACAACGTGGTAATCAGTGGGCATAGTCCTAAGGGACTATGACCAACGTGATTACACTCACGTTGCGAAGTTCAAACGAACTTCGCATTGACCATTACTGGTCAACGCTGAAAGTCAAACAAAGTTTGACTTTCTGACTCGAAAAGCAGTAAAATAAGGAAAAGAACGAAAGAATACTTACCCAGGGTCCCCGAATGCTAATCCCGATTCGAGAATCTCAGGTATGAAACAATGGTTTCAACTTAGAGTTTCTAAAATCAGAATTCTAGTGCATTTGAAGTAATGGGGGGTGGGGTATTTATAGTATTCGGTCCACCGTTGAGATCGTTTCTTGGAAAAGGGGAAACGATCAAGGCCGTACATGTGTTGGAACCTCATGGTGGCTTAAAATGGTTCTTATCTTCATGACTAAGCAATTAGGAACTTGTGGTTGTGGGTAAAACTGCTGCAAACAGGCTGTTTGGTACTCTGCATCTGGTCTGCAGACCCCTAGCGCACCGCTACGCTTAAAGTGTAGCGCCCCGCTAGGCACTATTTCGTCAGAATTACACTTTTGGTCCCTGAACTGTATTCAGCCCATTTTCGACACGTTTAAGGCCCGTTAACCCCATTTCAAAGCTCTAAAATGAATTTAAAGTATAGGGAACTTAAAACATGTTCAAAAATATCTCGGATGTCGGTTCGTTTGGCCGTACGAACGCGATGTTCGGTTAATTACGACGGAATGCGCATAAGCGCGAAAAACGATCCAAATGACGTGACGAATGGATTTTTCTTAAGGCGAACACTAAAATATAATGTAGTCATGCTTACATAAATTTTTGGGTGTCCGGATGTATTCAGAACGTAAGTTATGCGCGAAAATGCAAACTTGTGCACTTTTTGACACTTTTAGTCCCTGAATGACCCAAAAGTTTATTTTAGCACACCGAACCCCTCAAAGCCTATTTCTAAGCTATATA
The DNA here is from genome assembly GCA_030545235.1 of Helianthus tuberosus. Lineage (NCBI taxonomy): Eukaryota > Viridiplantae > Streptophyta > Magnoliopsida > Asterales > Asteraceae > Helianthus > Helianthus tuberosus. Next base: position 56,697,910 of record CM060375.1, read on the forward strand.
AAGGATATTTAAGGTGTGTTTAACTTATGGTCATGTTCCGGAATGTCTGTTACAGTTCAAATTGGCATACTTTCGCAGTTTGTCAACTTTAGTCCCTGTAAGCGATTTAACTTGATTTTGCCATACCAAAGCCTTCAAAACTTATTTCTAAGTTAAGTAAAGGTTATTTAAGGTATGTTAAACCTATTTCACTTTTCCGGAGTGTTTGTTGCATTAAACTGGTTATATTTACGCATCAGTGCGCGTATAACCTTCCAGAAAGCGATTTAGAGTTTGAAATTGAACAAGAATTGATATGTGCAAATGATACACATATTTTTACAAATCCCAAGTATGAAATATAATATTTCATTGGTTTGGTATTTGTTTGATGGCCGTGGAGGCACAGGTGTTACAGTCTCCCCTACTTTAGGAAATTTCGTCCCGAAATTTATTTAGAGGAAACTTGTAAGAGCTTGAAAATATGAAGTTGAAAAGATCAAACAACATTGGTTAGGGTTCTGAACTTCTAGTAACCTTAATAACATTATGTTTGCAATGTAAGAGGGATACTTATATACAAGTATATGAAGCGTCATTGGTGCGTCCACCATACCTCCATTACATCGTTCCCATTCCGTTATTGTTGTCACTATCGATTCTTACACATAATAAATCTTACTGGGTTTACCGTGCACTGAATCTCATAATTATGTGCGCTTCCATAATTAGACAATTCCTTGCATAGTTCACACAGTGTATTCAATAGTGTGCAGGGAAAAACCAAATGAACAATCCTGTGATGAGTGTGACTAGACCGCCATAGAGTCCCGTAGACTAAATCAATAAATGATCTAAATAGACTATCAAGGAGTCTGTCCAGCTACATCACTAGATGTCCTTCTTTAACCAAATTGTGAATCAATCCTTTAGACTAGACCACTAAAAAGGGTCTCTTATGAACCATGGAACAGTACTATAAAATCCAAGGGTCTTAACTATTACATAGAAGCCCATTAAGGAATTAAGATAGTACCTTTGAATATCCTGCTACGAATCTCTCATATGAAGATATGAAAGATCCTGCGAGGATTTGGATAACGAATTATCCAGAGTATAAAAACACAAAAAATACTTAAATGAAAACTCAAGATGCATAAACACATAGTCATATAACCACAAAGATTGTTTGTTAATTTGTCTTGTTACTTGCGTACATGCATTTAAAGCACACTAGGAATCCATTCAACGGATTTCATTTGGTACTTTAAACGTTATCAAGAATCTAACTATAAAGATAGAAAGATTATTGAAGAGAAAATTCGATTTCGATTATAAAGAACCGAAATGCTTCGAATTAAGGTACATAAGGAATCCAATTAAGGACTCTGATTTGAATGATGATCATCCACAAAGATCTAAATGTGAAGATAAAAAGATCCCATATGGATTTTAGAAGTTGAAGATGTTTTGAAACCTTGCACTGGACGTGCTTAGATCAAAACATGATGTAAAAACGCTTATGAAGTTGAGATGCTAGATATGTCAAGGCGACATATGAAGCAGAATTTGAAGGTTAAGTAAATGTGTGAGGAAAATATATTTGGGAAAACTATGCATGGGAAAAATGTTTTTGAAACCTTATATATAATATTTTGAAATCATAAAGTAGGTGTATTAGATAGATATTTTTACTAAAATATTTTAAAATCATGCGAGATAAATTTTGAAATTATGTATAAGGTTTTTGAAAATATGAATGATGCTTTTCGAAATCATGCACTTGATCAGAAAATGTATTGTGTTAATATTGTCTTCAGACTATATGAAATATTTTGAAATTAGAAAGGTTGGTTTTGATAACATGGCCAATGTTTTTGAAATAACATAGACAATGTATCTAGAAAAATTGTTTTCAAACTATATGAAATGTTTTGAGATCATGAAGATTGTTTTGAAATACTGGTACTGTGTATATTGAAAAATCAAAACGTAATGGGTATGAGATTTGGAAATACCCTTAGTTATCTAACCAAGGATTCAAAGGCACAGATGTGCAGAAGCATGATCACTCATAATGTCACTTTATTTTCTGTACTTTGTTTCTTAGAATGAAACGAGTACTTAAAATGTTCGAAGGAATCATGAGCGATCATTTGAAAGAGAGAATCACAAGAGTAGTTTGTAAGGAACATAGTTCCTTGATGTAGGCATCATAGGAAAAGTCATACACACTTAGCAGGGGGTTGAGCTGGTTGGTTGGGGACGGCTTTACCATTGTGAGCGACCATGGCGAAGTTCTGAGAAGCCTTTCGCTTCTTTGACTTCTTAGGGGATCGTTCATCCATGGTCTTTGATTCCTCGATTGGTTTATTGGCTGATGGTGCTGTCACCTGACTAGGTCCTGCCTGTCTTGGTGACTCTTGAGTGGCTTCATCCTGGAGATGATACTTCGCCTATTTGCTGAGCGAATTTGGCTGCTTGCTCAGATATCTGAGCGTCATCGTGATGAAGAGACATTCTTGAAGGAAAAGAAAGGCATAGGGAGAAACAGGTGAAAGGTTATTGGACAATCAAAACAGAATGATAACGCATGAAAATTGTGATCATTTGTTTGTTACCTAAGGCAAACAAATGAGACGGTGACTAATCAAGGTAAACAGGTCTTTATTAATGTATCACTGAAGACATGCTCGCCTATAAGTGAACACTCATCCCAAGAATTCCCAGGTAAGCACAACTGGTCTCGCGTCTGATGAGATGTATACGAAGTGCTTGCCTAGACAGAAAACCCAGAATACAGGCATTCACCCTTCCAGTTTGCACGTGTTCACATTATTTAAAACCCAAAACCTTGACGAGATTTTGAAAATTCAAAGGGATTCAAAACCTTATAACTGAGGGTTCAAAACCTAGTAATTAATCATCCTAGAACAGATGATTAGTTTTTAAAGTGGTTTTGAAATTTATTTTCTTGTTGTGGTTGTCGCCTAAGGATAGGCGACAGTATTGTTTTATGACTAAACGCAAGTAAACTCGCGTTAGGGTCCTAAGAAGGTTATAGACTAGGTCAAAGCATTACTAATAACCTAATTCCCTATAACCATTGGCTCTGATACCATCTTTTCTGTCACACCCCGACCGCGTAGAACATACAAATCGCGGCGGAAACATCGGGGAGTGTGGTAACAGAATTAATGTTTCACAACCATGGAAATTTAAGTTTCGTTTTATTGATTAAAAATGTTACAATGTCTTAACAAACAAAGAAATACAACATAATTAACTAGTCTTGCATCTTTTATTGTCACTAAAGCCCAAGTCTGCCTATGTGTATCTTGATCATCTTATGCTTCATTTCCTGAAAAACACATGTGAAAATATGGTACGTCAGCATAAAAATGCCGGTGAGATACATAGGTTTTGTGAAAATAGGTTTCATGACTTATGTTTGAGAAAATGTTTAGTCATGAACCTTGTTATTTGCTTTGTTTTGTAAATCATTTGAAAATCGATAAGATCAGATGATATGTATAAATAATGTATAATGTATGGTTAAATGAATAACCATGTAAAATGAGTTTGTATTAGATAAGTTGTTTGTAAATCAATGTCTTGTGAAAAATATGTTATTTGTATAAAATGTTCTATGTCTCAAACTGAAATGATTCAAATAACGCTACGACATGTAATACCATACAAACACTTATATATAGGAAGTACCAGCGGCGTATCCACCATGCTTGTATCATATTACACCCGCATCGTTACTTAATCACTTAATCAAACCAAACCAACAATGTAAATTTGTCCATGTATAAATGAATTTGTCAAATGTATTGAATAATATGTCAAAATGCATGATCAATGTAAATCATGTAATGTGTAAGCTAAATGATATGTATGGCTAGTGAAAACGCATCAACTAAACCATAGGTGAAATGCACAAAAACAAGGTATTGAAGTAAAACTGTGTTTAAATCAACATTATGTTTTGTGTAAATGCATGATCAATGTCAATCATGTTAAAATGTCTATGTCTAATGTCTATGTCAAAATGTCCTGTATGGCTAGCGAAATGTCTCAACTAAACCATATGCACAAAAGCAAAGTATTGAAGTAAAACTTGGTTTAAATCAATATTATGTCTTGTGTAAATGCATGATCAAGGTCAATCATGTTAAAATGTCTATGTCTAATGTCTATGTCAAAATGTCCTGTATGGCTAGCGAAATGTCTCAACTAAACCATATGCACAAAAGCAAAGTATTGAAGTAAAACTTGGTTTAAATCAATATTATGTCTTGTGTAAATGCATGATCAAGGTCAATCATGTTAAAATGTCTACATGCATGCTATACTGAATATGTACATTTATGTGGTGTTGTTCCAATGCATACATCCAAGCCTTGCGACTGAGGTGATAAACCCTTAAACAAATTAAAGGTCTATCTGTGTAAATATCAACGAATTCGGTCATTCCTTTACTGTCCCCTTTCCCTGGGATGTCCGGAACGGGAGTTGTCAATTCCTATGGTACCACTACCTACTAACGAACGGCGTAGCTAATGTTAATGAATGTATTGTCCCATTTAACAAACCAAATGTCATACCAAAATGTAAGCATGTGATGAAATGAATCTGTACTAAGTATGCAACAAATGAACATACATAGCATGTGATGTGATGTGATGTAAAACAATGTACTAAGTATGAACTAAATGAACATACATAGCATAAAATGTCATGTAAAACGATGTACTAAGTATGCACGCTATATACATACATAGCATAAAATGTCAATGTAAAACGACGTACTATAATGTACTAACAAACATAGCAGGTATATGATATGAAAACAGGAAAGCATGAAAGTAACAAGTAGGCACATGTGTTCCACCCCAAAACAGTTTGGAAAACAGTAAAAGAGGGGTCTATGTACTCACATGAGAATGCTCAGTAGTCCTTGAGTGACAACCAAACAATGCTAGAGATCACGGAATCAAACGGCACCTAATATAGGTAACTATGTTAATAAACCGGACCTATATCGGAAGACTGGGTAGCATTAGGGTTTGTAAACCAAATGAGTGTAGGAACTCATATGATATGGTTTAACAAAGCCTACATGCTAAATGAAACTTAACCTAAGTCTTATCGACCCATTACGACCCGTTTAAGAAGCTTATGCTACTTTAACGCGTCGTTCGTGTAAAATGCGTTCGGAACGCCTAACCAGCCCTATGACAAGTGTTATATGCCTAAACATGTTACATAATCAGTTATGTGGCAAAAGTTTGGGTTACATATGCTAAATTACCAATTATGCATGAAAAGGGTATTCTGGTAATTTACCTAAGGCATATAAACTACCTATCATACAACTACTTAAACGATGTGACCATAGGGTATAACCTCGGAAGGTTATTCCCTACCTACTATGGTCACCTAATGTATTTGGTCCGATCCTAATGATCGACCAAATGGGTCGAGTTCGAAGGTATAGGCGATTTATTAGATCGCCTACCCTACGACTCTAGACAACGTGGTAATCAGTGGGCATAGTCCTAAGGGACTATGACCAACGTGATTACACTCACGTTGCGAAGTTCAAACGAACTTCGCATTGACCATTACTGGTCAACGCTGAAAGTCAAACAAAGTTTGACTTTCTGACTCGAAAAGCAGTAAAATAAGGAAAAGAACGAAAGAATACTTACCCAGGGTCCCCGAATGCTAATCCCGATTCGAGAATCTCAGGTATGAAACAATGGTTTCAACTTAGAGTTTCTAAAATCAGAATTCTAGTGCATTTGAAGTAATGGGGGGTGGGGTATTTATAGTATTCGGTCCACCGTTGAGATCGTTTCTTGGAAAAGGGGAAACGATCAAGGCCGTACATGTGTTGGAACCTCATGGTGGCTTAAAATGGTTCTTATCTTCATGACTAAGCAATTAGGAACTTGTGGTTGTGGGTAAAACTGCTGCAAACAGGCTGTTTGGTACTCTGCATCTGGTCTGCAGACCCCTAGCGCACCGCTACGCTTAAAGTGTAGCGCCCCGCTAGGCACTATTTCGTCAGAATTACACTTTTGGTCCCTGAACTGTATTCAGCCCATTTTCGACACGTTTAAGGCCCGTTAACCCCATTTCAAAGCTCTAAAATGAATTTAAAGTATATGGAACTTAAAACATGTTCAAAAATATCTCGGATGTCGGTTCGTTTGGCCGTACGAACGCGATGTTCGGTTAATTACGACGGAATGCGCATAAGCGCGAAAAACGATCCAAATGACGTGACGAATGGATTTTTCTTAAGGCGAACACTAAAATATAATGTAGTCATGCTTACATAAATTTTTGGGTGTCCGGATGTATTCAGAACGTAAGTTATGCGCGAAAATGCAAACTTGTGCACTTTTTGACACTTTTAGTCCCTGAATGACCCAAAAGTTTATTTTAGCACACCGAACCCCTCAAAGCCTATTTCTAAGCTATATAAAGGATATTTAAGGTGTGTTTAACTTATGGTCATGTTCCGGAATGTCTGTTACAGTTCAAATTGGCATACTTTCGCAGTTTGTCAACTTTAGTCCCTGTAAGCGATTTAACTTGATTTTGCCATACCAAAGCCTTCAAAACTTATTTCTAAGTTAAGTAAAGGTTATTTAAGGTATGTTAAACCTATTTCACTTTTCCGGAGTGTTTGTTGCATTAAACTGGTTATATTTACGCATCAGTGCGCGTATAACCTTCCAGAAAGCGATTTAGAGTTTGAAATTGAACAAGAATTGATATGTGCAAATGATACACATATTTTTACAAATCCCAAGTATGAAATATAATATTTCATTGGTTTGGTATTTGTTTGATGGCCGTGGAGGCACAGGTGTTACACATCCTCTACCCAAAAATAAGATTCACAAGAATAAAATATTTAACAATTTATCAAATATCATGCACCAACACTGACTCTTCTCTAATCAATATACAATCAATCATTAATAATGATCTTTTAACGAATTTTTATCTCTGAAAAACTTTTCAATCAAATTCTCCAAACCTGTTCGTCATGTTCAGCACTCGGAATTTTGAAATTCAGCTCTCAAACATCAGTTGTCGAAAATCTTTTTTGAATTTTTCAAAATTTATGCTAAAACACACCGAAAATCTTTTTGGATTTTGAAATAACAGAAATAAAATGCAGTAAAGAAATATTTACAAACAATATTTTTGTGAGTTTGTGTAAGAGGATCATATCAGTTTATGAGACCAATCACCAACACCGTTAAGCTTTAAACATTTTAAGTTCTAAACAATTCACCTAGATTGTCAGTATACCTGTCCACTTAAATTTTCACACAAAGTTCAACTGCTTCGAGATACGAATTAGTGTTTTAGGACTTAAACATCTACATGTGTCCCACCTCAGTATATACTCCCGTATCCAGACCCCAATATTCAGTCTTACAGGTGAGTATACCACAGATGATATCTGTAAGGGGAATAAATTATGCAACCGTGATAGCTCAGGTCAGAACTTCCGTTCAGCAGAGAGCCTAGTTGACTTTTAGGAGTGTCCCCTTTAGAGGATCTTTTGTATTACAACAGCCATGATTAGCATTTTTCAATGTTTCATCATTTTTAGCTGAGGGTGGTGCTATATTTCAAGCAAGCAGAAAGTATTCTCCAGGGACTAGGCCATTGCTTCCGCAAAATCAGAAGTCCCGGGATAATACCCCAGATATCACTAAGCATAAAGACCTAGTATCTCAGAATACGGGACCCTTCAAACAAGATTTCAGGGGTTACCTATATATCCTGGAGGTGTTCCCCACGTAGACGCAAGTAAATTTTATGTTTATATCTCATCACAATTTACTAAATGTGTAAAAACCTACTGACACATCCACAGTGAGATTGTTTATCACTATTTAACTTTTCATTTCTCTAGCATGCCGTGATCGTCCACTGATGTACTATCATTTCCTCTTTTATACAACAAAACTCATTTTTGATTTTATCATGTTTTTGGCTTTTTCAAATTTTCAAATGTTTTTGGATTTTCTGAAAATTTTTACTCCCCCTAAAATGCAAACACATTTTAGGAAATTTGAAAAACCAACTGTAAAAAAAAATGACAACCGATATCGAATCACTTCAGATCGCCATCCACTTGGCATAAACAATCAGAACTCCCCCTCACAACAAACTATTTTCCCATTGATTTCAAAACACTTAAGTTTGTATTAATCAAATGGTTTTTCCGGAAAATTAGTTTAGTTGATTTTACCACTTGTAGGTTAGGGGTTTCATCATATTGTTCTTCAAAATACAACTTGTAGAAAATCAGATACAATTTAATGTCCCTGATTTACCACTTGTAAGTCGAAATCACTTTCGTGAATTTCTCAAGAAATGTGCCGATTCCTGCTCCACTTAAACCAACCTGGGAGCTCCGGCAAGTCCGGTTTTTACTTAAACATAACGTCCACCCAAGCCTCACCAGCCTTGGGTGACTTTGGTGGCAAACATCTATCCCACCAACATTTTGATTTATAAAATTCTTGAGCACTCTTTACCTTTCTGTCAACCATCTTACCAAAAATATGTTTGACTTTCCCGTTGAAAGCCTTCTCAACATCAAATTCTCCCTTATCAGCGAAGAATTGTTTTGAGATCTCTACCTTCCCAACTTTTGACTTCCAATTTTCCTTTGACAATGAAGGAAAATTCTCATCGTTCAACTTAGGAACGGAATTCACAATCTTTTTCTCAACCAAAGACTCCTCTGATTTTATGGAATCAGATTCATTGTCAGAACTTCTTTCAGATTTTACAATCCATTTTTGTTTGGTTAAATCGACACTTCTTTTGTAAAACCGTTTTGAAGTTTCACCAACTTCCAAAGTCGATTTATCAACATTTTTCTTTTTCATTTCAGAGTTAGAAGAAACTCCCTGTTCTTTGTAGTTGGTCTTGGGGCAATTCCAAGCTATGTGTCCAACTTCCTGGCATTTAAAACAAGTTCTTCGATCAACTCTTTGAGCAAACTTTCTCACATTCTTCTTCACTTCAGCAAGAAACTCTTGATTGGATTGTTTCCAGAATGGTTTCTTCTGCTCATCTTCACAACTTCCACCTGCAACAAATTTTGTTTTTGGTTTATAAGTTTTCTGATTTTGATAATTTTCAGGAGGAATAAATCCTAAACCTTTCTTTTTGAGATTTCTGTTATAATTTGGTTTCTTTTGAAAACCATAACCAGAACCATAACCTTTTTTCTTGTTCAATCTCTGTTGAACTCTTGAAGTGTATTTTTTAGGTTTTTCATCAAGATTTAAATCTTTTATATCAGAAAGATTAATTTCTGTTAATTTGAAAACCTGTTTGATCATTTCAGTTTTTACACTTCTGATTGGAAATTCCTCATCAGAATATAATTTGTCTGAATCATTCAAAGTATAAGCCACTTTAATTGATCCGTCATTCAAATTAGATTTTGATAAAAGGAATTCTCTATTGTAAACCCTATTAACCGGTGAACTCGGACTCTTTTCTGATGAACTCGGACTATCAGACTTAGACTCCGGTTTTGACTCCTCATCCGTATCCAACACCTGATCGACAACTTTCTTTAATAACTCAGACTCATGATCAGTGTCAGACGCTGTGAATGTAACATCAATATTGTCTGGTAATTCATCAATGATTTCAGACTTTAACTTGATGTTGACTGCCTTTTTTAAACGCTCTTCATTTGGATTCCTGGGAGAATAAGTTTCATGGATCGGGGGCGGACATCTGTTATACTTGACACTTGGTTTCTTACCAGTATCAGTATCTTCAGTCTTTTTGTCCATGAACGCTTCTAGACCTGCAACAGTAGGATAAACACGATCAATCAAGTAATCACATGTAGTGTAACTCAACAGTAATCGTTTAATCCTTTCACTCTCAATCTTTTCAAGTTCCACTTCTTTCTTTAACTGTGCACAATCTTCAATATACTCATTAATGACTTTTTGCTTTGTCATTAATGTTGCACTCATTTTATCCATTGCTTTTTCGGTTTCAGTATTCGTCTTTTTCAGACGATCAACTGTGTTGTTGAGCACATCGTACGACTCCTTAATGTACTTCACATCAGACAGTAAGTCTTCTTTAATCTTCTCCAACTCAGCAATTTTCTTATCTTTCTCTTCACAAGCTTTGCAAGATTCTGAACACTTCAAACATGGTTTTTCTACTTCAACCACTTTTTCAATTAGCTTTTCAACCTCGATGATCTTCTCTACTTCGACAATTTTCTCTACTTCAACAAATTTTTCAACTTCAACAAGTTTTTCAACTTCGACTATTTTTTCAATTTCAACGAGTTTCTCCACCACTTTCTCCACTTCAACAACTTTCTTAGTTGCTGGTTTAACATTCGCTTCTACAGCTTCTGTCTTCGCCTTTTCATTAGCAAGTAACTTTGCTGCTTCCAGTTCCCTCTTTAAGCGGGCAATCTTCTTCTGATTCAGTATATCAACTTTATCTGCATAGAAAAAATTAAAACTATCAGGCTCAATGCTTTTTCTACATTTGTTAAGATATTCTTCCTCATCATCGGTATCTACATCGCTTCCAAGATCTGGAAAAATCGGTATTCTTTTTGGTTTAGATTTGAATTCTTCTTCCATGTTTTGGTAATCAGGAGATACTTTGGGAAATTTGATATCCTTTGGCAAACACCTTGGACTGATGATTTTCTGTGCGGACTGAACGTTGACCAACTGTGCGAACTGATATGACCCGAATCGAAATCAAACAATTTGATCCTTTGAACTCCAAATTGTACAAACTGACAGAAATCACGACTCAAACCACGCGATTTGAGTACACACCGTGTGAAGTGAACAAATTTGATGTGAATGGATTTTAATGACAACCCACACAAACTGTATATTCTATTCAAACAATTTGAACTAAAATTTGCACACAACTCGAACAACTAGCACATGTAAACTAATATATCACAAAATCATACTTTTGAATTACATATGCAGTCATCAACAGTAACACAAATCGATGAGATCACATGATATAACAAACACTTTTGCTGACAACTATGATAAAGCAAAATTGATTTTATAAAGCAATTTTGACTTGTCCACACTCCACTATCACATGTAATCAATATGGCAGACACCTTTCTAAATCTTGTCGACAACAATCACATGCTCTTATCAATTAAAGCAAGGCTGACAACAACTTTTGATACTTTTCATGCACCATTTTAAAATCTGAATTTACTTTGAATAACTACAAAGTCACATGCAATAACCGACAAAAATTTTTAATGGCAGACAATGTTTTAAAAATCACATATATCGACAATATCAATATTCAAAGCAAATCTATAGAATCGATGTTTCAGACTTCACATGCACTATATAAACCGATATATTCTCACAGCACGATGTATTTTCCACACTAAACACAAACTTGTTTACCAGAAAAAATATGATACAGTGCACTATCCAGCAGATTCAAGGTAATTCAGATCTAAATGAATATTCAAGCGAACACTCAAGATATTTCAAGCAGACTCAGTGCAGATTGAAGCAAAGTCTTAAAACAGTTTGAAGCGGATACTCAGTGTTCAAGCAAAGAACACGTTTTCAAGCGAAAAGCAATCAGATCAGTTTCGCTTCAACTATTCAAGCGAAATCATCAAACAAATTCTTACTTCAAGCGAAATCTTCAATTTCGCTTCAAACTCTCAAGCGAAATCAGATCTAAAATGTTCATTTCAAGCGAGAGCCATATGACATCAGCAAACACGAACAACTTTCAAGCGAATCCATGACTTTCATCCATTTTTAAATTGATTTTCAATCGGAAATTTTCCAGGATTTGTTAAAACATGATTATGCGTGATATGTGAGAATTTTAGTCGATTTTATCCGTAAAAAGTTTGAAATTTCGAAAAAGAATGATGCAGAAACAGAAATCGTGGTGAAAACCGGCTGTTTTTGGCAAGAACTCCTCGTCCTGAGCTCTGATACCAATTGTAGGATCGGATTCCGACCTAAACGAGTCGTTCGGAAGAGTTCTAGTCCGTTTCAAAAGCGGAAACAGAGAAACGGACGTGTAAACAGCTTGTTTCACACTTTAAACCTTTTGTATATTGATATTACAGCGATTACAGTCAAAAGGTATACCGGCAGCACTTCGGTATCACTCTGAGAAAACTGTTACAACTGTTACAAATGAAATCTAACATCATCTATTTATAGCCTAAAGATTTCGCTTGAAACTCTTGAAGCGACACCCTTCAAGCGAACCTAACATGGATCTTGTCTTGAAGCGAAATCTCATGCAAACATTCAATTTTGACTTTTCAAGCGTAACCGTCAAAATGACATTCTGATTTCATATATGTTTTGTCTTCACGTGAATATATCATGTGATGATGTCATCCTTGATGTCACTTGGATGATGTCATCATGATATCATTCTTGATCCACTTCGCAACGAACCGAGACTCGATATAAGACGAAGACGACAGATGTGTGCACCAACAATCATGCATCATCATATGTGCTTGAAAGAATTTTCAATCTAAAACCGGATGGTAAAGATTCTGAGCAAAACAAGAAAGGTATTGGCTCAGAGTTTCATCAAGTTCCACCACCGGAAAAGTTTGCATTTTATGATGATGAGAAGGTCGAAAAAGCTTTCAACATGGTAGATCAATTGCCAGATAACATTGACGTAACCTATTCCAAATCCGATGATTCAAGTGATTCAGAGGTGGTAGGTAAGGTCGTTGAAAGTGTGTTGAAAGAAGAGTCGGTTGAAACAGGTAAATCTGAATCACAAGATGAAAATGAAGGTAGTTTTCATGAAGAATATCTGAAAAACTCAAAATCTGAGAAAAAATTGAATGATGATTCAAAAGGATTGGTTTATACCATGATTGGATCGGACAAATTATTCTTAGATATTGTATTCCCGATTCAGAATGTGATTTCAGAAAAGATTGACAAAGTTTTCAAAATGGTTGAGATTAAAAAATCTGAGATTCCAAAGTTTTCTGGAAATAGTCACAAAACTTTTTATAACAAACCTGGTTACAAAAAGAAAAACATGAAGGCTGGGTTGCGTTATAAAAAGAAACAAAATGAAATGCCAAATTATCAGGCAAAAATGAATTTTTTTCACGGAACAAGTTCCGAAGAAGAGAAAGAACTCCAATTTAGACGACAGTCTAATGAAGAGTTCTATGCTCAAAAGAAAACGCAACAACAACAGGTCAAAGATGTCTCAAAGAGAACATGTTTTAAATGTGATCAAACTGGACATCTTGCACGCAAGTGTCTAAATCTGAAACCTGTTGATGTTGAAACGAAAAAGAAGTCTGAAGATGTTGAGAAACAGAAATCTGAGGATGTGAAACAAAGGTCAACCAAATTTTATTCAAACCAAACTTGGAGGTACAATACAAACAAGTTTGTTTCAAATCAAACTTGGAAATCAAACCCGAATAGGTTCGATTCTAGACAGACCTGGAATTCTCACACACCCAGATTTAGAACAACACAAAGTTGGAAAACAACTATCGATGCAACAAAACCAAATCAGTTTTGGAAAACAAAAGTTGTTGAAAATCAAAATGTTCAAAAGGATTCACATTTTTACAAAAGAGGTACTCCAAAAGGTCAAACGTGGTCTGTTAAGAAACAAATGACTTCGGTAAATAAAGAAAAAAGATGATGTTAAAATTGAAAAAGTCTTTGTACAAAATGACAAAGATTTTCCGAAGTTGAATAAAGCATATTGTGTTGAAATGCCTAAGGTCAAACATACCTGGGCTAAATTGTTCAGGTAATTGAATAGTTTGAATGTGCAGGTGCTTCCGAAGAATTTTGAATGTTAACAAGAAGAATGTAGGAGCAGCCTGGCACCAAAGGAAGAGGCTGCTGGTCCCTGCTACTGTTGAACAGGGAGTTTGATTTCTGTATATAAATAAACATTATTTCAAAAACCCTAAAAATCGAAAAAATTTAAAAAACCAAAAATATGTTTTTATTTTGTCAAAAATTTGAAAAATCAAAAATATGTTTGTTTTTAAAAGTTGTAAAAAAAAAATGTTGAGTGAATACGTCGAAACCCTCACGGCTGAACAAACATGATTAATTTCACAAGATTGAAAAACGGTTTTCAAACTGTAAAATATCAATGTGTTGTAAATCATGGGGGTACGTTATATTTTCTGCAAAACAGAGCATGAGATGCAGAAAATGGATGGCGAGACAATGCTATCTACATCGGTTTGTCAAATTTTCTTTAAATGGTTTTGCATTTTAGGGGGAGTAAGAAATTGTCAGAAAATCCAAAAACATTAGAAAATTTGAAAAAGCCAAAAACATGATAAAATTCAAAAATGAGTTTTGTGTAAAAAGAGGAAATGATAGTACATCAGTAGACAATCACAGTACGCTAAAAAAATGGAATTTTAAAATGTGATAAACGGTCTCACTGATGATATGCCAGTAGGTTTTTACACGCTTAGTAGATTGTTTTCGAGATATAAACCTAAATATCAAATACTTACTTATCTCGTGGGGAACATCTCTGGGATATATGGGTAACCCCTGAAATCTTGTTTGAGGGGCTTTCTATTTCTGACATACTAGGTCTTTGTACGTGATGATATCTGGGGTATTATACCGGGACTTCTGATTTTGCGGGAGCAATAGCCTAGTCCTCGTATAATACTTTGCACTGCTTTATTCTTAAAGCCCACCCTCAGCATAAAAAATGTTGAAACATTGAAAAATGCTAATCATGTGCTGTTGAAAAGAAGATCCCCAAGGGTGACCCACCTAAAGTCGAGCCATCATCTCTCTGATTTTGTGGAAGCAATAGCCTGAGCTCTCATGGCCTCGCATTCACCCCTTACAGATATCATTAGTGTACATTCATCTGTAAGACTGAATATAGGAGTCTGGATACGGGAGTATATTCTAAGGTGGGACACGCGAATAAGTTAAGTCCATTAAAACACTAATCTCGTATCTCGAATCAATTGAACTTTGTGTGAAAATTTAAGTGGATCAGTATACTGACAATCTAAGTGAATCGTTTAGAACTTAAAGTGTTTAAAGCTCAACGGTACTAGTGATTTGTCATAAACTGATATGATCCTTTGACATGAACTCAATCAAAAATATTGTCTGTAAATATGTTTGTAAATATTTCTTTACTGCTTTTTATTTCAGAAAAATACAAAAAGATTTTTATTTCACTTTATTTTCGACAACCGATGTTAGAGAGCTGAGTTTCAAAATCTAAGTATGTTGATCGTGTTTCTGAAAATAAAACAAGTTCATTAACTTAAAACTTGAAGCTTTTAAAAATCAAAAATCAAAAACAGTTTGTGATATCTCCAAGGTCATTAATTTAGACTTGGATGATTTGCTGTGAGGGATTTGGATGCTTAAATTGTTATAATCTATTGAAAAGAGCCAGTTTCAGATCATGTTCGCTAAAATTGCCAAATCTACGAAGATTGTTGATAGGGGGAGAGTATCAAGTATTTCTGGATATATTCATATTATTATATCTTAAAGCCAGGATCTTGATTTAGAAAGTTTAATAGAGCCAGGTTACGATTCCTGGAAAATCGAAATTGCTTTCATTGTTGAAATGTTTTAGCTTATGTTGAGAGAGCCCGGATTTTCAATCCTGGATGTTCAAAACATTTTTACTTATAAATGTTTGAGAAATTGCAGATATTGTACCAGACTGCGATCCCGATAGCCGAGTTTAAGGGGGAGTCTGAAGACGAGCTCAACGCAAAGGGAAGCTTGGATTCAAGGAGCCATGTAACTATCCTGAAGGAGCTTGTAACCGAAAAGCCAAGTGTCGATCCCAAAAGCACGGAAGCTTGACGAAAGGGGGAGCCTGAAGAGTCTACTGAAAGGGGGAGCTGAAGCTGAAGACAGATCCACAGGGATTCTGGTCAAGTAAGAGGGAGTCTACGTTGATGAAAACGTGTTAAAGCTTTAAGAAGACTCAAAGAGAGAGAGAGAGAGTAAGACAAGATGCTATGGATTGGCTGCGGTAATATCCAAGGGGGGTCTGTTGGTGCAGTAATGTCTATCGCCTCTGTCAATACGAGTCGTAGCAGAAACAGTTTAATTCAAGCTTTATATTGTAATAAGTAGAGAAAAAGGCAAGGTGGCAATATGGTAATTAAATAGAAATCTCATTAAAGCCTTGGCCTATAAATAGGAGGCTTATGCCTTAGACTTGAAGACTTTTGTCATTTGGAGACTTGGAGAGCTCTAGTGTTAGAGAGAGTAGCTAGAGAGAGAAAGTGCTCCACAAGATTCAGGTGCTGTACGTTTTCATATCAATCAATAGAATCACCGATTATATTACATTCTCGTGTGTTCAGTCTCGTTTGTGTACGGATTCCGCACGTCACACGTTCGGTTCGCAATCGTTACGGAGTCAGAACCGGTCCTAACAGGTCTCCCTCTGCTTCATCAGTTTCTAGTGAGTTTGACCTTTGATCTTCTTCATCTAGTGAAGAAGAACTGTTGAACACTTCTACGTTTTCAAAAACTGCATGTACCTTTGGCCTATTAAAAATTTCTTCATGCAGCCTCCGGTATGGTGAGTCTGCAGCAATCAGGCACAACATGCTCTCTTGCAGGATTGGTACATCATTGTTTGAGGTCTACCATTGAGTTGCACATCAGGGCTTCATTGTTGGTGATCTCCATATGGTTTCTGATCCTACAGTTGCACATTCCTTTCCTCAAATGTTTCAGCAACAAAGATTGATATAAATCTTGGATATGGTAGATGAGATGAAATTCTACCAGTTCTTGTGAGGACAGATCTTTTCATCAGATTAAAAACTTCAGTTTTATAATCAATATTGAACCTAGTGATTAGTCCATACATTATAGTGAGAACTGATTGGCTGATCTGATCAGCTGCACCAATCTTTGAAGTGAGACACTTCTTCAGAGTCTCCATCATAACTTGCCAGAAAGCTGGCAATTCATTCCTCTTGAATTCACCAATCTTGGTGATTCTTTTTTTGTATCCCAGATTCAAGAAGAGGTTAATCAAATCCTCTTTCTTGGGAGCTTCAATGTAAGCATTAAGAATAGGGAGTTCAAGCCATTCTCTTATTCTTGCTAGAGTGATTATCACAGAGATATTCCCCCATAAGTGAGCACTAACTTGATCTGCTCCGGTGTCATTGAAGGTTCTGACAAATTGTTGCAGAATCTTCTCCGGCACCTCTTTTGTTTTAGTCATTGCCTGAGAGATTGGGCATCTTATCAGAAATTTGACTAAAACTTGACACTTTTCATCGTACTCGGAGTGATCGGTATTCATCAGCAAATTGTTTTCTTTCATAGCTAAGAACTCGTTGTCTTGAATGAAAGGAACATCATGTTCGATGATTGGGTTTTTTAGATTGACTTCGGGCATGGTGAATTTGGAAGTGAGAATTTGGGATAGAATTTTTGCTTTTAAAAAACGAAGGGTTTTTAGGGTTTAAGGTTGTGAGGTTGAAGGTGAGTGAAGTCTCTGTTAGCTGAAATTGGGTATTTGTAGGTGTAGCTTAGTGGAGATCATGGGTTGGTTAGCGTTTATGGGAGTTGAGAGGACATAGATCATGGGGTGTAATGACAGGTTAATGGTCATTAAAAACCTTTTTATCCGTTATATCGTGGGATTCAGGAGTGGTTCAGATATAACTATTGGATCGTGGGTATCAAGGTGATTTAATGAAGATTATCGGTGCTGATTTAATGAAGATTATCGGTGCATCGTGGGTTTTAATAATTCTTCTCAACTATTCTTCATTTCTCAAGCATTCTTTTGAAGAATGCATTTGATTGGAGAAGAATAATGGCCACCTTTTTCCTCTTGTGGGATCCATTTTCAGCAAATGGTCGAGTAATATGCCTTGTGGAAGTTGACATTCTTCCCCCTTTTGGAAAGTCAAAAATTCTTTCTGATGATGTCATCAGAAAACATGTCCAATTTTTTTTGATAGATTAAAACATGATTTGCAGATGTTATCTTCATTGTAAATTCCTCAGATTTGTGTTCCCCCTAGATAGAGTGTTCCAATTTTTTTTTTTTTTTTTTTTTTTTTGTGATGAGAGGGAATGAGTAGAGATCAGATATATTACTTACACATGCTTTTCGGGTGGCAGTCCAAGTCCTTTGTTCTTTTCTTCAAGGAATATTTTGTGAAAATTTTTGAAGGATGATAGTCATGAGTATTGTTTTTTTAAAATTTCACACTGTTTCTATCTCATTTTATCATTATCATTCCTCTTTGAAGATTGACTGACCAGATTTTTGTGTGATTTTTCAAGAATTTTTGAGCAAAAAGAGTTTTATTAGATTTAGGAGTTGTTTCATCAGATTTTACCAGAAGTAAACTTTATTTTTTCAGAAACTTAAGTTTGATGTCAAAATGTTTTGTTTCTGATAAACATAAGTTCCTTTGTTTCTTTAACCCGTTTTGGTTACCATGTGTTTATACCCCTTTTTCTCCCCCCTAATCAAAACAACAAAATGCAAAAAGACATAATATATATATATATATATATATATATATATATATATATATATATATATATCACAACAAAAACAAAACAAACAAACAACAAAAAAAAAAACGAAACAAAATCAATCTACTCCAAAGATCAACTCAGCAAACAGCCAAATGTGGGTCATAATTCCTATGTTGTTGGCAGTTGGTACAAGAAGAGAGTTTGAAATATTCTCTTGAAGTACCATCTCAGCTCTAGGATACCATACAGGAACACCTACAAAGCCTAGATGTCTAGTGATTAACCTCATCATAAAATGAGGGTAAACTATAAATGGTTTGCTAGACCATAGGTTGCTGGTAAGATCTTTCATTAGATAATGAGAGATATTGTATGGAACCTCTTGCACTATAGCATGCACGGGTTCAATCAACCTATAGGAGATATCATGGAAATTTACATTTTTCTTGGAAAAACATATCCTAAGCTGAGTTACCAGATACTGCCATTGCTTGAGAAAACTGGACTTGGAGATTGGTCTGTTTGGATTCTCCACATTATACCCCATCTGGGTCAGGGTGTTGTCGATCTGCTCTCTGGTAAAGGAGAGGACATTGTTGTTATCGTTGGTCCAACACCTCTCTGATAACATCCTCTTTAAGGATTATTGGCATCCCCAGCACCCAGCTTCGTATGGACGTCAACCTTCCATTGTGGATGAGGAGTCTTGCTTCCTTCCAGAACTGCTACAAGATGTCTGGGTAGACCATGGTGTGGCCTGATAGGGCATAGGCTAAAGGGCTCTACATGAGCATGGCAAAGATGATACTTGTCACACCCCAACCGATGGCGAAAACATTGGGGCGTGGCACTGAGCGAAACAAATTGTCTAGAAGTTTCATTAACAACTATATTTACCAATTATTTAATGCAACATGTCCCATACCATGTCATAACAGATAATATAATTATTACAGAAAAGATCTAGTCAAATTGTTTTGTTACGACCACTCAGATTCTTATTACAGACAATTGTTTATTGTTGACCTAGGTCTTTCCTAGCCTCGATTTCACAACAAGCTAAGCAAATAAGCATCCTAAGCACCTGTCACATACGTTAAAGTAAAAGTCAATACACATAGTGTAAAGGTGAGCATACAAGTTTGATAATAGCATATGGAGTTCAAAATCATTACGGATAACCAGCACGCACACAGTGTAAAATGAGGTATGTTAGTTATCGACATGAACCTATCAATACCAATTACTACGAGTTAACTGCCCAAGGCAGTTTGTATTGCATGATCACCACCGTGACCCATGTAATTATTTGTCCTTAACAACCCCTGAGTGAACAGGTGCTGAGTCTAAACAAATAGTACTACTGTTGCTAAGGCAGGTAGACAACATTCCATGTGTAAACATAACAAACAAGTATTCATTAAGTCATGTATAACATGCGGTAACGGTTAGCGTTTAAAGTATTGCGTAGTGTGTTCGATGTGATTTAGAATAAGTAACGTGTGTAACACCCAAAAGTGCGTAAAGCAAAAAGGGATCGAGTATACTCACAGCGATTGATGGATTGAAGGGAGCGCTAGAGAGTAGGGTTAGCCTGAACAGATTGATAGCATAATGATAAGCGATGCGTAAAATGAAACAAGTGACAGTGGGTCGAACAACAGTTCGATCGGATGGTAGTCCGATCGGACAGCCGGTCGTTCGAGTGTCAGTCCGCTCGGATAGTCATCCGATCGGGTGACCTTTCGAGTGGATTATTTCTTCCTTTGCGAAGGATGTGGTCGTGTATGATGGTTTGACTTTTGAAGTTATTCGTTGTAGCATTTTGAAAACATAGAAGTATCACTACCCTTCAGGTCGGTCGCTCGGTCGGACGTTCGATCGGACGACAACCCGATCGGTTGGATACTTTAGTGAGAACAAGTTCACAATAGTTTGTCACTCGATCGGATGGTAGTCCGATCGGGTGGCACTCCATTCTGGTGTCCCGGTCGTCTTCTTCCTTGGTCATTCTGGTAGTTTGTCGTTTTATAGAGATGATTTAATAACGTGTTAGCAACAGAAACCTCCTCACGACTCAGTAGCCTGATCGGACAGGAATCACCCAAATCCGGCCGGTTAACTATTTGGGATGTTGTTCCATGTTTAACCCGAAATCGGTAATCTCAAGGATAGATTCCAGATCTTGAACCAACACATCAACAAGAAAGAGTAGAAGGTTAGAACAAGCTCTGATTCTATCGGTTTTGAGGCATTGAGTGTAAAAGAGTTGAAAGAAAGTTAGAAACCATCTTTCAATCCTTTTTCACCTTGAATATGTTTAGATCTATGAAAGATCTTTGTTTATTTGTATGGAAATCGTTTGGATCTAAGTTGTTCTTGGTGGATTGAAGCCAAAACATGAAGTTCCTAAGAACACCATGATGACATCATCCTAGAACACCTCAAATCTTGTGATTTCACAGTTAAAAGTTAAGATTCGAAAGATAGAAAGGTGTAGGAGTGCGTGTACATTAAGGAAGTACAAGATTTAGGTGGAAAACTTACAAGAATTGCGAGAAATCTGAAGAAAATTGGGCAAGAATGCTGGTCGGACGAGAGTTTCAAGAAATGGTAAGTTTGATGTTGGAAGGAGGGTATTTATAGGGTTTCCCAAAAAGGAAAGGGGAGGAGAGGGGCAGATCGATCGGGTGGGAGCCCAGTCGAATGGCTGGTCACTTGGTCGATTGGCCACTTGATTCAAGCGTTCGGTGCGATGAGTTTTGCCGTTTCGATTGCGAATGCGAGCGTTGCGGTGCGATAGAGTTTCCTAGTCAAATTACTTTTAATCCCAACTACTATATCAACATACAATCATCCTTATTTCGTATTCGTTTAGCGTTTGCGATTCGATTGCGATTGAGTTTCGATTGCGTTTCGATTAATAACCACACATAACATAATTAAACATGCACAAGTAACACATAAGGCACACACACACATAAAACCATATCCAAAACGCGTAATTCGAGTTGCGAGTGCGATTGCGATAGCGATAAAGCGATAGAATATGCGATAAATATCGAATAAACCTCGATTATTAATAAGTACTCCACATAATACAACTAACGTAAGGCATAAAATAGACTAACTACAAGTCAAAGAAGTCGAGGGGAGTTGAGAGCGCTTACGACTAAGGAGTTTCTCGAATTCAAATGACACAAAGCAGTTATCAGCTCCAGTATCAAACAAACACGAAGCATAAATACCATTCACAAGGAACGTACCATTGACCACGTTGTTGTCAGCCTGGGCTTGGCGCACATTGATGTTGAAAGTTCTGGCGCGGGCGGCTTGTTGCTGTTGCTGTTGAGGCTGTTGCTGCTGCTGGGGCTCTTGTTTCACAACCCTGTTCGGGGACATGTTCGCAAAGTGGTTAGGATGACCACACGCGAAGCAGACTGTGGCGTTGATCGCGGGTGCCTGAGCCGCTTGTTGGCCTTGAGGAGCTGGAAGCAGAGCTTGATGAGCAGTGGCTTGAGCCGGTGCTTGTCGGGGACCGGTACGGCAATTGGCGGTAAAGTGGCCGTACATGTTGCAGTGCACACAAAATCGGCAAGCAATACCCACCGGGTGATGATAGGTACATGTTGGGCAGGCAGGGTGGGGACCAGTGTATGCACGCTTTGCAGGCGGTGCATAGATAACTGGTGCTGGTCGGTGCTGAGATTGCTGCTGAGCCGGTACGGCTTGAAGTGAAGCAGCAGTGGTAGTGACAGCATAGTTCTTGTTGCTGGAGCTGCTGTTGTTGTTCTTCTTCTTGCTGCGAGAGGTTTTCGATGACTGAGCGGCGGTGGTTTCAGAGGGTGGTACGGCGGTGGCTTGGTGCAGGTTCTTCAAAGCTTTATCCCAAAAACCAGCTTTTACTCGCTTGTTATTCATTTCAGCGGCAAGCAAGTAAGTCTCCTCGATTGTTGCTGGTTTTGCAGCATGCATAAAATCCGCAACATAGTCTGGTAGGGCTCGATTGTACTTCTTGATGGTCATCTCGGGCGTCTTCACTTGATCGGGACAGAGGATACTGAGCTGCTTAAAGCGAGCAGTCAGAGCTGCGTTCTCTCCATCCTTCTACTTGATATGCCAGAATTCGTCCTCCAGCTTTTGGCGTTCATGGGGAGGGCAGAATTCATCCATCATAATGGCTTTCAGCTCTTCCCACGTCAGCTCGTAGGCTACTTCATTTCCGCGTTTGTTTCTCTCGACTGTCCACCTGTCTAGTGCGCGGGACTGGAAGACACCGGTAGCGTTTAGAGTACGGAGATTTTCAGGACAACCACTCTGGCGCAGAGTGATTTCGACGTAATCAAACCATTGAAACATAGCCGTTGGGCCATCTTCTCAAGTAAATTCCTTTGGACCACAAGCTTTGAACTGCTTGAAGCTGAAAGCAGTCTTAGGAGCAGCTTTAGGAGCTTCGGTTCTGGACTCCTTGGATGATTTGCTCACATTCTCATATATTTCACTCACGATATGAGGAACTACCTTTGCCACTTGCTTAGCGACGAGAGCAGCAAGGCATTTGTCTCTCTGTTCTTGGCGAGTGATTCATGGGTGCCGGGGTCCAGATGATGGTCCAGTTGACATTGTCTGAAACAGACATCGCCACAGGACTCAACACAACATAATCAAATCTTACCTCACCTCACACGTCTAATACTACTAAAGCTCAGGAACACGATCATGTAAACACGTATGCACATAAACACAGATTCACATAAGCACAGAAGCACATAAGCACGTAAGGCACAGAAGCATATAAACACGTAATTCACCTAGAAGCATACGGGACCAGTCAGAATACAGAAACCTATTATTCAAAGTTTACGCACGCAGACTTTTGTTACGAGGGATTGCGTACAACGGTTATCATAGCGTATAGTAGAGCATAAGTGAATAGTATAGCAAACAACATAACGTACGGTGGTTCCTCATGGTAGTAGCGATTTGTTAACGTTTTGGGATAGAGTGCAGTGCGAGTCGTGTGTGTCGATCAAAGCAATAGCGAAAATCGAATAAATCTCCAAAAATTAAAACACATAAGCAGGTAAATACACATACAAACACATAAAATCGACGAACATCAGAGTCAGCAGTTGCGGGCTCAGAATCGAAACACATAAAAATCGAGAAATGGATTTTCTGCGGCTATTTAGACATTGACTACCCAAAGTGATTCGACCATTCACAAGGACCTGCTGTACACACTTTGAACTTCAGGACCGTGTGTTTGCCTCGAATCTGGGTGATCGGCACGTATCCTTCCAGTCATATCGTGACTTCAAATCATTGGAGTCCGTCGAGACTTTGGTGAGAGTTTTGTAAAGCTAAATAAGGGTCGGAATAAGTCGTCAAGGTTAGGTTTTCACCCCTAACTTAACAACTTCGTTCCTGTTTTGATAAAATAAAAGAGAATTATGCATCAAAGTATGGATTTCACTACTGATTCAATGCAATTTCTTGTGTATATAGATGAAAATGCGAGGCGAACAAGCGAACTTGGTCGAGAGTTTGCGGTTTTCACACCTAATCTCGGCCTAATCGCTCGTTTATTTTCAAAAACTAAAGTGCAGTGATAGTGTAGCGTAGGCAAGAATAGCGAGAAATAGCAGTAAGCTTGTACATAATCCCTACCGGATATGCACAAGTCGGTCTGTTGGTTCCTAACTATAGACTAGGTCATTTCTAAGACATCGACCCGGACTAGGTCGTGTCTTGCCTAATTCCCTATAGTTATGGCTCTGATACCAATCTGTCACACCCAACCGATGGCGGAAACATCGGGGCGTGACACTGAGCGAAACAGATTGTCCAGAAGTTTCCATAACAACTATATTTACCAATTATTTAATGCAACATGTCCCATACCATGTCATAATAGATAATACAATTATTACAGAAAAGATCTAGTCAAATTGTTCTGTTCCGACCACTCAGATTCTTGTTACAGACAATTGTTTATTGTTAACCTAGGTCTTTCCTAGCCTCGATTTCACAGCAAGCTAAGCAAATAAGAATCCTAAGCACCTGTCACATACATTAAAGTAAAAGTCAATACACATAGTGTAAAGGTGAGCATACAAGTTTGATAATAGCATATAGAGTTCGAAATCGTTACGCATAACCAGCACGTACACAATGTAAAATGAGGCATGTTAGTTATCGACATGAACCTATCAATACCAATGACTGCGATTTGACTGCCCAAGGCAGTTCATATTGCATGATCACCACCGTGACCCATGTAATTATTTGTCCTTAACAACCCCTGAGTGAACAGGTGCTGAGTCCAAACAAATAGTACTATCGTTGCTAAGGCATGTAGACAGCATTTCATGTGTAAACATAACAAACAAGCATTCATTAAGTCACGTATAACATGCGGTAACGGTTAGCGTTTAAAGTATTGCGTAGTGTGTTCGATGTGATTTAGAATAAGTAACGTATGTAACACCCAAAAGTGCGTAAAGCAAAAGGGATCGAGTATACTCAAGCGATTGATGGATTGAAGGGAGCACTAGAGAGTAGGGTTAGCCTGAACAGATTGATAGCATAACGATAAGCGATGCGTAAAACGAAACAAGTGACAGTGGGACGAACAGCAGTTCGATAAGATGGCAGTCCAATCGGACAGCCGGTCGTTCGAGTGTCAGTCCGCTCGGATAGTCATCCGATCGGGTGACCTTTCGAGTGGATTGCTTCTTCCTTTGCGAAGGATGTGTTTGTGTATGATGGTTTGACTTTTGAAGTTTTTCGTTGTAGCATTTTGAAAACATATAAGTATCACTACCTTTCAGGTCGGTCGCTTGGTCGGACGTTCGATCTGACGACAACCCGATCGGTTGGATACTTTAGTGAGAACAAGTTCATAGTAGTTTGTCACTCGATCGGATGGTAGTTCGATCGGGTGGCAACCTTTATGCATTGAACATGTTGAAAATTGTTTAAGTGTCGAAGTCAGAACATTACATGGCCGAGTGACAATCCGATCGGGTGGTAATCCGATCGGACAGTAATTCGTTCAACGTTCATAACTTCAAATGTTTGAAATAGATGTTAAGTGTGGGGCCAAGGTGCAAGTCAATAGGGTGACCACCCGATCGGGTGACAATCCGATCGGACAGCAGTCCGATCGGGCGGCACTCCGTTCTGGTGTCCCGGTCGTCTTCTTCCTTAGTCATTCTGGTAGTTTGTCATTTTATCGAGATGATTTGATAACGTGTTAGACAACAGAAACGTCGTCATGACTCAGTAGCCTGATCGGACAGGAATCACCCAAATCCGGCCGGTTAACTATTTGGGATGTTGTTCCATGTTTAACCCGAAATCGGTAATCTCATGGATAGATTCCAGATCTTGAACCAACACATCAACAAGAAAGAGTTGAAGGTTAGAACAAGCTCTGATTCTATCGGTTTTGAGGCATTGAGTGTAAAAGAGTTGAAAGAAAGTTAGAAACCATCTTTCAATCCTTTTTCACCTTGAATATGTTTAGATCTATGAAAGATCTTTGTTTATTTGTATGGAAATCGTTTGGATCTAAGTTGTTCTTGGTGGATTGAAGCCAAAACATGAAGTTCCTAAGAACACCATGATGACATCATCCTAGAACACCTCAAATCTAGTGATTTCATGGTTAAAAGTTAAGATTCGAAAGATAGAAAGGTGTAGGAGTGCGTGTAGATTAAGGAAATACAAGATTTAGGTGGAAAACTTACTAGAATTGCGAGAAATCTGAAGAAAAGTGGGCAAGAATGCTGGTCGGACGAGAGTTTCCAGAAATGGTATGTTTGATGTTGGAAGGAGGGTATTTATAGGGTTTCCTTAAAAGGAAAGGGGAGGAGAGGGGCTGAACGATCGGGTGGCAGCCCGGTCGAATGGCTGGTCGATCGGCTGGTCACTTGGTCGATTGGCCACTTAATTCAAGGGTTCGGTGCGACGAGTTTTGCCGTTTCGATTGCGAATGCGAGCGTTGTGGTGCGATAGAGTTTCCTAGTCAAATTACTTTTAATCCCAACTACTATATCAACATACAATCATCCTTATTTCGTATTCGTTTAGCGTTTGCGATTCGATTGCGATTGAGTTTCGATTGCGTTTCGATTAATAACCACACATAACATAATTAAACATGCACAAGTAACACATAAGGCACACACACACATAAAACCATATCCAAAACGCGTAATTCGACTTGCGAGTGCGATTGCGATAGCGATAAAGCGATAGAACATGCGATAAATATCGAATAAACCTCGATTATTAATAAGTACTCCACATAAAACAACTAACGTAAGGCATAAAATAGACTAACTACAAGTCAAAGAAGTCAAAATAGGAATTGAGCAAGGAGCGACAGATCGCAATTAGCAATCTTGTCTTCCTTTGACTTCAATCTTGACTTTGACTTTGACTTTCGAAACACGGGGTGTTACAATACTGCATCCTTCCCATGCTGGCCCGTTTAGGTTTGTGCGGACCCTTAAGTTGTGAGTGGGATGTAGTGGGACTGGGAAAAAGTTTGGACTAATTCTTGTCATTGTTGTGAATGTGGAAGATGGAGAGCTTTTAGGGTTTTCTAGTTTTTGAAAGTGACTGGTGAAGATCTCCAAGTGGTAGATTATTTATAATGAAAGTGATGCTTAGCCATAAATGATACCTACCTACTCGGATTTTGTTACCTCTATTTTCTTTGCATTTAAGCTTGTATGTCAGAGAACTAAAAGAATTTTTAGAGATAAAATCCCCTGCATTAATGATTTAGGCAGCCGAGTTCTGATAATTTTCATCATGAACTACCCAGATGTCATCTCTTTCTCTCTTGATATTTATGAGTAAGCAATGAATGTAGGAGAGAGAGCTAACATGCATTAACGTTTTCCCAGAAATTTTCCTTTTGTTACATAAGCTACCCTAAGCTAAAGAGATAATCTTTGAATTTTGATTAAAGAAAAAAAAAGAAAATAAAAGAACGGAGATATGAACAAAAGAAATGTACAGGAAATGATAACTATGTATGGAATATATTTATGCATGTGAGAGGAGAAAAAAAATGATATTTCAAGTTTCATCAGAAATTCTGTTGACTTGGTCAATTTCTGATGATTTGTCATATTTTCTGGTAAGTTATGAGTTTTCTGATGAATTTTCACCAATTTTACCACAAGTATGATCAGACGTTTGCATATCAGATTTTGCTTCCCTTTGTGACAAAATAATTTCTTTTGATTATTCAATTTTCAAGTTGACCATCCCTAATTTGCCAATTAAAAAGTTAGGTCTATTTTCATCTAAAGGTTTAGTGAAAATATCAGCAAATTGATTTTCTGTTGGGACAAAATACATTTCAATATTACCTTTCTCCACATGATCTTTTATGAAGTGATATCTGACATCTACGTGCTTTGTTCTTGAGTGATGCACTGGATTGGATGTTATTGCAATGGCACTCATAGAATCACACAAAATTGGAAATTTTGTCAGATTTACTCCATAATCTCTTAGCGGAGTTTGCATCCATATAACTTCTGAACAACAACTTGCTACTGCCACATATTCTGATTCAGCTGTTGATTTGGATACACAGTTTTGCTTTTTTACTTGCCCAACATACTAATTTTCTCCCAGCTTTTGACAGGCACCAAATGTGCTTTTTCTGTCAGGTTTGCATACTGCATGATCTGCATCTGTGTATGCAATTAGTTCTAAATTTATTTTTTTAGGATACCACAATCCTAGATCTGATGTTCCTTTCAGATATTTAAAAACTCTTTTGACAACTTTCAAACGGGACTCTTTAGGATTACATTGGTATCTTACAAAAAAAACATGTTGAAAATATTATATCTGGTATATTGGCTGTTAAGTATAACAATGAACCTGTCATTCCCCTATAAGTTTTTATATCAACAAATTTTCCTTCTACATCAGAATCAAGTTTGTTTCCTGTTGCCATGGGAGTTCTTGAAGATGAGCAGTTTTCAAGTGAGTACTTTTTCAAAATAGTTCTGACATATTTTGATTAACTTAAAAACATGTCATCACTTTGTTGTTTTACTTGCAATCCAAGGAAAAAACTTAACTCACCCATCATGCTCATTTCAAAATGGCTGGTCATAAGTTTCTCAAACTTTTTACAAAATTTCTCATTTGTTGATCCAAATATAATGTCATCAACATAGATTTGGACCAACAAAGTGTCCCCTTTGTGTGATTTCAAAAATAGTGTAGTGTCAATTGTACCTTTGGTAAAGGCAGAATTGATTAAGAAGTTTGATAAAGATTCATACCATGCTCTTGGAGCTTGCTTCAACCCATACAAGGCTTTGTTTAGTTTATAAACATGTCTTGGAAACTAAGGATCAACAAAGCCTTCTGGTTGTTGCACATAAACTTCTTCTTCAATCTTACCATTCAAAAATGCAGATTTTAATCCATCTGATAAACTTTGATATTCTTGGAGGCAGTATAAGCAAGGAATATTCTGACAGCTTCTAGTCTTGCAACTGGTGCAAAGGTCACATCATAGTCTATACCTTCTTGTTGACAATAGCCCTTTACCACCAGTCTTGCTTTATTCCTTGTTATAATACCTTGTTCATCAGATTTGTTTCTGACTACCCATTTTGATCCAATGACAAATTTGTCAGTTGGTTTGGGTACTAGATCCCACACTTGACTCTTTTCAAATTGGTCAAGGTCTTCTTGCATTGCTTGGACCCAATCTAAGTCATTTAGTGCTTCTTTGACAGATTTGGCTCTATTATGCTTAAAAATCCAGCATATAGGCATTCATGTGCTCTTGCAGATCTTGTCTTAACACCTTCTTCAGGGTTCCCAATAATGTATGTCTGGGAATGTCCCTTGATCCATCTTATGTTGTTGTGTAAGCTTGTAGTTCCTGATGGATTTGAAGCTTCCCCCTGATATGTGACCTTTGCATGGTTAAGAGGATCAGAATTTTGTTGTTCAATTGGATTTTCTGATGAATTCCCAGAATACTGATCATTTGGTATAGTTTTTGATGGAGGTTTAGATGATCTGCAGGGTTAGTACATGACATGTTTTGTTTGATACACTTTTCATGTAGTCATGTTCTGGAAGTTCTTCAGCCAGTTTGTTTAGAAGATCTTTAGGATATTCTGGTTGTTTTGATAATGTTTATATCTTGTAAAATTTCATCAGAAATTTTTGTTTCTGATGAGTCATCAAATGATACATATAAACTTTCTCTTATTGTCCTTGAATTTAAAAGAAAAACTCTATAATCTTTTGAGGACAGTGAGTAACCTAGAAAAATTCCTTTCTCAGCTTTTCTATCAAAATTTTCAAGACTATCAAAATCATTGAAGACAAAACATCTACTGCTAAAGGTGTGTAAAAATTTGATGGCTAGGATCCTTTGGTTGATGATGTTGTAGGGAATTTTCTAGTGTCTTTTTTAATGATAGATCTGTTTTGTGTAAAACAGGCATTTGAAATTGATTCAGCCCAAAAGTAGGTGGGCAATCTGGCATAAGCAACCATTGTTCTTGCTACTTCTACCAGGGTCTTATTTCTTCTTTCAACAACTCCATTATGTTATGGAGTTCTTGGAGCAGAAAAGTCATGAGAAATTCCTTTACTTGTAAGGAAAGTCTCAAGTTTTGTATTTTTAAATTATGTTCCATTTTCAGATCTGATCCTTCTTACAAGCAATTTCAATAGATTTTTAGTTTTTCTGATGAAATTGATGATTAGATCTGGGGTTTCACTCTTCTTTCTGAGAAACTCAACCCAAGTGTACCTGGAGTAGTCATCTACAATGACTAAAATGTATTTCTTTCCAGAAAAACTTGCTGTTTTAATAGGTCCACATAGGTCCATGTGTAAAAGTTCCTGATTTTCAGTAATTGTTTTATGTGAGCCTCTTTTTGATTTTCCAAGCTCACATGCTTCACACATTTTAACCTTTTTGGATGAAATGAAAGGTAACCCTTTTACCAGATTCTTATTTGCCAGTTGGTTTATTGTTTTGAAATTTAAGCGGGCTAATCTTTTGTGCCATAACCAACTATTACCTTTATTTTTTGTTGAAAATAAGCATAATTTAGGATGCTCAATTTCTTCTTTAAAGTCAAAGTAATAGATGGAATTTCTTATTCTTTTTCCACTTATATAAACTTTGTTATCATCTA
The DNA here is from genome assembly GCA_030545235.1 of Helianthus tuberosus. NCBI lineage: Eukaryota > Viridiplantae > Streptophyta > Magnoliopsida > Asterales > Asteraceae > Helianthus > Helianthus tuberosus. The sequence goes on from CM060375.1 coordinate 56,728,709, forward strand.
AACCAACTACTAAACATTTTTTCTGGTAAGGAAGTTACCTGGAAGCCTCTGTCACAAAATTGCCCATAACTTGGTAGGTTATATTTCAAACCTTCAACATAGGCAACATTCTCAATGGTTAATGATCCATAATGTATGGTACCATAACCCATAGTTCTTCCCATAACCCCATTTCCAAAATTTACAAATTTACGCTATTTTTCTTGATAATTACTGAGTAAGCTCCTTTCGCCAGTCATGTGCTTGGAGCTTCCAGAATCGCAGTACCAGATCTACTTCACATGACGGTCTTTGGGTTCTGATGAGCTGGAGCTTCCATCAGAAGTTGTAGCCATCAAACAGAAATTGGCCATTTCCTCTTCTTCTTCATCAGAAGAGTCATCGGTTAGCCAGGTATCTGTACTTGCTATTAGGCTAACTTTCCGTTTTTGATGTTTAGCTTCTTCAAGCTTCTTTTCATAGTAAGCTACATCTTCAGCTTCTTGTTTTTGCACTCAGATGCATAGTGCCCCTTTTGTTTACATCTGTAGCAAACTATCTCTGCCTTTCCCTTCTCCTTGGTTTGTGGATCAGTGATTATTACTCTTTGTGTTTAGAAACAAGAGCAATATGTCCTACATTGTGGTTTGATTTCTCATATATTTCTTCCTCTCTTGGGACAATGATGCTATAAAGATCATGCAGATTCATGTTCCCTATTTCTAGCGTGGATACCAAGGTTACTGTGAGACTTCTCCACTCTCTGGGCAAGGCATCCAAAAATTTTACATTTCTTTCATCCTTTGACTTCTCAATACCAAAATTTTTAAGGTTATTTAACAGTTTTGTAAACCTATTGTATGTTTCTGAAACACTCTCACTTTGAAGCCTTTTGAATCTTTCATAACAGGAAACATAGTGTGTTCTTTTGTTTCTCTTCATTCTTTCTCCTCCTTCACAAAGATTTTCCTACTGATCCCATATTTCCTTAGTAGATGCACATGCATCTACTTGGGAGAATATGTCATTTGGAAGTGCCATTATCAAGAGTGATTTGGCCCTTTCATCAGCCTCCACCATATCCTTATCTTATTTGCTCCAATGATTTTCTTGTTTGGGTGCAAAAGAGATAGGGATTTCTGGTGTATGCTCAGTTGCTGGAACAAAAGGAATTTCAATAGTGGGTCTATGTGGGCCTCTCTCAATGGATTGAAACAGTGCTCGATATGTCCATTAAGAAAATTGATCATCCTGATTTTCCATTGGGGGTACTTTTCTTTGACCAAAGTCGGAGGCTTTGATATAGATCCAATGTTGAAAGCATTGTTCCATGTTTGAAAGTTTGCCATTTTTAGTAAAAGAGATTGTTATCAAAAAAATGAGAAAATGATCTTTTTGAAAATAACTTATTCAATATGCTCTAATACTAATTGTTGATCCCAGATAAGATGTCCTTTGACTAAGTATGGCAAATAGATTTCAACAAGTATGAAAATATTGTGCGGAACTAGAAATCAAACTTTCAAGAAACAATAACTTACAAATGAATGCTCAAGAATTCTGTAGTGAAGGGTAATGGAGTTTGTGGTACATGTATTGAATGCTTGGCTCAACCCATTTAACCTTCGGTGTTGACATCTCTATTTATAGAGAATCTGGGTCATGAATAAACATTTATTTATTCATGCACTTGCTCTGCACAAAGTAGCTTTTTGGCATATTCATTGAATCCGTGGATGTCAACTTGCTACATTCCAAATGTATCAGGGCCTTATCTCTAAGACAAGTTGGCTCATCATAAATTCTGATGACCAGCTTACTAGAATTTTGTTGAGTTTAATCATCAGAAATTCTGATGATTAGAGTTTACCAGATTCTGATGTTAAATACCAGATTTATCATCAGACTTATCAGAATTGCCTATTCTAATCGTCTTCTCTTTGTCTTGATCACTTTCTAATATTTGTTAAAGATGTTTCCTTCTTTCTTCTCTTGTCCTGTTATCTTGTAGACACCTTTTTTATTGATCTTCTTGACTGTATCTTCAGCATATGATAAGGTTGATCATTTTTTTCTTCAATACTTATATAAAAGTTTCTTAACACGTTTGTGTTATTAACAGGTCAGGTTGTGTTGAGACATTTTTGGTAGTTAACGGGCCAGGTTGATTCGATATGCTTCGGGCCATTAACGTATCGGGCTGGATGGAAACGTTTCCGGTCGGGACGTTTGGTGTTGCTAACGGGGTCTGGTCGGGCTGGAGCGATAAATTTTGGGTCATTAATGGGCCGGGTCGGTTCGATACGTTTTGGGTCGTTAACGGGTCGGGTTGAGACATTTTGGGTCCATTACGGGCTGGGTCGAAACGTGACCAGTCAATGCTGTGTCGGGTCATGTTAAGATGTTGCATGTCAGCGAGGACTGACCAGGTTGAATAGTTGTGGGTAGGTGGTATGTCGGGTCGGGATGTGGCGTTGCGGGTCGGCGGCGGATTTTGAATTCCTTTAGTTTGGATTGAGACGTTTTAGACATGGATGAACGGTCGAAGATTCCAATGACTTTACTTGATTTTTTTTCAACATTTGGAAGGATTTTGAATTCCTTTAGTTTATGGAATTTGAAGGAATTCATTTACAATTCCAATTCCAATGCTAACCGAATATGATCAAGAATGGAATTGAGATTCCAGTTTCATTCTGTGTTGATATGAAGAACATAAGAAATGGAATCTAAATTCCAATTCCATTCAGGATTTGGAATTGGAATTGGAAGGAATTGGATTTTGAATTTAAACATTCCAATAGGAATTGGAATCAAAACTCCATTCTTAATGTGTTCGTTTGGCAAATAAATTGGAATCTACCAATCTCGTCTTGTCCTCGGGTGAGCCAATTCGGGTCAATAGCGGCTGGGTCGGGTCTAGAAAATTTAGGTCGTGTTGGATCAGGACGGGTCGAGACATTTCGGGTCGGTAACGGGCTGGGTCGGGTCAAGTCTTTCTTGGGTTGGTCCGGTCGAGACGTTTCGGTTCATTAACGGGTCGGGTCCGGTCGAGACGTTTCATGTTGTTAATGAGCCAGATCGGATCAAGACGTTTAAAGTCGATAACGGGCTAGGTCAGTTGAGACGTTTTAGGCCATTATTGAGTGGGCCTGAATTGAGACTTTTCGGGACGTTACTGGGTCGAGACGGTTTGTGCCGTTAAATGGACCAGACCAGGTTGAGACGTTTCGGGTCGTTAACGGGCCATGTCAGTCCAATATGTTTCGGGTCATTAAGACATTAACAGGTCAAGTCGGTTTGATACATTTCGGTCTACTAACGAGTCAGGCTAAATCAAGACGTTCAGGCCATTCACGGGTCGGTCCGGGTTATGACGTTTCAGGGCTTTAACCAGTCAGTTCATGTCGGGTTATATATTAAAACTGAATATAAGTTAAGGTGCTAAATCTGCCATTAATGCAAAATTCATGGTATGCTGAGGGTCCTTAAGGACCGTATGTTTATACCCTTGTGTTACACACGGTGTTATAAATAACTTACGTGTCTGAGGTCCCTTACGAACCATATCCTAAACCCCTTACAATCTACAAGGGGGTTAAAAATAATTAAATCTTGCTCAGAGGTCCCTTACGGACCCTAACCTTATATCCTTACGGTCCGTAAGGACTTTGCAACGTGATCGTAATAATGAAGGTATGAATCCCTTGTGATAATACCCTCCGACGATCAAGTTAAGTGGGTAAAATGACGAGTCAAGCATGTTATATATAAAACTCAAAACTAGAAAAATATGCATTTGCAATAATTGAACTTTTAATTATCTAAACCAATTATTTTGATATCATAACAGTTTTTATAAACTTATTAAGTTTATTTTGACATGCCAACTCGTCATATTCTGTTAAGACTTCAATTCTATATCGAAAGTAAAGCAGTTTGACTTTTGCTTTGACTTTCGATTCTAGCCCATTTTGTCTTCTTTGGAACCCAATTAAGGCATGTTATGTGACTATAATATTATAGGGAATAACCCTCTGAGGTTATACCTTTTAGTCATATTATTTGAAGGATAAATTGACGAGTCAACTTTATATACTTTTAAAAATGTCAAAAACACCCTTTTGGCGTATAAATGGTTTTTAAACCTAAGAGGCCTATTATTTGACCTCAAAACTGATCATATAATATTTTGAAATATAATTTGACATAACGGACTCGTCATAGACCCATTTGACCTTTCGATGCCATGTTTACGCATATGACTAGTTTAATATATATATATATATACACATATATATATATATATATATACATACATATATATATATAGGGAGCCTCTAAAATGAAAACCACCCCCAGTTGTAAGAACCATGAAAACCAGTCTCCACCAATCATATTCTGCCAACCAAAAAGGTAGTTTGGTCATTTACCCCAAATGTCTAATCTCTCCTCTCTTTTCTCTCTTCTCTTTCATCTTTGTCATTAAAATTCAAATCCATTCATTTTCATCTCTCTCATCGAGAGACACCTGCAACTCCCACTTGAAGCCCCTAAAATTCAAATCCATCTTCATTTAACCAACATAAAACCCTAGAATAACAAAACCAGCTGCACTCCCCTTCCTTCCCCTCGTCCGATCAAGCTCCTCCGGTGACCGGAGCTCCGGCCAATTCCCAACTCACTCACACACACCTCTTAACCTACAAACCCTCTTTCCCTCTTTGTATCATCCTGCACACCCTCATATATGTGGTGGCCGGTGGGTGACGTCGAAGCAGCGGCGGCGGCGCAGTGGTGGTCGAGCAGTTCGGGCCAGCAATGGTGAAATAAAGATGACGATGGTGACTGGCTTGGCAGCGGTTGATGCTCGGTTCGAGGATTATCGGTGGTGGTTCCGACGGCAGCGGCGGACCGTCGGGACTTCGGTGCAGGCCCACAGCGATGACAACCAACCTCTGTTCCTCCCCTAATCATTTGGTCAGTTTATGTTCTCCTGTGTTTGTTTCAAATCCGATGTAATTTATAAATTGTGAAATGCTCTTGGGTGATTAATGATTAACTATGTAGATGACAAATTTGAGTGAGGTTATATTGAACTGCATTTCATTGTATACCTGATTTTTATTATACACAATGAAATGATGTGAAAATTGTATTTTGGAATGATAAGAACAAGCTGCTCTGTATATGATTCAAAAAAAAAAAACATTCTGCTATTGTTGTAGTATGTATTCATCCTTGATTTCTTGCACTTTCGCAATTTGAAATATGACTTTAGAATTACAAGTTAAGAATTTAATGTTTCGGTATGTAACACCTCGTAAAATCACGTCCAATGACGTGTTGACACGTGTACTAAACCCTAATAAAGTCAAACGTTGACTATGAGGGACTAATTTTGCGAAAAATCAAAACTTTGAATGCGAAAGGACTAAAAGGGTCAACATGTTTAGACTATGCCTCTGAATAACGTTACACGGTATCCATAACCACAAATGAGCCATTTGTTGGTCGAGAGGAGCCGTTTGCATAATTATTTGAAAGTTTGCGCGTCGAAGGGTTAAAAGCGTCAACATGTTAATTCTTACCTCTGAGTGACCTTTTAACAAAACTAGAGCTTCATGATGTATGATTATACTCTCTTGAATACCCAATATTGGCCATCTAAGGGTTTTATGCCAATAAGTGATGTTACGCGCAAGTTTGCAAGTTAAAGGGGTTAAAAGCGTCAACATGTTTAATTATACCTCTGAGTGACCTTTTAGAAACCCGAAGTAGTGTGATGTTTGATAATACTCTCGAGAATGCTTAATATGGATTGCATAGGGCCTTGATGCTATTAAACGATAATAAGCGCAAGTTGCGCGTTAGAGGGACCAAAAGCGTCAACGCCTATAACTACACCTTGGGGCGACCATTTAAGCGAATGGGAGCGTCATAATATTTAAGCATATGCTCAGGAATACTCCATATAGGCCACAAAAAGCTTAGATATCGTTAAACGATATTACGCGTTACTTCGTGCGACAAAGGGACTAAAAGCGACGACTAGCGAAACTACGCCTTTGAGAGGCCTTTTGAACAAACCGAGAACTCCGTATTACTCAGTCGCACTCCTGAGTGTACCTAAGGTTGACTGTTAGAGGTTTTGAACCTTGTCTTAACATGTTATGATGGATTAGAAACTTTAATGCCAAAAATGCCAAATATGAAAATTTAAGAGATGATTAAAATGTGAAGGGACTGTTCTTGACAAACCTTCAAAAGTTGTTGCTGAACTTAAATGAACCTGATATAAAAAAAATTAAGGACCATATATGTCGTTTATGGCACAAAAATAAGACAGGGACTAAAACAACAAAACTGCCAAACTGTTGTTGGACTGGACCTCAGTCGCGGGCCGCGACCGCCGGGCTGGATGCCTACGCGGGCCGCGAGCTATCAGATCTGCAGCATATAGTTTTTATTTTTAGTGGTTTCAGCGCTTGTTTCCCACCAATTGTATTCTAAAACCATTTTTATAAAACCTTGGACTTGTTAACTGATTTATTAACAGGTTTTACACCTGGAATAATCCTAGCAAACCTCTAGACACATGGCAAGATCATAACAATTCTAAAAATCTATAAATAGGTCAAGGAATTCTCATTCTCAACTTGCATCTCATTCCTTTCTGGCTATCTCTCTCAATTCTAAGAGGATCCTGAACATTTTGGGAACCTCCTTCAGTCCCTAGGACCTTATGTAAGTCTCCTTTCGTGACAAGTTTATTTTATTTGGCTTAAAAAGCCGAAAAGTCAAGCGTTTACGACAAACGCTTTGACTTTTAGTTAGACCGTAAACGGTCAAGCCACTGTTCGCAACGAACATGTCTACGTGATCATAATTAGGTAGGTATTAAACCCTCAAAAGGGCACCTTCTAAGAATCACGTTTGCTTGGTCAATTGACGAGTCAACGTAATATTGTTTTAGAAAGTCAACGGGCCAGTTTTCGAATTAATTGCAATATACGTTTAGAAGTATTCTAAAATACGTTTTATCATTTAAACAACTTGGTAATAATTATTATAATATGTGTAAACATGTTCCGCTCGTCAATTCCAGTTTTAGGGTCGGTTCGCAACCGAAAGTCACGAAGTTTGACTTCTGTGTTGATTTTCGATTATGAACCGAGTTAGATTAGTTTGCTAGTGATTTTAGGTTCCGTTATAACCGTAATTTAATGTAACATAACCTTATAAGGTTATATTACACGATCATATTAGAAATATGAGTTTTTGCACATTTTCCGTTATTATGCTTAACTTTGACTATTATGCCCTTATAATGTAAAAACGAGTTTTTTTTTGATATATTAGTATACCAATAGCTTTGTTACTGATATATAAGCATGTCAAATTAATTTGACGTCATTTTCTGGTCTCAAACTAAAGTTATGCACGATATCGTAAAACTTAACTTTTTTTTAATTAAATTACGCTTTTGTGCATAAATCATGTTTAAACCCAAATTTTGGCACCGAACTCATTACCTACTATTTTGATATTATTTTTAGGGATTTTTGAAATTTTTGGTCATATTATAAACTGACCATATCATTGAGTTCTCGTATAAATCGATAAATGACGATAATAAACTTTTTGTTAATAAAATGAGTTTAACATATGATTAACATGTCAAACCTTTTCCTACTAATATTATATGTTAAATAAAATATTTTAAACATTTAAGGCTGATCAAAATCTCAGAATTCCTTAAACATCTTGAATATCGTCAATTACCGACTTTTACGATAATTAGGTGCATAGTATGGTTTAAAACCATATTTAACACCTAAGACTTGTTACCTACTAATTTTAAAATTAAATTTTGAAACGTTAATAGTAAGTATAACTTGAACTCGGACTTCCAAATTTGACCTTAAAATCATATGTGAAATGACCAAAATGCCCCTACGGTGCTTAGTTTGGCCATGAATGGTAAACCTCACATATGTATGATATCTTACTGATATAACAAGATAAAATAAATATTTTTATAGAATGTTTTAGACCAGAACATCAGTTTATGTTTAAACCTCTTTTTTAAATCCTAAAATGACCAAAATGCCCTTACGGGACTTAATTTGGTTTTAAAATCTTTTTGGGCATAATTGTTGATATCCTACTGATATCACAACATATTTAAAGCATAATAACTTATTGAAGTTGTACATGACCCATCCGGTTACCCGTTACGCATATACGCGTTCGGTACGGTTTAGGTAACTAGTTTGCATATATTAGCGGAAACGTGTCAAACCTTATCATTTTAACTTCAAATTCCATAATGTATTTAGTTTACCCATATTATAAAAGTCTTCATACTTGTTGGGTCTAAATTACATTTTATTCCGGTCATCGCTTAATCTAGCGTATCATACCGTTTCTAATACTTTAAGTTAGCCGGTCTAGGTCTATGACCTAAATAAGACCCGTTAGCATTCTAAATTGGTTAGATATATTACCATCATTCTAGACTAGAGCCTCCCGGTAAAAGCTATCTGCATTTAATTAGATTGGATACGGCTGAGTTATATAAATCTTGTTGTAAATCAAGAAGTAGCTCAGGGAAATACTTTTAACTTATTTTCCCTTATACGGGCTTGGGATACGTTAAATTATTACCGCTTGATCGGGTGTAGAAACCTTTTAATCGGAAATGGTTAAATTGTATAATCCCGTTTTAATCAACGTTGCTTAATAACAAATAACATTGGGGGTTAACAACCGTGTCCTGGATATCCTTGGCTCATTTAAAAAGCGTAAATGGCCACGACTTAAGCATGGGGTGTAGGCATACACCTGTCAGTTGCGTATGTAAAAGATATACTCATTTCCTGGTGTAATCCGCCGTGACTTTATATTTGTGGTGTGTTGTTTAATCTTGTTCGGTTTATTTAATACCGGCCCTAAATGTTGGACAAACATGTAAAACTGATACAAGATTGTTATTAATATAATTGTCCCAAGTTATAAAGAATATTTGTGCCTTATGCATTTAAATAAATTTTTATAAAATATTTTCGTGCCTTGTGCACCTTAACCAATTTTCATAAACATTTTGAAATGTGTCCGTTAATTGTATTTACCAGTGTAAACTGACGTATTTTCAAAGGACTAAGTGACAGGTATTATACGCAAATAGGCTGGGAGCTACTTGGTGTTAATAAAGGATCTTGCAAATCCTTTGGATGCCCTAAAGTCTACTAAAGTTCATTTTGGTACATTTTATATAGATCCGCCTGTGGATTTAATGTTGCAAGCTCGTATGTAATTATCCTTTCGGTATTTTCAGACATTTGGGTTTGTAATAATATTCTATATTCCAAGACTTCCGATGTGCTATTCTGTATATGTTTGACTATGACGATATCAATCTTACGTCACGATACTCCCCACGGGGCCCACCGGGCTGAGCTGTAAATATCGGGGTGTGACAGGTTAATCTCAAATGACACAATAGCATATTCCTTAGACCTTCTGAGTCTAGACTTAACATAGGAATGCTCTCATCCCTATTAAGTAAATATTGTTTTCGATTTTTTGTGTTTTAAATATGTCGCCAAGCAAAGAAGCCGTTGATGGAGATTCTTCCCGTCCGAAGCCAAGAAATGCTAAACTTCATACCACGGCTAGAATGGGCGTGCGACCGGTTTGGAGGAAGACATTTATGGACTCATTCCTAAAACCAAACCCATTGAATTTTTAAACAGACTACGGAGTCCATACAGGAGATCCCTGAGGCTCCCATATTGAAGATGATACATGTGGATGCTATTAGTCCCCATTTCCTACCTCCAAGTTTTAGAATTCCAAACTTGGACTATACCAGTCAAAACCTAATCCGTGATCCATGTAATTTCTTTAACCATTGAATCCTTGGATTCAACTTCTGAAATGGATCCAAATTTGAAATACTTACTTTATTCACTAATGTTTTCAGTATCCCTACCATATACGGTAAACAAAGAAGAGAAACAATCGAAAGGAAGCAAGAAAGGCATTAGAGAATCCTTCTTCCACAATATTCATTATCCTTTAAGTCCCTAAAAAACCTATCTCTACTATATAGTCCCTGTGTGGACATACCTGTTGACTTAAGACCCTGTATGGGCGTTTGCTATTTAGTCATTTCATGGACATTATATTTTAATATAGTCCGTTTATGGACATTATAATTCAATAAAGTCCCTCGCTGGGCATGCTATTTCAATATAGTCCTTTCATGGATAAGTGATTTTAATAAAATCCCTTTTGTGGATACACTATTTAAATTGTCCCTTCGTGGACTTGGTATTTCATCATAGTCCTTTCGAGGACATGTCACTTCACTATAGTCCCAGTGTGGACATATCTTATAGTCCTTATATTGACTTATATTATCTTTTCAGTCCCCGCGTAGACTAGTATCCCTTCAAAGACCCTATAAGGACCTATTTTTCTATGTAGTCCCTACTTGTACATTTGTTTATTATAATTCTCTAATGAACTTATCTTTCGATTTAAGTCCCTGTGGGGACAACTGTTCAGCAAAGTCCTTTTGTGTGCATACTGTCCAACATAGTCCTATTATGGACATGTTATTTTATTAAAACCCTTTTTGGGATATACTATTTAGAAATAGTCCCTAGCGGACACGAGATTTCACTATTGTCCCTATACGGACTTATAATATTTTGAAGTCCCTATACGAACTTATAATATTTTAATAATCCCCATACGGACTTATAATTTCCTTTTAAGTCCTTTGTGGACAAATATGATACTAAAAGTTCTGATTAAGGCACTATTGTAAATTTCCTAATAATTTATGGGAAGCTTTGAAAATTTTATATAGGTATTCATTTCGTCCTTTATGAAACAATAGTATCAATTTTATTCGAACTTCATCGATCTGCTAAATAATCTTAAAAGATCTTCTTAATGGTATAACCTAGCCAATATGTCAATACAGACATTCTATGATGGTAAAACCCTCTTAAGACAATTAATCGTTGTTAACATCTAAGAACATGTTAACACTCCTGGCAATGTGACTTGAGAAACCACACCAGCCGTCAAGGTATTTGGACTACGTCCAAGCCTTAAAGCCTGTATGATCGAATTAGATCATGGAAAGTATCATCAATGTGATTATCATAATATAAACATCCATTAGTGATGAAGTGCCTACGGGCTAAACTTGTTGTCCAATAAGGCAACGACAGTTGTGGTCTATGACCCCTGTCTAAAGATATTGGACTACGTCCAAGCATAATAGTCTATATGATCAATGCGATCATTACTAATATCATCTGATACGATGATCATATTATTTAACATCCTTAATGATGTCTTGCCTATAGGCTATAACATAATGTCCATTTGAGACATTGACATTGTGATCTATATGATTCCCTAACCAAGGTAGTGAGCTATGCTCAAGCCTAATAGTCTACATATGATCAATGCGATCATGACTAATATCATCTGAAACGATGATCACAATATTTAACATTCTTTAGTGATGTTTCGCCTACGGGCCATATACTATATTGTCCATTAGTGACATTGACAATTATGACCGTTATGGTTATTGTCCAAGATGATGGGCAATGCCCAAGCCTCATACTATATAAGATCGATAAGATCTTGACAGATATCTTAAATTACGATAATTATATATACATATATGTATAAATGTCCATTAGTGATGTCCTTTGATTGGCCTTTGTGGCAAAATAAATTGTCTTTTAAGCAATGACAGAAGTGGTCTATGACTCTCTGCCCAAAGGTGAAGAACTATGTTCAAACCTTAAAATCCTTGATCAAATAAGATTGCGGCTATTATATTAACGTCCTTTGTGACCAAGCTTTTTGTGCCATATACATTTGTCCTTCGTGAGAAGGCCATTGTGCCATATACCGTTTTAATGTCCTCTGTGACAGGCCTTTTATGCCATATTTTATAATATTCTCTAAGACATGCCTTTTGTGCCATACTTATATGTCCTTTGCGACAAGGCCTTCGTGCCTTATGACTATTATATGTCCTTCATGACGAAGTTATGTTTCATAATTTAAATGTCCTTGTGACGAGCCGTAGAGCTATATAAATCGTCAATATAACAAAGACAGTTGTGACATTGATCCCCTGTCAAAAAGGGTAATGGACTCGGTCCAAACCTTAAATGCCATTGATGGTCCTTTGTGTGAGCTAGGCTAAATATAATCGATATACATTCAAATAACATTCATTAGGAATGTTCATACGCTATTAGCCTATATGGTTTAATGATACCATGGCTAATTTATGTTAGGTCGTCATGATGATGACTCGCTATTGTAATGCAACTAAACAATTGTTTAATTTGATGTTTAGTACCAAGATTCGAGTATGGAAAACTCGGATCAGACAAATAACAGTCGCGATACTAATGATGCGACAAATGCTAATGATGCAACAAATGTGAATCTCAAGGTTAATGGAGTTAATCTCCAAGCTGTGATGGACGCGGCTGTTGGAAAAGCTATAATAAAGGTCATGAAAAAGTTCAAAGAGCCGAGTGCTACTTTCTCTAAATCACATTCCTCTGCTCATGAGAAGAGCTTTATTCATACTTCGAATGCGAAGAATAAGCCAAATAAGATGATAAAGCGAGGAGCCCTGTTCCTCTAAAGGATGTACTTAAAAGTACTTTGTCTCTTGCAAGCCAAGAGACTTCAATGGCAAAAAAGGGAGCCACTGATTACATAAAATAGATGGATGAAATAGAAACCATTATGTATATCAGCGTTTGCGCTAAGAAGGACATTGTGAGGTAAGTATCACAGTCATTCAATGGCGATGCCCTTAGTTGGTGAGGACATTAATAAAGTCCACAGGAAAGATACCCTCATACAATATGGGATGGTCCAAGTTTATAAACCTTATCAGAAAAAACTTATTGTCCGCAACACGAAATGGAAAAGGTGGAATTAGAATTTTCTGACTCTCACCATAAAAGTTCTAGACTGTTGACAGTATGTTACAGACTTTAATTTATTGTCTGGGATAGTGCCCTAGTTGGTAACCCAGAATCTTAGCATAATGCACTATATATTGGTGATTTAGCGTCGGAAATTAGAGGGCATATTGAGGCTTCAAAGCATGCTTCTTATAAAATCACTTATGGATCTATCTCAGCCACTCACATTAGATGGGTTAAGAAGTGAATCAGTCAAAGCTGAGACTGCCATGAAAAGGAAAAGGGAGAAGGATAACTCCCAGAAATCTAAGGAGAAGGACAAGTTAGGATTAAATAGAACCAACAAAAGTCCGATAAGAAACCTGTATCCAAGACTTGCAACAAAAGACACTGGGACAGTGTTTAACAGACTGAAGGTCAAAGCTGTGTGACATCTGTAGTTCCCTGAATGTAGAAACATAAGAGTGTTGTATGTTTCGGCTGTGGCGTTACGGGCCACATCAGAACTAACTGACCTAAAACTATTAAAGATGGTATAGATAAGTATAGAGAGACTAAGAATGGAGGCACCTAAACTCTCGTGATGTATGCCAGAAGCAGTTCATATCAATAATGACACCAGGTACATCCCTTATCGTGAATCAATGATATTGTTGCTAAGAATCCTGTTTTGATTCAGGTACTACTAAGTCTCCATAGATCATAAGCTTAGAAAACTTTTAGAATTTTCCCATAAGGACTCCAGATATTGAGTATAAGGTAAAACATACCGACGAAAATCATAGGAACCATTTCTTCTATTATTGTCGGAAAATCTTCGTTCAAAATCTATAGTACTCTTTCTTCGGGTGGAGTACGACAATATATGTTATTTTATTTCATTTTTACATTGATTTCTATCAACTACCAATGCCAGGCTGTATGATAAAAGCGCCATATGAGGATTGGCGTATCCTAGTGTATCCCTTAGATTACTTCCATGCCTGATCACTATGGAGGTTTAATGCATGGAACCACTAAGATATCCCAATGGTCATATTGTACTAAAGTCGACTAGTGGTATTCAAAGAAGATATTCAAAATAGAAATGTCCAATAAGTGTCACTAATTAAAGCATCCATGCATTCGTAAATGAAATGTGTCATTTATATGACACTGGTAACGATAGATGAACTGAAGCCTGAGATTTAGAATATCTCTGTAATCTCTGTGTGTCTTGATTATCTTCTTCTTAGAACTACCCTGTTTACCTCCTAAGAGGTAAGTAGAGTAAAGATTAACATCCCACCTAGGGTTGCATCTATTGTAAAAGCTCCAAATCGGTTAGTACCAACATAAATGGAAGAACTAAGAACCAATCAGACAAGCTTTTAGAGAAGGTTTCATAAAACCTAGCTCATCATTCTGAGAGCTTCGTTATTTTTTGAAGAAAGACAGTTCAATGCCCTTGTGCATTGATTACCGCAAACCTAACTAAGTAACGATTAAAAGTTACTATCAGCTGCCCAGGATCGTCGATTGGTTCGACTAACTATGAGAGTAGCTATTCTTTAAGATTGATTTAAGTAATAATCAGAGTGACTATCTCACCCTAATTTAGTCCTTCTATGACTAATAGTTGTTATATAAGTATCAAGGCTGCTCCTTTGGAGGCCTTGCATAGAAGGAATGTTAAACGTTCGTTTATTGGACATAAGTTTGGAAAGACCAATTATCAGGACCTGAAGTTACCCTGGAGACAACAAATGAGATCATACGAATTCGTAATTGTCCGAAAGCCGCCAGTTATCGGCAGAAAATCAATCCTGACAAGAGTCGCAAACCTCTTGAGTTATCAATAAGGAACAAGATTCAACAGAAAGTACCACCCTAGAAAGGTGTGCGGCATTTTGATATAACGGGCAAGTTAAACTCTAAATACATAGGACCATTCGAGAAAATCAAATCTGTCAAGATCGGTAGCCTATAAGCTAAAAACTTATCTAAGGAACTTGGTGGAGTTCACAATGTGTTCCACACTTGTGAACTAAGGATATGTCTAGCCGGTAAATCGATAGCATTATCACACAATGATGTGCAGATTAATGAAAACTTATGGATTGATGAGAAACCTTCTAATTTTAAAAATAAATTTTAATACTTTAACAGTAAGTATAAGTCTTGAACTCAGACTTCCAAATTTGATCTTAAAAGCATATGTGAAATGACCAAAATGCCCCTACGGTGCATAGTTTGGCCATAAATGGTAAACCTCACATATGTATGATATATTACTGATGTAACATGATAAAATAAATATTTTTACAGAATGTTTTAGACCAGAACATCAGTTTATGTTTAAACCTCTTTTATAAATCCTAAAATGACCAAAATGCCCTAACGGGACTTAATTTGGTTTAAAATCTTTTTGGGCATAATTGTTGATATCCTACTGATATCATAACATTTTTAAAGCATAATAACTTTTGGAACTTGTACATGACCCATCCGGTTACCCGTTACGCATATACGCGTTCGGTACGGTTTATGTAACTAGTTTGCATAAATTAACCGAAACGGGTCAAACCTTATCATTATAACTTCAAATTCCAGAATGTATTTAGTTTACCCATATTATTCAAGTCTTCATATTTGTTGGGTCTAAATTACATTTTATTCCGGTCATAGCTTAATCTAGCGTATCATACAGTTTCTAATACTTTAAGTTAGCCGGTCTAGGTCTATGACCTAAATAAGACCTGTTTGCATTCTAAATTGGTTATATATATTACCATCATTCCAGACTAGAGCCTCCCCGTAAAAGCTATATGCATTTAATTAGATTGGATACGGCTGAGATATATAAATTTTGCTGTAAATCAAGAAGTAGCTCAGGGAAATACTTTTAACTTATTTTACCTTATACGGGCTTGGGATACGGTAAATTATTACCGCTTGATCGGGTGTAGAAACCTTTTAATCGGAAATGGTTAAATTGTATAATCCCGTTTTAATCAACGTTGCTTAATAACAAATAACATTGGGGGTTAACAACCGTGTCCTGGATAGCCTTGGCTCATTTAAAAAGCGTAAATGGCCACGACTTAAGCACGGGGTGTAGGCATACACCTATCAGTTGCGTATGTAAAAGATATACTCATTTGCTGGTGTAATCCGCCGTGAGTTTATATTTGTGGTGTGTTGTTTAATCTTGTCCGGTTTTTTAATATCGGCCCTAAATGTTGGACAAACATGTAAAACTGATACAAGATTGTTATTAATATAATTGTCCCAAGTTATAAAGAATATTTGTGCCTTGTGCACTTAAATAAATTTTTATAAAATATTTTCGCGCCTTGTGAACCTAAACCAATTTTCATTAACATTTTCAAATGTGTCAGTTAATTGTATTTACCAGTGTAAACTGACGTATTTTCAATGGACTACCGACTAAGTGACAGGTACTATACGCAAATAGGCTGAGAGCTACTTGGTGTTAATAAAGGATCTTGCAAATCCTTTGGATGCCCTAAAGTCTGCTAAAGTTCATTTTGTACATTTTATATAGATCCGCCTGTGGATTTAATGTTTCAAGCTCGTATGTAATTATCCTTTCGGTATTTTCAGACATTTGGGTTTGTAATAATATTTTATATTCCAAGACTTCCGTTGTGCTATTCTGTGTATGTTTGACTATGACGATATCAATCTTAGGTCACGATACTCCCCACCGGACTGAGCTGTAAATATCGGGGTGCGACAGGTTGGTATCAGAGCCAACGTTTGAATGAATTAAACACTAGCCTTTAGTATTTAATCTCAAATGACACAATAGCATATTCCTTAGACCTTCTGAGTCTAGACTTAACATAGGAATGCTCTCAACCCTATTAAGTAAACATTCTTTTTGATTTTATGTGTTTTAAATATGTCGCCAAGAAAAGAAGCCGTTGATGGAGATTCTTCCCGTCCGAAGCCAAGAAATGCTAAACTTCATACCACGGCTAGAATGGGCGTGCGACCGGTTTGGAGGAAGACCTTTATGGACTCATTCCTAAAACCAAACCTATTAAATTTTTAAACAGACTACGGAGTCCATACAGGAGATCCCTGAGGCTCCTATATTGAAGATGATACATGTGGATGCTATTAATCCCTATTTCCTGCCTCCAAGTTTTGGAATTCCAGACTTGGACTATACCAGTCAAAACCTAATCTGTGATCCATGTCATTTCTTTAACCATTGAATCCATGGATTCTATTTCTGAAATGGATCCTGATTTGAAATACTTACTTTATTCACTAATGTTTTCAGTATCCCTACCATATACGGTAAACAAAGAAGAGAAACAATCGAAATGAAGCAAGAAAGGCATTAGAGAATCTTTCTTCCACAATATTCATTATCTTTTAAGTCCCTATAAGGACCTATCTCTTCTATATAGTCCCTGTGTGGACATACCTTTTGACTTATGACCCTGTATGGGCATTTGCTATTTAGTCCTTTCATGGAAATTATATTTTAATATAGTCCCTTTGTGGACATTATAAATCAATAAAGTCCCTTGATGGGCATGCTATTTCAATATAGTCCTTTCATGGACAAGTGATTTTAATAAAATCCCTTTTGTGGATACACTATTTAAATAGTCCCTTCGTGGACTTGGTATTTCATCATAGTCCTTTCGAGGACATATCACTTCACTATAGTCCCAGTGTGGATTGGTTCGACTAACTATGAGAGTAGCTATTCTTTAAGATTGATTTAAGTAATAATCAGAATGACTATCTCACCCTAATTTAGTCCTTCTATGACTAATAGTTGTTATATAAGTATCAAGGCTGCTCCTTTGGAGGCCTTGCATAGAAGGAATGCCAAACGTCCGTTTATTAGACAGAAGTTTGGAAACACCAATTATCGGGACCTGAAGTTACCCTGGAGACAATGGATAAGATCATACGAATCCGTAATTGTCCGAAACCTGCCAGTTATCGGCAGAAAATCAATGCTGACAAGAGTCGCAAACCTCTTGAGTTCTTAATAAGGAACAAGATTCAACAGAAAGTACCACCCTAGAAAGGTGTGCGGCATTTTAATATAACGGGTAAGTTAAACTCTAAATACATAGGACCATTCGAGAAAATCGAATGTGTCAAGATCGGTAGCCTATAAGCTAAAAACATATCTAAGGAACTTGGTGGAGTTCACAATGTGTTCCACACTTGTGAACTAAGGGTATGTCTAGCCGGTAAATCGATAGCATTATCACACAATGATGTGCAGATTAATGAAAACTTATGGATTGATGAGAAACCAGTATCGATTAAGGATCAACAGGATTAGAAGCTCCGAAAGAAAGCATGTACATATTATATAGGTCAACTGGGATGCCGTAGAGGCCTAATATACTGTGGAGGTTAAGTCCACTATACGACAGGAAGTACTTCCATCTTTTAAGCAAATCTTGAGGTCAAGATTTCTTTTAAGGGGGTGAGGATGTAACACCTCGTAAAATCACGTCCAATGATGTGTTAACACGTGTACTAAACCCTAATAAAGTTAAACGTTGACTATGAGGGACTAATTTTGCGAAAAATCAAAACTTTGAATGCGAAAGGACTAAAAGTGTCAACATGCTTAGACTAAGCCTCTGAATGACGCTACACGGTATCCATATTCACAAATGAGTCACTTGTTGGTCGAGAGGAGCCGTTTGCATAATTTTTTGAAAGTTTGCGCGTCGAAGGGTTAAAAGTGTCAACATGTTAATTCTTAACTCTGAGTGACCTTTTAACAAACTGAGAGCTTCATGATGTGTGATTATGCTCTCGCGAATACCCAATATTGGCTATCTAAGGCTTTTATGCCAATAAGTGATGTTACGCGCAAGTTTGCAAGTTAAAGGAGTTAAAAGCGTCAACATGTTTAATTATACCTCTGAATGACCTTTTAACAAACCCGAAGCATCGTGATGTTTGATAATACTCTCGAGAATGCTTAATATGGATTGCATAGGGCCTTGATGCTGTTAAACGATAATACGCGCAAGTTGCGTGCTAGAGGGACCAAAAGCGTCAACGTCTATAACTACACCTTGGGGCGACCATTTAAACGAACGAGAGCATCATAGTATTTAAGAATATGCTCGGGAATACTCCATATAGGCCACGAAAAGCTTAGATATCGTTAAACGATATTACGCGCTACTTCGTGCGACAAAGGGACTAAAAGTGACGACTAGCGAAACTACGCCTTTGAGAGGCCTTTTGAACAAACCGAGAACTCCTTATTACTCAGTCGCACTCCTGAGTGTACCTAAGGTTGACCGTTAGCGGTTTTGAACCTTGTATTAACATGTTATGATGGATTAGAAACTTTCGTGCCAAAAATGCCAAATATGAAAATTTAAGAGGTGATAAAAATGTGAAGGGACTGCTCTTGACAAACCTTCAAAAGTTGTTGCTGAACTTAAATGAACCTGATATAAAAAAATTTAAGGACCAGATATGTCGTTCATGGCACAAAAGTAAGACAGGGACTAAAACAGAAAAACTGCCACACTGTTGTTGGACTAGACCTCGGTCGCGAGCCGCGACCGCCGGGCTTGATGCCTACGCGGGCCGCGAGCTATCAGATCTGCAGCATATAGTTTTTATTTTTAGTGGTTTCAGCTCTTGTTTCCCACCAATTGTATTCTAACACCATTTTTATAAAACCTTCGACTTGTTAACTGATTTATTAACTGGTTTTACACCTAGAATAATCCTAGCAAACCTCTAGACACATGGCAAGATCATAACCATTCTAAAAGTCTATAAATAGGCCAATGAATTCTCATTCTCAACTTGCATCTCATTCCTTTCTGGCTATCTCTCTCAATTCTAAGAGGATCCTGAACATTTTGGGAACCTCCTTCAGTCCCTAGGACCTTATGTAAGTCTCCTTTCGTGACAAGTTTATTTTATTTGGCTTAAAAAGTCGAAAAGTCAAGCGTTTATGATAAACGCTTTGACTTTTAGTTAGACCGTAAATGGTCAAGCCATTGTTCGCAATGAACATGGCTACGTGATCTTAATTAGGTAGGTATTAAACCCTCAAAAGGGCACCTTCTAAGAATCACGTTTGCTTGGTCAATTGACGGGTCAACGTAATATTGTTTTAAAAAGTCAACGGGGCAATTTTCGAATTAATTGCGATATACGTGTAGAAGTATTCTAAAATACGTTTTATCATTTAAACAACTTGGTAATAATTATTAGAACATGTGTAAACATGTTCGGCTCGTCAATTCCAGTTTTAGGGTCGGTTCGCAACCGAAAGTCGCGAAGTTTGACTTCTGCGTTGACTTTCGATTATGAACCGAATTAGATTAGTTTGCTACTGATTTTAGGTTTCATTATGATCTTAATTTAATGTAACATAACCTTATAAGGTTATATTACACGATCATATTAGAAAGCTGAGTTTTTGCACATGTTCCGTTATTATGCTTAACTTTGACTATTATGCCGTTATAATGTAAAAATGAGATTTTTGGATATATGAGTATACCAATAGCTTTGTTACTGATATATAAGCATGTCATATTAATTTGACGTCATTTTCTGGTCTCAAACTAAAGTGATGCACGATATCGTAAACTTAACTTTTTTTAATTAAATTACGCCTTTGTGTATAAATCATGTTTAAACCCAAATTTTGGCACCGAACTCATTACCTACTATTTTGATATTATTTTTTGGGTTTTTTGGAATTTTTGTTCAGATTATAAACTGACCATATCATTGAGTTCTCGTATAAATCGGTAAATGACGATAATACCCTTTTTGTTAATAAAATGAGTTTAACATATGATTAACATGTCAAACCTTTTCCTACTAATATTATATGTTAAATAAAATATTTTAAACATTTAAGGGTGATCAAAATCTCAGAATTCCTTAAACATCTTGAATATCGTCAATTACCGACTTTTACGATAATTAGGTGCATAGTATGGTTTAAAACCATATTTAACACCTAAGACTTGTTACTTACTGATTTTAAAAATAAATTTAATACTTTAATAGTAAGTATAAGTATTGAACTCAGACTTCCAAATTTGACCTTAAAAGCATATGTGAATTGACCAAAATGCCCCTACGGTGCATAGTTTGGCCATAAATGGTAAACCTCACATATGTATGATATCTTACTGATGTAACATGATAAAATAAATATTTTTACAGAATGTTTTAGACCAGAAAATCAGTTTATGTTTAAACCTCTTTTATAAATCCTAAAATGACCAAAATCCCCTTACGGGACTTAATTTGGTTTTAAAATCTTTTTGGGCATAATTGTTGATATCCTACTGATATCGTAACATATTTAAAGCATAAAAACTTATGGAACTTGTACATGACCCATCCGGTTACCCGTTACGCATATACGCGTTTGGTACGGTTTGTGTAACTAGTTTGCATAAATTAGCCGAAACGAGTCAAACCTTATCATTTTAACTTCAAATTCCAGAATGTATTTAGTTTACCCATATTATACAAGTCTTCATACTTGTTGGGTCTAAATTACATTTTATTCCGGTCATCGCTTAATCTAGCGATCATATCGTTTCTAATACTTTAAGTTAGCCGGTCTAGGTCTATGACCTAAACAAGACCCGTTAGCATTCTAAATTGGTTAGGTATATTACCATCATTCTAGACTAGAGCCTCCTGATAAAAGATATCTGCATTTAGATAGATTGGATACGGCTGAGTTATATAAATCTTGCTGTAAATCGAGAAGTAGCTCAGGTAAATACTTTTAACTTATTTTCCCTTATACGGGCTTGGGATAGAGTAAATTATTACCGCTTGGTCGGGTGTAGAAACCTTTTAATTGGAAATGGTTAAATTGTATAATCCAGTTTTAATCAGTGTTGCTTGATAACAAATAACATTGGGGGTTAACAACCATGTCCTGGATATCCTTGGCTCTTTTAAAAAGCGTAAATGGCCACGACTTAAGCACGGGGTGTAGGCATACACCTGTCAGTTGCGTATGTAAAAGATATACTCATTTGCTGGTGTAATCCGCCGTGAGTTTATATTTGTGGTGTGTTGTTTAATCTTGTTCGGTTTATTTAATACCGGCCCTAAATGTTGGACAAACATGTAAAACTGATACAAGATTATTATTAATGTAATTGTCCCAAGTTATAAAGAATATTTGTGCCTTGTGCATTTAAATAAATTTTTATAAAATATTTTCGTGCCTTGTGCACCTAAACCAATTTTCATAAACATTTCCAAATGTGTCAGTTAGTTGTATTTACCAGTGTAAACTGACGTATTTTCAAAGGACTAAGTGACATGTACTATACGCAAATAGGTTGGGAGCTGCTTGGTGTTATAAAGGATCTTGCTAACGTTTGGATGCCCTAAAGTCTGCTAAACTTCATTTTGTACATTTTATATAGATCCGCCTGTGGATTTAATGTTGCAAGCTCGTATGTAATTATCCTTTCGGTATTTTCAGAGATTTGGGTTTGTAATAATATTTTATATTCCAAGACTTCCGCTGTGCGATTCTGTGTATGTTTGACTATGACGATATCAATCTTATGTCACGATACTCCCCACCGGGCCCACCGGGCTGAGCTGTAAATATCAGGGTGTGACACGGTAATTCATATTTGTACTATCATTTACCTATTGTTCAAACGTAAAACGTAAAAAGTTTAACGTAAAATGTAAAACGTAAAAAGTTTAACGTAAAACGTAAAAATTTTAACGTAAAACGTAAAAAGTTTTACGTAAAACGTAAAAAAAATTAACGTAAAACGTAAAACGTAAAAAGTTTAAAAAGTTTAACGTAAAACGTAAAAAGTTTAACGAGAAACCAAAAACGTAAAAAGTTTAACGTAAAACATAAAACACAAAAAGTTTGACGTAAAACATAAAAATTTTAAAGTAAAACGTAAAACGTAAAATGTTTTACGTAAATCGTAAAACGTAAAAAGTTTTACGTAAAACGTAAAAAGTTTAACGTAAAACGTAAAACTTAAAACTTTTTCTACGTAAATTGTAAAACGTAAAAAACCGTGTGATAAAACGACGCCTAAACAAGGGGCGTGAATGCGGCGCATAAAAACGTCGCGAACGAAAACGGGACGTAAAAAAACCCGCGTTAAAACGGGACGTAAAAAACGGCATGTTAAAAAAACGACGCTTGAAAAAGCCGAGCGTAAAAAACGGCGTGCAAAAACGACCCGTTAAAAAACGATGCGTGAAAAAGCCGGGCGTAAAAACGGCGTGCCAAAACCGGCGTGCAAAAAAATTGTCTTGTTAAAAAAATTTGAATTTAAAAATGCTTTTAATAAATAAATTCTTTTTAAAAAATAAAAAGTAATACAATAAAACAAAAAAGTAATAAAAAAATAACAAAGACTAAAAGACAAAAAAGTGTAATTTTACTAAACTTCACTTTGGATTAAAATATTAAATACATAATAAGATAAAATGTATTTAATATTAATTTTAGTTACTTTTAATCTCATCCATCCATCCATCTTGTTGATCTAGTGGTTAGGAACTGGTTCTCGCGGTTCTTACAACTGGAGCTGGTTTTCAATTTAGGGTTCCCCTATATATATATATATATATATATATAGGACAAAGATCCGTTAGGAACCACCCCTTATTGCGAGAACCGCGAGAACCAGTGTGAACACAAACAGTAATTCCTAAAAAAATCTAAAAAACACCCAAATTTTTTTTTTTTACTATTTTTTTTGAAAAAATCGCTATATTTTGTTAATAAAAAAATAAAAAAAAATTTCAAAAAAAAAAAAAAAAATTTTGAGTAACAGTTATCCATGCACATGTGCATATGTGTCGTTTCTTTGCCAAATTCCGTAATTCATTACAAATAATAGTCAATTGCACTTTCATTTACACTACTACGTGTAATACACTATTTTTTACATTACCAATTTTAGAAATGCACATGTGCATCTATATGTATCAACAGGAAATAAGGTGTTTTGGTACACTACTTTCTCTTTCATCTATCATTCCATCCATAATACACAAGCATGCACATGTGCATTTTTGTCATTTCTTTGACAAATTCCGTAATTCATTACATATATTAGACCTAATTATGCACTACCATTACCTCCTACCATCCATAATACAATACCATCCATAATACACTACCATTACCTCCTACCATCCATAATACAATACCATTACCTCCTACCATCCATAATACAATACCATTAACAATATTTTCACTTTATTACATGTATGTAAACACCATTTATACCATCCAATCAACATATTACATAAAAAATTGACAACTATAACCAAACCATCAACCACTAGATATAACTAACCAAAAAACATGTATATGGGTCTACTTCTCCATTCAAAATCACAAACTTTTTGTACCAAAACACGTTATATCATGGTTATACCTAATTATGCACATGTGCATTTTGAATATTGGTAATGTAAAAAGTAGTGTATTACTAATTGTATTGTAAATTAAAGTGCAATTGTCTATTCCTGATAACGTATTACCGAATTTGTTGAAGTAATGATACATATGCACATGTGCATGGATAACTCTTACTCGAAAAAAAAAAAAAGTTTTTTTTTTTTTTTTTTTTTTTTTTTTTATGAGAACGAAATATAGCGATTTTTTATTAAAAAATATTAAAAAAAATAAAAAACAATTTTTGAGTGCTTTTTTGATTTTTTTTAGATTTTATTTTGTGTTCACATTGGTTCTCGCGGTTCTCGCAATAAGGGTGGTTCTCGCATGAACCTTACCCTATATATATATATATATATATATATATATATATATATATATATAGAGGAGGAGTTGGGTGGAAAGTGGTTTTTTCCTAAAAAGTATAGGAAGCAATAAGAATTGGACATGTGGCATTGAAAGATTTTAACTAAAAGGGCATTTATGTACTTTCACATTCTAATTTTATGTTTGGAATTTATATTCATTAACTAATATTGCACGTACTTGAGTTTGTAACTGATTCTTTCCATGATTTTCGGATTTTTTGTTGTTCTCGATTTCAAAACATACGTATGTATCAAATGTTCGATCGTTATTTGTTCACAAGCTTCAGTCGTATTTAATATTATTTTGCTGAAAGGAAAATTATGGCTTCAAACACACTTGTTGATTGTGGAGATGGTAATTACAGAAATTTTTTGTTTACTATTATAGTTTTGTTTGTAAATTATTAACGTTTATCTGGAAAATCATCAGCATGTTCTTGGTAATGCTGGAGGTTTTCTTGACGCTGTGTTTTACCATCCATGCTGGTAATACTGGAGGATTTCTTGACATTTTGTTTTAACAGCAAGCAGATTAATACAGTTGTGTTTTATCATTCATGTTGGTAATGATGGAGGATTTCTTGACGCTGTGTTTTACCATCCATGCTGGTAATGCTGGAGGATTTCTTGACATTGTGTTTTAACAGCAAGCAGAGTAATACAGTTGTGTTTTAGCATTCATGTTGGTAATGATGGAGGATTTCTTGACGCTGTGTTTTACCATCCATGATGGTAACGCTGGACGATTTCTTGACATTGTGTTTTAACAGCAAGCAGATTAATACAGTTGTGTTTTAGCATTCATGTTGGTAATGCTGGCGGATTTCTTGACGTTGTGTTTTACCATCCATGTTGGTAATGCTGGAGGATTTCTTGACATTGTGTTTTAACAGCCAGCAGTTTAATACCATTGTGTTTTAGCATTCATGCTCGTAATGCTGGAGGATTTCTTGACATTGTGTTTTAACAGCCAGTAGTTTTATATCTTGTTTTGTAGTGTTAGAGAGAGAGAGACGAGAGAAAGGGAGAGAGAGAGAGAGAGAGAGAAAATCGCAAGAAATGTGGGGTGGTTTATGGAATGATAGTTATTTCCATATTTAAAATAAGCTAAATGACATATCTACCCCTGATTAATTAAATAATCCTATTTTTAAGAAACACATATTACCAAAATGCCATCAATATGATCTCAACCATTAAACACACCTATTGGATGACCCAGATCACTTCCTAGACTTTCTAGGAAAAACACACTTTCCGTAGGATATATATATAACCTAGTCGATTTCGGTTTAAACTTTTCAAAATCACTCCAGTTCAGAATGTTTGGTTAAATAACCTATATCGATTGAGGCTTCGCACTCAGAAGGATATAAACCACATTCAAACCAGTCCGCGCTTATTCTAGCGAAACTAAACCTATTCCTAAGTTAACGGGTCAAGTCTATGGAACTTACCTATGACCCGTAGATATTATAACGGATAACTAATAATGTTCATTCCGGACTATAGAACCCCCCCCCCCCCAGATCATCGGACTTGGGTAAAAAATACTTACACTTGAGGCTTTTGCTAAACTAAAATCGTTATCAGTTGGAAGCTAGCAAAAGGTAAATATTCTTAACTTAATTTATTTTTAAACTTGGGGTATGACAAATATGCCACTTGGAGCAGGTATTATATAAATGAGCCCTGAGATCTGCTTATAAATATAATACCTTGGTTTAATCCGTATTACTTGATAACTGAAACAATTGGGGGTTAATGGTACCGTGTCGCGGCGTCCCGACTCAAGAACTATTATGGCCATACTAAATAACGTGTCGGGGTAGGCATACTGACTATAACAAGCGTTATTAAACTTTGGTGTGTACCTTAATCATTATAGCACTGAAAATGACCAGCTATGATGTAACATCCCGAAAATACGAGTTCATAAATTTACAATTTAGTTGTAAGTAAAATAGTAAAATAAACTAACTAGAAATGACACTAACTAAGTTAGTTAGTCACTTATGTGTAGTTAGGGGTTCAAACAAACAAAAAGTGAAAGATGAGGGACTAAATGTGCCTAAATGGAAACTAATTTATTGAAATAATAAAATTAGAAACATAAAACACATTTGTCTGTGTTTGTTGAAATCGACCAACATCAGGGGCGACCCCAGGCTCCCTCTAAACCCTAAATATTTACAAAACAACCAAATTGAAGGTCCAAATCTGATCAAAAACGAAAATCGAGCATAGATTATTGATCCTCATCACAAGAGGATTACAAGGTATGTAAAATTTGATGAAAACTCTCAACTTGAAATTCTCATGAAATTGGGAAAATCTGAAATTATGGTTGCATGTGTGTCTTATGATGATTTAGGAACAACTATAGTGTCTAGGGACAAACCCTAGACAAATACAAGTTGAAATCATGTAAATTTTTAGTAAAATCCATGATCATCATTGTAGGTGATTAGTGGGTTATGTAGAAGTTGATAATCACTAGGAGATTGGGTGTTATTCTAGTGTAATTTGACAATTGTGAGGTAACTTCAGAATTATAGAAGCTAATAATTGTGTAAAATGGTTGAATGATGTGAAATTAGGGCTTAGTGATAAGCTAGAGACATGATATTTAATCATGTAAAATCTGCCCTTAAAGTGTTTGTGAAAATGCCTCTAAGAAGGCTTAAAACTGAAATTCAAAATTTAAACGCATAATTATGATGTTTCGGTGTATTATGCGATATAAGGTTTAAAGAGAGTTCTAAACATGTCTTAAATGAACTCTATAGGAAAGAGCGCAGGAGCGTCAAGCGGACAAGCGGGTGGCGAACCACGTTTGAAAGGCCTACTTTGAAGGTATGTAACTTGACCCGTTACATTGAATGAATTGTTGTTAAACTATGCGTTGTGGATTAAAAGTTGTGTTGATTGTAGCGACCTTGTTCATTACTTAATCCGTATGTTAAGAATTGGTTTGTAGTCGTTTGGTAGTCATCAAAATGGAGGATTTCCGTAGATGAACCAAACGGGTCAAATAATGTCACATTGTAATGATAATTTTGTAAATAAATAGAAATGGCGAAAATGGTCACAAGAGCACGAAGCCATGGGTTTGGTAATGAAGTGCCGGTGATAATAAGCCCCGGAAGTTGGGTAATAAACGCCTTAGGTTTGTTAGTCAATTAGTAGTGAATCATGTCAAGTAGAAATGGGTCGGATAATTTCATATGGTCATATTGTCTTTTGGTCCGTAAACAAATTTTTCGGTATGAAATTTGTAATAGACATGTCGGCAATGAATTTACAGACGCATAGGAAAAAGAATCACATAAAACGGACTTACGAGTCAAAAGTTATGGCCATTTTAAGTTGGGACTTGAATAAACATGGAGCTGGGTTTGTTCAGCATCAACAAAAGTAAGAGTCTGTTGAAATAGGGGCTAGGCGTCACGCGAGCCCCCTTGGCGCCCTCATTCCGGAAATTTTTATTTTTTTCTTTAATGTTGACCCATGGAACTTGTTTGTATCCATTTTAACTTGATCAAAACTAACTTTTGTTGTGGTTTTGATCTTAGGTGATGATGGAAATTAACCGGAAGATGATCGAGGAAACTTTTGAAGAACCGAACACTACTTACAAGCTTCCGCAATGTTTTAAATCTTTAATAGACTTTGTTTATGGGTTGTAAACAATTGTTAAAGAACTTTTGAAATGTTTTAACTTAGTAGTTAGTTGACTAAGGTTTATGCTACTTATGAACTTCTTTTATGAAATTTATGTTAATTAAGCATCTTTTATTTACAATGGTATAATCTATTATTAAATTCAAGTAAAATTAGACGGGTGTTACAAGTTGGTAATCAGAGCTTAAGGTTGTCAACAAAGTGTTCGGTTCAAGCTTGATCGATCGTCCGGTAAGAATTAACTTGTTATGCTAATAAATTAGGTCTTATGTAAGAAATGAGAAATGAATTGAGATGCCTAGGAAGAGTGTGTTAACACACTCAAACCCGGAAAGTGCTTAAATGTGAACGGTTAAAGCAAGTTAGGAACTTGGCTAAACCGAAACAAATGAAGCAATGTTATAAATGAAATGTTTAACGTTTAAATGTAAACATTTCAGTTTCAAGATGTCTGATGGGAATGATGATAATCCGGTGCAAACAAGCACCGAAGAAATGAAAGAGATAATTGCCGAAGAGTTAGGGAAGGCAATTGAAGGAAGTCTATCCGGGTTTATAGACAAGATTCAAAGCACGGTGTTGTCGCTTGTTGAAGAGCGAGTCAAAAGGTTGGAAGATAATGTCAACCTTATAAAAGAAAGGTCGGGAGAACGCAAAGGGTGTTCGTACAAGGAATTCATGGCGTGTAAACCGCCAATCTATAACGGGGAGGTTGACTCGATAATTTGCCAAAGATGGATAAGTGATGTGGAAGGGGTGTTTGAACGAACCCATTGTGACGTAGGTGACTTTGTTGCTTACGGAACGGGTCAATTGAGAAATCAAGCCAAGGATTGGTGGGACAATAAAAAGAAGGAAATGGGAGCTGAAGCGGCGAGGGTTATGACTTGGGACGAGTTTAAGGTACCATTCCTTAAACACCATAGTCCCAAAGCAGTTATTAACAGGATCAAAGGAGAATTTATCTAGTTAAGACAAAAGGGAGAATCAATTGATAAGATCACGGGCATCTTCATGGATAAGCTGAGATTCTGTGACGAGTTAGTCACCACTGAAGAGCAAAAGATATACTACTATTACAACATGTTGATTGCCGAGTACCGTGAGTTCATGACTTCGTCAAAGTATGAAACCCTCACCGAGATTATCAACACCGCCCGGGAGCGGGAAATAGAGTTAAAGAAACCAGTAGAAAGGGGCGAGGGGAGGGCACAAGATGTGAATCCAAGCCCTACAAAGAAAGCTAGAACTCCTGAATCGGGGAAGGAGGTGGAGGCTAAAGGCGGGTCGCCAAGTTGTAAAGTATGTGGAAAAGGGCACAAGGGTGAGTGCCGCTTCAAAGACAAGCCGTGCCTGGTATGTGGGAAGACGGGGCACACCGCATCACTTTGTCCCGGAAAAGTTTCTGTTTGTTACAAATGTTATCAACCCGGTCACAAGAAATCTGAATGCCCCGAGTTGGTGGGAAAGAGAGACACAAAAGAGTCTCCAACAGAAGCTCCCAAAGCGAAGGCTGGGTCCTTCCAACTCATCGCGGCTGAAGCGAAAACAGAACCCGATGTGGTCTCAGGTATATTCACAATTAACTCAATTCTAGCACGTGTATTGTTTGATACGGGTGCGAATAAATACTTCATTTCGCATGGATTTATTCGACATCCTTCATTTGTATTGACGAAATTATCTGTGCCCTTAGAAGTTGAAATAGGGGACAACAAAAGTTTTATAGTTTGTGATGTTTGTCGAGGCTACAAATTAAGCATCGACGATGAGGAATACTTGATAGACTTAATCCCGATGTCAATGGGGGAATTTCAAGTAGTCGTTGGGATGGATTGGCTATCTCAGCACCATGCAAAAGTCGTGTGTTTTCGTAAAGAGATAAAACTAACATCTCCGAGCGGGAAACACGTCACCATCTATGGCGAAAAAGGAGGTAACCCCATAGTATGCTCAATGTTGAAACCTCACAAGCTTATGAAGCGAGGATGCAAGGCATTCATGATATACGCAAATGAGCCCGAGAAAGAATCACGGAAGATTGAAGATGTACCGGTAGTACGAGACTATGAAGATGTGTTTCCGGAGGATTTACCGGGGATACCGCCTGAACGGGAAGTAGAGTTCGGGATCGAATTGATTCTGGGCGCAAAACCCGTAGCTAAAGCACCGTACCGACTCGCACCGTCGGAATTACAAGAGTTGCTGTCCCAAATTCAAGATCTGCTAGACAAGGGATTCATAAGGCCGAGTGTGTCTCCTTGGGGCGCACCGGTACTGTTCGTGAGAAAGAAAGACGGAAGCATGCGCATGTGCATTGATTACCGGGAGTTAAACAAACTCACGATAAAGAATCGATACCCGCTTCCGAGGATAGATGACTTATTCGACCAATTACAAGGTGCGAACTGGTTTTCAAAAATTGACCTTAGATCGGGGTACCACCAATTAAAGGTCAAGGAGGAAGATGTGCCGAAGACGGCTTTTCGTACGAGATACGGACATTACGAATTCCTCGTGATGTCATTTGGGCTAACAAATGCACCCGCGGCTTTCATGGACCTCATGAACCGGGTTTGCAAGCCAATGTTGGATAAGTCGGTCATTTTGTTTATCGATGATATTTTGGTGTATTCAAAAAGCGAAGCTGAACATGCACACCATTTACAAGAGGTGTTAGAGACACTTAGGCGAGAGAGGTTATATGCAAAATTCTCTAAATGTTCCTTTTGGTAACGAGAGGTACAATTTCTTGGCCACATCATAAGTGCCGACGGAGTATTGGTGGATCCGTCAAAGATCGAGGCTGTATCAAAATGGAATCCCCCGAAGAACCCTTCGGAAATTAGAAGCTTTTTGGGGCTTGTGGGATACTATAGGAGATTCATTCAAGATGTCTCCAACATTGCGTCACCGCTAACAAAGCTAACCCGAAAGAAAGAAAAGTTCATTTGGGGTGTCGATCAAGAAAGAGCGTTTCAAACGCTAAAAGAAAAGTTAACTCAAGCTCCAGTACTGACATTGCCGGACGGAGTCGAAGACATGGTGGTTTATTCGGATGCTTCACTATCGGGGCTCGGATGCGTGTTGATGCAACGGGGAAAAGTTATAGCTTATGCCTCGAGGCAATTGAAGATACACGAGAAGAAATATCCCACACATGATCTCGAGTTGGCTGCGGTGGTATTTGCATTAAAAATATGGAGGCACTACTTGTATGGGGTAAAGTGCACCATATTCACCGACCACAAGAGCTTGAAATACTTCTTCGATCAGAAGGAGTTAAATATGCGACAAAGGCGATGGCTAGAAACGGTGAAAGATTTTGACTGTGAAATACACTATCACCCCGGAAGGTCAAACGTGGTGGCGGATGCCCTAAGCAGAAAGACAGATTATGTCCCGATACGAGTACAATCATTGCAACTCATTGTGACCTCAGGCTTACTCGAACGAATTCGAGAAGCACAAGATGAAGCAGTAAAGACGGAAAACTGGAGAAAGGAAAGGATTGTTGGCCAAGTTAAAGATCTTGAAGTAAGCAACCATGGTTTGAAAACACGTTTCAACAGAATTTGGGTTCCTAACACATGTGGAGTTAAAAAGCTTCTACTTGATGAAGCTCATAAGTCCCGTTATTCCATCCATCCGGGAGCGACCAAAATGTACAATGATTTAAAGCAAAACTATTGGTGGCCCGGAATGAAAAGAGATGTGGTGAAGTACGTAGAAAAATGCTTGACATGTTTAGCAGTCAAGGCGGAGCGCCAAAAACCATACGGTAGACTTCAACCGTTGGAAATTCCGGTTTGGAAATGGGAACAAATCACCATGGATTTGTTGACCAAATTGCCCAAAACTAACCGCGGGTTTGATGCTATATGGGTAGTTGTAGATAGATTGACGAAAAGCGCTCACTTCATTCCGATTCGTGAGACTTATACATCCGAGAAGATGTCAGAGGTGTACACCAATGAGATCATAGCACGTCATGGGGTACCGATATCCATTGTGTCAGACAGAGATACTCGGTTTACTTCGAATTTTTGGCGTGAATTCCAAGAACAAATGGGAACTAAATTGTTCATTAGCACTGCTTACCATCCACAAACGGATGGGCAGAGTGAAAGAACAATACAAACGTTGGGAGATATGTTGCGGGCTTGCATTATTGACTTCGGGGGTAGTTGGGATGTCTATCTACCCTTGGTCGAATTTTCATATAACAATAGCTATCACACGAGCATTAAGATGGCCCCGTATGAAATGTTATATGGCAGAAAATGTCGAACTCCGGTATGTTGGGGTGAAGTGGGTCCACGAGGGCTAGCACCTACTGATATAATCCGAACTACGAATGAGAAAATCGACATGGTCCGAGCTCACCTAAAAGCGGCTCAGGATCGACAAAAATCGTATGCGGATAAACAAAACAGGCCGATTGAATTTCAAGTGGGTGATAAAGTAATGTTGAAAGTATCACCGTGGAAAGGAGTGATACGGTTCAGAAAAAGAGGGAAGTTGAGCCCAAGATTTATTAGGCCATTCAAAATCATCGAACGGGTTGGTAAAATGGCATATCGTCCCGAATTACCCGAGGAGTTGAGTGGGATTCATAGCACATTCCACGTGTCACATCTTCGTAAATGTTTAGCAGACGAAACTGCTCGTATCCACTACGATGATATTGAGGTTGATAATAGTCTCAACTATGCCGTAAAACAAGTTGCGATTTTAGATCGTAAAGAGAAGAGCTTGAGAAACAAGGTGATTAACCAAGTGAAGGTTAAATGGGAACACAGAAAGGGTGCAGATACCACATGGGAATCCGAAGAGGAAATGAGACGTCTCTACCCTATTTTATCTGGTACGTACTTTGGTTTCGGGGACGAAACCCTTTTTAAGGGGGATAGACTTGTAACATCCCAAAAATACGAGTTCATAAATTTACAATTTAGTTGTAAGTAAAATAGTAAAATAAACTAACTAGAAATGACACTAACTAAGTTAGTTAGTCACTTATGTGTAGTTAGGGGTTCAAACAAACAAAAAGTGAAAGATGAGGGACTAAATGTGCCTAAATGGAAACTAATTTATTGAAATAATAAAATTAGAAACATAAAACACATTTGTCTGTGTTTGTTGAAATCGACCAACATCAGGGGCGACCCCAGGCTCCCTCTAAACCCTAAATATTTACAAAACAACCAAATTGAAGGTCCAAATCTGATCAAAAACGAAAATCGAGCATAGATTATTGATCCTCATCACAAGAGGATTACAAGGTATGTAAAATTTGATGAAAACTCTCAACTTGAAATTCTCATGAAATTGGGAAAATCTGAAATTATGGTTGCATGTGTGTCTTATGATGATTTAGGAACAACTATAGTGTCTAGGGACAAACCCTAGACAAATACAAGTTGAAATCATGTAAATTTTTAGTAAAATCCATGATCATCATTGTAGGTGATTAGTGGGTTATGTAGAAGTTGATAATCACTAGGAGATTGGGTGTTATTCTAGTGTAATTTGACAATTGTGAGGTAACTTCAGAATTATAGAAGCTAATAATTGTGTAAAATGGATGAATGATGTGAAATTAGGGCTAAGTGATAAGCTAGAGACTTGATATTTAATCATGTAAAATCTGCCCTTAAAGTGTTTGTGAAAATGCCTCTAAGAAGGCTTAAAACTGAAATTCAAAGTTTAAACGCATAATTATGATGTTTCGGTGTATTATGCGATATAATGTTTAAAGAGAGTTCTAAACATGTCTTAAATGAACTCTATAGGAAAGAGCGCAGGAGCGTCAAGCGGACAAGCGGGTGGCGAACCACGTTTGAAAGGCCTACTTTGAAGGTATGTAACTTGACCCGTTACATTGAATGAATTGTTGTTAAACTATGCGTTGTGGATTAAAAGTTGTGTTGATTGTAGTGACCTTGTTCATTACTTAATCCGTATGTTAAGAATTGGTTTGTAGTCGTTTGGTAGTCATCAAAATGGAGGATTTCCGTAGATGAACCAAACGGGTCAAATAATGTCACATTGTAATGATAATTTTGTAAATAAATAGAAATGGCGAAAATGGTCACAAGAGCACGAAGCCATAGGTTTGGTAATGAAGTGCCGGTGATAATAAGCCCCGGAAGTTGGGTAATAAACGCCTTAGGTTTGTTAGTCAATTAGTAGTGAATCGTGTCAAGTAGAAATGGGTCGGATAATTTCATATGGTCATATAGTCTTTCAGTCCGTAAACAAATTTTTCGGTATGAAATTTGTAATAGGCATGTCGGCAATGAATTTACAGACGCATAGGAAAAAGAATCACCTAAAACGGACTTACGAGTCAAAAGTTATGGCCATTTTAAGTTGGGACTTGAATAAACATGGAGCTGGGTTTGTTCAGCATCAGCAAAAGCAAGAGTCTGTTGAAATAGGGGCTAGGCGTCACGCGAGCCCCCTTGGCGTCGCGCGGCGCCCTCATTCCGGAAATTTTTATTTTTTTCTTTAATGTTGACCCATGGAACTTGTTTGTATCCATTTTAACTTGATCAAAACTAACTTTTGTTGTGGTTTTGATCTTAGGTGATGATGGAAATTAACCGAAAGATAATCGAGCAAACTTTTGAAGAACCGAACACTACTTACAAGCTTCCGCAATGTTTTAAATCTTTAATAGACTTTGTTTATGGGTTGTAAACAATTGTTAAACAACTTTTGAAATGTTTTAACTTAGTCGTTAGTTGACTAAGGTTTATGCTACTTATGAACTTCTTTTATGAAATTTATGTTAATTAAGCATCTTTTATTTACAATGGTATAATCTATTATTAAATTCAAGTAAAATTAGACGGGTGTTACATATGATTTCTGGTTCCCGACTGTATGACAAGTATTGTAAAACTGGGGACTAGATAAAATCCCAAGAAATATTAAATGATTACCTACGGGTAAATAACGCCCTGGGGTAGGCATACTGATTATAACACGCGTTATTAAACTTTGGTGTGTACCTTAATCATTATAGCACTGAAAATAACTAGCTATGATTTCTGGTTCCCGACTGTATGACAAGTATTGTAAAACTGGTGACAAGATAAAATCCCAAGAAATATTAAATGATTACCTACGGGTTCTCTCTATCTATGAAACTCCTTTTGAAAAACTATTTTCAAAATAAGTCGGTTAATTGTATTTACCGGCGAAAGCTGACATATTTTCAAAAGATTGAACCACAGGTACCGAACATTGATATTAGGCTGGGAATCCGGGTCAGCTATGATAGAAGCTTTGGAATTTGCAACTCCTAGCTTAAGGCCTATGATGTCTAAAGTTCTTTTTATATTGATCCCGCATGTGGGCATGTACTTGAACACTTGTAGAAATTTTTATATATATTCAAGCCTTTTATTTAATTAAATATTTTTACTCCAATACTTCTGCTGCATATAAATTGTGACACTGTTATCCAATCGTTACGCTTAAACCATACCCTTTCGGGCCCACTGGAATTTGGGGTATGACAAGTTATAATAACTCGAGTTTGCTAAGGAATAATGTCAATAAGCAAGGATCTCGTCCCGATCTCACCTTTACCCAAAACCTAAGAGCTAGACAAACCGACACTCTATCTCCTCCCGGTCTCAAGAGTGGCAAAACACTACTTTCAAGGACTCACAAGGTTGCTTATATGGTTATCTAAGATAAGAAACCTCTAGAATGAACCACCAACACAAAGTCCATGGAAAATCATGCAAAACCCTAGATCTGAAACTACCAAAGTAACAAACTAGAGAACACGCAAAGTAACAATCATGCAAACCGATTATTAAAAGCATTTTATACGCATCATCATCAACAATTCAAAGATATTTTGCCAAAACATTACACCGAAATAGTTACAAATCACAAAAGAGTCATCAATACGACCTAGGTAGTCTTAAAGATTTACCTACTCATCATGTTCATAATCAAAGAATCCATAAAAATTAGAAAACATGTTTGAATCAGGTTCTAGAATGGAATGAAAACTGAATAAGACCATGAAACAATGAAAAACAAACCAATTTCACTTCAAATCTTCAATCTAAATCTTCAAACCTCACCTTATGACTCGAAATTTTCAATTCATGCGAAAACAGTAGCTTCTTGTCTCCCCTTTGCGATTTTGATCGTCATCTTGCATAAATACTGAACCCTAGGGTTTTTCATGCATCTGGGCTAATTTGGGTTGCTTACGACCCATAACCCTTTTAGGGTTATGAACTATAAGGAGTGCAAAAACAAATAATGACACAATGAGCGCCCCGGAAGAGTTTTGATGCTTACGAGCCGTAACCATCTTGATGGTCACGTATTGTAAGTCAAGAATTAGAGCCCAAACACCTCTTATTTGGATTGTCCTATTCGAGCTACACTAAATTCATATATTATATTCCTTGTAACTCATTTCCAAGCTCAAGATATGGCCGTTTGAAGTTCAGACTCTTTTCTACGCACTGTTTTGCCTTGCTTTTCCTCGTGTGCTCGTTTCTTCATAAATTTGACTCTATTTCGGCTCCTTTTGCACACATGCACTTGCAAAACATCAATTCACTGAGTATAAGCTATAAATTACCCCAAAAAACGACAGAAAAAATATAGAAAACATATACAAAATATAAGGGGAAATAAAAAGAAACATAAATTGTTTTTCAACACATCACCAGTCCTGAAAATCACAAGCCTTCACATTAAACCCTTTGGCTAAAGCTTCCTTTGCCATCTAGATCCTAGAATGAAGAATGCTCGGAGCAGCAGATCTCTTTGCACCAACAACAAGCTATTGCACCTCTTTCTCGTGCAAACCCTTGAGTTCCTCGTGCTCTTGCTGTAAGGAGAGAAACTCTAGGCGTTGTTTCTCCATGTGGCTTGACCTAGTAGCAGCAAGCTTTATCATATCTTCAATTTTCTTAGCAAGTTCTTCAACCTTCTTCTCAAAGGCTTTGAGATTGGCAATCAAATTAGCCAGGCCCTATAAATTTCATAATATTAAAATATATTCGGGATCCTGAAAAGTGGTTTGGATCTTGAAATTCTACTTACCAAGTTTTGTAGGGATT
Source organism: Helianthus tuberosus (assembly GCA_030545235.1). Classification (NCBI taxonomy): domain Eukaryota; kingdom Viridiplantae; phylum Streptophyta; class Magnoliopsida; order Asterales; family Asteraceae; genus Helianthus; species Helianthus tuberosus. The sequence continues at coordinate 56,766,300 of CM060375.1, forward strand.
GAAGCTTTGGCGATCTCAGCTGATTCCACGTTGTTAAAGGCTTCCAAAACTACCACCTCAGTAGCCTTTCTCTTCTTGCTCGCAGATGCCTTGGATCGAAGGTCGGGGCTCCTAGGTTTAACTGAAGTAGGTGTAGGATCCTCCTTCTTGACATATTTTTGTTGTTTTCTCTTTAAATTATATATATATATATATATATATATATATATAGTTTTACAAATAGTTGATTTGTATATATGATTATAGGGATATGTCACAAGGGGCTAAAGTTTCAAATTGTTGGATATACTGAAAGGGAATGCATGTGAATTTCAAACGTCATTTATGAATATTCTTCATCTCATCATTCGGTTTTAATTAGATTTTTATTTATTTTGTGGCTTACATTCGGTTTTAATTAGTCTTTACAAGGCTTGCATTCCAGATGTTCACAGAAGCTATGATTATTGTTCTTTCGTACTGTGCTTAGCTTGTTATCATGAGATGCATGACGGATACTTGCATTCGAAGATCGAAAATTTGAAAGAGAAAAAAATGATTAGAACCAAACGTTCAAAAAACAAACCTTGGAGATTTTTATCCGATGGACATATAAGTTTTCCACCTAAGCATATCGGTGGCTGTGACAGAGGTCTTTTGCGTTTAACGTCTTTCTACCGGTTATATCTCACGAAAGATCTAAAAGAAAGCGTAAAGCGTTTACTTTGTCGTATTCACCTCAAGAAACTGAACGGGCTATCCGATCCTTCCCCATGTTCACTATGCTAGAGAAGATGACCAGAGAAGATGGCCGGAGAAGATGGCCGGAGAAAGATGAAAAATTAGGTCACCAGAGAAGATGACTAAAGAAGATGGCGGTAGAATTAGGTGTTTTGCCAGGGTAGTTTCATTTAAAACAGAGTTTGAATATTGCACATTTGGTCCCTGCTGTTAAGGAGTTTTACAAAGTTACACGCGAGGGGTTTTAACATAAAAAAGTTAACTGGGTTTAGCTGAAAGGACACCGCCCGTAAATGATTGCAAACATAAAGGACATACAGTGTTATTTTTAAAGTTAAAGGACAGCGCCTGTCGAAACATTGAAACATAAAGAACGAAAAGTGCAATTTAGCCTTAAAAATGGGACCATTGAGTTTGGCATGGGTCTTCGACCAAACCAGTACTTTGTTGAGATGATTAACGTAAGTATTCAGTTTTCATCAGTTATTTTCCAGTCGTATGTTGTTATAGATTATTGTTAATTGTTATATCAGGTGGAGCAACCATCAAAAAGCAATGACAGACCAATACCATACAGTTTTAACAAGTAACCACCTCTAGATATAAGTAGTTGGAACGGGTCCTTGTCAGCTACATCTTGAGTTAACAGGACCTCCGCCACCTTGCCCAACTAATGTTAAGGTATCATATGAGAGTGATGATCTATATATACTATCACCTATACCCTTTGACATGTACATTTTGTTTTATATTAGGTGGAACAACCATCCAAAAACAATGACAGACCAATACCATACAGGTTTTAAAAGCAACAACATTTATATATAAGTAGTTGGAATGGGTCCGTGTGAGTTGTATCTTGAGTTAACAGGACCTCCACCACCTCCATGTTTTAATATGATAATGAGGATCTTTTTATATTATTACCTATAAACTTTCGATATGTACATTTTATTTTTACATAATGAAATATAAAATGATTCACATTTTGTGTTTTTTTTAATAATTTGGTAAATATTTTTTGATTATGTAAGTGTACTTATCTTTTGTTAGGCTAATGACTTATAGGACTCTAATTACTGTTGTAAAGTCAAGTGAGCACACACTTGATATTGTTTCCTATTAAAATTCCATAATTAAATAAGTCATAATTAAAATGTCACATATTTCATATAAGATCAAATATCCAAATAAAATACATAAGGTTTGTCTTTATTAATTACTAAGGAAAAAAAGCTCCTATGTGATCTTGATCCAGTTCTGTCTTCAGTTCTCACTACATGTATCATGTGTAAAAAGGTTTTGGGATTAATTTAGTTTGCATTTTAATTTGATAAAATAAACATGCAAGTTCATGTGTACACATATATAATGAACAATAAGACGATCAATCATGGATAAAATAAACCAAAACCAAATGCTTGTATCCCAAACCCGCAAGGGCGTGACTAAATGAGGTGGCGATACCAACTTCCCATAGTATTGAAAAAAGGTCAGCCAACGAAAGAAAGTGTGAGGCGATACCACATCCCATACTCATGAGGAAATGTCAGCCGTGAATCCACAATATGCTTGCTTTACTGAATTCAATAACCAAAACACAATAACCCAATGAACACATAACCAAATAATACATGAACTACAAACTGATATTGCAAGCTTGATATTGATTAAAAATGAATAGAAAAATTTGTGACAGGATGATACACCCCAAAAAGTTAATGCAAAAAGAGGAATAGAATTTACTCACTATTTGCAAAAATTTGATCCACTAAATTTACAACCACACAATTCGTGAAATTCGACAAGATAATTATCGTAAAAACTAATATAACAAACCCTAAAGATTTATCAAATAAATAACCAACAACTCTACGAAATTGGGTTCTCCTATTTGGGGACATAAAACACCCAATAAAATATTTAGAAAAATACCCCAAACCAATATTTTTATTTTCTAAATCAACTAAATTGTAAATAATTAAAAAACAATAATTTAACAGGCTAATCATTCAATAAATACCAAAATTATTCCAAATTATAGAAAATCCTTTAGCGGAATAACAAATCTGATTTTAGGTTTAATATGTATTGTATTTAAAATAATCAAATTTATAAAAGAATATATTTATTACGTAATTTTATAAGATAATTAATTGAAAATAACTACCAACAATTACAACCCGTTTCCTGACATATTTCCTTTGAGCAATTCTCCCGACGAAAAAGGAAAACAATTGAATTTCTTTAAAAAAATTCAACCCGTGTAATAAACAGGTTTATAACACTTACAAGTTAAGATGATAGTTAATCTAGATTTTTTAAAATCTTTGTAATAGACGGATTTATAAGCTAGTGTCCTTCATATTTTAATTTACCTCTTGTATTAAACAAGATTTGACTAAAGTGCCTCTCATGTAAGGGATAGGTACCTGGAATTTAAGAAATAACATGGATGGAGTTAATTTTAGGGGCTACAAAGGTTAGGAAAATGGCATTGGTTGTTGAAGTGTCATAAAATTCCTTTATGAGCTGACTTAACCACATGCACCAAAAACGTAATTTACTTTTTTCATTAAAAGGGTAAAAATAAATCCAATTTGCCCTTTTAATGTGCAAGACACGTGACCGAACTTTACATGCAAAATTAACTGTCGTTAAACAACAAGACATAAACTATCACAACATATGAACATAAAGGATCAACTTCATAGGTTCGTTATATTTAGGATTAAAAGTGAAATTCACAATATACCTAAAGGTCGAAAACTCAAATTTACTAGTAAAAGAATAACTTTATTTACATTATGATAGATCAAAATGATATTTTCTATAATAGTTGGGTTCCTTTTTGAATGCTCTTAAAATTCTTAGGGTGATTATTGTAAAATTTGCATTAGAGTAACCCCACACTTCCTATTTAAAAGAACACAATACCATTTTCATTATAATCACTTAATCACCGCCACATCCTTTCTTCTCTCATTCATCCACATCCTGACCCCAAAGATGGCATCTCTTTTTCGATGCAAATGTAAGAGCTTTTATTTTATTTTTACTTTTATCTAATTTGATTTGCCTCATAATCTTTCTTTACATTTTTAAAAATCACTGCTTGTTTTTAAAAGTACTAATTTGAGAATTTTGGTTTAATTAATTCTATGGACATGTATGCTTTGATTTTGTTGGTGTTGATGTAACATATACATATACTAACTCTGATCAGTTTGAAAATTTAAGAAATTCATTACCAAATACATTTTTAGAATTTTTATTTTTGTACAAGCATGTTCTATAATGGATCTATAAACAAATGAAAAAGAATTTGTAACACATATTTTTTTGTTCTTTATATGACGTGTAGTTATGAGGATTTTTTGTTCCTTATTTAACGTGTAGTTATGAGGATTTTGTGTTTTTTTTGTTTGTTTGTTTTGTTCGTTATAAATGTTATGTTTTCTATTATTCACCGATCTCACAGCATTTTGATGTGTAGTTATGAGGATTTTATGTTTTGTGCTTGTTTTGTTGGTTATAAATGTTAGGTTTCGTGTTATTCACCGATATCAGATCACAAATGGGTCTGCCTTATCATTTAGGAGTAGACTATAGCATGTTGATTGTTCATGGAGTTTCAAGGGCTCAATTGAGAAAGGTAAAATCCAAAACCATTCAAACTACTTGAGAAAGTCAAAGGCGAAATTGCAAAAAAGAAAAAGAAAACAAAGAAAGAAAGAAGGAAAAGAGTAGTCAAGCCATGTTGTAAAATAAAAAAATAAAAAATATAGTTTTATATAATCTTATATGGATTAAAACAAAATTATAATATTAAGGTGTGATTTTTAGTTAATAATGATGATCTCTCTCTCTCTCTCTCTATATATATATATATATATACATATATATATATATATTACCACCTAAAGCCTTTTGACATGTAAAATTGTTTTATATAAAAAGTAGAAGATAATTCAAAATTTATTTTGTTTTTTATTTTTCGTATGTGTTTATATTATCTAAGTTTGCTTGTCATATGCCAGACTTGTAGATCTCAAACGGCTCAGTGAAACCCGCGATCGGTGTTGTGTGAGGTAAACGCACACCTATTATTGTTTCCTAGTTTGATAACTGTATAGTCGTTCTATACAGGGTTGCCTACTTAATAAATAAGTAAACCCTATGTTTGGACCCCCAAAATTTTTGATTCTCATTTTTTTTATATCATGTATTTATATAAATATAATAACGAATATTTATATATGCAATTGGTTTAATTTACCTACAAATAACAATTGGAGTACAGTTTTTCTTTCTTCTGGATAACAATTGAAACTTTTAATTCTATTGAATTCAAATTGATTTGGCTTTCTTGTCATATTTAAACACCATATTTTAAAATAAAATTATTGCACTTGAGATGAACACACAGAACCCTAATTTAAATGTTTGAATGTATTATTATTCACTTTCATGTATCTTATTGATCATTGAAGAATATATAAACTTAAAAAAGTAAATATGTGGCTTTGCAACAGTGTGCTTGACCATGGCTTTTGGAGCTTAATAAAGCCAAAATTGCACTTTTCGTCCTTTATGTTTCAATGTTTCGACAGACCCTATCCTTTAACTTTAAAAATTACACTGTATGTCCTTTATGTTTGCAGTCTTTAACGGGCGGTGTCCTTTCAGCTAAACATAGTTAACTTTTTTATGTTAAAACCCTTCACGTGTAACTTTGTAAAACTCCTTAACAGCAGGTACCATATGTGCAATATTCAAATTCTGTTTTAAATGAAACTACTCCAGCAAAACACCTAATTCTCCGGTCATGTTCTCCGGTGACCGAAGTTTACAACTTCAGATGATCTAGAAGCTTCTTCCGGTCACGTCGAAGATCAATCTGGAAAAAATATTCGAGTTGGACACGGAAGCTAAACACACAGGTGTATGATGGCAAAATTGGTATTTTTGTTGTTTTCTCGTTAAATTATATATATATTTATATATAGTTTTACAAATGGTTGATTTGTATATATGATTGTTGGGATATGTCACAAGGGGCTAAAGTTTCAAATTGTAGGATATACTGAAAGGGAATGCAGGTAAATTTCAAACGTCATTTATGAATATTCTTCATCTCATCATTCGGTCTTAATTAGATTTGTAATTATTTTGTGGCTTACATTTGGTTTTAATTAGATTGTTGTCACGAGATGCATGACGGATACTTGCATTTAAAGATCAAAAATTTGAAAGAGACAAAAATGATTAGAACCAAACGTTCAAAAAACAAACCTTGGAGATTTTTATCTGATGGACGTATAAGCTGTCCACCTAAGCATATCGGTGGCTGCGACAGAGGTCTTTTGCGTTTAACGTCTTTCTACCGGTTATATCTCATGAAAGAACTAGAAGAAAGCGTAAAGCATTTACTTTGTCGTACTCACCTCAAGAAACTGAACGGGCTATCTGATCCTTCCCCATGTTCGCTATGCCGGAGAAGATGACCGGAGAAGATGATAGGAGAAGATGGTCGGAGAAAGATGAAAAATTAGGTCACCAGAGAAGATGACTGGAGAAGATGGCCGGAGAATTAGGTTTTTTTCCGGAGTAGTTTCATTTAAAACAGAGTTTGAATATTGCACATATGGTCCCTACTGTTATGGAGTTTTACAAAGTTATACGTGAGGGGTTTTAACATAAAAAAGTAAACTGGGTTTAGTTGAAAGGAAACCGCCTGTAAATGATTGCAAACATAAAGGACATACAGTGTTATTTTTAAAGTTAAAGGACAGCGCCTGGCGAAACATTGAAACATAAAGAATGAAAAGAGCAATTTAGCCTTAAAAAATGGGACCATTGAGTTTGGCATGGGTCTTTGACCAAACCAGTACTTTGTTGAGATGATAAACGTAAGTATTCAGTTTTCATCAGTTATTTTCCAGGTGTATGTTGTTATAGATCATTGTTAGTTGTTATATCAGGTGGAGCCACCATCCAAAAACAATGACAGACCAATACCATACGGGTTTAACAAGCAATGTAACATCTGTGCTTGTAATCATTGTGAACAGTTCAGTTATCAATAAAACAATGTTATTTGATCCCAATGTTTGTTTGGTTGTGTTTTACATTTTTCATGTTTTGACTTTTATTCAATTTCAAACTCTATATCGCATTCCGGAGAGTTATACGCAAACTTGTGCGTAAACGTAATCAGTTTAATGAGAAAAATACTCTGGAACATCAAAATATACTTAACATACCTTAAATAACCCTTACATAACTTAGAAATAAGTTTTGAAGGCTTTGGTATAGCAAAAACAAGTTAATTCGCTTACAGGGACTATACTTGACAAACTACAAAAGTATTCCAATTTTAACTGTAACGAACATTCCGGAACAAGACCATAAGTTAAACACACCTTAAATATCCTTTATATAGCTTAGAAATAGGCTTTGAGGGGTTCGGTGTGCTAAAATAAACTTTTGGGTCATCCAGGGACTAAAAGCGTCAAAAAGTGCACAAGTTTGCACTTTCGCGCATAACTTACGTTCTGAATACATCCGGACATCCAAAAATTTATGTAAGCACTATAATATTTTATTTTAGTGTTTGGCATAAGAATCCATTCGTCACGCAATTTGGATCGTTTTTCACGCTTGTGCGCATTCCGTCGTAATTAAGCGAACATCGCGCTCGTACGACCAAACGAACTAACATCCGGCATATTTTTGAGCATGTTTCATGTTCCCTATACTTTAACTTCATTTTAGAGCCTTGAAATGAGGTTAACGGGGTTTAAACGCATCGAAAATGGCCTTAAACCCGTTTGGTCGATCATTAGGATCCGACCAAACACATTAGGTGACCAAAGTATATAGGGAATAACCTTCCGAGGTTATACCTTATGGTCGCTTCGTTTAAGTAATTGTATGATAGGTAGTTTATATGCCTTAGGTATATTACCAAAATGCCCTTTTTACGACAAAATTCATTTTAAGCATATGTAACATAACTTTTGGTATCTAAACTGATTTGGTAACAATATTAGACATGTTAAGGCATATTTTACTTATCATAGGACTAGTTAGGCGTTCCGAACGCGTTTTACGCGAACGACGCGTTAAAGTAGCATAAGCTACCTAAACGGGTCGTAATCGGTCGTAAGCACTTAGGTTAGGTTTCATTTAGTATGTAGGATTTGTTAAACCATACTACCTGAGTTCCCATACTCATTTGGTTTACGAGCCCTCATTCTATCCGATCCTCCGATATAGGTCCGGTTTATTAACATAGTTACCTACATTAGGTGTCGTTTGATTCCGTGATCTCTAGCATTGCTTGGTGGTTATCTTAGGACTTCTGAGCAATCTCAAGTGAGTACATAGAACCCCCTCTTTTAAATGTTTTCAAGGTGTTTATGTGAGTACATAGACCCTCTTTTACTGTTTTCCAAACGTTTTGGGGTGAAACACATGTGCCTACTTGTTACTTTCATGCTTTTCATGCTTTCATATCATATGCTTGTTATGATCATTAGTACATTATAGTACATGATTTCATTACATTTTATGCTATGTATGTCCATTGTGTGCATATTTAGTACATTGTTTTACATTACATTTTATGCTATGTATGCCCATTGTGTGCGTACTTAGTACATTGTTTTACATTACATTTCTGCTATGTATGTTGACTGATAGCATGCCAGCACATTGATTTACATGACTTTTCTGCTTTGTATGTTAACTTAGCATACTTAGTACTTTGTTTTCATATGACATGTATACAATTGCTATAACATTTGGTTTGCACAAATGGGACTTATATACGTTCATTAACATTAGCTACGCCGCTCGGTAGTAAGTAGTGGTACCATAGGACTTGACAAATCCCATTCTTGACATCTCGGGTTTGTTTGGATGTAAGGAATGACTGAATCCGAAAACATTTATTTTGATAACCTTGACTAAAAGGGTTGTCCAACTGTCTCAAGGCTTGAATGTATGCGTTAACTTACCACATAAATGTTTGTATCAATGTAACATGCATTTACTTTACAAAACATAACTTTTTGATATATTCAAAATACTTTGTTTTGTACTTTTCTACATTTGGATTATGTGACAATACTTTACTTACAATACATAACATTTGTTACACATTACTTGACTACATTTGGACTTTTCAACATTTGACATGGCTTATACAAGAACTTTTTGACAATTGGTTTAAACATGGACTTTATACATTGGTGGTTTGGTTTGAGTAAGTGATTTAAGTAACGAGGCGTGTGTAATATGATACAAGCATGGTGGATACGCCGCTGGTACTTCCTATATATAAGTGTTTGTATGGTATTACATTTCGTAGCGTTATTCGAATCATTTCAATTTAAGACATATAACATTTTAAACAAATAACATATCTTCCACAAGACATTGCTTTACAAACAACTTATTTTATACACTTTATTTTACTTGGTTAGTCATTTAACCATGTATTATTCTTTTATGTATACATATCATCTGATCTTATCGCTTTTTAAATGATTTACAAAACAAAACAATTTACAAGGTTCATGACTAAATTTTTATTAAACATTTTCTTAAACTTAAGTCATGAATCCTATTTTCACAAAACCTATGTATCTCACAGGCATTTTTATGCTGACGTACCTATTTTCACATGTGTTTTCAGGAGCTGTTGCTTCGGGTGATGATCGTGACACTAGGGCGGACCTGTGCCTTAGAGACTTAAAATAAAGATAGAACTAGTTTAATTATGTTCTGAACTCTTTATTTCCTGTTTAAAGACAATGTAACACGCTTGTTTGAAAAATAAAATATAACTTTGTATGCCATGGTTGTGAAACAATTAATTCTGTTACAACACTCCCCGACGTTTTCCGCCACGTCTGGTTGTTCCACATGGTCGGGGTGTGACAGAAGAGTTGGTATCAGAGCCACAGGTTATAGGGAATTAGGTTATTAGTAATTCTTTGACCTAGACTATAACCTTTCTAGGACCCTAACACAAGTTGTCTTGTGTTTAGATCTTAAAACATACACATCACCTATCCTTAGGTGATTATCAAAACAAGAACCCAATTTTTCGAAATGATTTTTGAAAATCAATCATCTGTTTTTGAATGAATTATTACAAGGTTTTGAACCCTCTATTGTAAGGTTTTGAACCCTCTGTTATATGGTTTTGAACCCCTTTGGGTTTTCAAAATCTCGTCAAGGTTTTGGGTTTTAAATAATGTGAACACGTGCAAACTGGAAGAGTGAATGCCTGTACCCTGGGTTTTCTGTCTAAGGCTAGAGTGTTCGTATAAATCCACATAATCGGACCAGTCACTCTTACCTGGGAACTCTTGGGGTGAGTGTTCACTTATAGGAGAGCATGTCTTCGCGATACATTATTTTTGACCCATTTACTTTGATTAGTCGCTGTGTGTCGCTTGTTTCCTTTGCGATGCGGACAAGTGACCACCATCTTTGCTTTTGTTGATTTTGTTTCATCTCATTCTCTTCATCCAATCATCTCACTCGTTTCCTTTCATGTTTTCCTCTTTTAGAATGCCTCCTCAACGCGTAAACCAGATAGCGACTGCCGAACTGGCAGAAATCATTGCGCAGCAAATGGCTGCTCAATTCCCAAACCTCTTTGCTCAATGGAACCAAGCCAACAACAACAACAATGCTCCATGCAAATTCAAGGATTTTAACTCGGCTAAACCACTCAAGTTTAGTGGTTCTGAGGGAGCGACTGGGCTTCTTCAATGGTTCGAGAGCATTGAGAATACTTTCCATCACGTGCAGTGTCCTGACAATCGCAAGGTCGAGTTTTCTTCGAGTGTGTTTCAGAAGAGGGCTCTTACGTGGTGGAACGGGGTTATGAGAGATCGTGGTGCAGAAGTTGCTCTAGCACAGACATGGGCTGAACTTAGGGCCCTTATGATGAGGGAATTCTGTCCTCGTCATGAACAGCGTGCTTTGGAGAGAGAGTTCGATGACTTGAAACAAGATAGTGGCGAGCACAGGGTGTATACTGATAGATTTGAGGAGTTGAGTATGCTTTGCCCGACTATGGTTACCCCACTCGACAAGGCTATCGAAAGGTACATCGACGGCCTACCTGACTCAGTGCAAGACATCATTAATGGTAGTAACCCTACCACACTCCGTCAGGCGATCGAGTTAGCAGCGACATTGACTGAGTCGCAGGTTCGAAAGGGAAAGCTGCACAAAAAGGGTGACAAAGGTAAGAAGCAGTCGTCTGACAAAGAAGATAGCAAGAAAGGTCAAAACAAGAAGGGAAAGAATTCTGGTTCCTCAAAAGGGTCTAGGAAGCGAAAGGCTTCCCAAAACTATGCCGTTACTGCACAGGCCCAAGCTGCACCAAATCAGCCTGCGCAACCACTAGCCAAGAAGCCATATCTTGGCACTGCGCCTTTGTGCAACAGGTGTAACGGCCATCACCTACCACATCTCCAATGTCGTCATTGCACCAACTGTGGAAGAAGTGGTCATCTTGCTGCCACCTGCCGCTTTCCTGCTAATCAGAACCAGGCAGTTCAGAACCAAGCCCAACAAGTTGCTCAGCCTCTTGCTCAGCAACAAGGTCAAGCTGCACGACCTCACTTCCCTCCTGGTTCATGCTACAATTATGGGGATCTGACCCACTACAGAAACCGGTGCCCAAGGCTAGCTAACCAGAATCAGAATCCAAATCAGAATCAGGCTCAGGCTCGAGGTCGAGTCTTCAACATGAATGCACAAGAGGCACAAGCAGACAATGAAGTGGTGAACGGTGCGTTCTTTATTAATAATCAGCCTGCATCTGTTCTTTTTTATTCGGGTGCCGATAAGAGTTTCGTGTCTAGAACGAAACTAGGTAAACCTTTGACAGTAGAGGTTGCTAATGGTGAACCCATTATTCTTGATTCTGTTCTTCGCAACTGCCAGTTGAACCTTAACGACCATCTTTTTCCTATTGACCTCACGCCTACGCAACTTGGAAGCTTTGACGTTATTGTGGGTATGGATTGGTTAGCCAAGCATCGCGCAGAGGTAGTTTGTTTTGAGAAGATCGTTTGTGTCCCGCTTTCGACGGGCGAGATCCTACAGGTTCGTGGTGAGAAACCTGCTGGTGGTCTCAAACTCATGTCTTGTTTTAAAGCTCAGAAGTATCTACGAAAGAACTATGTGGCCTTCTTGGCACATGTCACAACAGATAAAGGCGAGGGTAAGTCCCTCCAAGATATTCCTGTTGTTCGGGATTATTCAGAAGTATTTCCTAAAGATTTACCTGGTCTACCCCCAGCACGCCAAGTCGAGTTCCATATTGATCTCATACCTGTAGCAAATCCCATTGCCAAAGCTCCATATCGTCTTGCACCGTCTGAGATGCAAGAGTTGTCTAAGCAGCTTCAGGAGCTCTCTAACAAAGGTTTTATCCGTCCTAGCTTTTCACCTTGGGGTGCTCCCGTTCTTTTTGTCAAGAAGAAGGATGGATCATTTAGGATGTATATCGATTATTGTGAGCTCAACAAGCTTACCATCAAGAATCAATATCCCCTACCTCGCATCGATGATCTCTTTGATCAGTTACAGGGTGCTTCTTATTTTTCAAACGATCTGGATATCATCAACTTCGTGTGCATGAAGAAGATATTCCCAAGACAGCGTTCCGCACTCGTTATGAGCATTATGAGTTCACAGTCATGCGATTCGGTTAGACTAATGCTCCTGCCGTTTTCATGGACTTGATGAATAGGGTCTGCAAGCCTTATTTGGATCAGTTCGTCATTGTTTTTATTGATGACATCTTGATTTACGCCAAGACGCGAGCTGATCACGAGCAACATCTTCGTCTTACTTTGGAACTCCTAAAGAAAGAGCAACTTTTTGCCAAATTCTCCAAGTGTGAATTTTGGCTTAAAGAAGTTCAATTTTTAGGACATATTGTCAACGAACAAGGTATTCATGTAGATCCCTCCAAGATCAGTGCGATTAAGGATTGGGATACGCCTACTACTCCTACTGAAGTTCGTTCTTTTCTTGGTCTGGCGGGTTATTATCGCCGCTTCATTGAAAACTTCTCAAAGATTGCAGTTCCTCTAACTGCTCTAACTCAGAAGAACAAACCCTTTGATTGGGGATTCAAGCAAGAGGAAGCGTTTCTGACTTTGAAACAAAAACTTTGCGACGCACCTGTTCTGACTTTGCCTGAGGGCAATGATGATTTTGTCGTTTATTGCAATGCATCTAAATTGGGTCTTGGATGTGTTCTGATGCAAAGGAACAAAGTTATTGCATATGCATCGAGGCAGTTGAAGATACATGAGAAAAACTACACCACTCATGACCTTGAGTAGGGTGCAGTTGTCTTCGCTCTTAAGATCTGGAGACACTATTTGTACGGTACAAAATGTGTGGTTTTCACGGACCACAAAAGTCTTCAGCATATCTTCAATCATAAAGAACTCAACATGAGGCAACGACGTTGGGTGGAGCTTCTAAACGACTATGACTGCGAAATTCGCTATCATCCTGGTAAGGCGAATGTCGTAGCCAATGCATTGAGTCGTAAGGAACGTACTAAACTTCATTGTGTTCGTGTTCAATCTGTTATTCAAGCTCGATCCGATATCCAAGCACGCATTTCTCAGGCTCAACAATCCTGTGTTTTACATGGTTTGATGGATAAGGAATTTCCCTATCACATAACACCTGATCTGGAACTGAAGGACAATGGATCGTATTACTTCATGGACCGTTTGTGGGTCCCAAGCCAAGATAACCTTCGCACCTTGCTTATGGATGAAGCCCATAAGTCTCGTTATTCTATTCATCCTGGCTCAGATAAGATGTATAAGGATCTTCGTATTCAGTATTGGTGGCCTGGTATGAAGAAAGACATTGCCTTATATGTATCAAAATGCCTTACTTGTCTTAAGGTTAAGGCTGAACATCAGCGTCCTTCTGGTTTATTGGTGTAACCAGAGATCCCAGTTTGGAAATGGGAAAACATTACTATGGATCTCATTACTAAACTCCCGCGCACAAAGAAAGGTCATGATGCCATCTGGGTAGTTGTTGATCGTCTTACTAAGTCAGCACATTTCTTGCCAATCCGTGAGGATTTTTCTGCTAACAAACTTCCTAAAATCTATGTGGATGAAATTGTAGCTCGACATGGTGTTCCTTTGAACATCATTTCTGACAGAGATGCTCGTTTCACTTCTCATTTTTGGAGAACCATGCAATCTGCTATGGGGACCCAACTTAATCTGAGCACAGCTTATCATCCGCAAACGGATGGTCAATCTGAAAGAACAATCCAGACTCTGGAGGATATGCTTAGAGCTTGTGTGATCGATTTTGGTGGTAGTTGGGATTCACATCTTCCGTTGATTGAATTCTCCTACAACAACAGTTATCACTCCAGCATCAACATGGCTCCTTTCGAGGCTCTCTATGGTCGAAAATGTCGTTCACCAGTCTGCTGGAATGAGATCGGCGAGGCTCAGCTTACTGGACCTGCCCTCATTTTAGAGACAACTGATAAGATTAAGAAAGTTCGTGATAACCTTCAGACAGCTAGAAGCCGTCAAAAGAGTTACGCGGACCCAAAACGCAAGCCCTTGGATTTTCAAGTCGGTGATCGTGTATTACTTAAGGTCTCACCTTGGAAAGGTGTGATCAGATTTGGAAAGAAAGGAAAACTTGCACCTAGATACGTTGGACCATTCAAGATCGTCGAAAGAATCGGTAAGGTAGCCTACAGACTTGAGTTACCTCCTGAACTTGGAAATGTTCATCCAACCTTTCACGTGTCCAATCTATTGAGGTGTTTAGCTGATGAGAACCTCCACATACCGCTTGACGAAATTCGTGTTGATAAAACACTGAAATTTCTTGAGAAGCCTGTGGAAATCATGGAACGTGAAGTCAAGTGGCTTAAACGCAAGCGCATTCCTTTGGTCAAAGTTCGCTGGGAAGCTAAACGTGGACCCTAGTTTACTTGGGAACGCGAAGATCAAATGAAGGCGAAATATCCGCATCTTTTCCCACGAGTTTCCTCTAAATAAATTTCGGGACGAAATTTCCACAAGTAGGGGAGACTGTAACATCTGTGCTTGTAATCATTGTGAACAGTTCAGTTATCAATAAAACAATGTTATTTGATCCCAATGTTTGTTTGGTTGTGTTTTAAATTTTTCATGTTTTGACTTTTATTCAATTTCAAACTCTATATCGCTTTCTGGAGAGTTATACGCAAACTGGTGCGTAAACGTAATCAGTTTAATGAGAAAAATACTCCGGAACATCAACATATACTTAACATACCTTAAATAACCCTTACATAACTTAGAAATAAGTTTTGAAGGCTTTGGTATAGCAAAAACAAGTTAATTCGCTTACAGGGACTAAACTTGACAAACTGCGAAAGTATGCCAATTTGAACTGTAACGAACATTCCGGAACATGACCATAAGTTAAACACACCTTAAATATCCTTTATATAGCTTAGAAATAGGCTTTGAGGGGTTCGGTGTGCTAAAATAAACTTTTGGGTCATCCAGGGACTAAAAGCGTCAAAAAGTGCACAAGTTTGCACTTTCGCGCATAACTTACGTTCTGAATACATCCAGACATCCAAAAATTTATGTAAGCACTATAATATTTTATTTTAGTGTTTGGCATAAGAAAAATCCATTCGTCACGCAATTTGGATCGTTTTTCACGCTTGTGCGCATTCCGTCGTAATTAAGCGAACATCGCGCTCGTACGACCAAACAAACCAACATCCGGCATATTTTTGAGCATGTTTCATGTTACCTATACTTTAACTTCATTTTAGAGCCTTGAAATGAGGTTAACGGGGTTTAAACGCATCGAAAATGGCCTTAAACACATGCAGGGACCAAAACTGTCATTTTTTGAAACTTTGTTGTATCTGGCACATGCTAGCGTAGTGCGAGCAACTCATGCCTACCTCGTAGCACTACGCGAGCAACTGACCTGGACAGAAAACTGATTTTCTGCATTTTTCAGCAATAGGGTTGAACTTGGGGGTCTATTTTGTAACATTTTCAATACCATTGGCTGGTATTGGGGCACCCCTAGTATCCCAAAACCATGGGCCATATGTGTACGGTCCAGATTGATGCTCGTTTATCGAGGAACGATCTTAACGGTTCTTGATCATCTATAAATACCCAACACCCACTTCACTCTCAACTCACACCTTTGAAATCTGAATTTGCTCTCTAAGTTGTTGTGTTTAACACTTCATACCTGAGAGTATTCGGATTCAAACCTTCCATTCTTGGACCTTTTGTAAGTGTTCCTTCGTTCTTTTATTCTTTTAGCGTTAAAGTCAAACTTTGTTTGACTTTCTGCATTGACCAGTTTATGGTCAATGCGAAGTTCGTTTGAACTTCATAACGTGAGCGTAATCACGATGGTTATAGTCCCTAGTGACTATACCTACTGATTACCACATTATCTAGGCTCAGTGACGAGTCGTAGTTTCGGCCAGAATACGTGTTATTGCGTATTTTGTAACCAAACTACTCTTAGGTATCAAAACCGTTTGTTTTGATACCAAACCTGTTTTCTAAACTTAGTTAAGCATGTTTTAACATGCTTAGCTCGTCACTTTTAGTTTAGTGCTTATATAGGGTCGTAAGGTAAGCGATCTAAACAATCGCTTATACTTTCGAACCCGACCCGTTTGGTCGATCATTAGGATCCGACCAAACACATTAGGTGACCATAGTATATAGGGAATAACCTTCTGAGGTTATACCTTATGGTCGCTTCGTTTAAGTAGTGTATGATAGGTAGTTTATATGCCATAGGTAAATTACCAAAATGCCCTTTTTACGCCAAAATTCATTTTAAGCATATGTAACATAACTTTTGGTATCTAAACTGATTTTGTAACAATATTAGACATGTTAAGGCATATTTTACTTATCATAGGACTAGTTAGGCGTTCCGAACGCGTTTTACGCGAACGACGCGTTAAAGTAGCATAAGCTACCTAAACGGGTCGTAATGGGTCGTAAGCACTTAGGCTAGGTTTCATTTAGTATGTAGGCTTTGTTAAACCATACTACCTGAGTTCCCATACTCATTTGGTTTACGAGCCCTCATTCTATCCGATCCTCCGATATAGGTCCGGTTTATTAACATAGTTACCTATATTAGGTGCCGTTTGATTCCGTGATCTCTAGCATTGCTTGGTGGTTATCTTAGGACTTCTGAGCAATCTCAAGTGAGTACATAGAACCCCCTCTTTTAAATGTTTTCAAGGTGTTTATGTGAGTACATAGAACCCCCACTTTTAAATGTTTTCAAGGTGTTTATGTGAGTACATAGACCCTCTTTTACTGTTTTCCAAACGTTTTGGGGTGAAACACATGTGCCTACTTGTTACTTTCGTGCTTTTCATGCTTTCATATCATATGCTTGTTATGATCATTAGTACATTATAGTACATGATTTCATTACATTTTATGCTATGTATGTCCATTGTGTGCATATTTGGTACATTGTTTTACATTACATTTTATGCTATGTATGCCCATTGTGTGTGTACTTAGTACATTGTTTTACATTACATTTCTGCTATGTATGTTGACTGATAGCATGCCAGCACATTGATTTACAAGACTTTTCTGCTTTGTATGTTAACTTAGCATACTTAGTACTTTGTTTTCATATGACATGTATACAATTGCTATAACATTTGGTTTGCACAAACGGGACTTATATATGTTCATTAACATTAGCTACGCCGCTCGGTAGTAAGTAGTGGTACCATAGGACTTGACAAATCCCATTCCTGACATATCGGGTTTGTTTGGATGTAAGGAATGACTGAATCCGAAAACATTTATTTTGATAACCTTGACTAAAAGGGTTGTCCGACTGTCTCAAGGCTTGAATGTATGTGTTAACTTACCACATAAATGTTTGTATCAATGTAACATGCATTTACTTTACAAAACATAACATTTTGATATATTCAAAATACTTTGTTTTGTACTTTTCTACATTTGGATTATGTGACAATACTTTACTTACAATACATAACATTTGTTACACATTACTTGACTACATTTGGACTTTTCAACATTTGACATGGCTTATACAAGAACTTTTTGACAATTGGTTTAAACATGGACTTTATACATTGGTGGTTTGGTTTGAGTAAGTGATTTAAGTAACGAGGCGTGTGTAATATGATACAAGCATGGTGGATACGCCGCTGGTACTTCCTATATATAAGTGTTTGTATGGTATTACATTTCGTAGCGTTATTCGAATCATTTCAATTTAAGACATATAACATTTTAAACAAATAACATATCTTCCACAAGACATTGCGTTACAAACAACTTATTTTAAACACTTCATTTTACTTGGTTATTCATTTAACCATGTATTATTCTTTTATGTATACATATCATCTGATCTCATCGCTTTTTAAATGATTTACAAAACAAAACAATTTACAAGGTTCATGACTAAATTTTTATTAAACATTTTCTTAAACTTAAGTCATGAATCCTATGTTCACAAAACCTATGTATCTCACAGGCATTTTTATGCTGACGTACCTATTTTCACATGTGTTTTCAGGAGCTGTTGCTTAGGATGATGATCGTGACACTAGGGCAGACCTGTGCCTTAGAGACTTAAAATAAAGATAGAACTAGTTTAATTATGTTCTGAACTCTTTATTTCCTGTTTAAAGAAAATGTAACACGCTTGTTTGAAAAATAAAATATAACTTTGTATGCCATGGTTGTGAAACAATTAATTCTGTACAACACTCCCCGACGTTTTCTGCCACGTCTGGTTGTTCCACGTGGTCGGGGTGTGACAAGCAACCACCTCTAGATATAAGTAGTTGGAATGGGTCCGTATCAGCTACATCTTGAGTTAAGAGGACCTCCACCACCTTGCCCAGCTAATGTTAAGGTATCATATGATAGTGATGATCTATATATACTATCACCTATAGCCTTTCAACATGTACATTTTGTTTTATATTAGGTGGAGCAACCGTTCAAAAACAATGACAGACCAATACCATACAGGTTTTAAAAGCAACCACATTTATATATAAGTAGTTGGAATGGATCCGTGCGAGTTGTATCTTGAGTTAACAGGACCTCCGCCACCTGGCCCAGCAAATGTCCAGGTTTTAATATAATAATGATGATCTTTTTATATTATTACCTATAAACTTTCGATATGTACATTTTCTTTTTACATAATGAAATAGAAAATGATTCACATTTTGTGTTTGTTTTAATAATTAGGTAGGTATTTTTTGATTATTTAAGTGTACTTATCTTATGTTAGGCTAACGACTTAGAGGACTCTAATTACTGTTGTAAAGTCAAGTGAGCACACACTTGATATTGTTTCCTATTAAAATTCCATCATTAAACAAGTCATAATTAAAATGTCAAATATTTCATATAAGATCAAATATCCAAATAAAATACATAAGGTTTGTCTTTATTAATTACTAAGGAAAAAGGCTCCTATGTGATCTTGATCTAGTCCTGTCTTCCGTTCTCACTACATGTATCATGTGTAAAAAGGTTTTGGGATTAATTTTGTTTGCATTTTAATTTAATAAAATAAACATGCAATTCATGTGTACACATATATAATGAATAATAAAACAATCAATCATGGATAAAATAAACCAAAACCAAATGCTAGTATCCCAAACCCGCAAGGGCGTGACTTAATGAGGTGGCGATACCAACTTCCCATAGTATTGAAAAACAATCAGCCAACGAAAGAAAGTGTGAGGCGATACCACATCCCATGCTCATGAGGAAATGTCAGCCGTGAATCCACAATATGCTTGCTTGATTGAATTCAATAACCAAAACACAATAACCAAATGAACACATAACCAAATAATACATGAACTGCACACTGATATTGCAGGCTTGATAATGATTAAAAATGAATAAAAAAAATTTATGACAGAATGATACACCCCAAAAAGTTAATGCAAAAAGAGGAATATATATTACTCACTATTTGCAAAGATTCGATCCACTAAATTTACAACAACACAATTTGTGACAACTCGTGTTTTCAGGGCTCTTTTGTGAATACTGTTTCTACTTGTGATTCATTATACATTGTAGCTATGCATTTGTGATGAAATTCCAATGAAAGTGTTTATTATATTTCGATTCATTATACGTTCCTACTTGATTGTTTACATGTTAGCTAGTCGCACACCCCACCTCGATTGCACAATTCCTACTTGGATCATGATGGTTTTCGGCCCACAATGCACACACCTAACCAAACCCAACCGGCCAAGCCTAAGCCCATCTCACATGATGCGCATACAAGAGGAATAGGTAGTGAGTGGTTATGATTTTGGAGAACATAACAAACCCTAACACTCCCCTCACCCTCCCTTGCATCGACGGCAACTTTGGTTGTCGAAGTCTCCTTCCTCATTCGAAGCCCTATACTCCTGAGTCTATCACACCTTTTCAAGTCCCTTGGTTAGTACGAATTACTTGTTTCAAATCTTGTTGAATGATCTTGGCTATATGTTAATTGAATGATGTGATTAATTGTGGTGTATGTGTGACATAGGATTGCATGTTGTAGAATCGTTGATGAATATATTGTAGAGCACGATTAGAGCTAATTTGAATGTACAAGTGATATTGATTGTCAAACATGATCGGCATACTCATTAGGGTTCATGCACATTAGGGTTTAATGAAGTTAATTGTTCATAAGATCTGGTTTGAAAGGTTCAAACTAGGGTGTTCGATGATGGAGATGATTAAGCACTAAAATAGAATTACCATTCTTTGTATAATGTTTGATCCGATTTGGTTGATGATCATGTGCTCGTTGTTGTTAATGATTGGCAGTTATGTAAATTAATGGATAATTGATTGAAACAATTATAGAACATGTAACTGATTTCCATGAATTGTGGCAAGCTTTAACTGATCGCACACACTAAGCGAACCGCACACGTACATAGGGTTTGTGATTCGGCAGCATGTCGCACACCCAGATGGTAATCGCACACCCTGGTTATGATCGAAATGGGCCACACATGAATCGTGCATTGGCCTAACATCACGCACTTAACTGGGCTTCACACTTTGGTTGGGCCACAGCTGACTATTGGGCCCGACAATACTCAAACAAGAACCGGATCGTACACTCCGGCCCAATGTCACCAATCGCACACTATTGCTTGAGTCGCACACCTGATCTAAATCGCACACGATTATTGGACTTCATTCCCTAATTGGCCACTCATAATGGCCTGTACGACTGGACTGGTCGCACACAAGAAGCAGGATCGTACACCAGGATCCAATCGCACACCTTGGTATTGGGCCTCGAATTGACTGGGTCGCACATTATTGGATACGTGAATTACCTGTTTGTGTGTGGTTGTGTTGTATGTTTAACTGATGAGTTGTAGGTGGCCCAAAGGTGCATTGTATATGTTATGTGATAATTTTCTTGTGTGACTACGTGAAAAACTTGAATGCAAACTAATTATGTGTACATGAACATCATAGGCTTTGATTGATTAAGTGTGAACAAGTAACTAGTCTTACCTAGAGGAGTACAAATCGGTTTTTTCCAAAAACCGGTTTCGGTTATTAACCGGTTTCGGTTTTTTCCCCCAAAATAAAAACCGGTTTTTTTTATAACCGGTTCCGGTTACTAACCGGTTTTTGAGGTCCAAAACAATAACCGGTATAACCGGTTGGGACTGGTTTTTAACCGGTTTTTCCCAAAAAACCCGGTTTTTTACCTGTTTTAACTAGTTTTTTAATAACCGGTTCGGTTAATAACCGGTTTTTGAAGTCAAGAATAGTAATCGGTATAAAAACCGGCGGTTAAAAAAAACCGGTTTAAAAAAAACCGGTTATAAAAAAACTGGTTAAAAAAAACCGGTTTCGATTTTTTTTCGATTTCGGTTCTAAAACCAGTTTTTTTGTACACCTCTAGTCTTACCGAGCAAACCAAGGTGAGTTCACTACTCTCATTACAAGCATGCATCCAGTGGGGATAATCAAACAGGCAAACTAACAAACAGACTTTCACAAACCCATATCCTTGCAGGGGATATGAGGCAGTTTTCAGTAAATGTTGATGTTGGATAATACACTCACTTCTATCACTTAAGTCCCGTCATACTACCGAACTAGTTGCTTGTAGGGCAACGGGGTTATTAGTTTATAGCGCTATTAGGTTTGGCACCCTCAAGATGTACCTGGATAGGACGGGTGTGAACTAATAACTTTAAAATCATGACCAATGTTTGATAGAGTATTGGGGAAGGGCAAAAAGGAGCCGTCTGCGGTATTGAGTGATTATCAACATAACATAAATCAATACTTGGTAACAAACGGTTAAACAAACTGTGAACTCACCAGCTTTTTGCTGATACACTTTTTCTGCATGCTTGCAGGCCCTTAGGTACACTGACATGGAACTTACTATCTGGGAAGCTGGAGTGGTCAGGGGTCGTGGCAACTGGATGCACTTTTGAAGTTAAACTATTTCTAAAAATTTATGTTAGACTTACTGAATAATTTATTATGCTTCCGATGAACATGTTTGATTTTCAAAACCTCTGTTTGAATTATACTATTTATGTTTAATGGAAAGTTCTACTTTACTTATGGTTCAATGTGATTAGTGGCTATATCCTGGTACGTCACACGCCTCGCAGGGGTTTCCGCTTGTGGTATTTTTGGGGTTGTGACAGTTTGGTATCAGAGCCACTGGTTATAGTGAACTAGGTTTTAAAACGTTTTCATAAAACCAGACTATAACCAAACAGTATCTAAAACGACCATGACACTCAGCTCCAGATTGCAAGGTTCGTCTTTTGTTTACTTTACGCATTACTTACCTAGTGTACACACAACTCACGACCATGCATGAAACTATATACTTGACACTATGATAGGATTTCATGTCTGCTTGTTTATGTGATGCTAGATAGTGTGACACTACCCTTAGACCTTGGTGATCTCTAGTTCTGTGATATCCTCTGTCTCGTTACTCGAATATGGGGAACCTTTTAGCACGAGTTAAGAGGAACTGAGATAAGCATGCAAATTGCATTATTATAATGGGTGCACACATAATAATAATGTGGGGTGCATGCGAGTCCCAGTGAGGCTTGATAAGTTTGAAAGGGGTTTTGTTCCATTATCCGATGTGATAGTAGAGTTCCTTAAACTATAGAAGTCATAGTGATGATTGACTTCTACTCGCTCGTGATCCTTATCTTTTCCACTCTTCTTATATAGAATCATGAGCGGACATGGCGGACGTAGTGGTGGACGTGGAGGTGGCCGCGGCGGTGGACGTGGCAATATCATGATGATTCAGGCAGAGTTGACAGATCTGATTAACACACGTGTGGCTGAGGCTTTGGCAGCTCAGCAAGATGGTACGATACATACCAGACAAAGCATAATCCTTAGTCATTTTACTCGGTTCTCATTCGTGTGTACTTTCTTTTTGTTTTAGGTCAACCTGCGAACCAAAACCAGAACAATCCACCCATGTGTACGTTCAAAACGTTCATGGATTGTAAGCCTCAAACTTTCAGTGGAGCCAAAGGTCCTGTGGGACTACTCCGTTGGTTCGAGAAGGCTGAATCTGTCTTTGCCATGTGTAACTGTCCAGCTGGGGATAGGGTGAAGTTTGCTTCTGGCACCTTGGAAGATGGTGCCTTGACTTGGTGGAATGCTCAGGTGCAGATGATGGGCATTGAGATGGCAAACGCAACTACTTGGGATGATTTCAAGGAGTTGATTCGGGAAGAGTACTGCCCTCGTGAAGAAATTCAAAAGATGGAAAACGAGTACTATAACTTGAAGATGGTGGGGTCTGAGATCGAGGCTTATACGAAACGGTCCCACGAGCTAGCGAACATGTGTCCTAACCTATCACGACCACCTCACCTCAGAATCAAACTCTACATCAAAGGATTGGCACCGCAAGTCAAGGGTTTAGTCACTGCAGCAAATCTTGACAACCTACCATGGATCATCAGACTAGCTCTTAAGATCACTGATCAAGAGGTGGATGTCACACCCCGACCGCGTAAAACAACAAATCGCGGCGGAAACATCGGGGCGTGTCGTAACAGAATAAATTGTTTCATAACCATGGCATACAAAGTTGTATTTTATTTATTAAACAAGGGTGTTACATTGTCTTGAACAGTAAACAAAAGAGTTTATAACATAATTAAACATAATCTATCTTCTTTTAAAGTCTCTAAGGCACAGGTCCGCCCTAGTATCATGATCAACATCCTATGGAAAAGCACCTGAAAACACATGTGAAAATAGGTACGTCAGCATAAAAATGCCTGTGAGATACATAGGTTTTGTGAAAATAGGATTCATGACTTATGTTTAAGAAAAATGTTTAGTCATGAACCTTGTAATTTGCTTTGTCATGTAAATCATTTGAAAACAATAAGATCAGATGATATGTATAAGTAAATGTCAGGTTAAATAAATAACCATGTAAAAATGTGTTTGTATAAGATAAGTTGTTTGTAAATCAATGTCTTGTGAAAAGTATGTTATTTGTATAAAATGTTCTATGTCTCAATATTGAAATGATTCAAATAACGTTACGACATGTAATACCATACAAACACTTATATATAGGAAGTACCAGCGGCGTATCCACCATGCTTGTATCATATTACACACCCATCGTTACTTAATCACTTAATCAAACCATACCAACCAATGTAAGAAGCCTATGTTTAAACCAATTGTCAAATGTATTGAATAATATGTCAAAGTGTTCATGTCAAGATGTAAATCATGTAGTGTGAAACAATTGTCAAACATGTTATGTGTCAAATGTAAACCATGTCAAATGTCAATGTCAATGTCAAATATCCATGTCAAATGTCTATGTCAAATATCCATGTCAAATGTCTATGTCAAATATCCATGTCAAATGTCTATGTCAAATATCCATGTCAAATGTTTATGTGAAAAATGTCTATGTCAAAATGTCATGTATGGCAAGTGAAATGTCTCAACTAAACCATATGCACAAAAACAAAATATTGAAGTAAAACATGGTTTAAATCAATCTTATGTCTTTGTGGAAAAAAAATGCATGCAAATATTTAATATGAACATTTATGCGGTATTGTGAAAATGCATACATCCAAGCCTTGCGACTGTGGTGATAAACCCTTTAAACAAATTAAAGGTCTATCTGTCTTATATCATCGAATTCGGTCATTCCTTTCATCCCCTTTCCCTGGGATGTCCGGAACAGGAGTTGTCAATTCCTATGGTACCACTACCTACTAACGAACGGCGTAGCTAATGTTAATGAATGTATTGTCCCATGTAAACAAACCAAATGTCATACCAAAATGTAAGCATGTGAAAACAATGCACTAAGTATGTAATCAAATGAACATACATAGCGTGAAATGTCATGTAAAACGATGTACTAAGTAATGCACATAATGGGCACACCTAGCAGGAAATGTCATGTAAAACAATGTACTAAGTAATGCACATAATGGGCACACCTAGCATGAAATGTCATGAAATCATGTACTATAATGTACTAACGAACATAGCAGGTATATGATGTGAAAACAGGAAAGCATGAAAGTAACAAGTAGGCACATGTGTTCCACCCCAAAACAGTTTGGAAAACAGTAAAAGAGGGGTCTATGTACTCACTTGTGATTGCTCAGATGTCTAAAGATAATCACCAAGTAATGCTAGAGATCTCGGAATCAAACGGCACCTAGTATAGGTAACTATGTTAATAAACCGGACCTATCTCGGAAGACTGGGTAGCATTAGGGTTTGTAAACCAAATGAGTGTAGGAACTCACGTGATATGGTTTAACAAGGCCTACATGCTAAATGAAACTTAACCTAAGTCTTATTGACCCATTATGATCCGTTTAGGTAGCTTACGCTACTTTAACGCATCGTGCGCGTGAAACGCGTTCGGACCGCCTAACTAGTCCTATGACAAGTATTATATGCCTAAACATGTTACATAATCAGTTACGTGACAAAAGTTTAGGTTACATATGCTAAATTACCAATTATGTATGAAAAGGGTATTCTGGTAATTTACGTAAGGCATATAAACTACCTATCATACAACTACTTAAACGTCGTGACCATAAGGTATAACCTCGGAAGGTTATTCCCTACACTATGGTCACCTAATGTATTTGGTCAGATCCTAATGATCGACCAAACTGGGTCGGGTTCGAAGGTATAAGCGATTTATCATATCGCTTACCCTACGACCCTAGACAACGTGGTAATCAGTAGGCATAGTCCCAAGGGACTATGACCATCGTGATTACAATCACGTTGCGAAGTTCAAACGAACTTCGCATTGACCATTACTGGTCAACGCTGAAAGTCAAACAAAGTTTGACTTTCTGACTCGAAAAGCAGTAAAATAAGGAAAAGAACGAAAGAATACTTACGAAGGGTCCCCGAATGCTAATCTAGATCAATATAGTTCAGGTATGAAACAAAGGTATCAACTTAGAACACAATTAATCAGATTCTAGCGCTTTAAAACAATGAAAGGCATGGGGTATATATAGTTTTCGGTGAACCGTTGAGATCGTTTCATGGAAACCGTGATTCAATCACATCCGTACACTTGTTGAAAGGTTATGGAAGCTAAATATGATCCTTATCTAGTGACTAAGCAAGTTAGAACATGTGGTGGAGGATCAAACAGCTGCAACTTGTGATTAAATGCAGTTAATCTGGTCCAGAAGGGGGCTCGCGTGACGCTAAGGCCCCTCGCGTCACGCTAGGCCCTTGTTTTGGCAGATTTTACAGAAATGGTCCCTGCACCTTGTTTAAGCGATTTTCGATGCGTTTGAACCCCGTTAACCTCATTTCAAGGATCTAAAATGAAGTTAAAGTATAGGGAACTCAAAATGTGCTCAAAAATATCTAAGATGTCGGTTCGTTTGGCCGTACGATCGCGATGTTCGCTTAATTACGACGGAATGCGCACAAGCGCGAAAAACGATCCAAATGACGCGACGAATGGATTTTTCTTATGGAGAACACTAAAATATAATATAGTCATGCTCACATAAATTTTTGGATGTCCGGATGTATTCAGAACGTAAGTTATGCGCGAAAATGCAAACTTGTGCACTTTTTGACACTTTTAGTCCCTGAATGACCCAAAAGTTTATTTTAACACACCGAACCCCTCAAAGCCTATTTCTAAGCTATGTAAAGGATATTTATGGTATGTTTAACTTATGGTCATGTTCTGGAATGTTCGTTACAGTTCAAATTGGCATACTTTCGCAGTTTGTCAAGTTTAGTCCCTGTAAGCGAATTAACTTGTTTTTGCCATACCAAAGCCTTTAAAACTTATTTCTAAGTTATGTAAGGGTTATTTAAGGTATGTTGAGTATATGTTGATGTTCCGGAGTATTTCTTGCATTAAACTGAGTACGTTTACGCACTAGTTTGCGTATAACTCTCTAGAAAGCGATGTAGAGTTTGAAATTACATAAAAGTCAAAACATGAAAAATGTAAAACATAACAAAACAAACATTGGGATCAAATAACATTGTTTTATTGATAACAGAACTGTTCATAGTGATTACAAGCACAGTTGTTACAGTCTCCCCTACTTGTGGAAATTTCGTCCCGAAATTTATTTAGAGGAAACTCGTGGAAAAAGATGTGGATATTTCGCCTTCATTTGATCTTCGCGTTCCCAAGTAAACTCAGGTCCACGTTTAGCTTCCCAGCGAACTTTGACCAAAGGAATGCGCTTGCGTTTAAGCCACTTGACTTCACGTTCCATGATTTCCACTGGTTTCTCAACAAATTTCAGTGTTTTGCCAACACGAATTTCGTCAAGCGGTATGGAGAAGTTCTCATCAGCTGAACACTTCTTGAGATTGGACACGTGAAAAGTTGGATGAACATTTCCAAGTTCAGGAGGTAACTCAAGTCTGTAGGCTACCTTTCCGATTCTTTCGACGATCTTGAATGGTCCAACGTATCTAGGTGCAAGTTTTCCTTTCTTTCCAAATCTGATCACACCTTTCCAAGGTGAGACCTTAAGTAATACTCGATCACCGACTTGAAATTCCAAGGCTTTGCATTTTGGGTCCGCGTAAATCTTCTGACGGCTTCTAGCTGCCTGAAGGTTATCACGAACTTTCTTGACCTTGTCAGTTGTCTCTAAAATGAGGGCAGGTCCAGTAAGTTGAGCCTCGCCAATCTCATTCCAGCAGACTGGTGAACGACATTTTCGACCATAAAGAGCCTCGAAAGGAGCCATTTTGATGCTAGTGTGATAACTGTTGTTGTAGGAGAATTCAATCAATTTAAGATGTGAATCCCAGCTACCACCATAATCGATCACACAAGCTCTTAGCATATCCTCCAGAGTCTGGATTGTTCTCTCAGATTGACCATCCGTTTGCGGATGATAAGCTGTGCTCAGATTAAGTTGGGTCCCCATAGCAGATTGCATGGTTCTCCAAAAATGAGAAGTGAAACGAGCATCTCTGTCAGAAATGATGTTCAACGGAACACCATGTCGAGCTACAATTTCATCCACATAGATTTGTGCAAGTCTGTCAGCAGGAAAATCCTCACGGATTGGCAAGAAATGTGCTGACTTTGTAAGACGATCAACGACTACCCAGATGGCATCATGACCTTTCTTTGTGCGCGGGAGTTTGGTAATAAGATCCATAGTAATGTTTTCTCATTTCCAAACTGGGATCTCTGGTTGCTCCAATAAACCAGAAGGACGCTGATGTTCAGCCTTAACCTTAAGACAAGTAAGGCATTTGGATACGTATAAGGCAATGTCTTTCTTCATACCAGGCCACCAATAGTGAATACGAAGATCCTTATACATTTTATCTGAGCCCGGATGAATAGAATAACGAGACTTATGGGCTTCATCCATAAGCAAGGCACGAAGATCATCCTGGCTTGGGACCCATAAAGGATCCATGAAGTAATATGATCCATTGTCCTTCAGTTCCAGAGTAGGTGTTATGTGATAGGGAAATTCCTTATCCATTAGACCTTGTGAAACACAAGATTGTTGAGCTTGAGAAATGCGTGCTTGGATATCAGATCGAGCTTGAATAATAGATTGAACACGTACACAATGAAGCTTAGTACGTTCCTTACGACTTAATGCATCAGCTACGACATTCGCCTTACCAGGATGGTAGCGAATTTCGCAATCATAGTCGTTTAAAAGCTCAACCCAACGTCGCTGTCTCATGTTGAGTTCTTTCTGGTTGAAGATATGCTGAAGACTTTTGTGGTCAGTGAAAACCACACATTTTGTACCGTACAAATAGTGTCTCCAGATCTTGAGAGCAAAGACAACTGCACCCAACTCAAGATCATGAGTGGTGTAGTTCTTCTCATGTATCTTCAACTGCCTTGATGCATAAGCTATGACTTTGTTCCTTTGCATAAGAACACAGCCAAGACCCAATTTCGATGCATCACAATATACGACAAAATCATCATCACCCTCAGGCAATGATAGAACAGGCGCATCGCAAAGCTTCTGCTTCAAGTGTTGAAAAGCTTCCTCTTGCTTGAATCCCCAGTAAAAGGGCATTTTCTTCTGAGTTAGACCAGTTAGAGGAACTGCAATCTTAGAGAAATTCTCAATGAAGCGACGATAATAACCCGCTAGACCAAGAAAAGAACGAACTTCAGTAGGAGTAGTAGGCGTATCCCAATCCTTAATCGCACTGATCTTGGAGGGATCTACATGAATACCTCGTTCGTTGATAACATGCCCCAAAAATTGAACTTCTTTAAGCCAAAATTCGCATTTGGAAAATTTGGCGAAAAGTTGCTCTTTCTTTAGGAGTTCTAGGGTAAGACGAAGATGTTGCTCGTGGTCAGCTTGCGTCTTAGAGTATATCAAGATGTCATCAATAAAAACAATGACGAACTGATCCAAATAAGGTTTGCAGACCCTATTCATTAAGTCCATGAAAACAGCAGGAGCATTAGTCAAACCGAATGGCATGACTGTGAACTCATAATGCCCATAACGAGTACGGAATGCTGTCTTCGGAATATCTTCTTCTTGCACCCGAAGTTGATGATATCCAGATCGCAGATCAATCTTCGAAAAATAAGAAGCACCCTGTAGCTGATCAAAGAGGTCGTCTATGCGAGGTAAGGGATATCGATTCTTGATGGTAAGCTTGTTAAGCTCACGATAATCGATACACATCCTAAAGGATCCATCCTTCTTCTTTACAAAAAGAACGGGAGCACCCCAGGGTGAAAAGCTAGGACGTATAAAACCTTTGTCAGAGAGCTCCTGAAGCTGTCTAGACAACTCTTGCATCTCAGATGGTGCAAGACGATATGGAGCTCTGGCAATGGGATTTGCACCAGGTACGAGATCAATGCGGAACTCGACTTGGCGTGCTGGAGGTAGACCAGGTAAATCTTCAGGGAACACTTCAGAATAATCCCGAACGACAGGAATATCTGAAATAGACTTACCCTTGCCTTTATCTTCTGTAACATGTGCTAAGAAAGCCACATAGTTCTTCCGCAAATACTTCCGAGCTTTAAAACAAGACATGAGTTTGAGACCACCGATAGGCTTCTCACCTTGAACCTGCAGAATCTCGCCTGACGAAAGCGGCACACGAACAATCTTCTCAGAACAAACTATCTCTGCGTGATGCTTGGATAACCAATCCATTCCCACAATAACGTCAAAGCTTCCAAGTTGCATAGGCGTGAGGTCAATAGGAAAAAGATGGTCGTTAAGGTTCAACTGGCAGTTGCGAAGAATAGAATCAAGAATAATGGGTTCACCATTAGCAACCTCTACTGTCAAAAGTTTTCCTAGTTTTGTTCTAGACACGCCAAGCATAGGCTCAAAAGACAATGACACGAAACTCTTATCGGCACCAGAATCGAAAAGAACAGATGCAGGCTGATTATTAATAAAGAACGTACCGTTCACCACATTATCATCCGCCTGCGCCTCTTGGGCATTCATGTTAAAGGCTCGGCCTCGAGCCAGAGCCTGATTCTGGTTCTGGTTCTGGTTCTGGTTCGCCAGTCTTGGGCACCGATTCCTATAGTGGGTCAGATCCCCACAATTGTAACAAGCACCTGGTGGGTATTGTGGTCGTGCAGCTTGACCCTGTTGCTGAGCAGGAGGCTGTGCAACTTGTTGAGCCGGGTTTTGAACTGCGCGATTCTGAGCAAACCGACAAACCTCGGCAAGATGGCCTGACTTCCCACAGTTAGTACAGAAACGGCATGGAAGTTGCGGCTGATGGTGACTGTTGCATCTATTGCACAAAGGTGCAATCCCTGAATAGGGTTTCTTCGCTGGAGGCTGAGCGGGTTGGTTGGGAGCTGCCTGGTTAGCTTGGGCAGTGACAGCAAAATTTTGGGAAGCCTTACGCTTCTTTGCCCTCTTTGAAGAACCAGAGTTCTTTCCACTCCCGTTTTGACCTTTCTTGCTATCCACCTTGTCTGCCGACTGTTTCTTGCCCTTGTCACCCTTCCGGTGTAACTTGTTCTTCCGGATCTGCGACTCAGTCAATGTCGCAGATAACTCGATCGCCTGACGAAGTGTGGCAGAGTTACTACCAGTAAGAATGTCTTGTACCGAGTCAGGTAGACCATCGATGTATCTCTCGATAGCCTTGTCGAGTGGGGTGACCATTGTTGGGCAAAGCAGACTCAATTCTTCAAACCGATCAGTATAAGCCCTATGCTCACCACTATCTTGCTTCAGCTCATCAAACTCCTTCTCCAAAGCTCGTTGCTCATGACGAGGACAAAATTCTCTCATCATAAGGGCTCTAAGTTCAGCCCATGTCTGTGCGAGAGCAACTTCTGCACCTTGGTCCCTCATAACCCCGTTCCACCATGTCAAAGCCCTCTTCTGAAATACGCTCGAAGCAAACTCGACTTTGCGATTTTCGAGACACTGCACGTGGCGAAAAGTATTCTCTATGCTCTCAAACCACTGAAGAAGCCCAGTCGCTCCCTCAGAACCACTAAACTTGAGTGGTTTAGCCGAGTTAAAATCCTTGTATTTGCACGGACCATTGTTGTTGTTGTTGGCTTGTTGCCATTGAGCAAAGAGATTTGGGAATTGAGCAGCCATCTGCTGCGCAATAATTTCTGCCAGCTCGGCAGTAGCTATCTGGTTCTCGCGTCGAGGAGGCATTCTAAAAGAGGAAAACATGAAAAGAAACGAGTGAGATGATTGGATGAAAAGAATGAGATGATAAAAAAAACAAGAATTGCAAACAGCATAGATGGTGGTCATTCGTCCGTATCACAAAGCAAACAAACGACTCACAGTGACTAATCAAAGTAAATGGGTCAAAAATAATGTATAATGAAGACATGCTCGCCTATAAGTGAACACTCATCCCAAGAATTCCCAGGTAAGCACAACTGGTCTCGCGTCTGGTTGAGATGTATACGAAGTGCTTGCCTAGACAGAAAACCCAGAATACAGGCATTCACCCTTCCAGTTTGCACATGTTCACATTATTTAAAACCCAAAACGTTTGACGGGATTTTGAAAATTTGAAGGCACAAGGCCAAAAACTAATACTGAAAAGGGTTCAAAACCATATAACAGAGGGTTCAAAACCTTGTAATAAAACATTCAAAAACAGATGATTGTTTTTCAAAAATCGATTCGGAAAATTTGGTTCTTGTTTTGATAATCACCTAAGGATAGGTGATATACATGTTTTAAGATCTAAACACAAGATAACTTGTGTTAGGGTCCTAGAAAAGTTATAGTCTAGGTCAAAGCATTACTAATAACCTAATTCCCTATAACCATTGGCTCTGATACCAACTCTTCTGTCACACCCCGACCGCGTAAAACAACAAATCGCGGCGGAAACATCGGGGCGTGTCGTAACAGAATAAATTGTTTCATAACCATGGCATACAAAGTTGTATTTTATTTATTAAACAAGGGTGTTACATTGTCTTGAACAGTAAACAAAAGAGTTTATAACATAATTAAACATAATCTATCTTCTTTTAAAGTCTCTAAGGCACAGGTCCGCCCTAGTATCATGATCAACATCCTATGGAAAAGCACCTGAAAACACATGTGAAAATAGGTACGCCAGCATAAAAATGCCTGTGAGATACACAGGTTTTGTGAAAATAGGATTCATGACTTATGTTTAAGAAAAATGTTTAGTCATGAACCTTGTAATTTGCTTTGTCATGTAAATCATTTGAAAACAATAAGATCAGATGATATGTATAAGTAAATGTCAGGTTAAATAAATAACCATGTAAAAATGTGTTTGTATAAGATAAGTTGTTTGTAAATCAATGTCTTGTGAAAAGTATGTTATTTGTATAAAATGTTCTATGTCTCAATATTGAAATGATTCAAATAACGTTACGACATGTAATACCATACAAACACTTATATATAGGAAGTACCAGCGGCGTATCCACCATGCTTGTATCATATTACACACCCATCGTTACTTAATCACTTAATCAAACCATACCAACCAATGTAAGAAGCCTATGTTTAAACCAATTGTCAAATGTATTGAATAATATGTCAAAGTGTTCATGTCAAGATGTAAATCATGTAGTGTGAAACAATTGTCAAACATGTTATGTGTCAAATGTAAACCATGTCAAATGCCAATGTCAAATATCCATGTCAAATGTCTATGTCAAATATCCATGTCAAATGTCTATGTCAAATATCCATGTCAAATGTCTATGTCAAATATCCATGTCAAATGTTTATGTGAAAAATGTCTATGTCAAAATGTCATGTATGGCAAGTGAAATGTCTCAACTAAACCATATGCACAAAAACAAAATATTGAAGTAAAACATGGTTTAAATCAATCTTATGTCTTTGTGGAAAAAAATGCATGCAAATATTTAATATGAACATTTATGCGGTATTGTGAAAATGCATACATCCAAGCCTTGCGACTGTGGTGATAAACCCTTTAAACAAATTAAAGGTCTATCTGTCTTATATCATCGAATTCGGTCATTCCTTTCATCCCCTTTCCCTGGGATGTCCGGAACGGGAGTTGTCAATTCCTATGGTACCACTACCTACTAACGAACGGCGTAGCTAATGTTAATGAATGTATTGTCCCATGTAAACAAACCAAATGTCATACCAAAATGTAAGCATGTGAAAACAATGCACTAAGTATGTAATCAAATGAACATACATAGCGTGAAATGTCATGTAAAACGATGTACTAAGTAATGCACATAATGGGCACACCTAGCAGGAAATGTCATGTAAAACAATGTACTAAGTAATGCACATAATGGGCACACCTAGCATGAAATGTCATGAAATCATGTACTATAATGTACTAACGAACATAGCAGGTATATGATGTGAAAACAGGAAAGCATGAAAGTAACAAGTAGGCACATGTGTTCCACCCCAAAACAGTTTGGAAAACAGTAAAAGAGGGGTCTATGTACTCACTTGTGATTGCTCAGATGTCTAAAGATAATCACCAAGTAATGCTAGAGATCTCGGAATCAAACGGCACCTAGTATAGGTAACTATGTTAAT
Source organism: Helianthus tuberosus (assembly GCA_030545235.1). Classification (NCBI taxonomy): domain Eukaryota; kingdom Viridiplantae; phylum Streptophyta; class Magnoliopsida; order Asterales; family Asteraceae; genus Helianthus; species Helianthus tuberosus. The sequence continues at coordinate 56,800,747 of CM060375.1, forward strand.
AAACCGGACCTATCTCGGAAGACTGGGTAGCATTAGGGTTTGTAAACCAAATGAGTGTAGGAACTCACGTGATATGGTTTAACAAGGCCTACATGCTAAATGAAACTTAACCTAAGTCTTATTGACCCATTATGATCCGTTTAGGTAGCTTACGCTACTTTAACGCATCGTGCGCGTGAAACGCGTTCGGACCGCCTAACTAGTCCTATGACAAGTATTATATGCCTAAACATGTTACATAATCAGTTACGTGACAAAAGTTTAGGTTACATATGCTAAATTACCAATTATGTATGAAAAGGGTATTCTGGTAATTTACGTAAGGCATATAAACTACCTATCATACAACTACTTAAACGTCGTGACCATAAGGTATAACCTCGGAAGGTTATTCCCTACACTATGGTCACCTAATGTATTTGGTCAGATCCTAATGATCGACCAAACTGGGTCGGGTTCGAAGGTATAAGCGATTTATCATATCGCTTACCCTACGACCCTAGACAACGTGGTAATCAGTAGGCATAGTCCCAAGGGACTATGACCATCGTGATTACAATCACGTTGCGAAGTTCAAACGAACTTCGCATTGACCATTACTGGTCAACGCTGAAAGTCAAACAAAGTTTGACTTTCTGACTCGAAAAGCAGTAAAATAAGGAAAAGAACGAAAGAATACTTACGAAGGGTCCCCGAATGCTAATCTAGATCAATATAGTTCAGGTATGAAACAAAGGTTTCAACTTAGAACACAATTAATCAGATTCTAGTGCTTTAAAACAATGAAAGGCATGGGGTATATATAGTTTTCGGTGAACCGTTGAGATCGTTTCATGGAAACCGTGATTCAATCACATCCGTACACTTGTTGAAAGGTTATGGAAGCTAAATATGATCCTTATCTAGTGACTAAGCAAGTTAGAACATGTGGTGGAGGATCAAACAGCTGCAACTTGTGATTAAATGCAGTTAATCTGGTCCAGAAGGGGGCTCGCGTGACGCTAAGGCCCCTCGCGTCACGCTAGGCCCTTGTTTTGGCAGATTTTACAGAAATGGTCCCTGCACCTTGTTTAAGCGATTTTCGATGCGTTTGAACCCCGTTAACCTCATTTCAAGGATCTAAAATGAAGTTAAAGTATCGGGAACTCAAAATGTGCTCAAAAATATCTAAGATGTCGGTTCGTTTGGCCGTACGATCGCGATGTTCGCTTAATTACGACGGAATGCGCACAAGCGCGAAAAACGATCCAAATGACGCGAAGAATGGATTTTTCTTATGGCGAACACTAAAATATAATATAGTCATGCTCACATAAATTTTTGGATGTCCGGATGTATTCAGAACGTAAGTTATGCGCGAAAATGCAAACTTGTGCACTTTTTGACACTTTTAGTCCCTGAATGACCCAAAAGTTTATTTTAACACACCGAACCCCTCAAAGCCTATTTCTAAGCTATGTAAAGGATATTTATGGTATGTTTAACTTATGGTCATGTTCCGGAATGTTCGTTACAGTTCAAATTGGCATACTTTCGTAGTTTGTCAAGTTTAGTCCCTGTAAGCGAATTAACTTGTTTTTGCCATACCAAAGCCTTTAAAACTTATTTCTAAGTTATGTAAAGGTTATTTAAGGTATGTTGAGTATATGTTGATGTTCCGGAGTATTTCTTGCATTAAACTGAGTACGTTTACGCACTAGTTTGCGTATAACTCTCCAGAAAGCGATGTAGAGTTTGAAATTACATAAAAGTCAAAACATGAAAAATGTAAAACATAACAAAACAAACATTGGGATCAAATAACATTGTTTTATTGATAACAGAACTGTTCATAGTGATTACAAGCACAGTTGTTACAGTGGAGCGTGGCTTGCTACCACCACGTGTTACTGCCACTACTACTGCTACTACTGTTACCCCCGCCACTGACAACAAGCGTAAATGGAATGACGCAGACAAGGCGACCCATTCAAATCAATTGCAAAAGAAGCCTGACAATAACAGTCGCAGTTTCACTCAGTCATCTTTGGTCAACCAGAATCAGAACAATAGTCAAACCTCGGGCTCTTATGTGGGAAAATAGCCGAAGTGCAATAAGTGCGGTTTCCACCACTATGGCCCGTGTAACCGAACATGTCAAAGGTGTGACAAAGTGGGTCACATGGCGAAAGATTGCAGAACCCTGTATCCCAAGCAGCAGCAGCAGCAACAACAGCCCCAACAACAGCAACAGAGACAACAACCTCAGCAGAACCAGGGTAACCAAAGGGGATGTTACCAATGTGGCAATGAAGGTCACTTGAAGAAGGATTGCCCACAACTGAACCAGAAAGCTAACAATAATGGGAACAATAATCGCCAGAACAACAACAACAACGCGGGAAATAACAAAAATGGGAATAACGGTGGGAATGGCGCTCTTGGGATGTGTTTACCATTGGAGCAGGTGATGCAAGGAACGATGGCAACGTCGTGACTAGTACGTTCTCTGTCAAGGGTATTTTCTCTTCTGTATTATTCAACTCTGGTGCCGACTGGAGTTATGTGTATTTGGGGTTCAGTCGTCAATTAGGGTTAACCCCAACACCTCTCGAAACCAATCACATAGTGGAACTGGCTGATGGTAAGACAATTGAAGCCTCACATATACACTTAGGGTGTAAACTCGATCTCTTGGGTCAAGTATTCGACATTGACCTTCTTCCCGTCACTCTTGGTAGCTTTGATATAGTTGTTGGTATGGATTGGTTGTCAAAACACCGAGCCGATATACTTTGTAAGGAGAAAATCGTGTGTGTACGTCTCCCTAGTGGGGAACCGTTGTCCGTTCAGGGTCATCGAAGTGGTGCAACTGTCAGCATCATTTCATCCATGAAAGCCCAGAAGTGTTTGCGGAACGTCTATCCTTCTATCCTTGCGCTTGTTACTGATACCCAGCCTGAAGAGAAGAGAATTGAGGATCTACCAGTTGTTCGTGAGTTTCCTGATGTTTTTTCTGAGGAACTTCCAGGTTTACCTCCACACCGTCAGGTGGAGTTCCAAATTGATCTTACACCAGGAGCAACTCCGATTGCTTGTGCACCTTATCGTCTTGCACCTGGAGAGTTGCAAGAACTGTCTAATCAACTCCAAGAACTGCTGGATAGAGGCTTTATCCGACCTAGCTCTTCGCCTTGGGGAACCCCAATTTTGTTTGTGAAGAAGAAAGACGGATCTTTTCGCATGTGTATTGACTACCGTGAATTCAACAAGGTAACAGTCAAGAATCATTATCCCTTACCTCGCATTGACGATCTATTTGAGCAGTTGCAAGGGTCAAGCTTCTACTCAAAGATTGATCTAAGGTCGGGCTATCATCAGATGAGAGTCCGAGAGGAGGATGTTCCCAAAACAACCTTCAGAACGCGGTACGGCCATTACGAGTTCCTGGTCATGCCATTCGGGTTAACCAACGCACCTGCGGTGTTCATGGATCTTATGAATCACGTGTGTAAACCATATCTTGACGACTTCGTCATCGTGTTTATCGATGACATTCTGATCTATTCTAAGAGCAAGGAGGACTATGAGTGGCACTTGCGTCTTATCTTGGAGCTCCTGAGGAAGGAGCAGCTCTACGCGAAATTCTCTAAGTGCGACTTCTGGATTAGAGAAGTACACTTCCTTGGCCACATAGTCAACGAGATGGGAATACATGTGGATCCCGCTAAAATCGACTCTATAAGAAATTGGGCAGCACCAAAGAATCTTTCGGAGGTGCGACAATTTCTTGGTCTCGCTGGATACTATCGAAGATTCATTGAGGGTTTTTCAAAGATCGCTCAAGCTCTCACCGCTCTAACACAGAAAGGTGTCGTGTATTCCTAGGGAACAAAACAGGAAGACGCCTTCCAGCTCCTAAATCAAAAACTTTGTAGTGCACCGATTTTGTCTCTACCTGAGGGTACTGAAGATTTCGTGGTGTACTGTGACGCCTCTATTCATGGTTTCGGTTGTGTTCTGATGCAACTTGAGAAAGTGATAGCTTACGCCTCTCGAAAGTTGAAGGTCCATGAAAAGAATTACACGACTTAGAGTTGGGGCCGTGGTATTTGCGCTTAAAATCTGGAGGCATTACTTGTACGGTACTAAATGCACCATTTATACCGACCACAAGATCCTTCAGCATATCCTAGACCAAAAGGAGTTGAACATGCAACAACGTCGCTGGGTGGAACTCTTAAACGATTATGATTTTGCAATCAAATACCATTCAGGTAAAGCTAACATGGTAGCTGATGCCCTTAGCTGTAAAAAGACGAAACCTAAACGTGTTCGAGCTTTGCAACTCACCATCCACTCTAACCTACCTGATCAGATTCGTTCTGCCCAAACTGAAGCATTGAAAGATGAAAAACTTAAATCCGAAGCCATGCGAGGCTTGGAGAAGCAACTTGTTGAAAGATCTGACAGTATTCGCTACTTCATAGAGTGAATATGGATCCCTTCGTATGGAAACCTTAGAGAGCTTGTGATGGACGAAGCACACAATTCTCGCTACTCTGTTCACCCAGGTTCTGATAAGATGTATCAGGATCTAAAAGTCTTATATTGGTGGCCGAAAATGAAAGCCCACATAGCGACGTATGTGAGCAAGTGCTTGACTTGTGCAAAGGTCAAGATAGAGTACCAAAAACCCTCTGGTTTGCTTCAGCAACCAGAAATACCCATGTGGAAATGGAAACAAATCACCATGGATTTTGTCACGGGGCTACCTAGAACTCAAAACGGGAACGATACCATTTGGGTGATCGTTGACCGTCTCACAAAATCTGCACACTTCCTCGCAATCAAGGAAACTGACAAGTTTTCACAGCTGGCTGGCATCTATCTGAAGGATGTGGTTTCCAGGCATGGAATGCCAACCTCCATTATCTTTGATCGTGATCCACGTTTCATATCCGACTGGTGGCAAGCGATGCACAAATCATTTAGCTCACGTCTTGACATGAGCACTGCTTATCACCCTCAAATGGATGGTTAGAGTGAGCGAACCATCCAGACCTTAGAAGACATGCTACGAGCATGTGTTATCGATTTTGGTAAAAGTTGGGAAAGACACTGGCCCTTAGTAGAGTTTTCTTACAATGATAGTTACCACTCCAGTATCCAGGCAGCTCCGTTCGAGGCTTTATACGGACGGAAATGTCGATCTCCTCTATGTTGGGCTGAAGTGGGTGACAGCCAAATTACAGGTGCAAAACTTGTGCTCGTAACCTCTGAGAAGATTGTCCAGATCCGAAATCATATGGTGGCAGTGCATGATCACCAGAAAAGCTACGCTGATAAGCATAGGAAAACTTTGGAGTTCGCTGTGGGCGATCGTGTCATGTTGAAAGTCTCACCCTGGAAGGGTGTAGTACGCTTTGGGAAGCACGGAAAACTCAATCGACGTTATGTAGGGCCATTCAAGATTCTAGAGCGAATCGGTAAAGTGGCTTATAAACTCGAATTACCTGATGAGTTGGGTAATGTTCATGACGTCTTTCATGTCTAAAACCTAAAGAAGTGTTTGTCTGATGAAACACTTGTAGCACCGTTGCACGAACTGAAAATCAATGACAAGTTGCAGTTAGTCGAAGAACCTATTGAAATCATGGAACGGGAAGTCAAGGTCCGTAAACACAGTCGAATCCCAGTTGTGAGAGTTCGTTGGAACTCAAGACGTGGACCGGAGTTCACGTGGGAATGCGAGGATCAGATGAAGCTCAAATATCCTCAACTATTCAAGACTGCTGAGTCAAGTTCTGGTGCAACTGGTGAATTTCCAGACGAAATTCCCTTTCAAGTTGGGGATGATGTGGCACCCGAGGAAAACACACAGTCATCCTGATCTACTCAACACTTCATTCCTCTCTGATGACTTATCAAATTTCGGGACGAAATTTCTTTCAAGTTGGGGATGATGTGACAACACGGATTTTCAGGGCTCTTTTGTGAATACTGTTTCTACTTGTGATTCATTATACATTGTAGCTATGCATTCGTGATGAAATTCCAATGAAAGTGTTTATTATATTTTGATTCATTATACGTTCCTACTTGATTATTTACATGTTTGCTAGCCGCACACCCCACCTCAATCGCACAATTCCTACACTCTTGGATCATGATGGTTTTTGGCCCACAATGCACACACCTAACCAAACCCAACCGACCAAGCCCAAGCCCATCTCACATGATGCGCATACAAGAGGAATAGGTGGTGAGTGGTTATGATTTTGGAAAACATAACAAACCCTAACACTCCCCTCACACTCCCTTGCATCGACGACAGCTTTGATGGTTGAAGTCTCCTTCCTCATTCGAAGCCCTCTACTCTTGAGTCTATCACACCTTTGCAAGTCCCTTGGTTAGTACGAATTACTTGTTTCAAATCTTGTTGAATGATCTTGGCTATATGTTAATTGAATGATGTGATTAATTGTGGTGTATGTGTGACATAGGATTGCATGTTGTAGAATCGTTGATTAATATATGATAGAGCACGATTAGAGCTAATTTGAATGTACAAGCGATATTAATTGTCAAACATGATCGGCATACTCATTAGGATTCATGAACATTAGGGTTTAATGAAGTTAATTGTTCATAAGATCTGGTTTGAAAGGTTCAAATTAGGGTGTTCGATGATGGAGATGATTAAGCACTAAAACAGAATTACCATTCTTTGTGTAATGTTTGATCTGATTTGGTTGATGATCATGTGTTCCTTGTTGTTAATGATTGGCAGTTATGTAAATTAATGGATAATTGATTGAAACAATTATAGAACATGTAACTAATTTCCATGAATTGTGGCAAGCTTTAACTGATCGCACACACTAAGCCAACCGCACACGTACATAGGGTTTGTGATTCGGCAGCATGTCGCACACCCAGATGGTAATCGCACACCCTGGTTATGATCGCATAGTTCGAAATGGGCCACACATGAATCACACATTGGCCCAACATCACACACTTAACTGGGCTTCACACTTTGGTTGGGCCACAGCTGACTATTGGGCCCGACAATACTCAAATAAGAACCGGATCGCACACTCCGGCCCAATGTCACCAATCGCACACTATTGCTTGAGTCGCACACCTGATCCAAATCGCACACGGTTATTGGACTTAATTCCTTAACGGGCCACTCATAATGGGCTGTGCGACTGGACTGGTCACACACCAGAAGCAGGATCATACCCAGATCCAATCACACACCTTGGAATTGGGCCTTGAATTGACTAGGCTACATATTATCGGATACGTGAATTACCTGTTTGTGTGTGGTTGTGTTGTATGTTTAACTGATGAGTTGTAGGTGGCCCAAAGGTGCATTATATATGTTATGTGATAATTTTCTTGTGTGACTACGTGAAAAACTTGAATGCAAACTGATTATGTGTACATGAACATCAAAGGCTTTGATTGATTAAATGTGAACAAGTAACTAGTCTTACCGAGCAAACCAAGGTGAGTTCACTACTCTCATTACAAGCATGCGTCTGGTGGGGACAATCAAATAGGCAAACTAACAAACAGACCTTCACAAACCCATATCCTTGTAGGGGATATGAGGCAGTTTTCAGTAAATGTTGATATTGGATAATACACTCACTTCTATCACTTAAGTCCCATCATACTACCGAACTAGTTGCTGGTAGGGCAACGCGGTTGTTAGTTGATAGCGCTATTAGATTTAGCACCCTCACGACGTACCTGGATAGGACGGGCGTGAACTAATAACTTTAAAATCATGACCAATGTTTGATAGAGCATTGGGGAAGGGCAAGAAGGAGCCGTCTGCGGTATCGAGTGATTATCAACATAACGTAAATCAATACTTGGTAACAAACGGTTAAACAAACTGTGAACTAACCAGCTTTTTGCTGATACACTTTTTCTGCATTCTTGCAGGCCCTTAGGTACACAGACATGGATCTTGCTGTCTGGGAAGCTGGAGTGGTCATGGGTCGTGGCAACTGGATGCACTTTGAAGTTAAACTTTTTCTAAACATTTATGTTAGACTTACTGAATAATTTATTATGCTTCCGCTGAACATGTTTGATTTTCAAAACCTCTGTTTGAATTATACTATTTATGTTTAATGGAAAGTTCTACTTTACTTATGGTTCATGTGATTAGTGGCTAGATCCTGGTACGTCACACGCCTCGCAGGGGTTTCCGCTTGTGGTATTTTTGGGGGTGTGACACAATTTGTGAAATTCTATAAGATAGTTATCGTAAAAAGTAATATAACAAACCCTAAAGATTTATCAAATAAATAACCAACAACTCTAAGAAATTGGGTTCTCTATTTGGGGACTTAAAACACCCAATTAAATATTTAGAAAAATACCCAAAACCAATATTTTTATTTTCTAAATCAATTAAATTGTAAATAATTATAAAAATAATAATTTAACAGGCTAATCATTCAATAAATACCAAAATTATTCCAAATTATTAGAAACTCCTTTAGTGGAATAACAAATATGATTTTAGGTTTAATATGTATTTATATTTAAAATAATCAAATTTATAAAAGAATATATTTATTACATGATTTTATAAGATAATTTATTGAAATTAATTACCAACAATTACAGCCTGTTTCCTGACATATTTCCTTTGAGCAATTCTCCCGACGAAAAAGGAAAACAATTGAATTTCTTTAAAAAAACTCAGAATATTTATATATTATGTAAAAAAAATTGTAACAATGTTCAAAATATTTATATTGATTTATTTTGTATTTTTAATTGATTTTCTAAATGATAAAATTCATGAATTATGAATGTATAAGATTATAATATTATTACATTCTTTAATTGTGTGATAAGAATTATAAAGAAATTTATGATTTACTTTTTTATATATTCAACCAGTGTAATACACAGGTTTATAACACTTACAAGTTAATATGATAGTTAATCTAGATTTCTTAAATCCTTTGTAATAAACAGATTTATATGCTAGTATCCTTCATATTTTAATTTACCTCTTGTATTAAACAAGTTTCGACTAAAGTGCCCCTCATGTAAAGGATAGTGTTGGATCGTGTACGTGACCCTGAAAGTCAGTTAAGGTAGTTCAACATCGATTACTAAGGCGGAATTAAAGTAAACAACGTCCAAAACAACTTGTATCCTTTAATCTTTCTTTCTATTATCAATTGTGAGCTTTTACACTATTTTCTAACAAAAATTTGGCAGCACCTTCGCTCACATACACAACCGTTCCAACTGTTCCGTTTGAAATGAGACTAACACACTCCTATTTATAGACATTAGACCCTTCCGTTTGAACTTAACACAACCTGGTTCAAACGGAACCCTTATCTCAAACGACCATTTCAAACGGAACCTTCATTTCAAACGGCCTGGTTCAAACGGAACCCTTTTAAACACTTCCTAAATCAAAACTAAACCCTAATTTGACTTTTAAGTTCCAATCTTGACTTTCTTGATTTAAGACTTGATGAAGATGCAGTCAACAGACATTCTTGTGCATCAACAGACTCCCCCTTGGATGTTGACGTAGTCTTCAGATTCTGAGTCTTCAATCTTAGTCTTTTCTCTAACTCTGTCTTTTCATCATAAGCACTCTATCTTCACACTCCCATATACTGTTGATCCAGACTCCCCCTTTCACAGACTCCCCCTCTCGGTATGCTAGAATCTGATAAATCTGGTTCAAGCTTTGACAATATAGCTTCCATTGGGAATAATGAAGTCCAAATCTGTTACTCAACCAATAAACATTACAATTCTATCTTTCAAACATAACCCACAAACTTAATCAGTTATAGAAATCCACTCAAGTATTCAGGTCCAAGTTAATGACCCTGATTACTTGATTAATCTACCAAGTCCAAATTAATGACCTTGGTTGATCATTTGACGAAACAAACTGATTTTAAAACAACAATTTCAAACATTTTCTGAAAATAACAAGTATCAAATTAATGAACTTGTTTTTAACTTTTCAAACAATTTAAACTTCTTCAAAGATAAGCTCTCCTCATTCTTCAGTCCAGAATCTCCTGCATTTGCTTCAAACATCTGAGAATCCAACAATCAACTCTCCACTTTGGTTTGTCAGAAAAATAAAGCAGAAATAAAATCTTTTTGGATTTTATCAAAGTGTTCTAAACTAAGAAATGAAATACAGAAAACTTAAATTTCAGAAAGTAAACTATTTACAAACATATTTTTGGTGAGCGTGTTAGGGAATCATATCAGCTTTTCAGACAAATCACAAGTACCGTTAAGCTTCATTTCATACTCAGACTTAAACAATTCACATTGATTGTCAATATACTGATCCATCTTAAATTCTCACACAAATTTCAATTTACTCAGGATACGAATTAGATGAATTATGAACTTAGCTCATTCATGTGTCCCACCTCTTGAATATACTCCCGTATCCAGAATCTCAATAATCAGTCTTACAGGTGAGTATACTACAATGATATCTGTATATAAATTAGGTATGCGAGGGCCGAGGGATCTCAGGTCGATACTTCCGTATACGCAGAGAGATATCAGCTTCGACTTTTCGGTGTGTCCCCTTTAGAGGATCTTTTTGCTTACAACATCAACATTTATCAATTTTATTGTTTCAGCATGCTGAGGGTTTAATGCTGTGTTTCAAGCATTGCAGCAAGTATTAGCCAAGGACTAGGTCAGAACTACCGTTCAGCAGAAGTCCCAGAATAATACCCCAGACATCATTGAGTATAAAGACCTAGTATATCAGATTAAGAGACCTTTCAAACGAGATTTCAGGGGTTACCTATATATCCAAGTAGTGTTCCCCACGAATTCACAAGTTTGAATTTAGGTTTATATCCCGAATAAATCTACTAAATGTATGAAAACCTATCGACACATCATCAGTGAGATTGTTTAACTCTTTTATACTTTTCAAATCTTTAGCATACTGTAATCGTCTAGCTGATGTACTATCATTTTCCCTATATACACAAGCTCTTTTTCAGATTTTATCATGTTTTTGTATTTTATCATTTTTTTACTGTTTTTGTATTTTCTGAAAATAAACTATGTACAAATATCTACTCCCCCTAAATACCAAAACAAGTAAAAATTCGACAAACCATTGCAGATTGTGTCTCGTCTTCATCCGCAACAGTACTCTCATCAACGCCAATTATGCCATCCGACACCGACAGAAGTTTCATACCATTCAGTTTTAACAAATATTTAAACCGATTTTTATCAAAAGCTTTGGTATGTAAATCAGCTTTCTGTTCGTCAGTGTGGATTTTCTCAATTCGTATCAACTTTTTCTCAAAACAATCACGAATAAAGTGATGACGAATTTCTATGTGTTTAGTTTTAGCGTGATGTACTGGATTCTTAGTTATATTTATTGCGGCCTCATTATCAACAAAAAGAGGTGTGTTAAGAAACTGCAAACCGTAGTCGCGCATCTGTTGCTGTAACCACAAGATCTGAGAGCAGCAACTGCTAGCAGAAACATACTCCGCTTCACATGTAGATAACGCCACAGACGTTTGTTTCTTACACTGCCAGGTAACCAATCTAGGACCAAAGAACTGGCATCCTTCAGTTGTTGATTTTGAATTGACTTTGCAGCATCCGAAATCCGAATCGGAATACCCTTCGAGCGTAAAGTCGCCTTTCCTAGGATACCACAACCCCAATGAAGGAGTTCCTTTCAGGTAGCGCAATATCCTTTTCACAATGATCATATGCGATGCTCTCGGGTTAGACTGAAATCTTGCTGTGAGGCACGTTGGGTACATGATATCAGGACGTGAAGCTATTAAGTACATCAAAGAACCTATCATGGATCGATAAAAAGTTTCATCAGCCCTGTCTCCGGTGAGATCTGGGTGAATCCCATGATTTGTTGCAAGTGGGGTAGCAGCTGGAGTAGAACCTGACATCCCGAATTTCTCCAAGATATCATGAACGTACTTCGATTGATGAATGAAAATTCCCTCAGGAAGTTGTTCAACTTGTAATCCCAGAAAGAATTTCATCTCCCCCATTGATGACATTTCGAACTTTTGCTTCATCACTGATTCAAAATCTTTGCATAGACTTTCATTTGTTGACCCAAAAATTATATCGTCCACATAAATCTGAACTATCAGAAAATGACCATCGACCTCTTTAGTGAAGAGAGTGGCATCCACTTTTCCACGAATGAACTTGTTGGGTAGTAGGTGTTGAGACAAAGTCTCATACCAAGCTCTCGGGGCCTGGTGTAAACCATACAGTGCTTTGTCCAATAAGTAGACCTTGTTTTTGTGGATTGGATCGGTAAAGCCCGGTGGCTGACCGACATAAACCTCCTCTTTAACCTTCCCATAAAGAAACGCCGATTTAACATCCAACTGATAAACTTTGAAGTTCTTCCAAGACGCAAATGCTAGGAAAATTTTGATTGCTTCTAGTCGAGCCACAGGAGCATAAACTTCGGTAAAATCAATTCCCTCCTGTTGACTAAAGCCCTGAACAACGAGTCGAGCTTTGTTCCTTAAAACAACTCCTCTATCGTCCCTCTTGCACTTAAACACCCACTTGGTGTTAATCTTTCTCTGACCATCCGGCAAATCAACTAACTTCCACACTCCCAATTTCTCAAATTGACTAAGTTCCTCCTGCATAGCATTGACCCAAGAGTCTTCAGTAAGCACCTCTCTGTAAGTTCTTGGCTCAACCTGCGAGATAAAACAACTCAATGAGAATTCAGTTTGCAAAGAAGCAACTTTTGTATAAAAACATGTAAGCCCTTTATCAATCTGATTTCGAGTGCGAACGCCTGTCTGCAATTCTCCTATGATCAACTCCTCTGGATGATATGAAAAAGTTCGCGGCATCACTTCACTTTGAACATCTACATTTCCCTCCAGATTAGTAACATTCTGTTCTGCATCTTGTTCACCAACTTGGTTTGTTTGACTTGAAATCTGAATTTGCTCCCCCTCAGAATCTGAATCACCATGATCAAATACTGGCATATTTTCAGCTTCTAGATTATCATTCTGAGCCGACTGATTATCTTGAGCAACTTCATTCTGTTGGACATCATCATGTTCACCAGCATTACTTGGACCTGCTTCATCATCATTTGAAGTTTCCCGTGGTCTCCTCAAATACTCAGCTGGGAACCTTAACTGTGACTCATATTCACGCAAAATATCCAACTCATCAAAGAAATTTTCATCATCCTCTGATTCTTCTCTCATGTCAAACGAATCCCACAGTTTGTCATAATGATAACGCCATGAATCACCAGGATTCTACGGCGGCATAGTATAACCTTGACATTCAACATTTGCAGCTTCAATAATCCGCTTCTCACTTGGAACGAAGACACGTCGTAACGGATTTGCATAACCAACAAAAATTCCCTCAATGCTCTTCGGACCAAACTTTCCATGAGGCTCTATAACCGTACAGGGTGACCCGAACGGTTCTAGATACTTCAAATTCGGTTTTCGATTATTGATTAGCTCAATGCATGTTTTGTTGAAATTTTTGACAGTGAGAACCCTGTTGAGTGTATAGCATGCGGCGGAAACAGCTTCAGCCCACAAATTAATCGGTAACTTTGAATCTGCGAGCATAGTTCTAGCCGTCTCAATTAGTGTCCGGTTTTTGCATTCTGTTTCTCCATTCTGCTGCGGAGTGTACGGAGCACTAAACTCATGCAAAATACCTCTTTCATCACAAAATTCTTCCATGTTGCTGTTCTTGAATTCAGTACCATTATCACTACGAATTCTCTTGATACGCCTTTGGTACAAATTCTCAATCTTCCTGAACAGACCCATCAAACTGTCAAATGTTTCATCTTTCGTCTTCAAGAAAGAAACCCACGAAAATCTGGAATAATCATCAGTAACGACCAAACAATAGTAATCTCCTGTAATACTTTTGACATTCACAGGACCAAACAAATCCATGTGAAGTCTTTCCAGCGGTCTCGAAACTGAATTAACTTGCTTTGTAGGGTGTGACTTTTTCTTCTGCTTGCCTTTGATGCAGCTAATGCACTCCCCTTCCAGATAAAAACCTTTGATATTAACTCCCAATACCAAATCATTATGCACCAAGTGATTCATCTTCCTTAGGTGAATATGCCCCATCTTTCGGTGCCACAATCTAGATTCTTTCTCAGTTGCTCTAGACACGAAACAATGTGCTTGACCAGTAGTTGTAGTTGCTACAGACATATCTAACACATATAAATCATTCACTCCGGGTGCCCTCATGATAATCCAATCTTCAGGAATAACAAAACCAGGTTTCAAAATCAAACATTCTTTATCAGTGAAGTGAGTAGTATACTGATTGTCACAAATCTGCGAGATACTAAGCTGATTGTTCTCCAGCTCAGTGATGTAGTTAACTCTCTCAAACGTTCCTTCACCAACAATTCTACCACCTTCATGACCTGCAAATCCCACATAACCACCATTGATATTCTTCACATCATACAGCAATGCAGTTTTTCCTGTCATATGTCAAGATGCGCCACTATCCATGATCCATCTTGAAATAGCTCTTGGAAGATCCTGCACATACCACAAGTTGATTTTAAAACATTTCAATAAAGATGCCGATTCATGCTTCACGATCCAGGAAGCTCCGGCAATTCAAACTACTTATTCAAACATGGTGTCCACCCAGGCCTCATCAGCCTTAGGTGTAACTTTGACTCTCGCAATTTGAATTTTGAAATTTTCAGCCTTCAAAGGTGGAAAATTTGCATCATAATCAACCGAAATTGATTCTTCAGCCTTTTTCACTTCAGAAGTTGAAATTTTCATTTCAGTTTTTGGTTTCCAAACTTGTTGAGATACTGCAACCCTCTTGTAAAATTTGTCATTTTTAGTTACCACTTTCTTAACAGGTTCATTTTTCACTTTGATATTGTCATTTTTCACACTCTTTTTCTCAACAACGATTGGTGCTTTACCCTTCACATCAACTTTACCCTTTTGAATCTTCACATTTTCAGTCTTAGGCTTCGCATTGGTACACTTTCGTGCAATGTGACCAACTTGATTACATCTGAAACATGTACGAGTATCATCAACTCGACTTGTGCCTTCAGACTGAGGTTGTGAAACCCTCTTCTCAAAGAACTCTTTATTTGATTTTGAAAAAATTTCATTCTCTTCATCAGCAAGTGAACTTGAACTGTTCACAAACACCTTCTTTTCAGCAAACCTTTTGTTTTGAAAACTCTTTTTCTGATAACTATTACCACCCCGATAACCACCCGACCAATTGTTTCGATTGTTATTATAAAAACGTGGTGGAACAACAGGCTTTTTGTAATAAGCTTTATCTTTCTCAAAATTCATTTGCCTTTTTGTTTGACTGAACTTGTTCACTTCTGACAACTCAACTTCAACCAATTTGAAAACATTTGTCAACTTTTTCACATTAACATTCTCAATTGGAAACTCAGAATCCGAATACAACTTATCAGATCCAGCCATCTTGTACATCACAAGACTCGGTTCATCACTTAAGTTGTTTTTGGATTTTGATTTCTGAATGTATTTGTCCAAGAAACACCCATCATCTTCAGCTGAATCACTATTCAAAACACTTTCAGCTGTGCTCTTAACAATCTCTGTCTGAACACTATCATCAGATGATGTAGAAAAAGTAACATCAATGTTCTCCGGAAGTATAACTTCTTTTTCTTCCTCAATTTCAACCAACCCAGACTGCTTTTTAGTGTAATTATGAAGAACAGGTGGTGGTACTTGATGAAAACCCACCCCAGTTCCATCAGAATACACATCTTCGCCCGCTTTGTCTTTCCCAATGGGTTTGGGAATGATATGTTGCAAAACAAAGCTTGCGGAGCTGTAACTGTTAAGCTTCAACTAGATTCGCTCGTTTTCGATTACAGCCTCTTGAACTTTAAGTTTCAATTTAGCGATTTAATCCAGTTGTTTATTGATTGATTCTTCTTTAACTCTAAGCACTGCTTTTAAATGTTCATTTTCTTTAAAAGTTTTACCATTTCGATCATCACAATCTTTCATTGTGCTTTTGAGTTTTTCAAATTTTTCAGAAATCTGACGGTTTTCAAGAATCAAATTTTCATTTTCTTGTTTAATTTTGTCATGATCAATTTTATCAGTTTCAATTTGAGCAGTTAATTCTCTTATCCGTTCAGTTGAAGATTTAACTGTTTTGTCACAACCAAGAATCTGATTCTCAAGGTTTCTGACCTTTGCTGTCAGATCTTTAATTTTCTCACCGTTGAGATACGTGACAGTATTACAAAATTTGCACTCTCTGTTGCAATTTTTGCAATCAGCATTTCCTTCGATCTTTTTACCTGACGCATTTGTTGACACATCTGAACTGACCTGGCTTTTTGACTCAGACACGGAGTTAGAGTCTACCTCAAGTGCCTTAGCAGCCAGCACTTTGTCAGCCATTTTTCCCAGGTTCTCTGCAGTCAACTCCTGCGTAGTATCGATAACTCCAGTATCAATCTTCTTGGATTCTTTTCCTTCTATCTCTTTTCTCTCTTCAATCATTTTCGAAGTTGGAGTTCCCCACCATTTGTGTTGCCAATACTCATCATTTTCTTTCATTTCCTTGATTAAGACTTCCAGATCGAGAGTTTTGTGATCGATTGCAATATTTCCATACTCATCAAGATAACACTCTCTGTCTGGATCCCATCTTTTGGCTCTTTTTGCTTCCAAATAGATACTAGAAAGTCTAGTAATTTTGTTTTCCGAAATCATCTTTCTGTATCTATACTTCTGCTCTTCAGTTCTATCATCTTTCCATGGAATAGGTTCATTTTTCGCCATGAATGCGTAACCAACCGCATCTTCTTCTGGTAGAACCTCTTGACTCCAATCATATCCCTCATCATCATAAATCACTGCAAGAGCTCTAGATTTCTCTCTGTTGTCTTCAACCTGCTTCAATCTAGGCGGCTCGGATTTATTCTGGTGATAAATCGCCTTCTTGTAATAATCATCTCTGAAAGGATTCTCCGACTCATCAGCATAAGCATTTCAGCATTCTCGTTTGAAATGACCCTTCTGCTTACACTTGAAGCAAGTCACCTTCGATTTATCGAACCCCAGCTTGGTAGAAGCACCACCAATTGTTTTTCTTCCAGTAATTTCCATGAATCTTTGTGCACGACGAACAGCACTTGCCATAGCCCAACGAATATCGATCAGTTCCATTTCCTCCGGATCAATCTGATCGTAATCTTCTTTTGTCAGATTTGTATTGCCAGTCTTCCCAGCTACCAATCCTTCATACGATTCCAACACCGATGCTAGGAAAATCATCTGCTGCTTGGCCGATTCTTCATCAAAGTTATGAGCATTCTTCAAATCTATCGCGATGTTGCATTGAAAACGATTCTTTGCATCAGAATGACTTGCAAATGATGAAGATCCACTGTGATAACCACTATGACTTCCACTGCTTTGACCACTTTGACTTTCTTTGCCAGCTGTAGACACATTTTCAGCAGAAAATGCAGTCTTTGGAGAAGTAGCTTTCGGCATCATGCTTTTTGGATAATACAAATCCAAATTCTGCTGGTAGGATGAATGATTAACTTTGTACGTCTTCTTCAACTCCAGCTCATGACTCTCAAGTCTCTCAATCACCAAATCTGGTTTCAACAATTCAGAAGGAATAGTGTTCTTAAGCATGAGAGCATAATATCTCCACTCCATCTCGTCTGGCAACGAATCGAACAACTTGTCTACTTGCTCATCATCAGAATACTTGATATCATGTCTTGCTAATTCCAGCTTCAGATGACCGAACCTTTCTATCATTTTACACACTGACTCATTCTTAAGACAACCAAACATATCAAACTCTTTCCTAAGAAGTTTCTTTTTGTTTTTCACGATTTCAGTACTTCCTAAACATTTCTTTTCTAACTTTGCCCAAAGATCTTTAGCATTTGTATAGTCTATCAATGAGATGATATCCTCCCGAACAGACTGAAATAACAACGCCACACACTTTTGTTCGGCTACGAATGATTCAATCTCATCAGATGCTGTTAAAACTTCCCCACTCTTGTTTCCTTGTTCATAACCATTCTTCAGACTTTTCCAACTTGGAAATGCGAATGCCATCATCCAATATTCAAACTTTCTGGACCAACGACTGTACTCCTCAATAGCCATTAGCTTTGGAGGTTTATTAAACGTTCTGAAGGCACTTTCCGATTCCCAGGCTTCCTTTTTCTTCTCTTTTGGTGGATTCTCATTCATATTGCTTGATGAAGTATCATTGTTTCCGGAATCTCCAGCGAACGCGTACATGTCGCTAAACGGATTTAAGAAAATATCATCCATCGTGAATGTACCTGTAAAATCAGACAACACTTAGAAAAATTTTGGTTTTGAAAAATATTAGATTCAAAAGGAACCTGTTCAAACGGAATGGTTCAAACAATGGTTCAAACGAACTGGTTGTTTTCAAACGGAATGGGATGTTCCATTTGAAATAGCAATAGTTTCAACCGACAAATATTCAAACGAACTAGTTGTTTTCAAACGGAATGGGCTGTTCCGTTTGAAATAACAATAGTTTCAAACGACAAATTCAAACGATCAGTTCAAACGATTGGTTTGTTTTCAAACAATATGGTTCAATTTCAAACGGTATGTGTATTTTCAAACGATTGTTCAAACGATCAGTTTGTTTTCAAACGATATGATCAATTTCAAACGGTATGTGTATTTTCAAACGGTATGACGTCAGCAATTCGCGAACATTTTCAAACGGTATGAATGATTTCGATCAATTTTAGGTCGAATTTTGGTTTCAAAATTTCAAGGATTAGTTAATAGAAAATTTTGTTTGCTATGTGAACGTTTCAAGCCATTTTAACCGCGACAACTAGTTTAAATCAGAAAAGAAAGGTAGAAGTGAGATAATCCGATGATTTCAAGCTGTATTTGGTATGAACTCCTCGTCCTGAGCTCTGATACCACTTGTTGGATCGTGTACGTGACCCTGAAAGTCAGTTAAGGTAATTCAACATCGATTACTAAGGCGGAATCAAAGTAAACAACGTCCAAAACAACTTGTATCCTTTAATCTTTCTTTATATTATCAATTGTGAGCTTTTACACTGTTTTCTAACAAAAATTTGGTAGCACCTTCGCTCACATACACAACCGTTCCAACTGTTCCGTTTGAAATGAGACTAACACACTCCTATTTATAGACATTAGACCCTTCCGTTTGAACTTAACACAACCTGGTTCAAACGGAACCCTTATCTCAAACGACCATTTCAAACGGAACCTTCATTTCAAACGGCCTGGTTCAAACGGAACCCTTTTAAACACTTTCTAAATCAAAACTAAACCCTAATTTGACTTTTAAGTTCCAATCTTGACTTTCTTGATTTAAGACTTGATGAAGATGCAGTCAACAGACATTCTTGTGCATCAACAGATATGTACCTAGAATTTAAGAAATCACATGGATGGAGTTAATTTTAGGGGCTACAAAGGTTAGGAAAATGGCATTGGTGGTTGAAGTGTCATGAAATTCCTTTATGAGCTGACTTAACCACATGCACCAAAAACGTAATTTACCATTTTCATTAAAAGGGTAAAAATAAATCCAATTTTCCTTTTTAATGTGCAAGACACGTGACCGAACTTTACATGCAAAATTAACTGTCGTTAAACAACAAGATATAAACTATCACAACATATGAACATAGAGGATAAACTTTGTCGGTTCGTTATATTTAGGATTAAAAGAGAAATTCACAATATACCTAAAGGTCGAAAACTCAAATTTACTAGTAAAAGAAAAACTTTATTTGCATTATGATAGATCAAAATGATATTTTCTATAATAGTTAGGTTCCATTTTGAAAGCTCTTAAAATTCTTAGGGTTATTATAGTAAAATTTGCATTAGGGTAACCCCACACTTCCTATTTAAAAGAACACAATACCATTTTCATTATAATCACTTAATCACCGCCGCACCCTTTCTTCTCTCATTCATCCACATCCTGGCCCCAAAGATGGCATCTGTTTTTCGATGCAAAAGTAAGAGCTTTTATTTATTTTACTTTTATCTAATTTAATTTGCCTCATAATCTTTCTTTACATTTTTAAAAATCACTGCCTGTTTTTAAAAGTACTAATTTGAGAATTTTGGTTTAATTAATTTTATGGACATGTATGCTTTGTTGGTGTTGGTGTAACATATACGAATACTAACTCTGATCAGTTTGAAAATTTAAGAAATTCATTACCAAATACATTTTAGAATTTTTTTTTTTTTTTGTACAAGCATGTTCTATAATGGATATATAAACATATGAAGAAGAATTTGTAACATATGTTTTTTTTGTTCTTTATATGACGTGTAGTTATGATGATTTATTTGTTCCTTATTTAACGTGTAGTTATGAGGATTTTGTGTTTTTTTTGTTTGTTTTGTTGGTTATAAATGTTATGTTTTCTATTATTCACCGATCTCACATCACTTTGAAGTGTAGTTATGAGGATTTTATGTTTTTTGCTTGTTTTGTTGGTTATAAATGTTAGGTTTGGTGTTATTCACCGATCTCACATCACAAACGGGTCTGCCTTATCATTTAGGAGTAGACTATAGCATGTTGATTGTTCATGGAGTTTCAATGGCTCAATTGAGAAAGGTAAAATCCAAAACCATTCAAACTACTTGGAAAAGTCAAAGGCTAAATTGCAGAAAAGAAAAAGAAAAAGAAAACAAAGAAAGAAGGAAAAGAGCAGTCAAGCCATGTTGTAAAATAAAAAATTAAAAAATATAGTTTTATATAATATTATATGGATTAAAACAAAATTATAATATTAAGGTGTGATTTTTAGTTAACAATGATGATCTATATATATATTACCAACTAAAGCCTTTTGACATGTAAAATTGTATTATATAAAAAGTAGAAGATAATCCAAATTTTATTTTTGTTTTTATTTTTTCTTATGTGTTAAGATTATCTAAGTTTGCTTGTCATATGCCAGGCTTGTAGATCTCAAACGGCTCAATGAAACCCTCGATCGGTGTTGTGTGAGGTAAACGCACACCTATTATCGTTTCCTAGTTTGATAACTGTATATTCGTTTTATACAGGGTTGCCTATTTAATAAACAAGTAAACCCTATGTTTGGACCCCCAAATTTATTAGATCTTCATTTTGATATATCATGTATTTATATAAATATAATAACGGATATTTATATATGCAATTGGTTTAATTTACCTACACATAACAATTGAAGTACAGTTTTTCTTCTGGATAACAATTGAAACTTTTAATAATGGAATTCAAAATGATTTGGCTTTCTTGTCATATTTAAACACCATACTTTAAAATAAAATTATTGCACTTGAGATGAACACACAAGACCCTGATTTCAAATGTTTGAATGTATTATTATTCACTTTCATGTATCTTATTGATCCTTGAAGAATATATAAAATTAAAAAAAGTAAATATGTGGCTTTGCAACAGTGTGCTTGACCATGGCTTTTGGAGCTTAAAAAAAGGCTAAATTGCACTTTTCGTCCTTTATGTTTCAATGTTTTGACAGACCCTGTCATTTAACTTTAAAAATTGCATTGTATGTCCTTTATGTTTGCAGTCATTAAGGGGCGGTGTCCTTCCAGCTAAACCCAGTTAACTTTTTTATGTTAAAACCCCTCACGAGTAAATTTGTAAAACTCCTTAACAGCAGGGACCATATGTGCAATATTCAAATTCTGTTTTAAACGAAACTACTCCGGCAAAACACCTAATTCTCCGGTGACCTATGTTTACAACTTCATATGATCTAGAAGCTTCTTCCGGTCATGTCGAAGATCAATCTGGAAAAAATAATCGAGTTGGACACGGAAGCTCGACACACAGGTATATGATGGCAAAATTGGTATTTTTGTTGTTTTCTCTTTAAATTATATATATATATATATATATATATCACAAATAGTTGTTTTGTATATATGATTATAGGGATATGTCACAAGGGGCTAAAGTTTCAAATTGTTAGATATACTGAAAGGGAATGCAGGTGAATTTCAAACGCCATTTATGAATATTCTTCATCTCATCATTCGGTCTTAGTTAGATTTGTATTTATTTTGTGGCTTACATTCGGTTTTAATTAGTCTTTGCAAGGCTTGCATTCCAGATGTTCACAGAAGCTGTGATTTGTTGTTCTTTTGTACTGTGCTTAGCTTGTTATCACGAGATGCATGACAGATACTTGCATTCAATGATCGAAAATCTGAAAGAGACAAAAATGATTAGAACCAAACATTCAAAAAACAAACCTTGGAGATTTTTATCCGATGGACGTATAAGTTGTCCACCTAAGCATATCGGTGGCTGTGACAGAGGTCTTTTGCGTTTAACGTCTTTCTACCGGTTATATCTCACGAAAGATCTAGAAGAAAGCATTAAGCATTTACTTTTTCGTATTCACGTCAATAAACTGAACGAGCTATCCGATCCTTCCCCATGTTCGCTATGCCAGAGAAGATTGCCGGAGAAGATGTCTGGAGAAGATGGTCGGAGAAAGATGAAAACTTAGGTCACTAGAGAAGATGACTGCAAAAGATGGCCGGATAATTAGGTGTTTTGTGACAACCAGAATTCTTGAGGTTATTATATTTGTAGTACTTCTATCTACATTTCGTCATACGTTGTGATCTTGTGCTTATAGTGTGAAATCAATATAGTTGGGTTTAATTGAATGTTTTATGTTAAGTGTATAATAAGTATTAGCTGGTTGGAGTAGTCGCACACTTTGGTCAAACCGCACACTCCGCTCACGACCGCACACACTCCCTCACTTGGATGTCCTCTAAATCTCGGCCACACACACACTAAAGCAGGCCCAGATCGCTCCAAGCGCAGCCATTATGGGTTGCGCATACATGAGGGACGTGAGTGTGGTGTGTTGTGATTTAGAAAGTGTTAGAACCCTAACTTCCTCTCGTCTCCTCTGTGGTGATCAATGGCAATGACCCCCCCCCTTCCTTCGAAGATCGACGATAACATGCCTATGAGTCTCTCGAAGCCTTTCTGAATCTTCTTCCAATCCGGTTAGTGTTTCACTATAGTTCAACTATTATTGATCATTGCATAATGTTGGTTTGATGATACCTTTGCATGATGCCTTGATGATTTATTGCTAGGGATTGGATAATTAGGAGGATCTTTGATAAACAACCTGTAATAACAAACTTGTAGGATTTAATTGGATGGTTGTGTGATGTAACCGATTGATCCAGTGTGGTATGAACCATAGGGTTTGACGATTAAATGATGTGGACCTGTGAATACTGTGAATGCATGAATTAATAGGGCTGACGTGTGATTGATGCTCTTGATGATTGAGTAACGATTTAGAATTCTTACCCATAAGGGTTTTGATCAAGTTTGAATGATAATTATTACTGATTATAGTTGTCCTATTTTGTCAATAGAATGGTATGAACATTAGAGTTGATTGAGTCTTCGATGAAACCGTTTCTTCGGTAAGGTACATGATGAATGTTGCATTGTATGATTCGTTGCTTATGAATTAAATTGGAATGATTAATTGGTTGATAACTGTTAATTACATTAACTATGATTCTTGAGAATCAATGTAAATTAAAGGGGTAATTGGTTAGTTGAGTGAATAATGGAAACTGGTATAATAAATTGCATGATTGAAGGAAAGACAGTAACTAATCGCACAAAGTGTGTATTCACACAACTAGTTGGGCTATACATGTCATTGGGCCGAAGCCCAATCGCACATCTTAGGGTCAGTCGCACAAGTCCTCGGGCTGGCCTACTGTTGGGTCGGACTTTGAGTTGGGCCGCACATGCTGATCGCACAACCCAAAACCCAATCGCACATGCACATTAGGTACATGGGCCAGACTGTTAGTGAACCGCACAACTGGCCCATGAATCCGGAACCAGTCGCACAATTCCAATTGGGCCGGTCATGTTGGATCGCACAAGCGACTTAACTGGATCGCACAAGTACTAGATTGGTCGCACACTTTCAATCGCACAAGGCCTTGGGCGTGAGAGACTAGGCCACACACTTGTGTACATAATACTTATTTGTGAACTTGCATGTCAGTTTGTATGTTATTGAATGTGAACTCATGATGTGAACTTGTGAACATGCTGGACATCTGATATGAGTTACTGGACGAGGTGCATGGTGTGCAATGTGATAATTATGTGATAGTATGACATATGTTACTGTTGGATTTCATGAACGACTGTTATAACTCATATGATGAGGTGTGTACGCTACTTGTGCAATGTGAATACGGAATATGTGATCTATGTGCATATAAACTGATTGTCTTTGGTAACCGTGATAGGGTTTGGGTGACCAACTTGGAATGGGTAAAGTAATGTAATGTAACATACCGAGCAATCTAAGGTGAGTTCACTTCTCTTGAGCATGCGTCCCGGTGGGTGGGACAATCAATCAGGTATTCCTGAGAGGAATAAGTCTTTTCTTGGTAAAAAGTGGGATGTTGGATAATACACTCATTTCCTATCACCTTAAGTCCCATCTTATACCAAATGGTTACCTGAGAGGTAAGGGAGTAATTAGTTGATAGCGCTATTAGGCTTGGCAACCTCACACCGTTCCTGAGAGGACGGGCATGAGCTAATGACCTTGATCATGACCAATGCTTAGATAGGGGGCATTGGGGATAGGCAAAACAATCTGGAGCCATCTTGTATGGTGCTCGAGTTATTATAAACATTACTTTTGGAATTGTCATTAAACTGGAATAAACACTTGGTAACCAAACGTTTTCATAAAACTGTGAACTCACCAGCGTTGTCTGATACACTTGTTTGCATGCTCACAGGTTATAGATATGTGGAACGTGGAACTTACTGTCTGGGAAGCTGGAGTGGTCATGGGTCGAGACACATGGAAACACGAGACGAGTCTAATAACTATCATACGTTTGGTTTACGTAATACATAACTAATGATTTATGCTTCCGCTGAAAACGTAGAGTTATACTTTATGTAATGCACCACTTTATCTTAGTGAATGAAATTTTTATTTAAAATCTTGTATGACTTCATTGTGATTGGTGGCTAGATCCTGGTACGTCACACGCCTCGCGGAGGTTTCCGCTTGGGGTATTTTCGGGGGTGTGACAGATTGGTATCAGAGCCACTGGTTATAGTGAACTTGGTTTTAAATTTTTTTTATAAAACCAGACTATAACCGAATAAGTTCTAAATACGACCATGACACTCAGCTCCAGACTGCAAGGTTCGTCTCTCGTTTACTCATTGCACTGCATAACTAGTGAACACTTACATATGATATTGCATGTGATTGCACGTTTAGCACAACAATATGAATTCATGTATTACTTGCATGTGTTAAGCGATTGATAGTGTGGTGTTTCCCTAGATATTCATGACCCACGTTTTGTGATGTCCTTGTCTTGCTACTCGAGTCTGAGGAACCATTTAACATGAGTTAGGAGGAACTGTGACGAGCATGCAAATCATATTATTATTGTGGGTGCACACATAATAATAATGTGGGGTGCATGTTAGTCCCAGCAAGGCCTAACAAGTGTGAAAGGGGTTCCATTCCATTATTCAACTAAATGTGAAACACAATGATCCATAGGGGTCATAGCAATGACTGTCTCCTATTTGAACGTGATCCTTGCACTTCCCTTTTAAACCTTACGAGTCTCGATGATATTGAGTTATACCTGAACACGTAACTGAACGTCTAGCGAGTCGTGTAGAAATGTTAGGTGTTAGTGCGAACATCTTTGAGACAGATGTAGAAACGTCAAATGTTTGGTCTATACTTTCTCACTTTTCTCGTTTACTTTGACGCTACAATTTGATGCCTCAAATTCAGAAGTGTGGACACCTCTGTGATTCTCTAACAATTTACCGTGTGCTATTCAATCGACTCGCAAAACCGATGGACAAGAAGATGAACATGATGCATTACCAACCCTAGTGTTAGGACGACCTTGCACTCTAACAACGAACATCAGTAGGTTGACTTCAATCGAGTCCCTAACCCTAGTAAGCAACGTCTGGGAGCCAACTCTTACGAATAAGATGAACATGATGCATTACCAACCCTAGTGTTAGGACGACCTTGCACTCTAACAACGAACATCAGTAGGTTGACTTCAATCGAGTCCCTAACCCTAGTAAGCAACGTCTGGGAGCCAACTCTTACGAATCAATCGGGGTATAAACGCTGGAAACCGACTGGAATATGGGATGTGTAATTACTAGCGCCATGGGCAGTACCCTAGGACATGATAAGAACAACAGGAAGGTGGACCCTAAGGGAAAAAGATCGCAAGGATCTGTTTTCAAAGCAACAACATTAGAGGCAATGGCCACGGCGTCAACAAGGTACTCGCAAATCATAACTTTCAGTATGGAAATGAAGGTGACTTTGACAAGGATTGGCCATTGATAAGTCAAGACGTCAACAACCCAGGGAACAATGGCAGTATTGGGAATCCTTATAACAGTAACAACAACACTGGAAGTGGTGCTCGTGGAAGGGCATTTAGGATTGGCGTGGGCGACGCCAGGCATAATAGCAACATGGTAGCGTGTATGTTTTTGGTAACTAATCGCTTCGTCTCTGTTCTGTTTAACCCTGATGCCTCTTGAAGACAGGCACGTTGTAGAAGTGGCTGATGGCAAGCCAATTGAAGTCTCACAGGTTCACCTAAGGTGCAACTCAATCTTGTAGGTCACGAGTTCGACATTGACCTTCCCCTGCTACTGTTAGAAGCTTTGGTGTAGTCGATAGTATGGACCGGATGTCCAAGCCTCAAGCAGAAATCTTCGGTAAGAAGGAAATCGGATGTATATCTCTTCATGGTGGAGATTCACTGATTGTCAGCATCACTTCGGCGGTGGGAGCCCAGAAGTGTTTCAACTACCCTGCTACCCTATCATTGATTACCGGTGCACAGCCCGAAGAACTTCCAGGTTTTCCCCCACATTGCGAGGAGGAATATTAGATTTGTATCACGCCAGAAGCAGTCCTGATTTCTAGCACCTCTTATCGTCTAGCGCCTAGAGGGTTGCAAGAACTATCCAATCAACTTCAGGAACTACTGGATGGGAGTTTTATCGATCTAGCTCCTCGTCTTGGGGAGCCAGAGCTCTATTTGTGGAAATGAAGGACGAGTCCTTTCGTACGTGTATAGACTACCACAAGGTGGCAATCATAGACCGTCACCCTCTATCTCGCATCGACGACCTGCTTGACCCGCTGCAATGATCAAGCTTCTATTCGGAGACCGACTTAAGATCGGACTATCAACTGATGGAAGACCCAGGGGAGGATGATTCCTAAAACGGCGTTACAGACACAGTATGGCCACTACGATTTTTTATTCATGTTGTTTAAGTTATCCAACACACCAGCAGCCATAGGGATCACATGAGTAGTATGTGTCAACCTCATCTCGCTAGATTCGTCAACCGTGTTTATTTATGACGTTTTGAATCACTTCCAGGAGAAAGAAACACCATGAACGGCACTTGTATTTTATCTTAGAGCTCCTAGGGGAGGAGCAACTCCATGCGATGTCTACCTAAGTGTGACTTCAGGGTTCGAGAAGTACACTTTCTTGGTCACGTAGTCAACGAAGTGGGGATACACGTGGATCTCGCTAAGATCAATTTTATTAGAAATTGATCGGCACCAAAGAGTCCTTCAGGGATACAACAATTTCTTGGTCTCGCTAGATACTATCGCAGATTCATCGCGGGATTTTCGAAGATCGCACAGCTTTAATCTCTTTAACACAGCAGGGTGCTGTGTATTCGTGGGAGACAAAACAGGAGGACGTCTTTTCAACTTTTGAAACCCAACTCTACAATGCACTGAGCATCGTCTTTACCCGAGGGTATGGGTGATCTAGTGGTATACCATGATGATCCGAATCAGAGTCCCAGTTACACACCGATGCAACACGAGAAGGTGATGGCTTACGTGGTGGATTTACAAGAGGAATTGCAGGAGTCACAACCTGCGGTGGAAGCCATGGTCTTTGGATATAAGTTGGAGGCATTACTTGGACGGTACCAAATGCACTACTTAGACCAATCACAAGGGCCTCCCGTGTACCCTTGTTTCGAAAGAGCTAAACATGTGGTGAGATCGCTGGATGGAAGTTTTGAATGATTTCGACTGTGAAACCTAAACGTGTACGAGCCTCGCAACACACCATCGACCCTAACCTACCTGATCAGATCGGTTCTGCTCGAACCGAAGCGTTGAAGGACGAGAACCTCCCAGCTGAATCCATGCGGGGCGTGGAAAAACGACTTGTATCTAAAATCGGGCGGTACCCACTACTTCATGGAGTTAATATGGGTCTCACTATACATCAATCCTAGGGAACTTGTGTTGGGCGAAGCACACAAGCCTCGATATTCTACTCGTCCAGGTTTTGATAGAATGTCTTAGGATCTAAGGATCTTGTACTAGTGACCGAACGTGAAAGCCCACATAGCAATGTATGTGAACGATGTTTGACTTATGCGAAAGTCAAGGTGGAGTATCAGAAACCTCCTGGGTTGTGTCAGCAACCAGAAACACCCATTTGGAAATGGGAACAGACTGCCACATATTTTGTCACTGGTCTACCTAAAACTCAAAACGGAAACAATATCACCTGGGTGATTGTTGATTGTCTCATGTAACCAGTACACTTTCTTGCAATCAAGGAAAAATTGACAAGTCTTCGTATCCTGTGAATAATTACCTGTGAAGGGCGGTTTCTAGGCATGGGGTGCCAACTCCTGTTACCTCTGATTTTGATCTATACCTGATTTACGACAGGTAATACACAACACCCTTGGCTCACGTTTAGACATGAGCATTGCTTATCACTGTAGGACAAACGGTCAGAGAAAACGAACCATCCTAACACTCGAAGACATGCTGCGAGCATGTGTATGATTGACTTTAGTGAAAATTGGAAGGACACTTACCTTGGGTTGAGTTCTACTACAGCAGTTACCATTCTAGTATTCAGATAGCTCTGTTTGAGGCATTGCATGGACGATAATGGCGATCTCCTTGTTGGACTAAGGTGGGTGACAGCCTAATCACAGGTCCAGTACTTGTATCCGAAACTCCTGAGAAGATGGTTTGATCGGAAATCGTATGGCGGCAGTGCATGACCGTCAGAAAAGCCGCTAAGCGTATGAAACCCTTAGAATTCGCAGAAGGCAATCATGTTATGTTAGGAGTTTCACCGTGGGAGGGTGAGGTGCGCTTTGGGAAGCGCAGTAAACTTAATTCACAATACGTTGGGCCATTTGGGATTCTGGAGAGAATCGGCAAGGTGGCCTACAAACTCGAGTTATCTAGCAAGTTGGGCAACGTTCATGATGTTGTTCACATCTTAAACCTAAGGAAGTGTTTTTCTGTCAAACACTTGTGGTCTCTTTGCCATAACCATAGGTCGGTGATAAGTCACAGTTTGTCGAGAATCCTGATAAAATCATGGGCCGAGAAGTTAAGGTTTGTAAGCATGGCCGGATTCCAGTCGTGAGGGTTCGTTGGATCTCAAATCGTGGCCTAAAGTTCATGTGGGAACCCGAGGATCAAATATAGTTCAAGCACCCTCAACTGTTCACAACTCCTGATGCAACTGGTGAATTTCAGGATGAAATTCCATTTCAAGTTGGGGATGATGTGGCACCCGAGGAAATTCACACTCATCCTAGTCTGCCACTTCATTTTCATGAGACTCCTTATCAAATTTTGGGACGAAATTTCTATCAAGTTGGGGATGATGTGACAACCCAAACTCCTGAGGTTATTATATTTGCAGTACTTCTATCTACATTTCGTCATACGCTGTGATCTTGTGCTTATTGTGTGAAATCAATATAGTTGGGTTTAATTGAATGTTTTATGTTAAGTGTATAATAAGTATTAGCTGGTTGGAGTAGTCGCACACTTTGGTCAAACCGCACACTTCGCTCACGACCGCACACACTCCCTCACTTGGATGTCCTCTAAATCTCGGCCCACACACACACTAAAGTAGGCCCAGATCGCTCCAAGCCCAGCCATTGTGGGTTGCGCATACATGAGGGACGTGAGTGTGGTGTGTTGTGATTTAGAAAGTGTTAAAACCCTAACTTCCTCTCCTCTCCTCTGTGGCGAACGATGGCAGTGACCCCCCCCCCCCTTCATTCAAAGATCAAGGGCAACATGCCTATGAGTCTCTCAAAGCCTTTCTGAATCTACTTCCAATCTGGTTAGTGTTTCACTATAGTTAAACTATTATTGATCATTGCATAATGTTGGTTTGATGATACCTTTGCATGATGCCTTGATGATTTAATGCTAGGGATTGGATAATTAGGAGGATCTTTGATAAACAACATGTAATAACAAACTGGTAGGATTTAATTGGATCGATGTGTGATGTAACCAATTGATCCAGTGTGGTATGAATCATAGGGTTTGACGATTAAATGATGTGAACCTGTGAATACTGCGAATGCATGAATTAATAGGGCTGACGTGTGATTGATGCTCTTGATGATTGAGTAACGATTCAGAATTCTTACCCATAAGGGTTTTGATCAAGTTTGAATGATAATTATTACTGATTATAGTTGTCCGATTTTGTGAATAGAATGGTATGAACATTAGAGTTGATTGAGTCTTCGATGAAACCATTTATGTGGTAAGGTACATGATGAATGTTGCATTGCATGATTCGTTGCTTATGAATTAAATTGGAATGATTAATTGGTTGATAACTGTTAATTACATTAAGTATGATTCTTGAGAATCAATGTAAATTAAAGGGGTAATTGGTTAGTTGAGTGAATAATGGAAACTGGTATAATAAATTGCATGATTGAAGGAAAGACAGTAACTAATCACACAAAGTGTGTAATTGCACAACTGGTTGGGCTATGCATGTCGTTGGGCCGAAGCCCAATCGCACATCTTAGGGTCAGTCGCACAAGTCCTTCGGCTGGCCTACTCTTGGGTCAGACTTTGAGTTGGGCCGCACATGCCGATCGCACAACCCAAAACCCAATCGCACATGTACATTAGGTACCTGGGCCGGACTGTTAGTGAACTGCACAACTGGCCCACGAATCCAGAACCAGTCGCACAATTCCAATTGGGCCGGTCATGTTGGATTGCACAAGCGACTTAACTGGATCGCACAAGTACTGGATTGGTCGCACACTTTCAATCGCACAAGGCCTTGAAACTGGGCCACACACTTGTGTACATAATACTTGTTTATTAACTTGCATGTCAGTTTGTATGTTATTGAATGTGAACTCGTGATGTGAACTTGTGAATGTGCTGGACATCTGATATGAGTTACTGGACGAGGTGCATGGTGTGCAATGTGATAATTATGTGATAGTATGACATATGTTACTGTTGGATTTCATGAACGACTATTATAACTCATAGGATGAGGTGTTACGCTACTTGTGTAATGTGAATACGTAATATGTGATCTATGTGCATATAAACTGATTGTCTTTGGTAACCGCGATAGGGTTTGGTTGACTAACTTAGAATGGGTAAAGTAATGTAACATACCGAGCAATCTAAGGTGAGTTTACTTCTCTTCAGCATGCGTCCCGGTGGGTTGGATAATCATTCGGTTATTCCTGAGAGGAATAAGTCTTTTCTAGGTAAAAACTGGGATGTTGGATAATACACTCATTTTCTTTCACCTTAAGTCCCATCTTATACCGAATGGTTACCTGAGAGGTAACGGGGTAATTAGTTGATAGTGCTATTAGGCTTGGCAACCTCACACCGTACCTGAGAGGACGGGCATGAACTAATGAACTTAATCATGACCAATGCTTAAAAAGGGGGCATTGGGGACGAGTAAAACAATCATTACTTTCGAAATTTTCATTAAACTGGAATAAACACTTGGTAACCAAACGTTTTCATAAAACTTTGAACTCACCAGCGTTGTCTGATACACTTGTTCGCGTGCTCACATGTTATAGATATGTGGAACGTGGATCTTGCTGTCTGGGAAGCTGGAGTTTTCATGGGTCGAGACACATGGAAACAAGAGACGAGTCTAATAACTATCATACGTTTTGTTTACGAAATACATAACTAATGATTTATGCTTCCGCTGAAAACGTAGAGTTATACTTTATGTAATGCACCGCTTTATCTTAATGAATGAAAGTTTTATTTAAAATATTGTATGAGTTCAATGTGATTGGTGGCTAGATCCTGGTACGTCACACCCCTCGCGGAGGTTTCCGCTTGGGGTATTTTCGGGGGTGTGACATGTTTTGCCAGAGTAGTTTCATTTAAAACAGAGTTTGAATATTGCGCATATGGTCCCTGCTGTTAAGGAGTTATACAAAGTTACACGTGAGGGGTTTTAACATAAAAAAGTTAACTGGGTTTAGCTGAAAGGACACCACCCGTAAATGATTGCAAACATAAAGGACATACAGTGTTATTTTTAAAGTTAAAGGACAGCACCTAACAAAACATTGAAACATTAAGAACGAACAATGCAATTTAGCTTTAAAAAATGGGACGATTGAGTTTGGCATGGGTCTTCAACCAAACTAGTACTTTGTTGAGATGATTAACGTAAGTATTCAGTTTTCATCAGTTATTTTCCAGTCGTATGTTGTTATAGATCATTGTTAATTGTTATATCAGGTGGAGCAACCATCAAAAAACAATGACAGACCAATACCATACGGGTTTAACAAGCAACAACCTCTAGATATAAGTAGTTGGTACGGGTCCGTGTTAGCCACATCTTGAGTTAGCAGGACCTCTGCCACCTTGCCCAGCTAATGTTAAGGATTCATATGATAGTGATGATCTATATATACTATCACATATAGCCTTTGACATATACAATTTTTTATATTAGGTGGAGCAACCATCCAAAAAGAATGACAGACCAATACCATACAGGTTTTAAAAGCAACCACATTTTTATATAAGTAGTTGGAATGGGTCCGTGTGAGTTGTATCTTGAGTTAACAGGACCTCCACCACCTGGCCCAACAAATGTGCAGGTTTTAATATGATAGTGATGATCTTTTTATATTATTACCTATAAACTTTCGATATGTAGATTTTCTTTTTACATAATGAAATAGAAAATGATTCACATTTTGTGTTTGTTTTAATAATTTGGTAAGTATTTTTTGATTATTTAACTGTACTTATCTTATGTTAGGCTAACGACTTAGAGGACTCTAATTACTGTTGTAAAGTTAAGTGAGCACACACTTGATATTGTTTCCTATTAAAATTCCATAATTAAACAAGTCATAATTAAAATGTCACATATTTCATATAAGATCAAATATCCAAATAAAATACATAAGGTTTGTCTTTATTAATTACTAAGGAAAAAGGATCCTATGTGATCTTGATCCAGTCCTGTCTTCAGTTCTCACTACATGTATCATGTGTAAAAAGGTTTTGGGATTAGTTTAGTTTGCATTTTAGTTTAATAAAATAAAGATGCAAGTTCATGTGTACACATATATAATGAATAATAAAACAATCAATCATGGATAAAATAAACCAAAACCAAATGCTTGTATCCCAAACCCGTAAGGGCGTGACTAAATGAGGTGGCGATACCAACTTCCCATTGTATTGAAAAAAGGTCAGCCAACGAAAGAAAGTGTGAGGTGATACCACATAACATGCTCATGAGGAAATGTCAGCCGTGAATCCACAATATGCTTGCTTGACTGATTTCAATAACCAAAACACAATAACCGAATGAACACATAACCAAATAATACATGAACTGCACACTGATATTGCATGCTTGATGATGATTAAAAATGAGTAAAAAAATTTGTGACAAAATGATACACCCCAAAAAGTTAATGCAAAAAAAGGAATATAATTTACTCATTATTTGCGAAGATTCGATCCACTAAATTTACAATCACACAATTTGTAAAATTCTACAAGATAGTTATCGTAAAAACTAATATAACAAACCCTAAAGATTTATCAAATAAATAACCAACAACTCTACGAAATTGGGTTCTCCTATTTGGGGAGTTAAAAGACCCAATTAAATATTTAGAAAAATACCTAAAACCAATATTTTATTTTCTAAATCAATTAAATTGTAAATAATTACAAAAATAATAATTTAACAGGCTAATCATTCAATAAAAACCAAAATTATTCCAATTTATTAGAAACTCCTTTAGTGGAATAACAAATCTGATTTTAGGTTTAATATGTATTTATATTTAAAATAATCAAATTTATAAAATAATATATTTATTACATGATTTTATAAGATAATTAACTGAAATTAATTACCAACAATTTCAGCCCGTTTCCTGACATATTTCCTGTGAGCCATTCTCCCGACGAAAAAGGAAAACAATTGAATTTCTTTAAAAAATTCAGAATATTTATATATTATGCAAAAAAATAAATTAGTAACAATGTTCAAAATGTTTATATTGATTTATTTTGTATTTTTAATTGATTTTCTACATGATAAAATTCATGAATTATGAATGTATAAGATTATAATAGTATTACATTCTTTAATTGTGTGATAAGGATTATATAGAAATTTATGATTTACTTTTTTATATATTCAACCCGTGTAATACACAGGTTTATAGCACTTACAAGTTAAGATGATAGTTAATCTAGATTTTTAAAATCCTTTGTAATACACGGATTTATAAGCTAGTGTCCTTCATATTTTAATTTACCTTTTGTATTAAACAAGATTTGACTAAAGTGCCAATCATGTAAAGGATAGGTACCAGGAATTTAAGAAATAATATGGAAGGAGTTAATTTTAGGGGCTACAAAGGTTAGGAAAATGGCATTGGTGGTTGAAGTGTCATAAAATTCCTTTATGAGCAGACTTAACCACATGCACCAAAAACGTAATTTACTTTTTTCATTAAAAGGGTAAAAATAAATCCAATTTACCCTTTTAATATGCAAGACACGTGACCGAACTTTACATGCAAAATTAAGTGTCGTTAAACAACAAGATATCAATAATCACAACATATGAACATAAAGGATCAACATTGTCGGTTTGTTATATTTAGGATTAAAGGTGAAATTCACAATATGCCTAAAGGTCGAAAACTCGAATTTACTAGTAAAAGAATAACTTTATTTGCATTATGATAGATCAAAATGATATTTTCTATAATAGTTAGGTTCCATTTTGAAAGCTCTTAAAATTCTTAGGGTGATTATAGTAAAAATTGCATTAGGGTAACCCCACACTTCCTATTTAAAAGAACACAATACCATTTTCATTATAATCACCAAATCACCGCCACACCCTTTCTTCTCTCATTCATCTACACCCTGACCCTAAAGATGGCATCTCTTTTTCGGTGCAAATGTAAGAGCTTTTATTTATTTTACTTTTATCTAATTCGATTTGCCTCATAATCTTTCTTTACATTTTTAAAAATCACTGCTTGTTTTCAAAATTACTAATTTGAGAAGTTTGGTTTAATTAATTTTATGGACATGTATGCTTTTATTTTGTTGGTGTTGATGTAACATATACGAATACAAACTCTGATCAGTTTGAAAATTTAAGAAATTCATTACCAAATAAATTTTTAGAATTTTTATTTTTGTATAAGCATGTTCTATAATGTATCTATAAACAAATGAAGAATTTGTAACACATATTTTTTATTCTTTATATGGCGTGTAGTTATGAGGATTTTTATGTTCCTTATTTAACGTGTAGTTATAAGGATTTTGTGTTTTTTTTGTTTGTTTTGTTGGTTATAAATGTTATGTTTTCTATTATTCACCGATCTCACATCACTTTGACGTGTAGTTATGAGGATTTTATGTTTTTTGCTTGTTTTGTTGGTTATAAATGTTAGGTTTGGTGTTATTCACCGATCTCACATCACAAATGGGTCTGCCTTATCATTTAGGAGTAGACTATAACATGTTGATTGTTCATGGAGTTTCAAGGGTTCAATTGAGAAAGGTAAAATCCAAAACCATTCAAACTACTTGAGAAAGTCAAGCCATGTTGTAAAAAAAAAATTAAAAATATAGTTTAATATAATCTTACATGGATTAAAACAAAATTATAATATTAAGGTGTGATTTTTAGTTAATAATGGTGATCTATATATATATATATATATATATATATATATATTACCACCTAAAGCCTTTTGACATGTAAAATTGTATTATATAAAAAGTAGAAGATAATTCAAATTTTATTTTTGTTTTTATTTTTTCGTATGTGGGTAGATTATCTAAGTTTGCTTCTCATATGCATGGCATGTAGATCTCAAACGGCTCAATGAAACCCGCGATCGGTGTTGTGTGAGGTAAACGCACACCTATTATTGTTTCCTAGTTTGATAATTGTATAGTCGTTCTATACAGGGTTGCCTACTTAATAAATAAGTAAACCCTATGTTTGGACCCCCAAATTTTTTAGATCCTCATTTTGATATATCATGTATTTATATAAATATAATAACCGAAATTTATATATGCACTTGGTTTAATTTACCTACACATAACAATTGGAGTACACTTTTTCTTCTGGATAACAATTGAAACTTTTAATAATTGAATTCAAAATGATTTGGCTTTCTTGTCATATTTAAACACCAGATATTAGAATAAAATTATTATACTTGAGTTGAACACACATAACCCTAATTTCAAATGTTTGAATGTATTATTTTTCACTTTCATGTATCTTATTGATCCTTGAAGAATATATAAACTAAAAAAAGTAAATATGTGGCTTTGCAATAGTGTGCTTGACCATGGCTTTTGGAGCTTAAAAAGGCTAAATTACACTTTTTGTCCTTTTTGTTTCAATGTTTCGACAGACCCTATCTTTTAACTTTAAAAATTACACTGTATGTCCTTTATGTTTGTAGTCATTAATGGGCGGTGTCCTTTCAGCTAAACCTAGTTAAGTTTTTTATGTTAAAACCCATCACGTGTAACTTTGTGAAACTCCTAATCTGCAGGGACCATATGTGCAATATTCAAATTCTGTTTTAAACGAAACTACTCCGGCAAAACACCTAATTCTCCGGTGACCTATGTTTACAACTTCAGATGATCTAGAAGCTTCTTCCGGTCATGTCGAAGATCAATCTAGAAAAAATAATCGAGTTGGACACGGAAGCTCGACACACAGGTATATGATGGCAAAATTGGTAATTTTGTTGTTTTCTCTTTAAATTTTATATATATATACATATATATATATATATATATATATATATCATAAATAGTTGATTTGTATATATCATTATAGGGATATGTCACAAGGGGCTAAAGTTTCAAATTGTTGGATATACTGAAAGGGAATGCAGGTGAATTTCAAACGTCATTTATGAATATTCTTCATCTCATCATTCGGTCTTAATTAGATTTTTATTTATTTTGTGGCTTACATTCGGTTTTAATTAGTCTTTGCAAGGCTTGCATTCCAGATGTTCACAGAAGCTGTGATTATTGTTCTTTTGTACAGTGCTTAACTTGTTATCACGAGATGCATGACGGATACTTACATTCGAAGATCGAAAATTTGAAAGAGACAAAAATGATTAGAACCAAATATTCAAAAAACAAACCTTGGAAATTTTTATCCGATGGACGTATAAGCTGTCCACCTAAGCATATCGGTGGTTGTGACAGAGGTCTTTTGCATTTAACGTCTTTCTACCGATTATATCTCATGAAAGATCTAGAAGAAAGCGTAAAGTGTCTACTTTGTCGTATTCGCCTCAAGAAACTGAACGGGCTATCCGATCCTTCCCCGTGTTCGCTATGCTAGAGAAGATGATAGGAGAAGATGGCAGGAGAAGATGGCTGGAGAAGATGGTCGGAGAAAGATGAAAAATTAGGTCACCAAAGAAGATGACTGGAGAAGATGGCCGTAGAATTAGGTGTTTTGCCTGAGTAGTTTCATTTAAAACAGAGTTTGAAAATTGCGCATATGATCCCTGCTGTTAAGGAGTTTTACAAAGTTACATGTGAGGGGTTTTAACATAAAAAAGTTAACTGGGTTTAGCTGAAAGGACACCGCCTGTAAATGATTGCAAACATAAAGGACATACAGTGTTATTTTTAAAGTTAAAGGACAGCGCCTGTCGAAACATTGAAACATAAAGAACGAAAAGTGCAATTTAGCCTTAAAAATGGGACCATTGAGTTTGGCATGGGTCTTCAACAAAAAAGCAGTACTTTGTTGAGATGATTAACGTAAGTATTCAGTTTTCATCAGTTATTTTCCAGTCGTATGTTGTTATAGATCATTGGTTAATTGTTATATCAGGTGGAGCAACCATCAAAAAATAATGACAGACCAATACAATACGGGTTTAACAAGCAACCACCTCTAGATATAAGTAGTTGGAACGGGTCCATGTTAGCTACATCTTGAGTTAACAGGATCACCGCCACCTTGCCCAGCTAATGTTAAGGTTTCATATGATAGTGATGATCTATATATACTATCACCTATAGCCTTTGACATGTGCATTTTTTTATATTAGGTGGAGCAACCATCCAAAAACAATGACAGACCAATACCATACAGGTTTTAAAAGCAACCACATTTACATATAAGTAGTTGGAGTAGGTCCGTGTGAGTTGTATCTTGAGTTAACAGGACCTCAACCACCTGGCCCAGCAAATGTCCAGGTTTTAATTTGATAATGATGATCTTTTTATATTATTACCTATAAAATTTCGATGTGTACATTTTCTTTTTACATAATGAAATAGAAAATGATTCACATTTTGTGTTTGTTTTAAAAATTTGTTAAGTAGTTTTTGATTATTTAAGTGTACTTATCTTATGTTATGGTAACGACTTAGATGACTCTAATTACTGTTGTAAAGTTAAGTGAGCACACACTTGATATTGTTTCCTATTAAAATTCCATAATTAAATAAGTCATAATTAAAATTTCACATATTTCATATAAGATCAAATATCCAAATAAAATACATAAGGTTTGTCTTTATTAATTACTAAGGAAAAAGGCTCCTATGTGATCTTGATCCAGTCCTGTCTTCAGTTCTCACTACATGTATCATGTGTAAAAAGGTTTTGGGATTAATTTAGTTTGCATTTAAATTTAATAAATTATACATACAAGTTCATGTATACACATATATAATGAATAATAAAACAATCAATCATGGATAAAATAAACCAAAACCAATTGCTTGTATCCCAAACCCGCAAGGGCGTGACTAAATGAGGTGGCGATACCAACTTCCCATAGTATTGAAAAAAGGTCAGCCAACGAAAAAAAGTGTGAGGCGATACCACATCCCATGCTCATGAGGAAATGTCAGCCGTGAATCCACAATATGCTTGCTTGCTTGCTTAACTGAATTCAATAACCAAAACACAATAACCGAATGAACACATAACCAAATAATACATGAACTTCACACTGATATTGCATGCTTGATAATGATTAAAAATGAATAAAAAAATTTGTGACAGAATGATACACCCCAAAAAGTTAATGCAAAAAGAGGAATATAATTTACTCACTATTTAGGAAGATTCGAACAACTAAATTTACAACCACACAATTTGTGAAATTCTACAAGATAGTTATCGTAAAAACTAATATAACAAATCCTAAAGATTTATCAAATAAATAACCAACTCTAAGAATTTGGGTTCTCCTATTTGGGGACTTAAAACACCCAATTAAATATTTAGAAAAATACCCAAAACCAATATTTTTATTTTCAAAATCAATTAAATTGTAAATAATTATAAAAATAATAATTTAACAGGCTAATCATTCAATAAATACCAAAATTATTCCAAATTATTAGAAACTCCTTTAGTGAATAGCAAATCTGATTTTAGGTTTAATATGTATTTATATTTATAATAATCAAATTTATAAAGAATATATTTATTACAAGATTTTATAAGATAATTAATTGAAATTAATTACCAACAATTACGGACGTTTCCTGACATATTTCCTTTGAGCAATTCTCCCGACGAAAAAGGAAAAAAATTGAATGTCTTTAAAAAATTCAGAATATTTGTATATATGTAAAAAAATAAATTAGTAACAATGTTCAAAATATTTATATTGATTTAGTTTGTATTTTTAATTGATTTTCTACATGATAAAATTCATGAATTATGAATGTATAAGATTATAATATTATTACATTCTTTAATTGTGTGATAAGGATTATATAGAAATTTATGATTTACTTTTTTATATATTCAACCCGTGTAATACACAGGTTTATAACACTTACAAGTTAATATGATAGTTAATCTAGATTTTTTAAATCCTTTGTTATACACGGATTTATAAGCTAGTGTCCTTCATATTTTAATTTACCTCTAGTAGTAAACAAGATTTGACTAAAGTGCCCTCATGTAAAGGATAGGTACCTGGAATTTAAGAAATAACATGGATGGAGTTAATTTTAAGGGCTATAAAGGTTAGGAAAATGGCATTGGTGGTTGAAGTGTCATAAAATTCCTTTATGAGCTGACTTAACCACATGTACCAAAAACGTAATTTACTTTTTTCATTAAAAGGGTAAAAGTAAATCCAATTTGCTCTTTTAATGTGCAAGACACGTGACCGAACTTTACATGCAAAATTAATTGTCGTTAAACAACAAGATATCAACTATCGCAACATATGAACATAAAGGATCAACTTTGTCGGTTCGTTATATTTAGGATTAAAAGTGAAATTCACAATATACCTAAAGGTCGAAAACTCAAATTTACTAGTAAAAGAATAACTTTATTTGCATTATGATATATCAAAATGATATTTTCTTTAATAGTTAGGTTCCATTTTGAAAGCACTTAAAATTCTTAGGGTGATTATAGTAAAATTTGCATTAGGGTAACCCCACACTTCCTATTTAAAAGAACACAATACCATTTTCATCATAATCACTTAATCTTAATCACCGCCGCACCCTTTCTCTCTTATTCATCCACATACTGGCCCAAAGATGGCATCTCTTTTTCGGTGCAAATGTAAGAGCTTTTATTTATTTTACTTTTATCTAATTTGATTTGCCTCATAATCTTTCTTTACATTTTTAAAAATCACTTCTTGTTTTCAAAAGTACTAATTTGATAAGTTTGGTTTAATTAATTTTATAGACATGTATGCTTTGATTTTGTTGGTGTTGATGTAACATATACGAATCCTAAGTCTGATCAGTTTGAAAATTTAAGAAATTCATTACCAAATACATTTTTAGAATTTTTATTTTTGTACAAGCATGTTCTATAATGGATCTATAAACAAATGAAGAAGAATTTGTAACACATATTTTTTTGTTCTTTATATGACGTGTAGTTATGAGGATTTTTTGTTCCTTATTTAACGTGTAGTAATGAGGATTTTGTGTTTTTTTTGTTTGTTTTGTTGGTTATAAATGGTTATGTTTTCTATTATTCACCGATCTCACATCACTTTGAAGTGTAGTTATGAGGATTTTATGTTTTTTGCTTGTTTTGTTGGTTATAAATGTTAGGTTTGGTGTTATTCACCGATCTCACATCACAAACGGGTCTGCCTTATCATTTAGGAGTAGACTATAGCATGTTGATTGTTCATGGAGTTTCAATGGCTCAATTGAGAAAGGTAAAATCCAAAACCATTCAACTACTTGGGAAAGTCAAAGGCTAAATTGCAAAAAAGAAAAAGAAAACAAAGAAAGAAAGAAAAGAGCAGTCAAGCCATGTTATAAAATAAAAAATTAAAAAATATAGTTTTATATAATATTATATGGATTAAAAAAATTATAATATTAAGGTGTGATTTTTAGTTAACAATGATGATCTATATATATATTACCAACTAAAGCCTTTTGACATGTAAAATTGTATTATATAAAAAGTAGAAGATAATTCAAATTTTATTTTTGTTTTTATTTTTTCCTATGTGTTAAGATTATCTAAGTTTGCTTGTCATATGCCAGGCTTGTAGATCTCAAACGGCTCAATGAAACCCTCGATCGGTGTTGTGTGAGGTAAACGCACACCTATTATTGTTTCCTAGTTTGATAACTGTATATTCGTTTTATACAGGGTTGCCTACTTAATAAATAAGTAAACCCTATGTTTGGACCCCCAAATTTTTTGGATCCTCATTTTGATATATCATGTATTTATATAAATATAATGACGGAAATTTATATATGCAATTGGTTTAATTTACTTACCCATAACAATTGGAGTACAGTTTTTCTTCCGGATAACAATTGAAACTTTTAGTAATTGAATTCAAAATGATTTGGCTTTCTTGTAATATTTAAACACCATATTTTAAAAGAAAATTATTGCACTTGAGATGAACACACAGAACCCTGATTTCAAATGTTTGAATGTATTATTATTCACTTTCATGTATCTTATTGATCCTTGAAGAATATATAAACTAAAAAAAGTAAATATGTGGCTTTGCAACAGTGTGCTTGACCATGGCTTTTGGAGCTTAAAAAAGGCTAAATTGCATTTTTCGTCCTTTATGTTTCAATGTTTCGACAGACCCTGTCCTTTAACTTTAAAAATTACACAGTATGTCCTTTATGTTTGTAGTAATTAACGGGCGGTGTCCTTTCAGCTAAACTCAGTTAACTTTTTTATGTTAAAACCCCTCACGTGTAACTTTCTAAAACTCCTTAACAGCAGGGACCATATGTGCAATATTTAAATTCTGTTTTAAATTAAAGGGAATGCATGTGAATTTCAAACGTCATTTATGAATATTCTTCATCTCATCATTCGGTCTTAATTAGATTTGTATTTATTTTGTGGCTTACATTCGGTTTTAATTAGTCTTTGCAAGGGTTGCATTCTAGATGTTCACAGAAGCTGTGATTGTTGTTCTTTGAACTGTGCTTTGCTTGTTATCACGAGATGCATGACGGATATTTGCATTCGAAGATCGAAAATTTGAAATAAAAATGATTAGACCCAAACGTTCAAAAAACAAACCATAGAGATTTTTATCCGATGGACGTATAAGCTGTCCACCTAAGCATATCGGTGGCTGTGACAGAGGTCTTTTGCGTTTAACGTCTTTCTACCGGTTATATCTCATGAAAGATCTAGAAGAAAGCGTAAAGCGTTTACTTTGTCGTATTCACCTCAAGAAACTGAACAGGTTATCCGATCCTTCCCCATGTTCGCTATGCTAGAGAAGATGATAGAAGAAGATGGCCGGAGAAGATGGCTAGAGAAGATGGTCGGAGAAAGATGAAAAATTAGGTCAACAGAGAAGATGACTGGAGAAGATGGCCGGAGACTTAGGTGTTTTGCCGGAGTAGTTTCATTTAAAACAGAGTTTAATGGTGCGCATATGGTCCCTTCTGTTAAGAAGTTTTACAAAATTACACGTGAGGGTTTTTAACATAAAAAAGTTAACTAGGTTTAGCTGAAAGGACACCGCCCGTAAATGATTGCAAACATAAAGGACATACAGTGTTATTTTTAAAGTTAAAGGACAACGCCTGTCGAAACATTGAAACATTGTAACAACCCTCGGTAAAACCAACACCCTCATAAATACTTCCGACACCCCAGTATATCTTAAAATATTCCCTTATGTCTTATAATACATCCCGTATGTGAAAATCGAGCCCGAGATATGTTATAACATTTAAAATAAATAAAAATCTGAAAATGTTAAGTTGAGGCGGGTCGCGTAGACCCACCCCAAGAATTCACGCAGGCGGTATAAGGGTGTAGACCAGACTTCGTTGACTTCTTAAGTTGATACGGGCCGCGTAAGCTTAAGCTTACACTTACGCGGGCCGCTAGAGATCATCAAACGCGGATGCATCCTGAGCTGACACGTGTCGACATCGTGTCAAGTCTAGTGGTGATCCGGATGAGCTATAGGTTGACCATGTGTTGACGCGGGCCACGTAAGGCTTAGCCTTACCTTACGCGGGCCGCCTGAAAGTCAGAATCCGGCACTATAAATAGAACGCATCAGTTTTCGTTTTCCGTCGCTCACATTTCAATCTCGAATCACAATTTCTGTAGGAAAGTTATAATACTCGGGTATTATACCCCTAATTAGCGAGGTTCTGCTCCGTTGTAA
Organism: Helianthus tuberosus; assembly: GCA_030545235.1. Classification (NCBI taxonomy): domain Eukaryota; kingdom Viridiplantae; phylum Streptophyta; class Magnoliopsida; order Asterales; family Asteraceae; genus Helianthus; species Helianthus tuberosus. The sequence continues at coordinate 56,845,030 of CM060375.1, forward strand.
GTATTATAACCCTAGTTTCATAACAGTTACACTACCCGATTGATTTAGGGTTCCGTAACAACTGTCGTGGTTATGCCCGACGTAGTTGTTGGAATGCCGTCTCGGGGAGGGTATCATTAATATTTTCAAAGGGTTATGGTACTAACCAATGTACATTTGTATAAATTATAGATTATATCCAGGAAACCCTTATGAAAAGCCTAAGACAGCAATGTGAGTTTATCCTCTTTTTGATAATCTTTTTGGTATATTTTACAAAACCTTAATTGTTTTACAATGCGATTAAGCGGTGATTGAGTCTTTGTAGTTCTTCAATTACCGCCGGTATGTTGGGGTTTTGTATACAAAATTTTGTACTACACTGTGTGTAGTAAGTCAGGACGACATTAATACGTTACCATTGGACAACGAGTGAGCCAATGGGGAACATGACCCACAAGTCAGGATTGACAGTACTGAATGAGTAATTGTGTAGAAATAAACAATGTGATCGCTCTCAATACTGTTTTAATTAATAAATTGTTTCTTGATTAAACTGGGATTCACTCACCAGTATTTCCGACTGACAAATGTTTTTTAAAACGCGTTACAGGTAACACAATGTGAACAGCCAATTAATGAAAGCCAGCTGGAGAGCACTGAGGGCTTGGAAAAAATGTGGCTATAAAAGTTACCTAATAAACGATGTTTTAAATTCAATAAAATAGGGTTTGTCCCTATAAATGTATTGTAATAAGAAACTTGGGTTTTGCCCATGTATTTATTAATATTAAGTATGGTGGTTTTACTCTGATAAACATTTCCTAACTACGGTCCTGATGTAAATTCTGCTGCAAGATTAAATTACCTGATACCACCAAAACTCTGAGATCGCGTCCGCCCGTTCCCGGGAATCAGGGATCTGGGGTTGCGACAGAAGGTGGTATCAAAGCCTAGCCACTGGTCTGAGCCAAAGAAGTGTTCTGCTGACACTTAAATTATAAATTTTGTGTTAGGAAATAAATTATACGTGCATAACTGTATTTATTTGTTATGGGTTATTTGACTATTTGTTAGTTTACAGTATGAGTGATCAAGGACCCTCAGACATGAGTCGTCTGTTGTCTGAATCACCTAAGAGTGAAAGTACCTCGTCACAGCCTGCCCTTTCTGGGTATTCTGCTGATCAGGAAGAAGGAGTGTTTGCTTTTAGAGCTCAGTCAGAAGATCCATTCCCTAATAAGAAACGAGGATGGTTCAGTAAGGAAGCTTTTGCTCGTAGGAAGAGAATGCGAAAGTTGCAACAGCAAAGAGTTCTAGCAGCTGCTAAGCGTAGAACCGATGACCATACACAGGATATGCTTAATAGAAGCCTAGCTAATTTCCATATCCTAGCTACAACTGCTGCTGACCCAAGTCTGGAACAACTAGTAGCCCCACAACCACAAAACCCAGATCAACCCATGGAGATAGAAAACCAGGTGGAGATGCATGATTTTAACCCAGAAGAAATTCCTAGGGTACCCGTACCAAACCCCCTAGATCCAAATTATGACCCATGGTGGGACGACAATAGGGATTTTCTGCAACGTTACCCTATCCAAGAATACCCACCCATACAGAACATAGAAGCCTACCCAGGTATGGACCCTTTAGATCCCTATTATCAAGATGAATATATTAGGGAAATTTTAGAGGATCCTTACCGATTTCAGGAACTTTCACCCCCATATCAGGAACCCGCACCCCAGATTCCAAACCCAGTCTGAGAACCTGCACCCCCAATGAGTGCAGAAAACGTTCAAGAACTTAGGACTTTTGGGGAGGAAATTTTAGAAAGCAGTGAGAGAATGCGTCAGGTGGGAGAGCGTCTCGTATGGAAATACGATGAGCGCAATATGGATTTTTGGATAAATCCATATCCGTGAATGAGATGGTGAAATGATGGTAGTAATAATATTATAATAATAATATAATAAAATAAAAATATGTGTGTATGGATGCATATTACTATTAGTGTAATTTTCTTTCTGTTGGTATTGTAATCTTTATTTCTGTATTAGTGTGTAATAGACGCATAGTATATAAAAATAGAGTACAAGTCGCAATGATCGACGATTTTGGCTAAATTGCGTGTCATGTGATTAACTATATTACCTATTATTTGTGATATTAATATGGGATACATGTTTAAAATTCAGATGGCCGACGAAGGAAATCAAGGAAATTTGAATAATGATAACCAGAGTAACATTAACGTGGTTATTGAGAATCCAAGCATCAATAACAATAACAATCAAGTGGACAATAGTGCTATACAACACATAGTAGCACAAGGAATTATAGATGCAATGCCATTTATTCTTCAAACTGTTAAGGATGCTGATAATAAAAGTAAGCATAGCAGTAAGCGACCAAGCGAACCAGAAAACAGTGTGAACAATGGACCTGTACTTCAAATGCCTATTCCCAAAAGAAGAAGAACCATGCCTTATGGTTGTTCTTATAAGGAATTTTAGTCATGTAAACCAATGGAATTCTCGGGCAACGAAGGGGCCATTGCAACCCTACGCTGGATAGAAAAGACTGAGGCAGTCTTAAGAATAAGTAAGTGTGCTGAAGAAGATAAAATATTGTTTGCTTCTAATCTGTTTAAGAATGCAGCACTAGAATGGTGGAATACTATCCTTCAATCAAGAGGAAGTGATAGAACCTACAATATGGAATGGGAAGAATTTAAGAACAAGGTAGAAAGGAAATTCTGTCCACCTAATGAAAAAGAACAGATAGCAAACAAATTCCTAAACCTTAGGATGACTGGTGTGGATAGCAAGGGGTACACTAAGTTATTCTTCGAATATGCTAGGATAGTGCCAAATATTGCTTCACCAGAACCAGTGTTTATCTCTCGTTATATTTGGGGATTAATTGGGGAAATAAGACACGTAGTCAAGGCAGCTAGACCTCAAACAATAGAAGAAGCTGTAGAACTAGCCAATACCTTGACTGATGAATTAGTCTGTACCCGAGAAGAGGATCAAAGGAGGAACCTAACCCAGAAGTTGGCCCAAGAATTTCGTTCTGGAAATTCTAACCGTGGGAAAAATATAGGTTCTACCTCTGCACCCTACTGTAGGTATTGCAAAAGAAAGCATTCCGGAAGATGCTCCATATATTGTAACTTTTGCAAAATATCGGGACACAAGGAAGAAAACTGCAGGAACAAAGCTAACAGCAAGGTATGTTACAATTGCGGAGAACAAGGTCATTTCAAGCTAAATTGTTCAAAATTAGCTCTAGCTCCAGACAACAAGAATATTAAAAATACTAGAGCATTTGTTCTGACTGCAGAAGAAGCCAAGATGATTCCAGAGGTCATAGCTGGTACATTTTTAGTTAATGATGTTTTTGCTAAAGTATTATTTGACTCTGGTGCAAACCAAAGTTTTATTAATACATCGTTTTGCAAAATTTTAAATCAGTCATTAACTAAACTACCACTAGAATGCTTAGTAGAGACAGCCAATGGAGAAACCGTTAGAATTTCTGAAATCTTGCAGGGAGCAAGCATAGAAATTTTAAATCAAAAGTTTATTGCAAATCTTTATCCCATGAATCTGGCAGGATTCGATGTTGTTTTAGGAATGGATTGGTTAATAGCCAATAAAGCTAGTATTTTATGTGATCAAAAGTCAATTCAAGAAAATTCACCAAAAGGTAAAATGATCACAATTAAACGAGATAAAATCTCTAGGTCCACTAAGTTTATTTCTGTGATGAAAACTGCAAGTTGTATGAGAAAAGGTTCTATAGTGTGTTTGATTTCTATAATCACTAACACTAAAGGAAAGGATTTAAAAGATATACCAGTAGTATCGCAGTTTTCAGATGTATTTCCAGAAGAATTACCAGGACTACCTCCGGATAGAGAAGTTGAATTCAGAATCCATTTAATACCAGGAACATCACCGATTGCCAAAGCACCTTATTGGTTGGCACCTGCAAAAATGCAAGAATTGAAGAAACAATTAGATGAATTGTTAGAGAAAGGATTCATACAACCAAGTTCGTCACCATGGGTGCGCCGATACTGTTTGTTAAAAAGAAGGACGGATCAATGCGTATGTTCATTGACTACCGTGAACTGAACAAAGTCACGATTAAGAATCGGTACCCATTACCGAGAATCGATGATTTGTTTGATCAACTGCAAGGAGCTCGATTTTTCTCTAAAATCGATTTAAGGTCAGGATATCATCAATTAAAGGTATAGGAAGAGGACATTCCTTAGACCGCATTTAGAACGAGGTATGGCCATTATGAATTTACTGTCATGCCATTTGGTTTAACCAATGCCCCAGCTGCATTTATGGACATGATGAACCGAATATGTAAGCCATATTTGGATAAATTCATAATTGTTTTCATAGATGATATTCTAATTTATTCTAAGAATAAAGAAGATCATGCAAAGCATTTGCACGCACTTTTAAGTTTGTTAAGAAAGGAAAAGCTTTATGCTAAATTCTCTAAGTGCGAATGTTGGCTAGAACAGGTACAATTCCTTGGACATTTAGTTAATCATGAAGGAATTCATGTGGATCCAACAAAGATCGAGGCGATTACTAAATGGAAAACCCCTGAGTCACCAACCGAGGTTAGAAGTTTCTTAGGATTGGCCGGTTATTATAGAAGATTTATTAAGGATTTCTCTAGAATAGCCATTCCCTTAACTGGGGAGCGCCGATACTGTTTGTTAAAAAGAAGGACGGATCAATGCGTATGTGCATTGACTACCGTGAACTGAACAAAGTCACGATTAAGAATCGGTACCCATTACCGAGAATCGATGATTTGTTTGATCAACTGCAAGGAGCTCGATTTTTCTCTAAAATCGACTTAAGGTCAGGATATCATCAATTAAAGGTACAGGAAGAGGACATTCCTAAGACCGCATTTAGAACGAGGTATGGCCATTATGAATTTACTGTCATGCCATTTGGTTTAACCAATGCCCCAGCTGCATTTATGGACCAGATGAACCGAATATGTAAGCCATATTTGGATAAATTCATAATTGTTTTCATAGATGATATTCTAATTTATTCTAAGAATAAAGAAGATCATGCAAAGCATTTGCACACACTTTTAAGTTTGTTAAGAAAGGAAAAGCTTTATACTAAATTCTCTAAGTGCGAATTTTGGCTAGAACAGGTACAATTCCTTGGAAATTTAGTTAATCATGAAGGAATTCATGTGGATCCAACAAAGATCGAGGCGATTACTAAATGGAAAACCCCTGAGTCACTAACCGAGGTTAGAAGTTTCTTAGGATTGGCCGGTTATTATAGAAGATTTATTAAGGATTTCTCTAGAATAGCCATTCCCTTAACTGGGGAGCGCCGATACTGTTTGTTAAAAAGAAGGACGGATCAATGCGTGTGTGCATTGACTACCGTGAACTGAACAAAGTCACGATTAAGAATCGGTACCCATTACCGAGAATCGATGATTTGTTTGATCAACTGCAAGGAGCTCGATTTTTCTCTAAAATCGATTTAAGGTCAGGATATCATCAATTAAAGGTAAAGGAAGAGGACATTCCTAAGACCGCATTTAGAACGAGCTATGGCCATTATGAATTTACTGTCATGCCATTTGGTTTAACCAATGCCCCAGCTGCATTTATGGACATGATGAACCGAATATGAAAGCCATATTTGGATAAATTCATAATTGTTTTCATAGATGATATTCTAATTTATTCTAAGAATAAAGAAGATCATGCAAAGCATTTGCACGCACTTTTAAGTTTGTTAAGAAAGGAAAAGCTTTATGCTAAATTCTCTAAGTGCGAATTTTGGCTAGAACAGGTACAATTCCTTGGACATTTAGTTAATCATGAAGGAATTCATGTGGATCCAACAAAGATCGAGGCGATTACTAAATGGAAAACCCTTGAGTCACCAACCGAGGTTAGAAGTTTCTTAGGATTGGCCGGTTATTATAGAAGATTTATTAAGGATTTCTCTAGAATAGCCATTCCCTTAACTAAGCTAACTTGTAAATCTGTTAATTTTGAATGGGGATTAAAACAAGAAGAAGCCTTTAGAATTCTTAAACGAAGATTAACCCATACACCCATACTAGCGTTACCAGAAGGAACTAAAGACTTTGTAGTCTATTGTATGCTTCTAAATTAGGTTATGGATGTGTGTTGATGCAACGCCAAAAGGTTATATCTTACGCATCTAGACAACTTAAGAATCATGAAGAGAATTATTCAACTCATGATTTAGAATTAGGAGCTATAATTTTTGCTCTTAAGATTTTAAGACATTACCTTTATGGTAGTAAGTTTACCATATTTACTGATCACAAAAGTTTAAGGTATGTTTTTTGACAGAAAGAGTTGAATATGAGACAAAGGCGTTGGATGGAATTTCTTAGTGACTATGATTGTGGTATCCAGTATCATGAAGGAAAAGCAAATATAGTGGCAGATGCTTTAAGCCGAAAGTATCATGAAAAGCCAAAAAGAGTACGTTCTCTTAAATTAAATCTGCAAGTAGATTTAAATGATCAGATAAGAGAAGCACAAGAATTAGTAATCAAGGAGGATTCTGAAAAATTAAAAGGTATGCTAAAAGACTTGGAACAAGGAAAAGATGGAATTTGGAGATTCCATGAAAAGAGAATGTGGATACCTAAATTAGGAAACCTACGTCATCGTATACTAGAAGAGGCCCATAAGTCTAAGTATACAATGCATCCAGGAAGTGATAAAATGTACCAGGATTTAAGGAAAAATTTCTGGTGGATAGGAATAAAAAAGGACATAGCAACCTATGTTTCTAAATGTTTAACTTGTTCACAAGTCAAAGCTGAACACCAGAAACCCTCAGGTTTGTTACAGCAATTAGAAATGCCAGTTTGGAAATGGGAATTTATAACAATGGATTTTGTTACTAAATTACCCAAAACAAAGAAAGGTAATGATACAATCTGGGTGATTGTAGATAGGCTAACCAAGTCAGCTCATTTCCTACCAATGAAGGAAACAATTAGTATGGAACAATTATCTAAACTATATGTAAATGAAATTGTTTCTTTACATGGCATTCCTTTATCAATTGTTTCTGATAGGGATAGCCGCTTTACATCTCATTTTTGGTCAAGTTTCCAAAAGGCAATGGGAACCAAGTTAAAACTAAGTACGGCTTATCATCCACAAACGGATGGACAAAGCGAAAGGACAATTCAGACAATGGAAGACATGCTTAGAGCTTGTGTAATTGATTTTGGAGGTAATTGGGATGATCACTTACCTTTAATAGAATTTTTATATAATAATAGTTATCACACAAGTATCAATGCTGCACCATTCGAAGCACTTTATGGACGAAAGTGCCGAATCCCAGTCTGTTGGGCAGAAATTGGGGAAAAGCAACTATCTGGACCTGAGATAGTACAAGAAACAACTGACAAGATTATTCAAGTCAAGGAACGACTGAAAGCAGCACGTGATCGACAGAAGAGTTATGCTAATAACCGACGCAAACCGTTGGAATTTCAAGTAGGAGATAAAGTATTATTGAAAGTCTCTCCTTGGAAAGGAGTGGTAAGATTCATCAAACGGGGAAAGCTAAGTCCCAGGTATGTTGGACCTTTTAAGATTATTAGAAGAATAGGACCTGTAGCTTATCAGCTACAACTGCCAGAGGAAATGGCAGGAATACATGATGTGTTTCATGTATCTAATCTTAAAAAGTGTTTAGCTGATGAATCATTGATAGTACCTCTTAAGGATATAGAGGTAAAAGAAAAACTCAAGTTTGTAGAAAGGCATCTACAGATTGAAGACAGGAAAGTCAAGAATCTCAAACATAAGAGACTGGTTCTAGTCAAAGTGAAGTGGGACTCCAAAAGAGGACCTGAGTACACATGGGAACTTGAATCAAAAATGAAAAAGAAATATTTGTATTTATTCCAGTAGATCTTGAGGACGAGCTCTAAAAAAAGGTGGGGAGAATGTAACAACCCTCGGTAAAACCAACACCCTCATAAATACTTTCGACACCCCAGTATATCTTAAAATATTCCCTTATGTCTTATAATACATCCCGTATGTGAAAATCGAGCCAGAGATATGTTATAACATTTAAAATAAATAAAAATCTGAAAATGTTAAGTTGAGGCGGGCCGCATAGACCCACCCCAACAATTCACGTGGGTGGTATAAGGGTGTAGACCGGACTTCGTTGACTTCTTAAGTTGATACCGGGCTGCGTAAGCTTAAGCTTACACTTATGCGGGCCGCTAGAGATCATCAAACGCTGATGCATCCTGAGCTGACACGTGTCGACATCGTGTCAAGTCTAGTGGTGATCCGAATGAGCTATAGGTTGACCATGTGTTGATGCAGTCCGCGTAAGGCTTAGCCTTACCTTACGCAGGCCACCTGAAAGTCAGAATCCAGCACTATAAATAGAACGCATCAGTTTTCGTTTTCCGTCGCTCACATTTCAATCTCGAATCACAATTTCTGTAGGAAAGTTATAATACTAAGGTATTATACCCCTAATTAGCGAGGTTCTGCTCCGTTATAAGTATTATAACCCAAGTTTCATAACAGTTACGCTGCCCGATTGATTTAGGGTTCCGTAACAACTGTCGTGGTTATGCCCGACGTAGTTGTTGGAATGCCGTCTCGGGGAGGGTATCATTAATATTTTCAAAGGGTTATGGTACTAACCAATGTACATTTGTATAAATTATAGATTATATCCAGGAAACCCTTACGAAAAGCCTAAGACAGCAATGTGAGTTTATCCTCTTTTTGATAATCTTTTTGGTATATTTTAGAAAACCTTAATTGTTTTACAATGCGATTAAGCGGTGATTGAGTCTTTGTAGTTCTTCAATTACTGCCGGTATGTTGGGGTTTTATATACAAAATTTTGTACTACACTGTGTGTAGTAAGTCAGGACGACATTAATACGTTACCATTGGTAAACGAGTGAGCCAATGGGGAACATGACCCACAAGTCAGGATTGACAGTACTGAATGAGTAATTGTGTAGAAATAAACAATGTGATCGCTCTTAATACTGTTTTAATTGATAAATTGTTTCTTGATTAAACTGGGATTCACTCACCAGTATTTCCGACTGACAAATGTTTTTAAAATGCGTTACAGGTAACACAATGTGAACAGCCAATTAATGAAAGCCAGCTGGAGAGCACTGAAGGCTTGGAAAAATGTGGCTATAAAAGTTAACTAATAAACGATGTTTTAAATTCAATAAAATAGGGTTTGTCCCTATAAATGTATTGTAATAAGAAACATGGGTTTTGCCCATGTATTTATTAATATTAAGTATGGTGGTTTTACTCTGATAAACATTTCCTAACTACGGTCCTGATGTAAATTCCGCTGCAAGATTAAATTACCGGATACCACTAAAACTCTGAGATCGCGTCCGCCCGTTCCCGGGAATCAGGGATCTGGGGTTACGAAAAACATAAAGAAAGAAAAGTGCAATTTAGCCTTAAAAATGGGACCATTGAGTTTGGCATGGGTCTTCAACCAAAGCAGTACTTTGTTGAGATGATTAACGTAAGTGTTCAGTTTTCATCAGTTATTTTCCAGTCGTATGTTGTTATAGATCATTGTTAATTGTTATATCAGGTGGAGCAACCATAAAAAAAATGACAGACCAATACCATACGGGTTTAACAAGCAACCACCTCTAGATATAAGTAGTTGGAACGGGTCCGTGTTAGCTACATCTTGAGTTAACAGGACCTCCACCACCTTACCCAGCTAATGTTAAGGTTTCATACGATAGTGATGATCTATATATACTATCACCTATAGCCTTTGACATGTACATTTTGTTTTATATTAGGTGGAGCAACCATCCAAAAACAATGACAGACCAATACCATACAGGTTTTAAAAGCAACCACATTTATATATAAGTAGTTGGAATGGGTCCGTGTGAGTTGTATCTTGAGTTAACAGGACCTCCACCACCTGGCCCAACAAATGTCCAGGTTTTAATATGATAATGATGATCTTTTTATATTATTACCTATAAACTTTCGATATGTACATTTTCTTTTTACATAACGAAATATAAAATGATTCACATTTTGTGTTTTGTTTTAACAATTTGGTAAGTATTTTTTGATTATTTAAGTGTACTTATCTTATGTTAGGCTAGCGACTTAGAGGACACACACTTGATATTGTTTCCTATTAAAATTCCATAATTAAACAAGTCATAATTAAAATGTCACATATTTCATATAAGATCAAATATCCAAATAAAATACATAAGGTTTGTCTTTATTAATTACTAAGGAAAAAGGCTCCTATGTGATCTTGATCCAGTCCTGTCTTCCGTTCTCACGACATGTATCAGGTGTAAAAAGGTTTTGGGATTAATTTAGTTTGCATTTTAATTTAATAAAATAAACATGCAATTCATGTGTACACATATATAATGAATAATAAAACAATCAATCATGGATAAAATAAACCAAAACCAAATGATTTCTAAATGAGGTGGCGATACCAACTTCCCATAGTATTGAAAAAAGGTCAGCCAACGAAAGAAAGTGTGAGGCGATACCACATCCCATGCTCATGAGGAAATGTCGGCCGTGAATCCATAATATGCTTGCTTGACTGAATTCAATAACCAAAACACAATAACCTAATGAACATATAACCAAATAATACATGAACTTCACACTGGTATTGCATGCTTGATAATGATTAAAAATGAATAAAAAAATTTGCGACAGAATGATACACCCCAAAAAGTTAATGCAAAAAGAGGAATATAATTTACTCACTATTTGCGAATATTCGATCCACTAAATTTACAACCACACAATTTGTGAAATTCTACAAGATAGTTATCGTAAAAACTAATTTAACAAACCCTAAAGATTTATCAACTAAATAACCAACAACTCTACGAAATTGGGTTCTCCTATTTGGGGACTTAAAAAACCCATTAAATATTTAGGAAAATACCCAAAATGAATATTTTTATTTTCTAAATCAATTAAATTGTAAATAATTACCAAAATAATAATTTAACGGACTAATCATTCAATAAATATCAAAATTATTCCAAATTTTTAGAAACTCCTTTAGTGGAATAACGAATCTGATTTTAGGTTTAATATGTATTTATATTTAAAATAATCAAATTTATAAAAGAATTTCTTTATTACATGATTTTACAATATAATTAATTGAAATTAATTACCAACAATTACAGCCCGTTTCCTGACATATTTCCTTGAGCAATTCTCCCATGGAAAAAGGAAAACAATTGAATTTCTTTAAAAATTTCAGAATATTTATATATTATGTAAAAAAATAAATTAGTAACAATGTTCAAAATATTTATATTGATTTATTTTGTATTTTTAATTGATTTTCTACATGATAAAATTCATGAATTATGAATGTATAAGATTATAATATTATTACATTCTTTAATTGTGTGATAAGGATTATATAGAAATTTATGATTTACTTTTTTATATATTCAACCTATGTAATACACAGGTTTATAACACTTACAAGTTAAAATGATAGTTAATCTAGATTTTTTAAATCCTTTGTAATACACGGATTTATAAGCTAGTGTCTTTCATATTTTAATTTACCTCTAGTATTAAACAAGATTTGACTAAATTAAATACAATATTAAACAAGATTTAGAATATTAAACAAGATATGACTAAAGTCCCCTCATGTAAAGGATAGGTACCTGGAATTTAAGAAATAACATGGATGGAGTTAATTTTAGGGGCTACAAAGGTAAGGAAAATGGCATTGGTGGTTGAAGTGTCATAAAATTCCTTTATGAGCTGACTTAACCACATGCACCAAAAACGTAATTTACTTTTTTTCACTAAAAGGGTAAAAATAAATTCAATTTGCCCTTTTAATGTGCAAGACACGTGACCGAACTTTACACGCAAAATTAACTGTCGTTAAACAACAAGACATAAACTATCACAACATATGAACATAAAGGATCAACTTTGTCGTTTCGTTATATTTAGGCTTAAAAGTGAAATTCACAATATACCTAAAGGTCGAAAACTCAAATTTACTTGTAAAAGAATAACTTTATTTACATTATGATAGATCAAAATGATATTTTCTATAATAGTTGGGTTCCATTTTGAAAGCTCTTCTCATTCTTGGATTTTTTAACAATTCCACAGACAAAATGGACTGAGTTTTTGATATAACGTGTTAAACACCATTTTAATCAATCCTTGAAAGTTTCAGACCTTAATTCGGACTAAAATTGATAAAAAAAAATGTACTAAAAACTTCATTTCGTGTGAGTTGTTATCATTTCCGTTGAAAAAGTTGTTCATTTCGCACGAAACGGCCCATTTCGCGTGAAATACAATACTTTCTGATCATTTCGCACGAAAAGGAGTTTTTAATCATTTCGCACGAAATGACTTTTCAATTCGCTTGAAAGTGTCATTTCGTTTGAAAGTTCATTTCGCTTGAAACCTGATTTCGCTTGAAAGTCCATTTCGTTTGTGTATTCATTCCGTTTGAAAGTCCATTCCGTGTGGAAGTCATTTCACTTGAAAAGTGATTTTTTTTTAAATTTGGAAAATTTTTCAAAATTAAAAATGGATAACCAAGAATTTTATAACATGTTTTCCGGAGGGGGAATGACAGCATCTCAAACTCCAGCGAGTATTGTGCAGAACGTAAACATGGAAAATGAGCTTGGTACAATGAAAAAGCCACCAAAGTTAATGAACATCGACGAGCATTCAGGGTGGTCAGATAGGTTTAAAACCTGGGTACAGGAAAATCATTTTGAGTGTTGGTTGAAAATTGAGTCAGGGTATGTACCTCTGACAACTGGAACGGGTCTTGAGAGAGCACTTCATCAGTTAACTCCACTTGAACAAGATAGTTTTAAAGCTGAAAAGAAAATGACGAGTATCTTGCAGCAAGCGATCAAAGAAGATATTTTAGTCCTGTTACAGCATCAGGATAACTCGCAGTCTGTCTGGAATGCACTAAAAGTAAAGTTTCTTGGAAGTGTTTCGATGATAAAGAGCAAAACAACATTACTGGAAAAGGAATTTGATATTTTTACGGGCACCAAGGGTGAGTCTACAAAAGTGTTGATCGAGAGATATTGTCATTTGGTTGTAGAAATGAAGCGCTTGAGTATTACAAAAACAGATGAAGAGTGGGTTGACAAGCTGGCAGATGCATTACCGTATGATGAATGGGGCACATATTTGTTGGTTTTGAAAAATAAATCGGAGTATGTTGGGATGAATCTTAGCACGTTTATCGAGAAAATTAAATCGCATGAGCTTGAACTTAAAAAGATTAAAAAAATGAAATCTTCTAGTGTACAACAAGATGTTTCATTGTACTACAAAGGAAGCTCATCAGCAAGATCTAACCTAAGTCCAAAAATTCAGACATCATTTAGTGCTGAACCTACATCTGGAGTTTCTCAAAGCACACCGAACAACAACTATTTACCATTTACAAGTTATGAACCAAATCCGAAGGTTCAAGAACAAGTGTCTCCTCAAAGTTCATCAAGTTCGAATAATCAGAGTTACGTTTCTGGGATACAGTGCAATATTGCTGTAAACATAAAAAATGGTCAAGATTATACAGAAGCAGTTGCAAAGCAACATATCACACTATTAGCTTCCGTTCTCGAATCATATGAGAGTCTAGTTGCTGGAAGGATCGGTAATCCTGACATGACGAAAGAAGACTACGATCAGATTGATCCAGAGGAGCTGGAACTCATAGATATCAAATAGGGAATGGCGAGCTTAGTAAGGAGAGCACAAAGGTTTATGGAAATAACTGGATGAAACAGTCTCTCAGGACCTGATCAAAAGCTTGGATTTGATAAAGCGAAAGTTACGTGTTTCAAATGAAAAGAAAAAGGGCATTTCAAACGAGAGTGTCCAAACAGGGAAGTAAACAATCATCAGAATCCGTTCACGAATGACTACTACCGACAAGCAATCTATCACAAAACTAATCAGCAACCATTCAACCAAAGACCACAAATTGAAAACAAACCTGAAAAGGCTCTTTTGGTCAATCAGGATGATGAGAAAGTTGTGGAAGGGTTTAGTTGGGATAAATATATTCCTGGTGAAGGTTTGGCTATGATGGCAGAGATTATTGAAGAGCCAGAATATGTTGTTGAAACTAAGGAAGTTGGTGAAGTGATGAGTGAAGAGAGTCTGGCAGAGCTTGAAGAAGCAGCAGCAGAAGTTTATTATTATCAATCAGAACAGGAGATCATTGCTAGTTCTTTTAAATCTATAATGCCTCCTAACATGTTTGATTCTTTTGCAGGATTCTTCAGCGAGCCAACTACAGGTTTTTGTCCACAATATGACGTCGAAAAAGCTCCGGTTGAAGAAATCATAGATGTTTCTAAAGAGATGAATGAAGAAACTCTGAAAGAGATAGCTGACAAGGCGTTGATGGGTAAGCTGAAAGAGGTAGATAAAACTCAGGAGTCAGTGTCTGTCGAAACGGAGTCTGTCAAAATGGAGTCTGTCGAAACAGAGTCAATCGAATAGGAGTCAGTCAAAAAGGAGTCCGAGTTCAAATCAGAAAATCTGGATATCAAATCAGGAGAAAAATCAGAGTCTGAGTCTGACGAGTTTGGTAAACCAGAAATTAAAACTGATAAAGATGAAAAGGTTTTTGAACAGAATGATCTAATTCCTGAAACACCATGCGAAAACTTTTTAAAACCCTGCATGGATTGTTTTAAAAAAGACAAACGGTTTCAAGAATTGAAGAAATATACTGACGAAGTAAAATTTGATCTTAATGATGTGAAAGAAGCTTATGACACTTTATCACGCTCAATCAAAATGATTCAAAATGAAAGTATAGAAAATGATAAAGCTACTAAGTTGTTCAAAGAAACTGTCATGGAAAAGCAGATGGAGATTAACATTCATCTGGACACAATCGCATCTTTGAAAAAGGAACTTGAGTTGATGCGTATTGAAACAAAAAGAGTTGATAAGAAATTGATCTGTTATATTTCATCATCATATGTGTTTGATCAGATTATTCCTCAACAAGATGATTTCAAAAACGTTCCACTCCCAATGTGGAATCATTATACACAGAAGTATCCAGATGGGGTGGAAGAAGCGTTGAACCTCAAATTAAGGACAGAGGAGAATGAATTACCGGAGAGCATAGATGTTACATTTTCTCCGTCTGACACCGACAACGAGTCACAACTTGCGAAAACAGTTGCAGACCAAGTGTTGGATGAAGAAAGTGATAACTCTGATTTCAAAATGGTTAAAAAGGTTTACTATAATGAATTTCTGACATCTAAAAATAATTTGAATGACGAGACATTCAAAGTGGCATATACTTTGAATGATTCTGACAAATTATTTTCTGATGACGAATTTCCAATAAGAAATGTCAAAACTGAAATGATCAACAAGGTTTTCAAATTAATAGAAATTAACATTTCTGAAATAAAAGTTGTAAATCTTATAGAAAAACCTAAAAAATACACTTCAAGAGTTCAACAAAGATTAAACAAGAAAAAAGGTTACAGTTCTGGTTCCGGTTATCGAAAGAAACCAAACCATAACGGTAATTTCAAAAAGAAGGGTTTGGGTTTTGATGTTGAAAATCATAAAAAATTTTAAAAATTTTAAACCAAAAACAGTATTTGTTTCAGGGACAAGTTCTGAAGAAGAGGAGAAGAGCTCATTCTGGAAACAATCGAACAAATAATTCCTTGCTAAGAAGCAAAAGGGAATGAAGAATGGGTTTGCTCAGAAGAAGGAGACAAGAACCTGTTACCGATGCTACAAAGTTGGTCACATTGCCTGGAACTGTTCAAAGGCAATCAACTACAGGAAGTGTCTCCTAAACTTAAAGAAAAAGTGATTGATAATGAATCACTAACAGAACAATTTAAAGTGTTTAAAAATTCAAAATTTGAAGTTGGTGAGAGTTCTAAAAGATTTTACAAACGAAATGTAAATCTTAACAACCAAACGTGGGTTGTTAAGAAATCAGATGGTAAATCTGGCGATGAATCTGATTCGTCAAAATCAGAGGAGCCACAAGTTGAGCTAAAAGGAGAAAATTCAGTTCCGCCAATGGATGACGCAAACTTTCCACCATTGCGGGCTGAAAATTTAAAATCAAAAGTTGGAAAAGTGGAGATTTCGAATCAATTCTATTCTGAAAAGAAAGAATTCGATGTCGAAAAGGCTTTTAATGGAAAAGTGAAACATATCTTTGGTAAGATGGTTGATGGAAGGGCAAAAGGGGTAAAAGAATTCTATGAATCAAAAAGGAATGTTCAAAGCCTAAGTGAAAGTGAAAAGGTTACACCTAAAGCTGGTCAGGCTTGGGTGTCTGTATTTCATGCTTGAAAAATCCTGACTTGCCGGAACTCCCAGGTTGGTAATTGGGGAGTAGGAATCAGCATCTTTCTTGAGAAATTTTTAATCAAGGACATTAAGTTGTACTTGATTCAACTTTCGTACAAGTGGATGAAAGAACAAGGTGATGAATGAACCCCGTGTGTGTGAATTCAACAAAACTAATTTTTTCCGGAAAAACCATTTTGATTAAAACAAACTTAAGTGTTTTGAAATCATAATGGGAAAATAGTTTGATGTCAGGGGGAGTTCTGATTGTTTATGCCAAGTGGATGGCGAATTGAAGTAATTCACATCATGTTGTCATGTTATTTGTACAGTTTATTGCTTTCATTTTCAAATTTTCCCAAAAAATCAAAATTGAAACATATTTTGATTTTAGGGGGAGTAAGAAAATTTAGAAATTTTGTAAATTTGAAAAATACAAAAACATGATAAAATCTAAAAGGTCAAAAAACATCGAAAAATCAAAAATGAGTTTTGTTGTGAAAAAGAGGAAATGATAGTGCATCAGTTAGACTGTCACAGTACGCTAAAGAAATGGAAAGTTAAAATGTGATAAACGGTCTCACTAAAGATGTGACGATAGGCTCAGCTAGACTAGTATATATATATATATATATATATATATATATATATTACAAATAGTTGATTTGTATATATGATTATAGAGATATGTCACAAGGGGCTAAAGTTTCAAATTGTTGGATATACTGAAAGGGAATGCAGGTGAATTTCAAACGTCATTTATGAATATTCTTCATCTCATCATTCGGTCTTAATTAGATTTCTTTTAGTCCCTGCGTGGATAAGTTATATTTTTTAGTCCCTGCGTGGACAAGTAGTTTAATTTCATTTCAAAATTCCTGTTTATGGCAAAGTATTGTAATCTTTTATTATTTAATGATAATCTTTGGAATTATCCATAATATATGTATTCATTACATTCTCTTCAAGCGATCGTCTCGATTTTTTCGAACTTTATCGTTCTACTAAATATATCAACAAGTTCTTCTTAATGGTTTTTGACCAAGCCAATTGGCAAGGTCCATATTATTTAGCAATTATAAATGACAGTTAAGGATGACTAGCCTTTCTACCTAGAGGTGGCGAACTATGTTCAAGCCTCATAGCCTTATGGTCAATTGAGACCATGGCTACATATATATTTATTGACAAACCATTAAGACAATTATTCTATATTAACATTTAAGTAATGTTAATACTCCTGGCAGTGTAACCTGATGAACCACACTAGCCATCAAGGAAGTGGACTACGTCCAAGCCTTATAGCCTATATGATCGAATTCGATCATGGCTAATATCATCAATGTGATGATCATTTATTTTAACATCCTTAGTGATGATCTGCCTTCGGGCCATATTATATTGTCAATTATGACAATGACAGTTGTGGTCGTATGACCCCCTGTCCAAAGGTGGTGAACTATGTTCAATCCTTAAAGCCACTTAATCAAATGAGATCACGACTTATATATAATTTTATTAATTTAAATTGTCAATGTGACAATGACAGATGTTACTTTATGATCCACTGTCCAATACCATGGTTGATGAAATTTTCAAGTCATCAGATCCATTGACTAACTATTATATTGCAACTGAGCAATTAATTATTTTGGCTTTTAGACCAAGCTTATTGAAATGGCGAATCAACATTCTGATGGAGCCAATAGCGGACGCAACGATAATGACGCGAATATTAACCGCGATGGTGAAGGAGTTAACCTCCAAGCCATGATAGCCGCATAAGTCGGCAAGGCTATGAATGCTTTCATAGCAAGCTTTAAGGAATCGAGTGCTACTCGTTCCACATTCATCTGCCCGCAAAGAGAGCTCACATCATTCTTCAACTGCGAAGCGTGAGCCAAAGCGGGACTATAAGGAAAAGTCTCGTTCTTCAAAGGATGGTTGTACTTACAAGTACTTCGTCTCGTGTAAGCCCCGGGACTTCAATGGAGAAAAGGGGGCTATTCATTCCATGAGGTGGCTAGACGAGATGGAGACTATTGTGGATATCAGCGGGTGTGCTGATAAAGATGTTGTAAAGTACGTCTAACAATCATTTAATGGCGATGCCCTATCTTGGTGGAAAGCAATGATACAATCAACAGGGAAGATACCCATGTATAATCTGGGATGGTCCAAGCTTGTGGACCTTATCAAGGAGACGTACTGTCCACCACATGAGGTGGAAAAGGTGGAGTCAGACTTTCTGACTCTCACCATGAAGAACCTGGACTGTCGGAAGTATGCGACTGACTTTAACTCCCTGTCTAGGTTAGTTCCCTATTTGATTACTCCGGAATCTAGCAGATTGCATGATTTATCGGTGGTCTAGCACCGAAGATCAAGGGTATGGTGAAGGCTTCCAAGCCTACCTCCTATGTGACAACCCGAAATCTCAAGGTCTTTTCTCTACACGTCACTTGTTCACAATTCTATTTTCATAATTCATTTTATGCGTAGCGTGTGCACGATTTATGTTTGATTAAAGTAATGATATGTTTGATTATAGTATTGATAGGTTTGGTTGTTAAATGAAAACCTAAGAGTTGTTAAATGTTTCATGATCATATTTCACAACTTATTGGCGAATAAGTATTGAATCTTCGCCGACTCCTCTTCTCGACGAAGAAGGACCTTCATCGTAACTCTTCTGGACGAAGAGTTGATTCTTTGCCATATTCACTCTTAACGAAGTTCCATGCTTCGTCATGATGGTTGTCTGCCGGCTCTCGGCCCAGTTCATTCATCAGGCCTAACCCACTTTCTTTAGAATATACGCGTGTACATGTGCATACTCCACATCTTTTGCAAACCTAGACTCCTCTCCCTCGACGACAGTCTTCTCCTTCGTAGCCTCCTTTGTTTTGTGAAGCTTGTCTCTTGTGATCAGCCCATTCGATATCTCGGTTAGTGCCCCATCATTATTAGTTTGTTTGCTATGTAATACTTGATGTTTTGATTGTTATGATTGTATGAACATTGATTATTAACCAAGACTTTATATGGTGTTGATAAACAGATGTATTCGTATGATTCAATCTGAATGTTTGAATCATGATTAGTTGATAATTTCTGATAAGATGAATCACTAGATCTATGAAAATTATCAGTTACGATGTGATGTGATAAACTAGGGTTATGTGATTTACATAAAAGGTTTGTAAACTGTTGATGATACTGATGATTGTGCTCCCATAATAAACATAGTAATCAATTGGATCTTGATCAGTGACAGAGTAACTGCCTGAATCATTAGGGTTAGGAAATCATGATCACCTATGAAGTGTAGCGACGAAGAACTACCCTCGACGAAGAACCCAAGTCGACGAAGTATGATTCTTCGTTGACTAGCCTTCTCGACGAACAATTATGATCCTTCGTCAACTGGCTTATAACGAACCATAAGGATACTTCGCCATACTCCTTAACGACGAAGTATGATACTTCACCATATGATTCTTTGCCGCATTCAACCCCGACAAAGGATAGACCTACGCCGGAGGATCATTCGCCATGGGAGCATCCCACGAAAGAATAGATTCTTCGTGGGGATGCTGCTTATGTGTAAATCAACAGTAAAGTTTATGATGTATATGATGATGGATGTCTGTGTTTATAAGATTTATTTGTTGCTTAGAATTAGAAATCTGGTTTGACTTGTGAGAGTAGCAAACCCACCTGTTATGTGTTGCTATGTGTTATGCACATGGGATGTGAACTTGTATGCGAACTGAGCACTTGCTACATATTATATAGTGATCTTTGTGATGAATACATTCTGTGTGAAATACGTGACTTAATTTATTAGGAAACTGATTCCATTGGTAACCAGGGTAGGATTGGTTGACTAACTGGAATGGGTAACTAAATATACCGAGCAAATCTAAGGTGTGTTCATTGTCTTTTCAAGCATGCGTCCCAGGGAGGGACATCTGGTAAATATTCCGGGGAGGAATATTGGGTAAATGGGTTTAACTGGAATGTTAAACTTGGGATGTTGGTTAATACACTCATATCTATCACTTAAGTCCCATCAAATACCGAATTGGTTGCCGGGGAGGCAACGGGGTTATTAGTTGATAGCGTTATTAGGTTTGGCACCCTCACACCGTACCGGGGAGGACGGGCGTGAACTAATTACCTTAACCACTCGACCAATGTTTGATAGAGCATTAGGGAAGGGCAAATAATCTGGAGCCATCTTGCGGTACTCGAGTTATTAACAACATTGTATTTCTGAAAAGCTTTAAACTTATAATTGATAACTAAACGTGATAACAAACTTTGAACTCACCAGCGTTTTCTGACACACTTGGATACATGTTCATTGGTTTCGTACATTTGTTTTGAAACACTTGAATAACGATTTACATTATGATTCCGCTGAACGGATTGGTTTTAAGTTGTGATTTGAATTTACTTTATAAAATAAATGGATACTTTTATTTAATATCTTGTAATAGTTCAATGTGATTGGTGGCTGGATCCTGGTACGTCACACGTCCCGCGGTGTTTCCGCATGTGGTATTTTGGGGGTGTGACAGTTTGGTATCAGAGCCACTGGTTATAGTGAACTAGGTTTTAAAATGTTTTTATAAAACCATACTATAACCAAACAGCTTCGAAATCGACCATGGCACTCAGCTCCAGATTGCAAGGTTCGTCTCTCGTTTACTTATTGCATAGCATATCTAGTGTACACTTATGTATGATGTTGCATGTGATTGCACACTTAGCATTACAGACTGAATTCATGTGTCACTTGCCTATGTTATGTGGTTGATAGAGTCACAGTGCGACATCCCTTTAGACTTTCATGATTCATGTTTTGTGATGTCTTTTGTCTTGTTACTCGAATTTAAGGAACCTTTTAGCACGAGTTGGGAGGAGCTGAGATAAACATGCAAATTGCATTGTTATTATGGGTGCACACATAACAATAATGTGGGGTGCATGTGAGTCCTAGTAAGGCTTAACGAGTGTGAAAGGGGTTCCGCTCCGTTGTCTAATGTAAACTTAGTATTCTGTAGAAGTCAACGTGATGTTTGACTCCTACTCAATTCCAACCCTTAACCTTTTTCCCTTCTCTTATATAGAATCATGAGTGGATGTGGTGGACGTGGTGGTGGCCGTGGCGGTGGACGTGGCAACAATACAATGTCCCAGGCTGAATTAACCAACTTGATCAACACTCTTGTGGCTGAAGCCCTAGCGGCTCAGCAGGCTGGTACGATATGTGCCAAATACTCTTTATTCTTGTGTCGCATACTCAACTCTTACCCGTGTGTTGTATTTTCTTTCGTCCTTAGGTCAACAAGTGAATCGGAATCAAAACAATCCGCCTGTTCGCACGTTTAAAACGTTCATGGATTGTAAGCCACAGACATTCAGTGGGACTGAAGGAGCTGTGGGGCTACTTTGCTGGTTTGAGAAAGCCGAGTCAGTCTTCGCTATGTGTAACTGTCCCATGGGGGACTGGGTGAAGTATGCTACAGGCACATTGGAGGATGGTGCCTTAACTTGGTGGAATGCCCAAGTGCTGATGTTGGGCATCGAAATAGCTAATGTAACTACTTGGGATGATTTCAAGGAGTTGATGCGGGAGGAGTATTGTCCTCGTGACGAGATTTAGAAACTCGAGAACGAATACTACAATCTAAAGATGGAGGGATCCGAGATCGAGGCTTACACGAAACGATCCAATGAACTGGCTAACATGTGTCCTAACCTATCCCGACCACCACCCCGAAGAATCGAATTGTACATCAAAGGCTTAGCACCGCAAGTTAAGGGTTTGGTTACTGCTGCTAATCTCAACAACTTTCCTCAGATCATGCATTTAGCACACATGATTACAGACCAAGAGGTCGAGCGTGGTTCGCTACCGCCTCGTGTTACTGCTGCTCCTAATGTTACTACCATTCCTGCTAGTGATAACAAGCGCAAGTGGAATGATACGGACATGTTGTCCAACTCAAACCAGACACAGAAAAAGCCAGAAAATAGCAACAATCGTAACTTCAGTCAGTCCTCCTCTGTTAACCAAAGTCAGAGCAGCAATCTGAACCAAAGCTCCTACGCTGGAAGGCAGCCAAAGTGCAACAAGTGTAGTTATCATCATCGTGGACCGTGTGTCCGAGCTTGCCATAGGTGTGATAAGGTGGGCCATATGGCAAAGGACTGTAGAGCTCCGTTCCCAAAGAAACAGCAGCAGCAGAATCATCAGCAACAACAGCAGCATCAGCAACAGCAAAGGCAGTAGCCCCATCAGAACCAAGGCAATAGGAAGGGGTGTTTCCAGTGTGGAGACGAGGGTCACATTAAACAGGATTGCCCTCAGCTGAATCAAAATGCCAATGATAACAACAACCGTCAGAATAATAATGTTGGGAACAATAATAATGGGAACAACGGGGGCAATGGTGCTCGTGGAAGGGTATTTGTAGGTCCCCTTGAGTCGTATGGATCTTTCACAGAATTGTTAATCCAATCAAGAGTGCGGAATCCTCTTGATCAGAATATAGCAGAGAACATGTAGGAACAGAAATCAGCAATTCACTTTCAAACTGGGTTTCTATTGATTATCAATCAAACTGAATTGCAATCAATCAAACCCTAACCAACATAATTTCGTCCAAGCTATTGCTCTCACAGAAATTCTATCTCTCACAAACTGTTTTGGCTGATTAACCTAAACCCTAAACCCTAACCTTATTTATATAACACAAGGTTGCTACTTGGGCTAAGGTTTCCTACATGGGCAAGCCCATTTCGTCCCCCTAGACCCAATGTAAGTTTTTTTTAGCCCAAACTCTATTATTCCACTAATACAAAGCTAAACCCGCTAACTGTTTATCGTTTAACTAATTACAAGATATCCAAAGACCAAATCTAAGCTGTTGTCACAAATATGCACCAACAAACTCCCCCTTGACAATAACTTCATAAAATAACTTTGTCTTCAGTCATCTTGCAATCTTCATGTAGTCTTGCACTGTCTTTGGTCTTTGGATAGCTTCTGTCAGCAACAGAGACTCCCCCTAAGCTGATGCATCCAATCACCAAATCTTCAACACGTTAGCACTTGAGTAAACTCCAGTTTAGCATTTGCACAACAATCTTCAATCTTTTCAACTTTGTCTGCAATGTAGAAAGGAGGTTCTACCATGCATCCAATCAAACTCTCATCTCTTCACAGCAACTTCTCAGTAACATACTGCTTCAATCTGTATACTATAAGACAAACATCTCGAGAAACCATAAGAATTTTTCAACACAGTTGAATAGATTATTATTATTCAAGAGATAGTTAAACTGTATCACAGATTAAGCATTTTCAACTTATCACCAACACGCAAAACTTTTTAATCACACACCCTATAACCCGCATGATTTAAAATTTTGAACTCACTTTCCAACACTGTCTCCCCCTATCAGTAACAATTCCTCCAAGAATAACAGTTTTCCATACGTTAAGAATTTTAAACAGAAAAAGACACTATTTTTGGATTTTTATATTTTCTAAAAGCAAGTAAATAATAAAAGCAATAAACACTCTATTTTTGTGAGAATCACTGGTAAGAAGATCATATCAGCAAAATCAATTTGTTTTCACACTATTAGACAATTCTTTATTTAATTTTTTGTGAAAAGCAGTCCAAGACGATTACCAGTATGTTTGTCCACTTAAACAAAATGCATGAACATTTCAAGTACCATTACCGTATGATACGTTAAGGTAATTTTATTTCTGAAATACTAGTGTGTCCCACTTCAGGATATACCCCCGCGATCAACATATGCACAAAGATTCATCGTAGTAGGTGAGTATACTGAATTCATCCATTTTGTTTTTCAACGTTTAGATAATTGGTGAACAGGTCAGTACTTCCGTACAGCAAAGAGACCAAAATATCTAACGAGGGCTAAGACAAATACCATTTTTTGGTACGATTTATGCATTTTGCACTTTTTTTAATGACTCTCTAGGAGAGCTTCTTCATTTATGAGATTTGGCATTTTTTGCTCTTTTAACAGTATGAAATAACAGTATAAAGACCCAAAACTTCAGATTTTGGCAATCTATCAACGCAAGATTTAAGGTCATTAAACCATACACCACTGATGTGTTCCCCACTCATACTCAGTTGTATTTTGGTTTATATCACATTAGTAAGTTGATTATTTCATGCTTTTTGTCTACTGGTACATCATATGATGAAGCTGCTATCACACTTAAGCAATTTAATTTCATTTTCAGTGTGACAGTCTAACTTGCTGATGTACTATCATTTCTTCATTTATCGCACCATGAAATCTCATTTTTTCAATTTTTAAATTTTTTATGTTTTTGGATTTTTTTTTTTTTAATTTTAACTTACTAACTTACTCCCCCTAAACTCACGCACTAACTACACTCTTTTTGGCTTAGGGAAATTTCTCCCCCTAAATTTTTGTTTTTATGGAGTAAGTTTTGAAAACACAAATTTACAAACACAAACAGACTCCCACTTCAATCTGACAATAAGTTTTTCAATTTTGAAGTTTAGAAAAATCATATCCATCACTGATGTAAATAGTTCGTTACCCATGTTAACCTACTATTCACCTCAGATGCTTTACAGGAACAACCACTATCAAACACATCAACAGTCCTTCTTGGTCATCCTGCACACACTCAACAACTTAGTTAGACTTAACAACCCAAACCTGACCGGTTTTGGGTTGACCATGTAAATCCGTATAAGATGCTTCTAACCAATATCCATCACACCTTACTGGTGTCTTGGATGTATTTCCTGTTGTTGAATAAGATTTATAACTTCCACTAGGTCTTTGATCACGTGAGTTCCAATAAACTCTTGGATTTTCTGACATTTGAAAATTATTATCTTGATACCTTCTTCGCCCATTATTATACCATGAATTTTGAAAAAAATTTGGATGTTGTTGAACATTTGAGTTACTAAAACCTCTATGTTTGTTTCTTCTTTGAAAATTTCGATTACCAAAGGTCTGGTATCGATTTTGATATCCAAAGTTTCTATTTTGACTTTGAAACCGATTTGATTTACCATTAAAATGAGTAAATTGTGTAGAATTGCTTCTTGGTCTATCAAATCGTCCAGCTGTTGAAGTCTTTGATTGAAATCTTTGTTGATTACTTTGACAATGTGGTTGCACATTATTATTTAAACCAACCCGATTTCCATCTTTAACCTCATCAACTTTTTGTTTATTTTTCTTCAAAGGACAACAACTTGCCACATGCCCTTTAGTGTGACATTTAAAACAAGATTTTATCTTATAAATTTTCTTTTTGTTAAATCTCTTTTTAAATGTTTTCTTCTTTTCCTCTTCAGTATCCTCATCCGATTTATGAGGTGTACTGTTAAACTCAACAGATTCTTTCAAAGATTCTGGACTACTTAGCAAGTCCACAACTATCGGATCCACTACCTCTTGTGCAGTGGGAACAGAATTAATTAGCTCATCCTCATTTGGTAAAAAAGAATAATCTTGATCCTTAGAAGATGAAGCTTTACTAAACCCCACTCCCGTTCTATCATTACTCCTTTTCAGCCCTTTTTGAATTTGAGTCCTAACTAATGAAGAATTTCCAAATTTGTCTAACTTTCCTTTAAGTTCAACAATTTGGTCTTGTGCAATGGCCAATTCCCTACACTTATCAGAAAATTCATTAGTTTTATCCTTTACAGTTTCCCGAGCCAAATCAATGACCTGTAACAGTTCATTGACTTTGCTTGTTAAACTGCTAATTTCCTGTTCATTTGATTTGAGTGTGTTTAAACAATTTGACTCTCATTTAATCAAAAGAACATTTGACTCTTTCAACTTTTCTAATTCAGCTAACAGAATTTTGTTCTGCTCCGATAGTCTGTTAACCTTACCCTGTAGTTCAGTGCAATTATGACACATATGACTTACAGGTTCTGATGTTACCTTTACCTCTGCTGTAAGTCTATTCACATCATTCAAGCCCTTCGAAACTTCTGCCTCCTTCTTCTCAACATTCTCCTCATCTGCTTTCTTCTTCTCTTCTACACTTTGTCTAGATGAACTCTGGTAACGTTTTTCTAAAGCTTCCCACAGCTCATAAGAAGTCCCATAGTGCTTGATGGTATGTTTAATTCCCTCAGGCAAGGACATCTTGATCACTGCTAAAGCTTTCTTCTCAGCATTTACCATGAGTTTTTCAGATTCATCCATCATCTCATAAGAAATCACTTTAACTCTTCCGTCAACTCGTCGTGTGGCAGCAATGTACCCATCGATCATACAATTCCACATTCTCGTATCTTCACTTTTCACAAATGCCTCAAACTCCTCTTTCCAGATAGTATATTCTTTGACGTTTTTCAGCTTTTGCCAGCTCTTAACAGTCTCACTGACCTTGTCCATTTTAACCATCTTTAAACACGTTTTTACCTTAATCATACTGATAAAACCGTACAATATTTTTCCGAAAACTGTTTTTACCAAATTATACCGTTAGAATCGTCTTGAAAAAACGAATCCAATGATATATAATGTCGAAAACCAAATTCGGGTTTTTCAGAGGTTTTTTTTTTGTCCTAAAAATCAACCGAGTCTAACGGCGCAAACGGTTTGTCGAGATGAGCTACGGATCACTTTCTATTTTCAAAAACGTTAAATCCTCTATACGTATCTAAATAAATACTCCACCTTTTAATTTTGCTGGCAAACCAAGTTAATTTCGCTGTGTCACGCTAATTATGCTAGCAAACCAAGTTAAATATGCTGATAGAGTAGTTATAATTATGCTGGTAGAGGAATTATAATTATGCTGGTTTTTAAATTCGCTGAATTAAATATGCTAGCTGATCAAATTCGCTGGTTAATTATGCTAGCTTAATTTCGCTGGTCAGATTAATTTTGCTGGTCAATTTCGCTAGCCTGATCAAGTTCGCTATTATGGCGACTGTTAATTTCGCCGATCACTGTAATAATGTCACTGAGGACAATTATACGGTTACCAAAGTCGCCTTTGGATTTAATTTCGCCGGTCACCGAAGTTAAATTCACTGGATCAGATAATTCCTCTGGTTTGTCAGCGGAATTCTTAATTATGCTAGGAAATTATGGAAACTCAATAATTTCAAATTTTTTAAAGATTTTCCAGATCCTTCTAACAGTTTCCTGCAAAATTGAACAACCAAATCAGCACTAAATTTTCGAAAATTGTGAAGAACACGAAGAACAGTCTTCGAATCTTCAAGACTTTCTAGCCAAAAATCCTTCAACCTGTCAACCAGAACTATCCCGAAAACCTGTAAATCAGCAAATTCAAACACACAGGATCAAAAAAACCAATTCTGATTAAAAACCAATTTCGAAAATATCTCAAAACCCAAAAAAATTTTGAAAACCCTAATTCAGGTTTTAAAATTTTCGAAATTTATTTCAATTTTCCACCCGAAACTGCAGTCTGCAATTCTGAACCGAGCCTTCAAGAGCCTAAGGCTCTGATACCAATTGTAGGTCCCCTTGAGTCGTATGGATCTTTCACAGAATTGTCAATCCAATCAAGAGTGCGGAATCCTCTTGATCAGAATATAGCAGAAAACGTGTAGGAACAGAAATCAGCAATTCACTTTCAAATTGGGTTTCTATTGATTATCAATCAAACTGAATTACAATCAATCAAACCCTAACCAACACAATTTCGTCCAAGCTATTGCTCTCACGAAAATTCTATTTCTCACAAACTATTTTGGCTGATTAACCTAAACCCTAAAGCCTAACCTTGTTTATATAACACAAGGTTGCTACTTGGGCTAAGGTTTCCTACATGGGCAAGACCATTTCATCCCCCTAGACCCAATGTGGGTTTTGTTTAGCCCAAACTCTATTATTCCACTAATACAAAGCTAAACCCGCTAACTGTTTATCGTTTAACTAATTACAAGATATCCAAAGACCAAATCTAAGCTGTTGTCATAAATATGCACCAACAGTATTTACAATTGGTGCTGGTGATGCTAGGAATGATGGAAATGTCGTGACTGGTACTTTTTCTGTGAACAACCTTTTTGCTTCTGTGTTATTTGATTCCGGTGCTGATTAGAGTTATGTATCCTTAGACTTCAGTCAACGATTAGGGTTAACTCCAACACCTTTAGAAGCTAAGCATGTAGTAGAATTAGCTGATGGTAAGACAATTGAAGCCTCACACATTATTATGGGATGCAAACTCGATCTTGTGGGTCAAGTGTTAGACATCGACCTTCTTCCTGTTACTCTTGGTAGTTTCGACGTAGTGGTTGGTATGGATTGGTTGTCTAAGCATCAAGCGGAAATTCTCTATAAAGAGAAAATTGTGCGCATTCCTCTCCCTAGTGGAGAGCCTTTGTTGGTTCAAGGTCACTGTAGTGGTGCAATGGTTGGCATCATCTCAGCTATGAAAGCCTAGAAGTGTTTACGTAAGGGCTATCCTGCTATTTTAGCACTTGTTACTAACACTCAGTCTGAATAAAGGAAAATCGAAGACCTGCCTGTTGTCTGTGAATTTCCTGATGTATTTCCTGAAGAACTTCCTAGTTTACCTCCACACCGTCAGGTGGAGTTTCAGATTGACCTTACACCCGGAGCAGCCCCGATTGCTCGCGCCCCTTATCGTCTTGCACCAGGAGAGTTGCAGGAACTGTCTAATCAACTCCAAGAACTGTTGGATAGACGTTTTATCCGACCCAGTTCTTCACCTTGGGGAGCCCCAGTTCTGTTTGTGAAGAAGAAAGACGGGTCTTTTCGTATGTGCGTAGATTATCGAGAGCTCAACAAAGTGATAGTCAAGAACCGTTACCCTTTGCCACGTATCGATGATCTGTTTGACCAGTTGCAAGGGTCAAGTTTTTACTCGAATATCGATTTAAGATCGGGCTATCATCAGATGAGAGTCCGAGAGGAGGATGTCCCTAAAACGGCTTTTCGAACGCGGTATGGCCATTATGAATTTCTGGTTATGCCATTTGGGTTAACTAATGCACCAGCGGTTTTCATGGACCTCATGAACTGTGTGTGCAAACCGTATCTCGATGATTTCGTCATCGTGTTTATCAATGACATTCTGATCTATTCAAAGAGCAAGGAGGATCACGAGCGACACTTGCGTCTTATCTTGGAGCTTCTGAGGAAGGAGCAACTTTACACGAAATTATCTAAGTGTGACTTCTGGATTCGAGAGGTACACTTCCTTGGTCACATTGTGAATGAATCGGGGATACACGTGGATCCTGCAAAGATTGATGCTATCAGAAATTGGGCGGCACCGAAGAATCCTTCGGAGGTGCGACAATTTCTTGGTCTCACTGGGTATTATCGCAGATTTATTAAAGACTTCTCGAAGATCGCTCAACCTCTCACCGCACTAACACAGAAAGGCATAGTATATTCTTGGGAACGAAACAGGTGGATACTTTCCAACTTTTGAAACAAAAACTCTGCAGTGCATCGATCTTGTGTTTACCCAAAGGTACCGAGGATCTTGTGGTATATTGCAATGCTTCTATTCAAGGTCTCGGCTGTGTGCTAATGCAATGCGAAAAGGTGATAGCTTACGCTTCTCGGCAGTTGAAGGTTCATGAGAAGAATTACACGACTCACGACTTAGAGTTGGGGGCCGTGGTGTTTGCGCTTAAAATCTGGAGGCATTACTTGTATGGTACTAAATGCACTATTTATACCGACCACAAGAGCCTTCAGCATATCTTTAACCAGAAGGAATTAAACACGCGACAATGTCGCTGGCTAGAACTCTTAAATGACTACAACTGTGCAATCAGGTATCATCCAGGTAAGGCTAACGTCGTAGCTGATGCCCTTAGTCGAAAGGAAAGGAAATGAAACCCAAACGTGTCCGCGCCTTGCAGCTCACCATCCATTCTAATTTACTTGACCAGATCCGTAATGCTCAAACTGAAGCGCTGAAAGGGGAAAACATCGAAGCTGAGTATTTGTGGGGAATGGAGAAACGACTCGTAGAGAGATCTAATGGCATTTAATATTTCATGGAACGAATATGGATTCCTTTGTTTGGAAATCTTAGAGAGCTTGTGATGGACAAAGCGCACAAGTCTCGATACTCTGTTCATCCTGGTTCGGATAAGATGTATCAGGACCTCAAAGTTTTGTACTGGTGGCCGAAGATGAAGGCTCACATCGCGACTTATGTGAGTAAGTGTTTGACTTATGTAAAAGTCAAGGTAGAGTATCAGAAACCCTCAGGCCTACTTCAGCAACCAGAGATACCCATGTTGAAATGGGAGCAAATTGCGATGGATTTCATCACAGGTTTGCCAAGAACTCAAAACGGAAATGATACCATCTAGGTGATCGTTGATCATCTCACGAAGTCAGCGCACTTTCTAGCAATCAAGGAAATGGATAAGTTCTCGTAACTTGCTGTTGTCTATCTGAAGGAGGTGGTTTCTAGGCACGGGGTGCCAACCTCTATTATTTCTGATCGTGACCCGCGTTTCACTTCAGATTTGTGGCAGTCGATGCACAAATAGTTTGGCTCACATCTCGACATGAGTACTGCTTATAACCCACAGACGGATGGTCAAAGTGAACGAACCATCCAGACACTTGAAGACATGATGCGAGCTTGCGTGATTGATTTTGGCAAGGGTTAGGAGAAACGGTTGCCTTTGATAGAGTTTTCTTATAACAAGAGCTACCATACCAGCATCCAGGCAGCTCCGTTCGAAGCATTGTACGGACGGAAATGTTGTTCTCCTCTCTGTTGGGCTGAGGTGGGTGACAGCCAGATCACAGGTCCGGAGCTTGTACTTGAAACTTCAGAGAAGATTGTTCAGATCAGGAATCGTATGGCGGCAGCGCGCGACCGTCAGAAAAGCTACGCTGACAAGCGTAGGAAACCTTTGGAGTTCGCGGTAGGCGATCGTGTCATGCTGAAAGTCTCACCGTGGAAGGGTGTGGTACGGTTTGGAAAACGCGGTAAGCTTAATCCTCTTTATGTAGGGCCCTTCAAAATTCTGGAACGAATCGGTAAAGTGGCCTACAAGCTCGAGTTACCTGCTGAGTTGGATAACGTTCATGATGTCTTCCACGTGTCGCAACTAAAGAAGTGTTTGTCCGATGAAACACTTGTGGTACCGTTTCAAGAGCTGAAAATCGACGACAAATTGCAGTTTGTTGAAGAACCCATCGAAATTATGGATCGGGAAGTCAAGGTCTGTAAGCATAGTCGAATTCCAATCGTGAGAGTTCGTTGGAACTCAAGACGTGGACCGGAGTTCACGTGGGAGCGCGAAGATCAGATGAAGCTCAAGTATCCTCAACTATTCCCAATTGACCATTCTAATCCTGATGCAACTCGTGAATTTCGGGATGAAATTCCCTTTCAAGTTGGGGATGATGTGGCACCTGGGGAAAATCCACAGTCATCCTGATCTAACACCTTGCTGCTTGGGATTACTCATCAAATTTCGGGACGAAATTTCTTTCAATTTGGGGATGATGTGACAACCTGAAATCTCAAGGTCTTTTCTCTACACATCACTTGTTCACAATTCTATTTTCATAATTCATTTTATGTGTAGCTTGTGCACGATTTATGTTTGATTAAAGTAATGATATGTTTGATTATAGTATTGATAGGTTTGGTTGTTAGATGAAAACCTAAGACTTGTTAAATGTTTCATGATCATATTTCACAACTTATTGGCGAATAACTATTGAATCTTCGTCGACTCCTCTTCTCGACGAAGAAGGACCTTCGTCGCAACTCTTCTGGACGAAGAGTTGATTCTTCACCATATTCACTCTTGACGAAGGTCAATGCTTCGTCAAGATGGTTGTCCGCCGGCTCTCGGCCCAGTTCATTCATCAGGCCTAACCCACTTTCTTTAGAATATACGCGTGTACATCTGCATACTCCACATCTTTTGCAAACCTAGACTCCTCTCCCTCGACGACAGTCCTCTCCTTCGTAGCCTCCTTTCTTTTGTGAAGCTTGTCTCTTGTGATCAGCCCATTCGATATCTCGGTTAGTGCCCCATCATTATTAGTTTGTTTGCTATGTAATACTTGATGTTTTGATTGTTATGATTATATGAACATTGATTATTAACCAAGACTTTATATGGTGTTGATAAACAGATGTATTTGTATGATTCGATCTGAATGTTTGAATCATGATTAGTTGATAATTTCTGATAAGATGAATCACTAGATCTATGAAAATTATCAGTTACGATGTGATGTGATAAACTAGGGTTATGTGATTTACATAAAAGCTTTGTAAACTGTTGATGATACTGATGATTGTGCTCGCATAATAAACATAGTAATCAATTAGATCATGATCGGTGACAGAGTAACTACCTGAATCATTAGGGTTAGGAAATCATGATCACCTGTGAAGTGCAGAGACAAAGAACTACCCTCGACGAAGAACCCAAGTTGATGAAGTATGATTCTTCGTCGACTGACCTTCTCGACAAACAATTATGATCCTTCGTCGACTGGCTCATGACGAACCATAAGGATACTTCGCCATACTCCTTAACGACGAATTATGATACTGTGCCATATGATTCTTCGCCACATTCAACCCCGATGAAGGATAGACCTTCGCCGGAGGATCCTTCGCCATGGGAGCATCCCACGAAGAATGGATTCTTCATGGGGATGCTGCTTATGTGTAAATCAACAGTAAAGTTTATGATGTATATGATGATGGACGTCTGTGTTTATAGGATTTATTTGTTGATTAGAATGAGAAATCTGGTTTGACTTGTGAGAGTAGCAAACCCACCTGTTATGTGTTGCTATGTGTTATGCACTTGGGATGTGAACTTGTATGCGAACTGAGCACTTGCTACATGTTATATAGTGATCTTTGTGATGAATACAATCAGTGTGAAATACGTGACGTAATTTATTACAAAACTGATTCCATTGGTAACCATGGTAGGATTGGTTGACTAACTGGAACGGGTAACTAAATATACCGAGCAAATCTAAGTTGAGTTCACTGTCTTTTCAAGCATGCGTCCCAGGGAGGGACATCTGGTAAATATTCCGGGGAGGAATATTGGGTAAATCGGTTTAACTGGAATGTTAAACTTGGGATGTTGGTTAATACACTCATATCTATCACTTAAGTCCCATCAAATACCGAATTGGTTGCCGGGGAGGCAACGGGGTAATTCGTTTATAGCGCTATTAGGTTTGGCACCCTCACACCGTACCGGGGGGGACGGGCGTGAACTAATTACCTTAACCACTCGACCAATGTTGGATAGAGCATTGTGGAAGGGCAAATAATCTGGAGCCATTTTGCGGTACTCGAGTTATTAACAACATTGTATTTCTAAAAAGCTTTAAACTTATACTTGGTAACTAAACATGATAACAAACTTTGAACTCACCAGCGTCGTCTGACACACTTGTCTGCAAGCTTGTAGGTCGTTAGATTCATGGTTATGGAACTTGCTATCTGGGAGTGCTGGAGTGGTCATGGTTCGAGTCTCTTGGATACATGTTCATTGGTTTCGTACATTTGTTTTGAAACACTTGAATAATGATTTACATTATGATTCCGCTTAACGGATTGGTTTTAAGTTGTGATTTGAATTTACTTTATGAAATAAATGGAAACTTTTATTTAATATCTTGTAATAGTTCAATGTGATTGGTGGCTAGATCCTGCTATGTCACACGTCCCGCGGTGTTTCCGCATGTGGTATTTTGGGGGTGTGACATCCTATAGGTCAGTAGTGGACCTATCATTGTCTCTCACTTTGGATGCAGTGAGACAGAAGTCAGTAGGGATGAGGATAACTCCCAAATGTCCAAGAAAAAGAGCAAGTTTTGGTTCAATAAGAACCAGCAGAGGTCAGATGAGAGACCGGTTTGCAAGACCTACAACAGAAGACATTGGGGACAGTGTCGTTCAGATCAGCAGGTAAAACCTTGTGGTATATGCAAGAAGACGGGGCATAAGACCTTAGAATGTAAGGACCTCAATAATGCCATGTGTTATGGCTGTGGCGAGAAAGGCCACATTAAAACTAACTGCCCCAAAGCTGCCAAGGAAGGTACTGGTAAGCCTGGAGAGGTGAAGAAAGGGAACGCCCGAGCCTTCAAAATGAATGCGAGGGAGGCAGTCAACGACACTAATGTCATAACGGGTACCTTCCTCATTAACGATATCTTTGATAGAGTTCTTTTCAATTTGGGAGCTGATAAGTCTTTTGTAGGCCATAAGTTTAGTAAACTACTAAACCTACCTATAAGAACTCTAGATATAGCTTTCGAGGTAGAACTAGCTGATGGTACCTTAGAAACCACATCGTCTATTCATGATGGATGTTCTATATCCATTAAGAATCATTCTATCCCCATCTCTCTTTTTCCAATGAAATTAGCGGGGTTCGATGTAGTCTTTGGCATGGATTGGTTATCTCATAACCAAGCCCGCATTGCCTGTGATAAGAAACTCATCGAAGTTAAAACCCCATCTGGTTAAATGCTCACCATCCATGGGGATTTACACTATAGATTGCCTAAGATGGTGTCACTACTCAAGGCATCCAAGTGTCTGAAGAGCGAATGAGTCATTTACACGGCATAGGTGACGGTAGACGAGCCGAAGCCCAAGACTGAAGATATCTCGGTTATTTCCGAATATCCCGATGTATTCCCAGAAGAGCTACCCGTTCTACCACTGGAGAGACATGTGGAGTTTAGGATTGACATCCTACCATGAACTGCTCCTGTTGCAAGGGCTCCATATCGGCTACCGCCGACAAAAATGAAGGAATTGAAGACCCAACTTGATGAACTCCTGGAGAA
Organism: Helianthus tuberosus; assembly: GCA_030545235.1. Lineage (NCBI taxonomy): Eukaryota > Viridiplantae > Streptophyta > Magnoliopsida > Asterales > Asteraceae > Helianthus > Helianthus tuberosus. Next base: position 56,880,401 of record CM060375.1, read on the forward strand.
GGGCTTTATTCAGCCCAGCTCATCACCTTGGGGAGCTCTCCTATATTGTTCGTCAAGAAGAACGACGGATCAATGCGAATGTGCATTGATTACCATTAGCTAAATAAGATAACGATCAAGAATCGTTAGGCTAACTACTTTTCTAAAATCGAATTGAGATCGGGATACCATCAACTGAAGGTTAGGAGTGAAGATGTTCCAAAGACTGCTTTCAGAACAAGATACGGTCACTATGAGTTTCTAGTGGTGCCTTTTGGGCTCACAAATGCACCTGCAGCATTCATGGAACTCATGAATAGAGTCTGCAAACCGTATCTAGATAAGTTTGTCATTGTCTTTATAGACGACATACTTATCTATTCTTGTAATCAAGCTAATAATGAGAAACATCTTCGGTGCATCCGAGAACTACTAAAGCAGGAGAAGCTTTATGCTAAATTCTCCAAGTGCAAATTCTGGCTGAGAGAAGTCCAATTCCTTGGACACATGATTAGCAAGCGTGATATCCAGGTGGATCCGCCAAAATAGAAGCCATTATGAATTAGGAAGCACCAAAGACGCCGTCTGAGATACGTAGTTTCTTAGGACTGGCTGGTTATAGAAGGTTCATTGAGAACTTTTCAAGAATAGCCACTCCTTTGACTACCCTGACCCACAAGAATGTCAAGTTTGACTGGGGTCCCAAGCAACAAGAATCCTTTGAGATTCTAAAGCGCAAACTGAGCAATGCTCCAGTGCTAACTCTACCCGATGGTATTGAGGATTTTGTTGTCTATTGTGATGCCTCGCATATAGGTATGGGTTGTGTGCTTATGCAGAGAGGCAAGGTGATTGCCTATGCATCAAGACAACTTAAATTGCACGAAAGGAATTACACCACTCATAACATGGAGTTGGGTGCCATTGTATTTGCACTAAATTATGGATGACATTACTTATATGGCACGAAGTGTATCATATACACTGACCATAAATGTCTCCAACATCTGTTTAACCAGAAAGATCTGAATATGCGACCACGCCGCTGGATGGAAACTTTGACTGATTATGATTACGAGATTCGCTATCATCCCGGAAAGGCAATTATGGTTCCCGATGCACTAAGTCGCAAGGAACGGGTTAAGCCGATTAGGATTAATGCCAAGAATATTGAACACAAGATATGCTTGAATGAGAAGCTATTGGATGCGCAAAAGCAAGCCTTGTTAGAGGCTAATATTTCTAGTGAAGGATTGGGTGGAACTGTTAATCAGTTATCACCTGGAAAAGATGGAATCCTTAGAATGAATGATAGAATGTGGATTCCTATCTTTGGAGGACCTAGAGATCTAATCCTTTAGGAAGCGCATAGCTCTAAATATTCTGTTCACCCTGGAGGTGAAAAAATGTATCAAGATCTGAGAAAGAGTTATTGGTGGATGGGTATGAAGAAATCCATAGCCACCTATGTAGCAAAGTGTCTGACGTGTTCATAAGTTAAAACTGAACACCAAAACCCATCAGGACTGCTACAACAACTTGAAATTCCCACTTGGAAGTGGGAAATGGTAACTATGGATCTGATTACCAAGTTACCTTAGACCAAACGTGGCAATGACACGATTTGGGTCATCATGGATAGGTTGACGAAGTCAGCCCACTTTTTACCAATCAAGGAGACGTATAGCTCGGACATGTTAGCTAAATTGTATGTGGATACGATTGTATCCCTGCATGGTGTGCCAGTATCTATTTTATCTGATAGAGATACTAGATATACTTCTCATTTCTGGAAAAGTTTCCAACAATCCTTAGGCACAAGATTGAACTTCAGTATGGCTTACCATCCTTAGACTGATGAACAGAGTGAGCGTACAATCCAAACTTTGGAAGACATGCTTAGGGCATGTGTGATCGACTTGGGTGGTAGTTATGATGACCACCTACCCCTAATAGAATTCTCCTACAATAACAGTTATTATACAAGCATCAAGGTTGCTCCTTTTGAGGCCTTGTATGGGAGAAAATGTCGAGCGCCCGTTTGTTGGGCTGAAGTTGGGGAAGCCCAACTAACTGGACCAGAGATAGTCCTAAAGACCACTGATAAGATTGTGCAAAATCCGTGATCGTCTCAAAGCTGCCAGGGATAGGCGGAAAACGATACTAACAAGAGGCGTAAACCTCTTAAGTTCCAAGTAGGGGACAAAGTCTTGCTAAAGGTATCACCCTGGAATGGTGTGATGCGCTTTATAAAGAAGGGCAAGTTGAGCCCAAGACATATCGGACCATTCAAGATAATCAAACGTGTCAGATCAGTAGCTTACAAGCTTAAACTGCCGGGGGAGCTTAGTGGAATTCATGATGTGTTCCACATCTGTAAGTCAAAGAAATGTCTAGCCGATGAGTCGCTAGCAATGTCACATCACGATGTGCTGATTGATGAAAACCTGAGGTTTGTTGAGAAACCGATTTCGATCGAAGATCGACAGGTTAAGAAGCTCTGAAGGAAGTTTATACCTATTGTAAAGGTTAAATGGGATGCCCGTCGAGGCCCTGAATATACATGGAAGGTTGAGTCCACTATGCGATAAAAGTACCCCCATCTTTTTTAATAAAATCTCGAGGTCGAGATTTCCTTTAAGGGGGTGAGGATCTAACACCTCGTAAATCAGTGTCAAATAATATAATGACACGTGTCCAAACTCTTAAATGTGCCTAAACATTGAATGAGAAGGACTAATTTTGACAACTTTTGAAAGTTTGAATGTGGAGGGACTAAAGTGTCAACATGCCAAACTTTTGCCTCTGAGTCACCCTTTACGGACCGCAAGACCTTTGTCTTTACGATCCGTAAGCAATTGGAATTATTGTATCTGACCATCATATACAGACCGAAAGACTATTATCTATACGGTCCACAAGAAATTTGAAAACTGTGTGCGCCTCAATAGCTTACGGACCGTAAGCCAAAGGGCCATACGGTCCGCAAGCGACTTCCAGAGGCAGTTTTCGTTTGGAGGCCAAGAAATGCTACATGTTTGCCACTTAACTTGAAACATGCCACCCTCTAACTGCTTGTGCCACGTCCTAAAACACCTGGAATGATCATGGAAGAGCTCCAACACCTGTCGTGATCCTAAATCAAGCTCCATAACTATAATTAGGAGCTTAAGTTGAACCATTTTACTTGCACCTTCTTATAAATCATCTTTTCTCCCGCTCTGGAAGTTCCTGGTCTTATAGGAGCATCCTACTAAGTTCAAAACATTCCAAGGATCACTTGTAAGTGTTCCTTTCCAGTTCTTTTACGTTTTATAGGCTTTTATAAGCCGAAAGTCAAGCAAATTGACTTTTGCTTTGACTTTCGGTTTAGACCCTTATGGTCCATCCATTGTTCGAATCGAACATGGTTACATGATCGTAATTAGGTAGGTGTTAATCCCTCAAAAGGGCACCTCCTGGAAGTCACGTTAACTTGGTCAAATGACGGGTCAAAGTTATGTTAATTAAAAACTCAAAGCGTAGATTTTTGTAAACTTATAAATGTTATAACCCATGTTTTTGACACTAAATAAGTTGGTAATTAATATTAGACCATGTATGAACATGTTCGGCCTGTCATTTCCAGTTTTAGTGTCGGTTCACAACCAAAAGTCGAGCAGTTTGACTTCTGCTTTGATTTTCGATTCTGACCCGATTTAACAACCTTAGCTACTGAATTTTAGTTACATTATGATCATATTATAGTGTAGTATAACCCTCTGTGGTTATACTATTTGTTCATAATCAGATTCTGAGTTTTACACAAGTTCTTATAATATGCCCATTTATGACCAAAACGCCCTTTTTGTATAAAACTTAGTTTTGATCAATGATGAAATTGGAAAATGAATTACCTACTAATATATTACTATAATTAACATATTTTGGTGTAATAAATCTGTTCATAAACTGAGTTTTATTACAAGTTCATAAATTATGTTATATATTGACCAAAATGCCCTTTTCGCGCATAGTATGGTTTTAACCCATAATTATCATACAAAACTTATTACCCACTGATATTGTAACATAATTTAAGTATCTTTACGAAATGAACTTGTTCATAACTTAGATTTTATGCAAGTTCTCAAATTATGCCACATTGTGACTAAAATGCCCTAATGGTGCATATTTTGGTTTTAAACCATAATGATCAAACAAACTTGATTAACTACTGATGTCATATCATATTTAAAGTATTTTGGCATATGGAACTTTTTTGTGACTTATCCGATTACCCGATATCGCTTATACACGTACGGTTGAGCTTATGTAACTAATTTGCATAAGTTTACCAAAACGGGTCAAATCCTTTCAATTTTAATTCCAATTCCAGAATGTATATTGTTTACCTATAATATACAAGTCTTAGTTCTTGTGGGGTTTAAACTACATTCTATCCGGTCATCAATTAATCAAGCGTATCATACCGTTTTCGTTAATTTAAGTTAACCGGTCCAAGTGTATGACTTGAATGAGACCCGTTAAAATTCTAATTGGTTATTATACCATTCATTCCAGACTAAGGCCTTTCGGTAGATTGCAACCAACCTTAGTTTATTTGTTAACGGATGTGCTTATTATTTCTTGCATTGTAAGACTTGTTAAGCCAGGTAAATACTCTTAACCTATTTTCCCTATACGGGCTTGGGATACGGTAAATTATTACCGCTTGGTCGGGTATGGGATCATATGTCGGATTGTGACTACAAAATCTCCATGACCTGTTTCAGTCTGTTTTGTCTGATAACTTAAACATTGGGGGTTAACGGCGACCGTCTCCTGGATATCCTCGGCTCATTTAATTTGCTAATGGGCACGACTAAGCACATGGTTTAGGCATATACCTGACAGATGCTAATGCTATTATAAAATGTCTTTCTTACCCATATTGGGGATACCCCTTTGTGAGTTAAAGTGGTATGTCAGTTAATCATGTTATTCGGTTTCTGTACCGAACCCCATATGTATTGACAGGCATGTAAAACTGTATACAAGATCATTTTGAATTGTCCTGAGTTATTTATGAAAATTCATGTGCCTTGTGCACTTAAAACAATTTGAAATATTTTTAAAATGAGTCGGTTATTTTTATTTACCAGTGTAAACTGACGTATCTTTAAAAGACTAAATGACAGGTTGGAAGGTTATGTAATAGGCTGGAAGCTGCCTGGTAATGCCAAAAGAGGAATTTGCAACTCCTTTGCATATAAGCCTATAGTCTGTTATTTCATTTTTTTCACATTTTCGATCCGCATGTGGATCTTTTCATACGATCCGTATGTATTATATTTTGAACACTCGGACATTTTGTATTGTAATAATTTAAATCCAAGACTTCCGCTATGCTATATTGTGTATCTTGATATCAATCGTCACGTGCTCCCTATTCGGGCCCACCGGGCTTGTTGGTGAAATACCGGGATGTGACACCATGGGTGTACTACAAGGTTTACAATCATTCATATCAAATTTTGTTACCAGTTCTTTGACATGTTTACTTTGATGAATGAATGTACCATTTCGCAATTGCTTAACTTGGAGACCAAGAAAGCATTGAAGTTCACCCATGGCACTCATCTCAAACTCTCCTGTCATGAGTTCCCTAAACTCTTCACACATGGAATTGCATATGGATCCAAAAATGATGTCATCCACATAAATCTAGACAATCATCAAATCCTTTCTTTTCCATTTTAAAAACAATGTTTTATCAATTTTACTTCTTGTGAAACCTATGGATAAGAGAAAGGTGGATAGAGTTTCATACCAGGCCCTTGGTGCATGTTTCAAGCCATACAAAGCTTTATTAAGCTTGTATACATGATCTGGATAAATGGCATCCTCAAAACCAGGGGTTGGCATACATATACCTCTTCCTGGATCTTACCATAAAGGAATGCACATTTAATATCCATTTGATACACCTTGATGTTGTCATTGACAGCAAAGGCTAAGAACAATCTGATGGCTTCCAATCTTGCTACGGGAGTAAATGTTTCATCATAATCAATGCCTTCTTCTTGTCTAAAGCCTTGAACCACAAGCCTAGCTTTGTTCTTAACAACAATGCCCCTTTCATCTGTTTTGTTCTTGAAGACCCATTTTGTGCCAATTGGACATACATCCTTAGGCTTCTACCTAACTATTGTCTTTTAGTGCCTCTTTATACTTGACAGGTTATGTGAGTGATAGAAAACCAGTAAAAAGATAAATGTTTTGGGATTGACTTCTTGTAAGTACCCCTTCATTGATGTTGCCAATAAGTTGGTCTGGTGGATGACTTTAAAGGTAGATTAGATCTCCCTTGTATGGAATGATGGCATTTAGAGGTGAAGGCTGCAAATGTGAATCCTCTTAGCTAACATCTGTTGGCAATTTTGAAGAGTCAACAAATGTTTGGAATAGAGGTGGAGGTATGGGTGGAATAGGTGTAAAAGTGGGTTGACTTTTGTCCACAGAGGATGGACTTTTGTCTGCAGTGGATTGGCTAGATGAGGCGGCAAAGGTTTGAGAATCTACAATTGTTGATGCAGCAGTGGCAGAGTTTTGACAACTGTTTTGAACATATGTTTCTCTGGTGGTGGAAATGACTTTATATTGTGGAATCACAATGTCAAATTCTTAATCTTGATGGGAAGACTGTGGTGTACCTGCATTGTTAGTCTTTGTCTGTGACAACTGTCAAAAATCCAGGTATGCGTACAATTAATTAATGCTTAATGACTGTGCTGAATTACAATTAATGACTTGAACTGCTTTCTGATTATTGCTTTATACACACATGTGCATCACATATTGCAAATGCCATATCATTACTACATGCAAACATATTTGACATAAATGATGCACAAATCACAGTTAGCACAGTTAACAGATAAATCGGGAAAATGCTGACGGAGTTCAGTACATAGATAGACAGCGTTTTGAGACCCAGTATGAGACAGAAACTAAGTACTACACTAGTATAGTGTGTAGGAAAGTAAGGGTCATAAAACTGCCTTCCTAGAGATATTTTAAGTGCCGGAAAATGCCTAAAACTCAATTAAAGTGTTGAATTCAGCAAAATTCAGCTATCTAACACTCTTATACCATGCAGAAAAATGATTAACTTGCCCATAATACTTTCCTAAGTGTCGGGAATTAAAAGTGTCACAAAAGGGCACATAAAGAACACTAAACGGTATAGTTTAACACTTTAACAAACCAGTATACAACCGAACAACCGGACACTACCCGAAACATCAAAATTATACTAGAAGCATTGTTTTAATGTTTCTGAGCTAGTTATGATCCCCGAACACCCTAACACACTATATAATATCATATCAACTAAAACACCTAAACATATACTTGGATTTCAACTAGAATCTCTAACTATCCATTACATCCCAAACCCATACCCCCCCCCCTCATGTTAACGGTTTCAAGGGTGGCCCCCACCCTTGATTTTATTTGATTTCATTTGATTTGTTAAGAGATATGCTTTGTACTAATGAGACACATTAACCATTGAGTAAACAAATGTTGGAGAAATTTTCCTATAAACCTCAAGACTTAACACACTTGTTACCATCATCTTCTTCAACACCAAAACTCCTCCCTCTTCACCCCATAGCTCACGGCCACACATCACCACCATACCATCTCCATTTTCACTTCAATTCCTACCATTCTAAGGTAATACAAAGGTGTAAGGAGCTAAATTAGGGAGCTTGGAGCTTGTGGAAGTTGAAGGACCTTCACCGTTTGCTTTTATCCACTTCATTTCTACACTTGATCATCCCTAGCCTTGAGCTAGTAGAAAGATCTTCTACTCTTCATTTTACATCTATTTCAAGTGGTTAAAGAATGATACCTGTTGAAAATCATGGAGAACACTAATGAACAAGAACGTAATCTTTAACATAAAGCTCAAAACCATAAGAATATATGTTGTTTTAGTGTTGTGTTGCTTCTTGATGATTGACTATTGGTGTTTGTGATGTTAGACATCATATAAAACTTACTAGATTGTGATTAAACACATGATCTAGTAAGTTAAGGAGATGATCTTGTGAAAGACCAAGATGATCATACTTTATGAATACATGAACTTGAATAATAAAGTTGTTTTCACATGTGATGATGATTTAAACACAACATTAATCTTGTAAATGGATGACTTCAAGAATAATTTTCTTAAGAAACTAAGTTAAGTAACAAGATTTATATAAACTTGGTTCTTACATAAACCAAACTTGTTTTTAATGGTTAAACAAGTGTAGAAACACTTGTGTAACAAAAAAGATTACATAAAGAAGCATTTTTAGAAAATGTGTTTGGAAGTTGAAAACACCCAACTTCTTTAAAAATGAAGTTTTTAAAGAAGTAAATACATTTTAAAGGGTAACTAAACCTACTAAACACACTACCAAGTTACTACAAGTTTTTATAAAAGTTCAAGTTCATGTTGTTATATAAATTGCATAATTTTGGCACTAGATAAGTGTTGATTGAATTGTTAATTACTTGTGATGATTTTAAAAGAAAATGATATGCTTCGAAAGCATGGGAACCTCGATTTTTAGGGGAAACTATGGCAAAATTTTCTAAAAATATAAACACTTAGATAAAAAATATTTTCAAACAAACATTTACAAGTATATTTTTTTAACCTTGATTTTCATACAAAGTTTGCCATAATTTTTATTACAAAAGGATATGAACATTGGAGGTTGGTTTTTGTAAATGAAAATGACTAAATATGTGTTTGAAAGATACATATTTAGAAGACACATGTGGGTGATTATTTGTATACTTTGTGTATTAGTTATATTATTTTAGGATTTGAAATAATATAACTTAACAAAATACCACGAAATTACAATCCAAAATACTAACAAACATCTCAAGGAATAAATCCACAAGTTACACAAAAAATATCGGGAAACCGAATGAAAGAATGTAACTTACCATATATTCCGGAAAATATGTTTACAAAATATATTTTGGTAAATAATATTTTGGACACAAGAAAGGAAAATATGATTTCTCCAATTATTACAAAGTTATATCATATTTTTGACAAGGAGAAAATATATTATTTTTGGGAAGTAAAAATATATTTTCTTTGAATTTTTAGAAGATATATATTTTTGGGAAAAAATATATATTTTCTTGGATAAACTTGAAATGCGTTATTTTTGGATAAAAATAAGTTTATATATTTTCTAAGTGAGACTTGAAAAATATATTGTTTTGTAACTACAAATATTTTTGCCAAAAGAAAAATTATGAATAATTTTTCTAAGAAATATTCCTTAAAATGTATATATTGGAAAATTAATATTAGTGGACTTTTATTAGAAATAATATTCCGGAAAGTTTAACACAAAGTTAAGTATAATAATACTTAACAATTACAAGAAAACACGTATTCTCATATGTATAAATACATACCGGAATACGACGCCAATACATGGCAATATACACAAATACAAGAATACGGATACACATGTATGAGATACCCCCCATCCTTGGGAAGGAAATACTAGTATAAATACTTGAGAAGTATGATTACAAAAATATTGTTTAGCGATTATTCCAAAATTAAATATAATTTAAAGTTAAGATAATTATTATTTTAACAAATAATTATATATTTGGAATAACATTGTTGACACAAAGAAACGAAACTCAAATACACTAACTAATACTAAAGCAAGGCACGACCTACTCGTCTAATGGACCATAGTACACATGTAGATAGTCGTGCGTTCTAAAGGAAGCTTTGAGTTACAATGGATACAAGGAACGCAAAACTGTGAGTTCATGTCCCCCTTTTCTCTTAACTGTTTTCGGTTTTATAACTCTCAGGGGTGAGATACATGTTACATACTGATTACAAACAATTACAAATGGTATGATTAGCTAAGGAACGTACTGCTAGATCACGTGAATGGATAGGCGATTAACTTAAGACCATTAATCCTTGTATAAGGACCGAGGAGCATGAGTGATAGATCTATTGGGTGTTGTGAGCCCCACCCATGGGCCTGCAAGTTGGCCACATGTGGTGACTATGTTATTCCGTCGGAGGGGCGAGTACGAAATACGCTTACAGGGTTGAGTGCTTTCTATGCCATGTCACTTATATTAATGTATTAGCTACACATTAATTGATCTATTTTCCTTGTTGCTTCATACCAGTTTACAGATACATACATACATACTTACAAATGTTTTCACGGATGATTCGTGCACACATACTAAACACATGAACTCGCTCAACTTTTGTTGATGTTTTCAAACTACATGTATTTCAGGGAATTAGTAAGTGGATCTGGCGGGCGTTGGAAGTTTTATGCTGCGTTAAGAATAAAGATGTCATCCATGATCTTTGGGTTTGGTTAGTGTGTCTTATTCCTGGACGAGACACATCTTCTAAATGTTGGTTTTATTTAATATCTTTTGATGAGTCCTTAGTGAACTCATAAACAATTTGTATGGTTTGTAAACTTGAATTTAAAGTCTATGTTTTAAAACAATGTTGTCATGTTTTAAACTTACTTAATGGATGACAAATCTATGGTTTTATCATATAGTTGTTGTTATTATTGAATGCAATGGTATTAAGAAAGTCACACCATAATCACGCTTTCGCAAAAGTCCGGGTGTGACATTGTCACACCCCCAAAATACCACATGTGGACACTCAGCGAGGCGTGTGACGTACTAGAATCCAGCCACCAATCACATTGAACTAATAACAAGATATTATATAAAAGTTCCCATTTATTACGTTATAGTATTCTCAAAACATAACTTAAAGCTTAACATGTTCAGTGGAAGCATAAAGTAAATCATTGTTCAATGTTCAAAAGTTACATGTATGAAAACCAATAGTCTTGTCATGTGTTTCCAAGTTTCTCGACCCATGACCACTCCAGCAATTCCAGACAACAAGTTCCTTAACCAAGAATCTAACGACCTGCAAGCATGCAACAAGTGCATCAGCACAAGCTGGCGAGTTCATAGTTTTGTAAAAACGTTAGTTGTCAAGTGTTTAGTCCAGTTTAATAATAATGTTGATAACAACTCGAGTACCGCAAGATGGCATCAGTTTGTTTGCCCGTACCCAATGCCCCTATCAAGCATTGGTCGTGGTTTAAGGTCTTTAGTTCACGCTCGTCCTCTCAGGTATGGTATGCGGTTGCCAAGCCTAATAGCGCTATCAACTAATACCCCGTTACCTCTCAGGTAACTAATTCGGTATAAGATGGAACTTAAGGTGATAGGAGCAAGTGTACTATCCAACATCCCTATTTAACCTAGAAAAGGCGTATTCCTCTCAGGAATACCCTTTTGATTGTCCTACCCACCGGGAAGCATTCTCAAAGAGTAGTGAACTCACCTTTGGTTTGCCCGGTAAGACTAGTTACTTGTTTATGTTTACAGTTGGTCAACCAAATCCTAATATGGTCACCAATAACAATCAATTTCATGCACAAGTAAATCACATTTTATTATCATGCATTAACCAAGTGTCGTACAAGAATTCACACGCATTGTTTCACAAGTCATAACAATTCATCATGCATCAATAACATTCAACACGTAGGAGTGCGGCACATCTAAGTCTAGGCCCAAAGGAAGTGTGCGACGGGCTGAGAGTGTGCGAGTTGATTACATTTGTGTGGTTCATGCTTGGTATACAACCCATCAGCTAATTGTCCACATAGAAGTGTGCGGCCTATTTTAGGGTATGCGACTCATGTAACATGTGGCCCACTAAGGAACGGCCCATAACCAGTGTGCGACCGTCCTCCGAGTGTGCGATCCTATATAGGTGCAGCCCAATAGTTTACCAAATCCATCCTATGAAGTGCGTGGCCCAAATACTGCTGGCCCAACCATGAAGTGTGCGACTGGGCCTTTAGTGTGCGAGTTGTTGTGACTGTGCGGCCCAGTGCATTGTGCGATTCGCTACGGGTGTGCGACCAAGAGAGTGTGCGGTCAGTTACACATGCCACAATTATTGGTCAATCAGTTACATATTTAACCAACTTTCCATACTATCTTCCCGTCTACCATTATGAACATTTACTCATTCAATAATTGTTATCATCAAACATGAGCTCATTATGTGATCATCAATAGAATTCAGCATTCAAAAATAAATATTCAGTTGGACCGAATAGCACAAACATCATCTAACTATGGAACCCAATTCATTGTCATAAGATTAAAACCGCACAATCAGATTCATCAATTTTTGTCGTTTCATCATACTAACAATCATAACACTATCATCTATTGTCATAATCCAGATTATCCAATGGCCATACACAACCATATTTGTTAGTTTATCATAATATAAGTTCATCAAGCAGAATTATCAAACCACATAGTGAACATGAACGAGTACAAGTCATCGAACCCTCATCATGCATGTTCTAATTCCTTTGATTTAGTACCGAAACATCAAAACTTTTTTAACAATTAATCCTACTCATACACTCGTGGCTACCCATAAACACAATATGAGAGCATGTTTTCTAGCAAAACCCTATATCCACAGTAGATCTCAATCATCACATAATAACCATTAAACAAAGTGAACTGTGGTGAGATACTAACCGAATGATGAGATGATGACGGAAGTGCTTGGAACAAGAGAGGCTTCGAGAGAAAGGAAGGGTGTTGCCGTCGATTAAGAGGGAGGAGCTTTAGGGTTTGTTGCCTTGTGTGTGTTTTGAAACATAATGGAAACCTCATGCAAGAGGGGTGTGTGTATGTTGTTAGTGCATACGTCTGTCGACTTCGTATTATATCAAGTCTAGTATTAGATTTGTTAGATCAGGGCGTGTTGTATGAGAAAATAGGAGGTTTTAGAGTGTGTTTAAGCTAATTTCGCTTGAATGATGTAATTCCGCTTGAAATGACATTTGACACTTTCAAGCGAAATTAACTTTGTTAATTTCGCTTGAACTGACAACTGCCATCTTCAGGCGGAATCAGATGTCTATATAAACCACTCAAGCGAGATCAATTGTAACTTTCATCTTTCCGGTACCGAAGTGCTGCCGACGCGTCGTTTGATCTGTATTGCTGTTATAATCAATAAACTAGACGATTAATAGTGAAACAAGCTGTTTTCCAAGTCTGTTTCTTAGTTTCCGCCTCTGAAACAGACAAGAGCTCTTTTGATTGACTCATTTGGGTCACAACTCGATCCTACATATGTATTTCGGTTGGGCAAGAATTGGACTTCAGAGGTTTGGGCCGAGGATAATTAAGAGGAGAGGGGACAAGTGTTTGGCCCGTGAGTGAGGTGTGTGACTCGAGTGTGGGGTGTGGTCCATTAATGTCAAACATGAACGTGTAATATCTAACATTCACAACTCCTAGCTTTCATATCAACCAAACATGAACCATACATTAATCATTCATATATCGTACACAAGTTACAACGTAAAATGAATCGTGAGAACAGAATCATGAAATAAGTGATACGTAGAGGAAGGACCCTGAGATTTCGGGTTGTCACAGTCTTGACAGACACATCTTTAAATGTAAATTTATCTAAATTAAACAACTTAGCAGAATTTGCTTGGATTTTTAAAGAATAAAATTCACTGAACTTTACATTCAAAGTCTCTTCTACACACCTAGTCCTTATGTTAAACACTTTGTAGGCCTTGGTAGTAGTTGAGTAACCCAGAAAATAACAACAATCTACTTTTGCTGCAAATTTTGAAATTCAATCTTTTAAGTTTAAAATGAAGCATCGGCAGCCAAAGATTTTGAAATAAGAGATCGATGGTTTGATTTTGAACAGTTTCATAAGTAGTCTTTTGATGTCTGGGGTTGATTAAAACTCTGTTTTGCACATAGCAAGCAGTGTTTACAGCCTCTGCCCAAAAGGACAATAGTAAACCTGAATCTGCAAGCATTGTTCTGGCAGCCTCAATTAAGGTCTTGTTCTTTCATTCAACCACCCCATTTTGTTCTAGTGTTCTTGGGATGTTGTACTGTCTTACAATCCCTTTTGACATACAGAAGTCATCCAACTCCTTATTTTTAAACTGTCTTCCATTGTCACTCCTGAAGATTTTTACTGGCATATCAAATTGCTTTTCAACTTTTCTTACAAAGTCCTGCAAAATACCTGCAGTCTCATCTTTGGAGTGCAAAAAGTAAGTCCATGTAAACCTTGAAAAATCATCAATTATGACAAGACAATACCTCTTATTTTTAAGACTCGTGATTTTAATAGGGCCAAAAAAGTCCATGTGTAACAATTGTAAACACTGACTAGTTTTGGACTCATCAATGGATTTGAATGAACTTTTATGTTGTTTACCATTTAGACAGGAAACACAATGTTCATCACATGTGAATAGTTTTGGTGGAAGGCCTCTTACAAGACCTTGTTTTGAGAGTGTGGTGCTAGTTTTGAGATTTGTGTTGTCACACCCCCAAAATACCACATGCGGAAACCCCCGGGAGGCGTGTGACATACCAGGATCTAGCCACTAATCACATTGAACTAATAACGAGATATTAAATAAAAGTTCCCCATCCATTAAAATAATGTATTTCAAAACATAAACTTAAAACCTAACATGTTCAGCGGAAGCATAATTCATTGTTTAAGTATATCGAAATCCAAGTGTATGAAAACAAATGGACTTGTCTCGAGATTTTCATGTATCTCGACCCATAACCACTCCAGCAATCCCAGACAGCAAGTTCCACACCCAAGTATCTAACGACCTGCAAGCATGCAGACAAGTGTATCAGCATAACGCTGGCGAGTTCACAGTTTTGTAAAGCGTTTAGTTACCAAGCATGATGATAATAATAACTCGAGTACCGCAAGATGGTGTCAGTTTGTTTGACCTTCCCCAATGCCTATCAACATTGGTCGAGTGGTTAAGGTCATTAGTTCACGCCCGTCCTCCCCGGTACGGTGTGAGGGTGGCAAACCTAATAGCAATATCAACTAATAACCCCGTTGCCTCCCCGGTAACTAGTTCGGCAGTAGATGGGACTTAAGTGATAGATATGAGAGCATTATCCAACATCAAATTAAAACCCAACAAAACCAGTATGCCTCCCCGGAATATTTACCCGTTTGTCACTCCCCGGAATGCATGATTGTGAAAGAGAGTAGTGAACTCACCTTTGTATTGCTTGGTATCTTATATTATGTTACTCGTTCGGAGTTGTTCACCCGCGTCCTAATTTAGGTTACAACAGCAATCAGTTTTATATACAAGTAATTCTCATATTCTTACATGTACAGTAACAACTAGCACGCAAGAAATCATGCTCCATATCCCACATTCGGTTCACATACAATGTTGTATAGGCAAGTCTACGACACACAATCAACTTAACAGTTCATGTGTCATACACAAGAGTGTGCGACCCAACTATCCCTAGGCCCAATGAGAGTGTGTGTCATGGCACAAATTCGTTAACCTACCCAATCTAAACATACAGTGTGCGGCCCAACATGACTGACCCAGATGTAGAGTGTGCGACTGAGCTCGAGTGTGTGGTCTATTCCGAATGTGTAGTCCAATACAAGCGGCCCAACATAAGTGTGCGATCCGTGAATGTGCACGACCCAATTCATATAAGTTTAAGGGACTGTGCGGCCCGCTGTATAACAACCCTCCTAAAAACCCTTAAAACACTCCTACACGTCAAAAAAACACCCCGTATATGAGAAACATCCCTAAATTACATTTATATTAATAAAAAATAAATATTAGGGTCTCTCGCGAGCCGCGACCCGGTCCCCTAGGTCTGTCGCGGGGCGCGACGAAGTAACACCAGGCAAGCCCTCTGGCTGCCACGTGTCCACCTGCGTGTTGAGTCAAGACCGTTGATTCACCAAAGCTAGATCCTAGCCTACACCTCTCGTGGGCCGAGTAAGGGAATGAGTGGGGGCTCGTGGGCCGCGAGCCGCCCTTCGATCAGGCCTATAAAAGGGGCCGATGGCTACAGTTTACATTCGTTCAAAATTCTTTCTCGCTCAAAATCTCCAGTATGCTATAATACTCGGGAATAATACCCCTAAAAAGCGAAACTTTGCCTCGTTGTAAGTATTATAACCCCCGATCATGTATTTGTTACCCTACCCGATTGATCTAGGGCCCCGTAACGCATGTCAAGGCTCTACCTGACTTAGTTCGTTGGAGTTCTGTCTCGTGTTGTACGACTAATGTGATTTGGGTTATCTTACTAACACGTGTGCATTGTTTAATTTTCAATAGATAATAACCAGGAGAATTATCAGAAAGCTATAGTATTATCTAAGTCAGCAATGTGAGTCATTATAAACTCTTTTTGTGAGTACATTCTCTTTTTGTAAACCTTTTTGTTAATCATTGTTTCAAAGATTTTACAAAACCCTAAACATTTATCATTATACTTACAGTGATTAAGTTTTTGTAATTCTACAATTATCATCAGTATGTGGGGTTTTATATACATTACTTGGCACTCGTTACTATTGCGAATAGTAGCATGACCGCAAGCACGGGTGACACAGGTTGCCCAGTAGTAATGTTGTATTGAATAATTGGATAGATATAAACATTGTAAATCTTAATACGGTAAAGTTATAAACACTTGTTTTGATTAAACTAGGATGCACTCACCAGTATTTCTTGCTGATAAATCCTTTTTAAAACGCGTTTCATGTAACTTAATGTGAAGCTAATAGAAGCTAGCTGGAGAGCACTGAAGGCTTAAAGAAGTGGCTATAAGAGTTACCAAAATAAAAAGGAGTTTATGTTTTTAATAATTAGGGTTTTTATCCCTACAAATGTATTGAAATTGAAACTTGGGTTTTATCCCAATTATTATTTATAAAAGTTTGGTGTTTAAACTCTGATAAAATATTTCCTAACTACGGTCCTGATGTCTCATTTTTGCTGCCAAATTAATAAACACTGATACCACCCGCTCTGAGTCTCACGAGCTGCCCACTCCCGGGGCAGGGGTCGGGGGCTGTGATAGAAGGTGCTATTAGAGCTACAGCCACTGGTTAAGCCATTGAGGTGTTCTGCTGATACCAAAATTTTAAATCACTTGTGTTAGGAAATAAATTTATGTGATTTCGTGTAAATATGTAGATTATTATTTTGTGTTGTTTGACAATTTGTTAGTTTACAGTATGAGCGAGCAAGGTATGTCCGATGCTTATTGTCAATTAGCTAGTTCTCCAAAAGATGAAGGAACCTCATCTCAGCCAATCCCCCCAGGATACTCTACTGATACTGAGGAAGGAATTTTTATCTTTAAGGCACAATCTGAGGAACCATTCCCTCCTAAAAAGAGAGGATGGTTTAGTAGAGGAGCATATGAGAGAAGGAAAAGAATGAACAAATTGCAACAACAGAGAGCTTTAGCAAAAGCAAATAGGGAAGTGAATGCACAAACCCAGGACGCAGTTAATAGACCATTGTGGGAAGAGGAACTTGATAGGCAGTTAGCAGACTTCCATATGTTAGCCACTACAACAGTAGGCTCTAATCTGAACCAAATAGCTAAACCACCACTGCTACCCTTATTTCCAGACCAACAAATGTTAGATCCCAACCAGGAAGACCAATTCCCAATACCCGCATTTGATCCCAATGAGTTACCTAGAATCCCAACCCCAATCCTTTTAGAATATGATCCATGGTGGGATGACAACATGTCATATTCTGCATTATATCCTCCTAAAGAACTAGTGCCAGCCCCACCAGTAAACCCACCAATGAGCCGAGGATATGTGTAGGAACTTCGCCAGTATGGCAAAAACTTAGTGGATGAAGGAAATAGAATCCGTCAGATAGGAGAGAAGCTCGTTTGGAAGTATGACGAGCATGAGATGCAGTATTGGATAAACGATACCTAGAATAATATATGGATATATGTGTAATTTTATATTTTGATAAAAAAAATTATATATAAATATAACCAACTAAAATAGATATCGATGCATAACTACTAGTGTGTTTAATTTTCAGTTGTAATATGTAATTGATGCATATATATATATATATATATATATATAGATATATATAGATATGTAAAAAGAGTAAAGTCACAATGTTTGACGTTTTTTATCAATCAGCTTGTGTGATTGTTTGTATTAAATCTTATTCTGTGATATTGATACCTGATAAATGTTTACAATTCAGATGGATAACAAAGTAAATCAGGAAAACCAGAATAATGATAATAACGAAAACCAAGTGAATAATAGTGCCATCAAACATATAGTTGCACAAGGAATTATAGATGCTATGCCATATATTATCAAGACTGTTAAAGATGCAGAAAATAATAAATTTGTAACTGGAAGTAAACGTCAACCCACTAAACCAAGTCATAGTGTGAACGAAAATCACAGACCACTGATCCAAGCTCCAATTCCAAAAAGAAGAAGAACCATTTCGTATGGTTGTTCTTATAAGGAATTCTTGGCCTGCAAGCCAATAGAATTCTCAGGCAATGAAGGAGCCATTGCAGCCTTGCGTTGGATAGAAAAGGCATAAGCAGTCATAAAAATAAGCAAATGTGCAGATGAAGATAAGACTATGTTTTCTTCTAATCTTTTTAAGAATCCAGCCCTAGAGTAGTGGAATACCATTCTCCAGTCTAGAGGAAGTGACAGAGTTTATAATATGGAATGGACTAACTTCAAAGAGATAGTCGAAAGGAAATTATGTCCTCCTCATGAAAAGGAACAAATTGCCAATAAGTTCTTAAATCTTAAAATGACTGGAATAGACTTCAAGGGTTACACTACCATATTCTTTGAATATGCTAGGATAGTACCAACCTTAGCCTCACTAGAACCAGTATTAATCTCCCGTTACATTTGGGGATTAATTAGTGAAATCAGACATGTAGCCAAGGCAGCTAGGCCACAAACCATAGAAGAAGCAGTAGAACTGGCCAATACCCTGACTTATGAATTGGTACGCACACAAGAGGAAAACCGGAGAAAGAACGTAGCCCAAAGGCTTACGCAAGAATTTCGCTACAGTAATTTCAACCGAGGGAAAGATACAGGTTCTTCCTCTGCACCTTACTGCAAGTCTTGTAAAAACAAGCATTACGGAAAATGTGCAAGGTATTGCAATTTCTGCAAGAAACACGGGCATAAGGAAGAGGAATGTCGAATGAAAGCTAGCAATAGGCTATGCTTCAATTGTGGAGAAGCTAGTCATATTAAACCGAACTATCCAAAACTAGCTCTAGCAACAACCAGCAAAGCTAAGGCAACTGAAGAGACCAAGAAGAATGCCAGAGCATTTGTTCTGACAGCCAAAGAAGCCAAGATGATCCCGAATGTGATTGCCGGTACGTTTTTAGTTAATGATATTTTTGCCAAAGTGTTAGTTGACTCTGGTGCAAACCAAAGTTTTATCAATACTTCTTTCTACAAACTTCTCAACCAACCATTAACTAAACTTCAACAAGATTGTCTGGTAGAAACGGCAAATGGAGATTCCATTAAGATAAGTGAAATCCTACATGGAGCAAGGATAGAAATTTTAAACCATAAATTTACTGCTAACCTTTACCCAACGAATCTAGCTGGATTCGATGTTGTATTAGGAATGGATTGGTTGGTAGCCAATCATGCCAGTATTTTATGTGATCAAAAGTCTATGCAAGTAAGTACACCAAGGGGTGAAAAGATCACAATTAAAGGAGATAAGCAAACAGGTCAATAAAATTCATCTCTGTGGTGAAAGTTGTAAGCTATGCAAGGAAAGGAGGAATAGTGTATATGATTTCCATAATCATTAACACTAAAGGAAAAGAATTAAAAGAGTTCGTTGGAACAAGGGTTTGGGTCGAGAGAGTAAAGAGTGTACGGTCACGAGTGGGGTGTGCGACCCGGAAGCATTGTGCGACTCGATTAATATTATACATACATACATAAAATATTCACATAACACATTCATAATTCACAATTGTTCTAATACATTTACCATTTCATATAACGTACATGTAAGTTACATCAAAGCACAAAGTGTGAGAAGGAATCAGTGCAAAGAATAGACTCTTGAAATTACGAGTTGCCACATCATCCCCAACTTGAAAGGGAATTTCGTCCCGAAATTCAACAGTCGCATCAAGGTTTGATTCAGCAGTTTTGAACAATTGAGGATATTTGAGCTTCATCCGATCCTCGCGTTCCCACGTGAACTCCGGTCCACATCTTGAGTTCTAACGAACTCTCACGATTGGAATTCTACTGCGTTTACGAACCTTGACTTCCCGGTCCATGATTTCGACAGGCTCTTCAACAAACTGCAGCTTATCATTGATTTTCAGCTCTTGCAAGGGTACCACAAGTGTTTCTTTGGACAAACACTTCTTCAGATTTGATACATGAAAAACATCATGAAGGTTACCCAATTCATCAGGTAACTCGAGTTTGTAGGCCACATTACCGACTCGCTCTAGAATTTTGAATGGCCCAATGTAATGTGGGTTAAGCTTACCGCGCTTCCCAAAGCGCACCACACCTTCCAGGGTGAAACTTTTAACATAACATGGTCGCCTATTGTGAACTCCAAGGGTTTCCTACGCTTATCAGCGTAGCTTTTCTAACGATCACGCGCTGCCACCATACGATTTCTGATCTAAACAATCTTTTTAGAGGTTTCATGTGTGTGGATGGTTCGCTCGCTTTGACCATCCGTCTGAGGGTGATTAGTAGTACTCATGTCAAGACGTGAGCCAAATGATTTGTGCATTGCTTGCCACAAATCGGATATAAAACGCGGATCACCATCGGAGATAATAGAAGTCGGCACCCCATGCCTAGAAACCACCTCTTTCAGGTAAATGCAAGCAAGCTGCGAAAACTTGTCAGTTTACTTGATATCGAGGAAGTGTGCAGATTTCGTGAGACGATCCACGATCACCCAAATAGTATCGTTTCCGTTTTGAGTTCTAGGTAGACCAGTGACAAAATCTGATGCGGGCCCAAGTGTGGATGAGCGGGCCATTTTGTATTTGGAGGCTCAAGATCGCGTAACAAAAGGGGCTTCACTAAAATGGCTCTAACTTGGGCTACGGGGGTCCGTTTTGGGCGTGCGACCAGGAGAAACGAACGTGAGAACAAGCTCCATCTTGCTGCAAATGCTTTTGGTGGTTTGGGTCATCGTCCGGGCCAAAAAACGCTTATTTCCATTAGTTATTTGCATTTTTATGTTTTTTTAAGTATTTTGGGCATTTTGTTTTTGGGCTTGTGTTTGGCCCGTTATCTTTCTTAGGCCCATTTCGAATTACTGTTCTTATTTATATGTCCCTCTAGTAACTTGAACAATCAGAATTGAATTTTGAAACTACTGAATTTTCACTTCAAATTCCGTGCCCTTTGGGTTGAATTTTGGGGTTGGGAAAAGACCTACACGGGTATTCGTAGAATCAACGCGTTTGCTCTTTGTTATCACTTCACGCACTACATCAAAATCCATAGCAATCTGTTCCCATTTCCATGCGGGAATTTCTAGTTGCTGAAGCAAACCAGATGGTTTTTGGTATTCCACCTTGACTTTCGCATAAGTCAGGCATTTGCTCACATACGTCGCTATGTGCGCCTTCATGCCCGGCCACCAATACAAGACTTTTAGATCCTGATACATCTTATCAGAACCTGGATGAACAGAGTATCGAGACTTCTGTGCTTCGTCCATCACAAGCTCTCTAAGGTTATCATATAAAGGGATCCATATTCGTTCCATGAAATAGTGTAGGTCCCCTTGTTCGTACGGATCGTCACAGAATTGTCAATCTAATCAAGAGTGCGGAATCCTCTTGATCAGAATGTCACAGAAACGAGTAGAAACAACAATTCACAATCAACCGGGTTTCTATTGATTATCAAACTTGCAGTTTACAATCAATTCAAGACCTCACAACCTCGCAGCCACTCTTTGTGATCTTGCTCTACAACTCTAATTTCATTTTTCTCTTCTCTCTCTAGACTTCTCTCTCTAGAATTCTCTAACTCCTTTAACCACTAAAAGCCTAATCACAAAACATTTTTATATACTACATGTTTGTGAACTGGGCTTCCTACTGGGCTAGGCCATTTTCTAAGCCCATTACAACAATAAACTCACTAACCAATATGCTAAGCCCATTACAAAATATCCAAAGACTAATTAATCAAACTATTAAGTTGTTGTCACCGAATATGCACCAACAGACTCCCCCTTGACAATGGCTTCATAGTGTAACTTTGTCTTAAAACATCTTGTGTTCTTTTGGTCTTTGGATAGCGTCAGCTACACACAGTTTCTGACATCAACAGACTCCCCCTTAGCTGATGCTTCCAATCTCCAAAACTTTCATTCGTTGTAGATCAGTTAGCTAGCAATCTTTGGTTACGCAAGTAAGCTCCAACTCATCCATATATCTCTCTCTCTGCAATGTAGTAGAAGGATCCTACCATGCATCTTCACACGTTCTTTACTTCATTCTCAATCTGCACTTTACTTGTATTCTACACTTCATTTTGATAACTGCATCAATCTGTTTAGAAACACAAGCAAGTATCTCGAAAAACAATTAGTCTTTTTCACATTAAAGATAAACCAATATTTTATCTCATCATGCAAAAACAACAATCTGTCAGTTCAAAATGGAAGTCCTTTCAAAAAAATATTTTGGTATTTTTGATTTTTTTCAAAACAAACTAACAAACTTAACTAAACTCAAAAATATTTTCAATTTCATCTTTTTATGAGAATCATGTGCAAGAAGATCATATCAACAAAAACAAACTGTTTCACACTTGTAGTTAATTCTTTATTTATTTTCGTGAAAAGCAGTCCAAGACGATTACCAGTATGTTTGTCCACTTAAACAAAATGCATGAACATTTCAAGTACCATTACCGTATGATACGTTAAGGTAATATTATTACTGAAATACTAGTGTGTCCCACTTCAGGGTGTACCCCCGCGATCAAGGTATGCACAAAGATTCCTCGTAGTAGGTGAGTATACCGAATTCATCCGTTTTGTTTTTCAACGTTTAGATAATTGGTGATCAGGTCAGTACTTCCATACAGTAAAGAGACCAAAATATCTAACGAGTGCTAAGACAAATACCATTTGTGGTACGATTTATGCATTTTGCACATTTGAATGACTCTCTAGGAGAGCTTCTTCATTTATGGGATTTGGCATTTTTTTTTTTTTTTTGCTCTTTTAAGATATCTTGGCTGTGCCTAGGTCAGCATGTATCTGGATGCAGCAGAAGGACAACCCTGATATCCCTAGATGAAATAACAGTATAAAGGCCCAAAAACTCATATTTTAGCAATCTATCAACGCAAGATTTAAGGTCATTAAACCATACACCACTGATGTATTCCCCACTCATACACAGTTTATTTAGGTTTATATCACATTGGTACGTTGATTATTTCATGTGTTTTGCCTACTGGTACATCATATGATGAAGCTGCTATCACACTTAAGTAATTTAATTTCAGTTTCAGTGTGACAGTCTAACTTGCTGATGTACTATCATTTCTTCTTTTTCACACAGTGATAACTCATTTTGGATTTTCTATTTTTTTTTTGTTTTTTTTATTTTTAAATGTTTTTGTATTTTTTTTAAATCTTATAACTTACTCCCCCTAAACACACGCCCTAACTAGACTCTTTTTGGCTTAGGGAAATTTCTGCCCCTAAATTTTTGTTTTTATGGAGTAAGTTTCAAAAACAGAAATTTTACACACAAACAGACTCCCACTTTAATCTGACAATAATTTTTTCACCAATAAATCATCAATCAATCACTAAAGTAAATAGATAGTTACCAATTTTAACCTACTGTTCACCTCAGACGCTTTACAGGAACAACCACTGTTGAACACATCAACAGTCCTTCTTGGTCATCCTACATTCACTCAACAACTTAGTTAGACTTAAGAACCCAAACCTTACCGGTTTTGGGTCGACCATGTAAATCCATATAAGATGCTTCTAACCAATATCCGTCACACCCTACAGGTGTCTTGGATGTCATACCCGTTGTTGAACAAGATTGATAATTTCCACTAGACCTTCGATTGCGAGACTTCCAATAAATTCTCGGATTTTCTGACCTTTGAAAATTATTATCTTGATACCTTCTTCTCCCATTATCATACCATGAATTTTGATAAAATTTTGGATGTTGTTGAACATTCGAGTTACTAAAACCCCTATGTTCATTTCTTCTTTGAAAATTTCGATTACCGTTAGTATGGTATCGATTTTGATATCCAAAATTTCTATTTTGATTTTGAAAGCGATTTGATTTACCATTATAATGACTAAATTGTGTAGAAATACTTCTTGGTCTATCAAATCTACCTGCTGTTGAAGGTTTAGATTGAAATCTTGGTTGATTACTTTGACAATGTGGTTGCACATTATTATTTAAACCAGCCCTATTCCCATCCTTAACCTCATCAACTTTTTGCTTATTTTTATTTAAAGGACAACAACTTGCCACGTGCCCTTTGTTGTGACATTTAAAACAAGATTTTGTCTTATAAACTCTCTTTTTGTGAAATCTCTTTTTAAATGTTTTCTTCTTTTCGTCTTCAGTATCCTCATCCGATTTATGAGGTGTACACTTAGACTCAACAGATTCTTTCAAAGAAACTGGACTATTAGGAATGTCCACAGCTATCGGCTCCACTACATGTGCAGTGGTTACAAAATCAGATAACTCATCCTCAGTTGGTAAAAATGAGTAGTCTTGATGTTTAGAAGATGAGGCTTTACTAAACCCCACCCCTGTTTTATCATTACTCCTTTTCAAACCTTTTTGAATATGAGTCCTAACTAATGAAGATTTTCCAAATTTGTCTAACTTTCCTTTAAGTTCAACAATTTGGTCTTGTGCACTGGCCAATTCCCTGCACTTTTCAGAAAATTCATTAGTTTTATCCTTCACAGTTTCACGAGCCAAATCAATGACCTGTAACAGTTCATTGACTTTGCTTGTTAAACTGCTGATTTCCTG
The DNA here is from genome assembly GCA_030545235.1 of Helianthus tuberosus. Taxonomy (NCBI): domain Eukaryota; kingdom Viridiplantae; phylum Streptophyta; class Magnoliopsida; order Asterales; family Asteraceae; genus Helianthus; species Helianthus tuberosus. The sequence goes on from CM060375.1 coordinate 56,905,469, forward strand.
TTCATTTGATTTGAGTTTATTTAAACAATTTGACTCTCGTTTAAACAAAAGAACATTTGACTCTTTCAGTTTTTCCAATTCAGCTAACAGAATTTTGTTTTGCTCCGATAGTCTGTTAACTTTACCTTATAGTTCAGTGCAATTATGACATGTATGACTTACAGATTCTGATGATACCTTCACCTCTGCTGTAAGTCCATTCACATAAGTCAAGCCCTTTGAAACTTCTGTCTCCTTCTTAACATTCTCCTTATCTGCTTTCTTCTTCTCTTCTACCACAACATCTACTTCTACATCTGAAGCACGAGCTCCTACTCTCTGTCCTGGTGAACTCTGATAACGTTTTTCTAAAGCTTCCCACAGCTCTCTAGAAGTCCCATGCTTCTTGAAGATATGTTTAACGCCCTCAGGCAAGGACATCTTTATTGCTTCTAAAGCTTTCTTCTCAGCATCAACCAGCTGTCTCTCAAATTCGTCCATCTTCTCATAAGACATCACTAAAACTCTTCCATCAACACGACGTGTGGGAGCAATGAACCCTTCAATCATACAACTCCACATTTGAGTATCTTCACTCTTCACAAATGCCTCAAACTCCTCTTTCCAGACAGTATCTTGTTTAACGTTTATCAGCTTTGGCCAATGTTTAACTGTCATACTAACATTGTCCATTTTAACCATCACGCAGCTTAAAAGTTTAACTGGATTTTGGAAACATGTGTCAAAATCCAAATATAACTTCTCTACTGGTCCTTGTCGGGTTTTTACCGTAACCATACTGTTAAAACTGTACAAAAAATTTCCAAAAACTGTGATTACCAAATTATACCGTTAGAATCGTCTCGAAATTACGAATCCAATGATATATAATGTCAAACACCTATTTCAGAAATTTCCAGAGTTAAATCCTCTATACGTATCTAATTCCTCCATGAAAATAAATACTCCACCTTTTAATTCCTCCAGCAAATACTCCACTTAGCCAAACTAATTATGCTAGTTAATTCCTCTAGGTTATTTTCGCTGGTTAATTCCTCTAGTTATTAAATTTGCCGATTAATTATGCTAGCTGATCAAATTCGCTGGTTAATTATGCTGGCTAATCAGTTCACTATTACGACGACTATTAATTTCGCCGATCACCGTAATAATGTCGTTGAGGACAATTACACGGTTACCAAAGTCTCCTTTGGATTTAATTTTGCTGATCACCGAGTTGCTAGGTCACAAATTCGCTGGTTTGTCAACGGAATTGTTAATTATGCCAGAAAATTTTGGAAACTCAGTCTGTTCGAAATTTATGAAGATTTTCCAGATCCTTCTAACAGTTTCCTGCAAAATTAAACAACCCTAATCAGCACAAATTTTCAAAAATTATGAAGAACACAAAGAACAGTCTTCGAATCTTCAAATCTGTCCTGCAAAAAAATCTTCAAAAATCAGCAAAACCTGTGCCGAAAACCTGCAAATAAGCAAAATCAAACACATAGACTGATCAAACACTAACAAAAACGAAGAATTATATCAGAAAATCAAAATTTCGAAAACCCTAATTATCAGGTTTAAAATTTTCGAAATTTTTAACCAACTTTAACCCGAATCTACAGTCTGCAATTCTGAACCGAGCTTCTTCAAGAGCCTAATGCACTGATACCAATTGTAGGTCCCCTTTTTCATATGGATCATCAAAGAATTGTCAATCTAATCAAGAGTGAGGAATCCTCTTGATCAGAATGTCACAGAAACGAGTAGAAACAACAATTCACACTCAATCGGGTTTCTATTGATTATCAAACTTGCAGTTTACAATCAATTCAAGACCTCACAACCTCACAGCCACTCTCTGTGATCTTGCTCTACAACCCTAATTTCGTTTTTCTCTTCTCTCTCTAGACTTTCTCTCTCTAGAATTCTCTAACTCCTTTAACCAATTAAAACCCTAATCACAAAACATGTTTATATACTACATGTTTGTGAACTGGGCTTCCTACTGGGCTAGGCCATTTTCCAAGCCCATTACAACAATAAACTCACAAACCAATATGCTAATCCCATTACAAAATATCCAAAGACTAATTAATCAAACTATTAAGCTGTTGTCACCGAATATGCACCAACAAATAGCGAATACTGTCAGATTTTTCTGTGAGTTGTTTTTCCTTGCCCCGCAAAGATTCAGCTTTAAGGTTTTCTTCCTTCAGCGCTTCAGTTTGGGTAGAATGGATCTAGTCAGGAAGATTAGAGTGGATAGTGAGCTGTAAAGCTCGAACACGTTTAGGTTTCATCTCCTTTCGACTAAGGGCATCAGCTACAACGTTAGCTTTGCCTGGATGATACTTGATTTCATAGTGGTAATCGTTTAAGAGTTCTACCCAGAGGCGCTGCCGCATGTTCAACTCTTTCTGGTCAAAGATATGCTGAAGGCTCTTGTAGTCGGTATAATCAGATAACAGTTTCTGTCGTTACCCACATTACCCACCAAAGGGATAGTCCGATAACGGGATTTGTCAGATCCTATGGTACCATAACATACTACTGGTCGGCTTGATCATAGTTAATGAATGTCATTCGAATGTCTTTCGACTAACGCCCCAACAAGTTCGTTCACATTATTGAAATCATCATGTTTTATATAAACCATAATCATTGTTTTGAAAGCATGAAAAGCATTTAGCACATATGAGTCACCCCAAAACAAGTGAAAGCATAAAAGAGGGGAGCTATATACTCACTTGAGATTGCAAGTATCCTTGATTAAGTGATCTAACAAAACTCGGGAAATCACGGAATCAAGTGGCACCTAGTATGGAATCACTATGTTAATAATCGAGGCCTAAATCGGGAGATCGGATAGAATGAGGTCTTGTAAACCAAATGAGCGTTGGAACTCATATGATATGGTTTAACAAAGCCTACATTCTGATTGATACCTATCCTAAGTGCTTATGACCCGTTATGACCCGTTAAGGTAGTTTACGCCACTTTAACGCGTCATTTGCGCAATGCGCGTTCGGATGGCCTAACTAGTCCTATGAACAAGTATTATATGCCCAAACATGTTTAATTATGTTGCATAATTAAGTGTCAAAATTTTGGTTACATATGCTTAAATTGAAATTATGCATAAAAAGGGCATTTTGGTTATTTTCCTAAGGCATATAAACTACCTATCATACAACTAATTACACTAAGTGACCATAAGGTATAACCTCGAAACGTTATTCCCTATACAACTATGGTCACAAAATATGTTTGGTCGGATCCTAACGATCGACCAAATGGGTCGGGTTCGAAAGTCTAAGCGGTTGTCAAGACCGCTTGACTTACGACCCTAAACAAGCACTATACTAAAAGTGACGAGTTAAACATGTTAAAACTTGTTTAACTAAGTTAGAAAACTGATTTGATATCAAAACAAAGTGTTTTGATTCCCGAAAATAGTTTCATCGCAAAATGCACATAATCGTGCATTTTGACCGAAACTTTGACTCGTCACTTCGACTAATCAACGTGGTAATCAGTAGGTATAGTCGCAAGGGACTATAACCATCTTGATTACGCTCACGTTGCAAAGTTCAAACGAACTTTGTCTTGACCAAATCTTGGTCAAAGCTGAAAGTCAAACACTGTTTGACTTTCTTGCTTGAAATAAATAACAAAGCATGAAAGAACGCTTACAAGTGTCCTAAGCTTGGAAAAATGACTAAGAATGCTCAAGTATGAGGCCTCCAACTAAGAGTGGTAGCCTTAATCAGAGAAAGAGTGAAAGAAAGAAGGAATGTGCAAGTTTGAATGATGATGAACATGGGTTTATATAGGATTTCAAGCACAATTGGATCATTGCCAAGTGTCTTGTGTGTTGATCAAGGAATGATCAAGACCATACACTTGTTAGGACCAGGTTTCAAGCCTTGTAGAACACATAAATCAGCCCACAAGATTGAGAAAACAAACAAAGGAAACAAGGTGCAAACAGCTGGGAATTAACTAGGGACTTTCTGCTGTGCTGGAGGGTCCTTACGGACCGTAAGGACCATATGCATACAGTCCGTATGGGTGTCATCTGGGGCTGAAGTTTCAAATTTGACAGCTTTGGTCCTTGAGTGTGTTTCATCGCGTTTTGGCACTTCTAACACCCGTCAAGCCCATTTTCAAGCTCCATGATGAAGTTAAAGTATATTTAACTTGAATTATGCTCAAAAATGTCACGGATGTCGGTTCGTTTGGCTGTACGGTTGTGTTTTTTTGTTAATTACGACGAAATCGTAACGAAGGCAAAAACGACCCATATTGCGCAACGAATGGTATTTTTGCATTCCCATCACTAAAATACAATATTTTAGTGATTACAAAAATTTTTTGGATGTCCAGATATGGTCAAAACGCAATATATGCATGCGTTTGCATACTTTTGCAGTTTTGACCCTTTTAGTCCCTGTGATCAAATAAGCGTATTTTCGCATACCGAACCACTCAAAACTTATTTCTAAGCTATATTAAGGGTATTTAGGGTATGTTAAGCTTATGTAACTATTCTGGAGTGTATGTCACATTAAACTGATTATGTTTACGTTACAGTTTGCGTATAACTTCTATAAAAGCTTCTCGAGAGTTTGGAATCATATGAAATTTGATATGTATACTTGTCATATGTAATTGTACAAATCCCGGGAATGAAACACAAGATTTCATTGGATTCGTATTTGTATGATGATCGTAATGGCACAAATGTCACAACTAGTTCGGTAATAGATGGGACTTAAATGATAGATATGAGTGTATTACCCAATATCAAATTTAAACCCAGCAAAACCAATATTCCTCCCCGGAATATTTACCCGTTGTCCCTCCCCGGGATGCATGCTTGTGAAAGAGTGTAGTGAACTCACCTTTGTGTTGCTCGGTATGTTATGTTATGTTACTTGTTCGGAGTTGTTCACCCGCGTCCTAATTTAGGTTACAACGATAATTAGTTTTGTATGCAAGTAATTCACGTGTTTTTACATGTACACTAACAACTAGCACGCAAGTAATCATGCTCCATATCCCACATTCGGTTCAAATACAATGTTGTATAGGCAAGTCCACGATACACAATCAACTTAATAGTTCATGTGTCATACACAAGAATGTACGACCCAACTATCCCTAGGCCCATTGAGAGTGTGTGTCACGGCACGATTCGTTAACCTACCCAATCCAAACATACAGTGTGCAGCCGACATGACTGACCCAGATGTGGAGTGTGCGACTGGGCTCGAGTGTGTGGTCTATTCCAAATGCGCAGTCCAATACAAGTGGCCAACATAAGTTTGTGACCCGTGAACGTGCACGGCCCAATGCATATAAGTTTAAGGGACTGTGCGGCCCGTTGTGAGAGTGTGACATTAACTGTGTGAGTAGCCCAGTTCAGGGTCCGGACCAGTTCATATAATCAGTCTAATCCAGGTGTGCAGCCTAATTCACGTAACAATTACATATAAGTGTGCGGCCCACTAGGGTGTGTGACCCACGTAAGAGTGTGCGGTCTCTCCCTAGTGTGCGGTCATGCATACTTGGGTTTTACAATGTACAGTTTCAAGTGTACTAAATAGAGGTGTGCGACTGGATGGTGTGCAGTCAGCTTATGTGCATTAAACGGTGGCACAATATGCAGTCCAGATTGTACGGCACCCTAGTGTGCGACCACCCGATGTGCGATCAGTTACAACCGGCTATAAATCAAGGAATCAGTTACACAAGTTGGTTTGTTTGATCTAATCAATCAATTAACATCCAAAACAGATCGAACATTCCAATTATTTGATTCATATGAACACTAACAATTAATTAAATCATTTATAGCAATTACTCATATGATCATCATGCAAATTTGGATCAAACACTCAAGGATATCATCGCACACTAAATTCCTACATCATCCGATTTATTCATGCATTAACATAAACAACTTTTATTACTAACAACTATCCAATTCAATCCTGTGGACATCAAAACATTCTTATCATGCAACCCTAGTTAATTATCATGCACACATCCATGTCCTACCATCCGATCCATAAACATTACATGTTCAATTCAACCAATCACTATCATATTGTTTTCTCAAAACTGATCTTATTCATAGTAATGCAACCAATCAAACATGTATAATCAAGAATCATAAGGGGGTTTAGTCAAACCAAGATAGGATTACTAACCATAAGAATTATGTGTACACAAAAGTGTTAGAACGATCTGAGGAAGGCTTCGAACAAAGAGAAGGTGGCTGCCGTCGGGTTGTGGGGAGAAGGAAAAGAGAATTGTGTGATATTGTGTTTGCTAAATTATGTAGATTTACACATAATCCATGTATGTGTAGTGCATAAGAGACCAGTCAGGCCAGCTACTGGGCTTCGTTTAGGCCGTACACCAAAACACAAGTAACAAGGATTTGGGCCGAGAGAGTAAAGAGTGTATGGTCACGAGTGGGGTGTGCGACCAGGAAGCATTTGGCGACTAGATTAATATTATACATACATACTTAAAACATTCACATAACACATTCGTAATTCACAATTGTTCTAATACATTTACCATTTCATATAACGTACACGTAAGTTACATCGATGCATAAAGCTTGAGAAGGAATCGGTGCTAAGAATAGACTCTTGAAATTACGAGTTGTCACATGTGTGACCAAGTCTTCTATGCCATAGTTCTGTCTCTTTGGTAGAGGCAGCTGAGAACAAACAAGCATCAGACATTGGATTATCTTTCAATATATCAACCACATACACATTGCCACTCCTTTGAGAAACAAGCTGCGTTTTGCTCCCGGCTATGATTTCTTCAATCTTTTTCACCGCATCTGGCCCAACAATCTCACAAGTTTCCTTAGTGAAGAATGACCCATAGCCTTTGTCACTCATTTGAGACACACTAAGAAGGTTAAATTTCAGATTGTCAATAAGGTTGACATGTTCAAACTTGAGTTTCCTGCTTGGACTGTCCCTGATCCCAACACCTTTCCTTTTGAGTTGTTACCAAAGGATATATCACCCCTCCATGTGCTAGAAAATCTTTGAGAAGGGCTCTACATCCTGTCGTATGCCTGGAGCCTCCACTATCTACATACCATAAACTATCAAAGCAAGAATAAACTCCTTGCACATCAGTAACAGATTAGTTTTGGTGAGCGTCCAAAACCAAAATGGCTTTGGATGGGGTCATAGACATTCCAGCCTCAAGTCCAGAAGAATGGTTAGAGTTTTGAACAGATTGTTGTAACATCTGATGTGGACCATTTCCTGTCAAGTGGTTGTAACCATGAGGATGCTTGTTTACTCTTGGTTTAAAAGGTCTTTTGTAGGCCTCATAACCATGTGGTATTCTTTGATAAAGTGGTTGGCCATATCCTCTTGGAAATTGGTTTGCTGGTGGTGCATCTGTTACCTGAACCTTTCTGGGAGCAGAGGTTGCATTAAACTATTTGGTAACAGATGTTTGGACTGGGATGAAGGTCTGTTTGGACTTTCCTTTTTCAGTACTGGCCCTGTGGACTCACAAGTGTTTTGATTTATACTCATTTCTTTTGACATCAAAATTTTTTAGATAAACACACTCTTGAGTTTTGTGATTTTTTTCTGCCACGGATAGTGCAATGAGGTGCGGCAACAATCACACTGGTCTTGTTTATGTCATATGCTTTTAAGAGAAAACGGTTTTTAGTAACATGGTTTTTCTTTTCACAAAAATCACAAAACAAGTTGGATATCTTCTCTTTCTTCTTCAGTTTTTCATCCTTTTTGTCAACAGATGTTGTAACATCTCCTAGAAGGTCTTTTAAGGGAATGATTTTCACCTTAGGTGCTTTCACACTCTCAATGGTTGAGAAGTCCATTGGCTTAAAATTCTCAAGAATGTCACATTCCTCTGATCATGTTGGTTTGAATTGGTATTTTTCAATTTCTTCAAAAGTTGAGGATCACTCAAATTTTCCAAAACAATTTTCTTTCCATTTTGTTATATGACTTTAATTTCTTGACCAGCCATGTTAATAGGAATGATTTCAACCAAACCAGAATCATTTACAACAATGTTTTGAGAAACTTGGTCATTTTTGCGAAAGCCTATGCCAAATTTTACATTACTTTTGATATGTTTTTCTAACATCAACTCATAACCTTTGTAGGATTCTACCCATTTTTCACATGTGATTTGGGTAGATTCAAGCTCCTTTTTACAACTATGGTATTTTTCTACCATTGTTTGGAGTTGATCCATGGTTATGCTTGATTCATGTCTGAGACTGCTGATTTCACTTTCTTTTTCAAATAGTTTGATGTTAACTCTTTAACAAGTTTTTCAAACTGAATTTCATCATTTAAGATCTGGTTCCTAAGGTTTTCATTCACATCTTTAATGTTTGCAAAAGCTATAACACATTTGTCAGAACATAAGTCTTTAAGGACTTGAGGTGATACCTTAGCAACAACCATCATGGCACAATCACACTCTCCTTCACAAACACTAGACTCCCATGTGTCTGTCAGAGGTTTCATCATTTCTTCACCAACCTTTTCTTCCGAAACATTTGTTTCAACATTTTCACAAACCTCATCGGAATTGGGCACCACTTTTTCAGACTCAACCCCTTCCAATATTGTCTCTAGTGCCATAAAGCAAAAATCATCATGTTTCTATTCAAAATTGGCAACTAGGGCAAAATTTTCATCTGTAAGTTCATCAAGTAAACTGCTCCAATCAACAAAGCCTTGTGTGAAAAAACTCTGTTGACTGTCTTCTGCCTGAGCAGGGGTTTGTGCAGCTTGTGGTGCTAGTTGCACTTGAACCTGAGGGACTAGGGTTTGAACATATTGTATCTGAAGAACAGTGGTTTGGACATATTGTACTGGAACAGTGGTTGTAGGGTGTGCAAAGTGAGCATTGTTTTGCATGTGTGGAGTAGGGGTATATTGGGTATAATGGACAGTGTTTTTAGGTCTAGGACTTAGATGTGTGACAATAGGACCACTTGTTTGGCTCCTACACTCTCTAGCAAAATGGCTTAACCTATTACACTTTTAACACTTGATTTATCCAACCCAACTTTCAACCCTCCATGCAACCCTGGAAATTTTCTGCTAGTTCTTTTGTAAAATTTGCTAGTTCAACACTTAGCAAAGCAAGTTGGTGCAAGATGTCCATTTCTTCCAAATCAGTGGGGTCAAAGTATTGAAGATCATTTAACTCAAAAGATAAGTTTTCAGAATCTTGGGTTTCCCGATTTGCTGCAAAAGCATAATTAGGTGAGTAAGAATCAGAGTTAAATCCTCCACCAAATGTTATGTCAATGAAATGATCATAACCCTGATCCTTAATGTCACACCCCGACCACGTAAAACAACAAGACGTGGTGGAAACGTCGGGTAGTGTTGTAACAGAATCATTGTTTCACAACCATGGATCAAATAATTTTGTTTTATTGAATCTTTGAAATCTTTGTTCTATTACAAATCAGATAAATACAAATATTGTCTTTCAAATTTTAAAGTCGCTGAGGCACAGGTCCATCCTAAGTGTAGTATGTATCAACAATCGTCATAAAGCAGCACCTGAAACATGTGTAAAAATAGGTACGCCAGCATAAAAATGCCTGTGAGATACATAGGTTTTATTGTAATTAGGATTCATGACTTATGAGTTTAAAGAAAAAGTTTTAATAAAAGTAGTCATGATCCTTGTAAAAGGTTTTCTTTTATAAATCATTTATAAGAAATCAGATGGTATAAAATAATAATACATAGAAAATTTAATAAGTAAGTAAAATGAGTTTGTATAGAATATATTGTTTGAAAAACAATATTTTGATAAAAAGGTTTATAGTATATATAAAAATATACTTTGGTTTTTAAGAAAGTCGAATAAGTAATATATTAAAATATATTTCAGTTCCAATATTGATAACCCAAGTATACTAAATAACAACACGGTATGTAATGTGATGAAAACACTTATATATAAGAAGTACCAGCGGCGTATCTACCATGTTTTCATCACATCACACCCGTCCCGTTATCTAAACACTAACCAAAACCCAGTCGTTAAACAAATAGTATATTAAATATACCTTAGTTGTTTAAAATAATAATTTTCAGTAGTATATCAAAAGTATACTTTGGATTTATAAATAACATATTAAACTATGTTTTGGATTACAAATAACATATTAAACTATTTTTTGGATTACAAATAACATATTAAACTATGTTTTAGATTTTTAACAAAATATATGTTGGTTTTGTACGATATCACATATGAGAGCATATCAAACTATACTTTTGGGAGTATAACTTAATATACAATATTAATGTGACTTAAGAATTCATTCAGACCTAGTGCATCAAAATACACCTTTGAGACTATAGGGATACCACAAAGGCAATCCTTATTTGGATGGAGAAACAAATTGGTTTCAGACATTCCATGACAACATGAATGGGGTGTCAAATCCTATAGCGCTATATCATACTACCAACCGGTCTGGTGAACAAAAATAAGTACTATTCCAACAATTAATTTTATATTCTTTGAAAATTCAGTGTTTAAACCATAAATAATCATTCAGTTTGTCAAAAGATAAGTATTAACATGTATAATCAATTATACTTTGAAATCATGAAAATAACAGATACGTACACATGCTTCACCCCAAAACGTTTGAAAACAGTAAAAGAGGGGACTATGTACTCACTTGAGGGTGCTTAGAAGTCTTGAACAACTACCAAGCAAGCTAGAGGACCTAAAACGGAGGATCGGATAGGATGAGGTCTCGTAAACCAAATGAGTGTGGGATCTCATATGATATGGTTTAGCAAGGCCTACATACTAAAAGGAAACCTAACCTAAGTGCTTACGACCCATTACGACCCATTTAGGTAGCATACGCTACTTTAACGCGTCGTTCGCGTAAAACGCATTCGGCCCGTCTAACCAGTCCTACGACAAGTATTATATGCCCTAACATATTTAATTATGTTGCATAATCATTTAAATGACAAAAGTTTGGGTTACATATGCTTAAATATCAATTATGCATAAAAAGGGCATTTTGGTCATTTTCCTAAGGCATATAAACTACCTATCATACAACTACTTAAACTAGGTGACCATAAGGTATAACCTCGGAAGGTTATTTCCTATACAACTATGGTCACTAAGCATGTTTGGTCGAATCCTAATGATCGACCAAACGGGTCGTGTTCGAAAGTCTAAGCGGGTGTTTAGTCCACTTAACTTACGACTCTACACAAGCACCAAACTAAAAAGTGACGAGCTAAACATGCTAAAACATGTTTAGTTAGGTTATAAAACACGTTTGGTATCAAAACAAACGGTTTTGATACCTAAAGTAGTTTGGTTACAAAATACGCAAGAATGCGCATTTTGGCCGAAACTACGGCTCGCCAGTTATCCTAGATAACGTGGTAATCAGTAGGTATAGTCACTAGGGACTATAACCATCGTGATTACGCTCACGTTATGAAGTTCAAACAAACTTCGCATTGACCATAAACTGGTCAATGCAGAAAGTCAAACTCGGTTTGACTTTCAGACTTGAAAAGCGATAAAAGAACGAAAGAATACTTACAAAAGGTCACTGCAAGCTCTTGATCCGATTTACCTTCAGGTATGAAGTATAAACTTCAACTTAGAAGGCCAAAATCAGATCAAGTGTGAGTTGGGGGAATGAAATGGGGTGGGTATTTATAGGAATTCAAGGGTTGTTAGGATCGTTTCTCGAAGATTGAGCTTTGATATCATCCGTACAAGTGAGCACATGGTATTTGAATACAAGGGGCACTCAAAAACCATCAAAATTGGCCCATAGATTGATCAAAAACCATTTGCAAGAGCTGAAATGAGCTGGAAATAGCTGGAAACACATTCTGCTGGTCTGGGGATGGCATACGGACCGTAAGCAAAGGTCCATACAGACCGTAAGGACCTTGCAGGTCAGCAACTTTCAAAATTGGCAGTTTTTGTCCCTGAAGCACCAAACTTGGTTTTCGATGAATTTTTGACACGTTTAAGCCCCGTTAACCCCATTTCAAAGCTCTAAAATGAAGTTAAAGTATAGGGAACTTAAAATGTGCTGGAAAATATCTCGGATGTCGGCTCGTTTGGTCGTATGGTTGCGTTGTTCGGTAAATTACGACGGAAGTCGTAACGAACGCAAAAACGATTCAAATTAAGCGACGAATGGATTTTTATCATGCCAATCATTAAAACATAATATTTTAATGATTGCATAAATTTTTGGATGTCCGGATATATTCAGAACGGAAGATATGCGCGAAAATGCAAACTTATGCACTTTTTGACGCTTTTAGTCCCTATTGATCATGAAAGTTTATTTTAGCGCACAAAACACCTCAAAGCCTATTTCTAAGCTATGTGAAGGATATTTAGGGCATATTTAACTTATGATCAAGTTTCAGAATGTTCGTTACTATACAAATCGGTATAGTTTCGCAGTTTGACACAATTAGTCCCTATGATCGAACAAACTTGATTTCAACACACCAAACCATTTAAAACTTATTTCTAAGTTATGTGGAGGTTATTTAAGGTATGTTAAGTCTATTTCACTATTCCGGAGTGTTCGTTGCATTAAACTGGTTATATTTACGCATCAGAGCGCGTATAACCCTCCAGAAAGCAATTTAAAGCTTGAAATCGAACAAGAGTTGATATGTGCAAACGATACACATATTTTTACAAATCCCAAGTATGAAATACAATATTTCATTGGTTTGGCATTTGTTTGATGGTTGAAGTGACACAGGTGTCACAGTCTCCCCTACTTTAGGAAATTTCGTCCCGAAATTTAATTTTAGGAGAAACTTGTGAGGACAACTGTGATGTTTTCGCTTTGAATGAATCCCTTGAACCCTAAGTAGAACTCTGGGCCATGATAGGGTTCTTAGCGAAATTATCAATCCCTCAAAGTGAAGTCCTTGTAGTTAGCAAAACATGGAGTTTCAAACTATGGACAGGAGAACGTTTCCCGTGAAGACTTATCACAGGAAACTTGTGTGTGCTTGAAATCAGAATTGGGGAGTGTAAGATAAAATGAAATCGGTCAAGGTCCAAGACTTCTCCTGTATCATTACTCTTGTCACTATAGGTCTTAACACACGACAAAACATCCTGTGGTTTCTGTGCACTGAATTCCATAATTATGTAGGCCTCCATAATTACGTAATTCCTTGCACAGTCCGCACAGTTCATTTCATAATGCGTAGGGGAAAAAATCAATTGAATAAACATGAAGCGACTTGACTAGAACACCAAAGGGTCTTTTTAACTAGATCAACGAACGAGCTTTTTAACTAGATCAACACATGATCTTCTTAACTAGACCGTTGTATAATCTTTTTAAATAGACCACTTTAAAGGGATCTTTTCAATTATATCATCTCATGATATTCCTAACCAGATTTACAAAATCAATCTGTTTAACCAGACCATTCAAGAGGTCCAATTATAGAATAGTACTTTATAACCCAAGGGACTTAACTACAATGTTGAAGTCCATTAAGGATTTAAGATAGTACCTTTGGATATCCTATTATGAATCTCTCATATGAGATATGGAAGATTCTATGAGGATTTGGATAATGAACATTTGGATCACACAAAACACATAATCACATAATTAATTAACTTGATTTTTAATTTGTTATCTTTGGATACAGGTATTTAAAGCACACCAGGAATCCAATCCGTGGATTTCATTTGGCACTTTAAACACAAGAATCTAACTATGGAGATAGAAAGATCTTAAGAGGAATTTGGCTTTGTTTCTTAAAAGAAACGAGTATTTAAGATTCTTGGGGAGATCACAAGTGATCAAAAAAATGACAGAACCACACGAGTAGTTTGTCTTTGTGTTGGCATCATAAGGTTGTATCAAACATTCACATAATCGTATCAGTTTTGCAAAAATAAAAACGATGAATTTTTATTTATATAACAACTGACTTGTCTTTAAATGTCAAAAGATAACAACCAAAGGAAATAACAAAACACTAATTGTTCACTGCTGCATCATTGTTCACGTTTGCCTCATTGATGTTAAACACTCGTCCACACGCTGGAGGTATGTTAACAAGTCTTGGGTAATTGTTTCTGTATTGAGTAAGGTCACCACAGTTATAACATGACCCCGGAGGGAACCGTGCTTGAACAGCAGCAGGGTTTGCAGTAGCTTGATTTGCATAACGGCAAACATTGATCAAATGTCCCAACCGCCCACAGTGGGTACATTTGTGACATTGCTCTTGCTCCAGATGATGACGGTTGCATTTATTGCACAAAGGTGTAGTACCAACATAGTTTTGCCTTTTGCGAGGTTGTGCTGGCTGGTTTGGTGCAACCTGTTTGTCTTGAGCAGTTATGGCACAGTTTTGAGAGGCTTTGCGCTTCTTCTTCTTTAGATACCTCAGCCTGTTTTTCCTTTGGCTCAGCTTGAGCAGTCTTGTCAGATGGTCTTGGGTCGCCTTTTCAAAAAAGCTTACCCTTCTTGATGTGGGATTCAGTTAGGGTGGCAGACAGTTCAATGGCTTGTCTGACAGTAGTAGGGTTACTGCCAGTAACAATATCCTGAACTGGGTCAGGAAGACCATCAATATATTTCTCGATCGCCTTATCTACAGGATAACCATAGCAGGACACAACAGGCTCAATTCTTCATAACGGTCAGTATAGGCTCGATGTTCACCACTGTCTTGCTTTAAGTCATCAAATTCCCTTTCTAAAGCTCTCAATTCATGACGAGGACAAAACTCCTTCATCATAAGAGCCCTAAGCTCAGCCCAAGTCTGTGCTAATGCAACCTCAGCACCACGATCCCTCATAACTCCGTTCCACCATGTAAGAGCCCTCTTCTGAAACACACTGGAAGAAAACTCGACTTTCTGATTTTCAGGACACTGAACGTGACAAAACGTACTTTCAATGCTCTCGAACCACTGTAGGAGCCCAGTTGCTCCTTCAGAACCACTAAACTTGAGTGGGTTAGTTGAATTGAAGCTTTTGAAATTGCATGGAGCATTCTGGTTGTTCATGGCATGATTCATTTGAGCAAAAATATATGGGAGTACAGCAGCCATATGCTGTGCCATAATATGTGCCATTTCGGCATTTGTGAGCGGATTTTCGCGTCGAGGAGGCATTCTAAAGGGGAAATAGGAAGGAAAACAAGTGAGAGGATTAGACGAAAAGAATGAGATGAAACAAAATTTGATGAAAGCAAAGATGGTGGTCATTTGTTTGTTACTACGAAGCAAAAAACGACACACAACGATTAATCAAAGTAAATGGGTCAAAAATAATGTATCGCGAAGACATGCTCGCCTATAAGTGGACACTCACCCCAAGAGTTCCCAGGTAAGAGTGACTGGTCCGATATTGCGGATTTGTGCGAACACTCTAGCCTTAGACAGAAAGCTCAGGGTACAGGCACCCACCCTTCCAGTTTGCACGTATTCACATTATTTAGACCAAACTTTGACGGGATTTCGAAAACTTAGAGGGTTCAAAACCTTACAATCAATCATCCTAGAACAGATGATTAGTTTTCAAAGCAGGATTGAAATTTGTGTTCTTATTGTGGTTGTCACCTAAGAATAAGTGAAGGTATTGTTTTAAAACTAAACACAAGAAACTTGTGTTAGGGTCCTAGGAAGGTTATAGTCTAGGTCAAAGCATTACTAATAACCTAATTCCCTATAACCATTAGCTCTGATACCAACTTTTCTGTCACACCCCGACCATGTAAAACAAAAAGACGTGGCGGAAACGTCGGGGAGTGTTGTAACAGAATCATTGTTTCACAACCATGGATCAAATAATTTTGTTTTATTGAATCATTGAAATCTTTGTTCAATTACAAATCAGATAAATACAAATATTGTCTTTCAAATTTTAAAGTCGCTAAGGCACAGGTCCATCCTAAGTGTGGTATGTATCAACAATCGTCATAAAGCAGCACCTGAAACATGTGTAAAAATAGGTACGTCAGCATAAAAATGCCTGTGAGATACATAGGTTTTATTGTAATTAGGATTCATGACTTATGAGTTTAAAGAAAAAAGTTTTAACAAAAGTAGTCATGATCCTTGTAAAAGGTTTTCTTTTATAAATCATTTATAAGAAATCAGATGGTATAAAATAATAATACATAGAAAATTTAATAAGTAAGTAAAATGAGTTTGTATAGAATATATTGTTTGAAAAACAATATTTTGATAAAAAGGTTTATAGTATATATAAAAATATACTTTGGTTTTTAAGAAAGTCGAATAAGTAATATATTAAAATATATTTCGGTTCCAATATTGATAACCCAAGTGTACTAAATAACAACACGGTATGTAATGTGATGAAAACACTTATATATAAGAAGTATCAGCGGCGTATCTACCATGTTTTCATCACATCACACCCGTCCCGTTATCTAAACACTAACCAAAACCCAGTCGTTAAACAAATAGTATATTAAATATACCTTAGTTGTTTAAAATAATAATTTTCAGTAGTATATCAAAAGTACACTTTGGATTTATAAATAACATATTAAACTATGTTCTGGATTACAAATAACATATTAAACTATGTTTTAGATTTTTAACAAAATATATGTTGGTTTTGTATGATATCACATATGAGAGCATATCAAACTATACTTTTGGGAGTATAACTTATTATACAAGAATAATGTGACTTAAGAATTCATTCAGACCTAGTGCATCAAAATACACCTTTGAGACTATAGGGATACCACAAAGGCAATCCTTATTTGGATGGAGAAACAAATTGGTTTCAGACATTCCACGACAACAGGAATGGGGTGTCAAATCCTATAGCGCTATATCATACTACCAACCAGTCTGGTGAACAAAAATAAGTACTATTCCAACAATTAATTTTATATTCTTTGAAAAATCAGTGTTTAAACCATAAATAATCATTCAGTTTGTCAAAAGATAAGTATTAACATGTATAATCAATTATGCTTTGAAATCATGAAAATAACAGATAGGTACACATGCTTCACCCCAAAACGTGTGAAAACAGTAAAAGAGGGGACTATGTACTCACTTGAGGGTGCTTAGAAGTCTTGAACAACTACCAAGCAAGCTAGAGGAGTCCCGGAAATCAAACGGCACCTAATATAGGTAACTACATAAATAAACCGGACCTAAAACGGAGGATCGGATAGGATGAGGTCTCGTAAACCAAATGAGTGTGGGATCTCATATGATATGGTTTAACAAGGCCTACATACTAAAAGGAAACCTAACCTAAGTGCTTACGACCCGTTTAGGTAGCATACGCTACTTTAACGTGTCGTTCGCGTAAAACGCGTTCGGCCCGTCTAACTAGTCCTACGGCAAGTATTATATTCCCTAACATGTTTAATTATGTTGCATAATCATTTAAATGACAAAATTTTGGGTTACATATGCTTAAATATCAATTATGCATAAAAAGGGCATTTTGGTCATTTTACTAAGGCATATAAACTACCTATCATACAACTACTTAAACTAGGTGACCATAAGGTATAACCTCGGAAGGTTATTTCCTATACAACTATGGTCACTAAGCATGTTTGGTCGGATCCTAATGATCGACCAAACGGGTCGTGTTCGAAAGTCTAAGCGGGTGTTTAGTCCGCTTGACTTACGACTCTACACAAGCACCAAACTAAAAAGTGACGAGCTAAACATGCTAAAACATGTTTAGTTAGGTTATAAAACAGGTTTGGTATCAAAATAAACGGTTTTGATGCCTAAAGTAGTTTGGTTACAAAGTACGCAAGAATGCGCATTTTGGCCGAAACTACGACTCGCCACTAATCCAAGATAACGTGGTAATCAGTAGGTATAGTCACTAGGGACTATAACCATCGTGATTACGCTCACGTTATGAAGTTCAAACGAACTTCGCATTGACCATAAACTGGTCAATGCAGAAAGTCAAACTCATTTTGACTTTCAGACTCGAAAAGCGATAAAAGAACGAAAGAATACTTACAAAAGGTCACCGCAAGCTCTTAATTCGATTTACCTTCAGGTATGAAGTATAAACTTCAACTTAGAAGGCCAAAATCAGATCAAGTGTGAGTTGGGGGAATGAAATGGGGTGGGTATTTATAGGAATTCAAGGGTCGTTAGGATCGTTTCTCGAAGATTGAGCTTTGATCTCATCCGTACAAGTGGGCACATGGTATTTGAATACAAGGGGCACTCAAAAACCATCAAAATTGGCCCATAGATTGATCAAAAACCATTTGCAAGAGCTGGAAATAGCTGGAAACACATTTTGCTGGTCTGGGGATGGCTTACGGACCGTAAGCAAAGGTCCATACAGACCGTAAGGACCTTGCAGGTCAGCAACTTTCAAAATTGGCTATTTTTGTCCCTGAAGCCCCAAACTTGGTTTTCGAAGCATTTTTGACACGTTTAAGCCCCGTTAACCCCATTTCAAAGCTCTAAAATGAAGTTAAAGTATAGGGAACTTAAAATGTGCTAAAAAATATCTCGGATGTCGGCTCGTTTGGTCGTACGGTTGCGTTGTTCGGTAAATTACGACGGAAGTCGTAACGAACGCAAAAACGATTCAAATTATGCGACGAATGAATTTTTATCATGCCAATCATTAAAACATAATATTTTAGTCCCTATTGATCATGAAAATGCAAACTTATGCACTTTTTGATAATTACATAAATTTTTGGATGTCCGGATATATTCAGAACGGAAGATATGCGCGAAAATGCAAACTTATGCACTTTTTGATGCTTTTAGTCCCTATTGATCATGAAAGTTTATTTTAGCGCACAAAACACCTCAAAGCCTATTTATAAGCTATGTGAAGGATATTTAGGGCATATTTAACTTATGATCAAGTTTCGGAATGTTCGTTGCTATACAAATCGGTATAGTTTTGCAGTTTGACAAAATTAGTCCCTATGATCGAATAAACTTGATTTCAACACACCAAACCATCCAAAACTTATTTCTAAGTTATGTGGAGGTTATTTAAGGTATGTTAAGCCTATTTCACTATTCCGGAGTGTTCGTTGCATTAAACTGGTTATATTTACGCATCAGAGCGCGTATAACCCTCCAGAAAGCGATTTAAAGCTTGAAATCGAACAAGAGTTGATATGTGAAAAACGATACACATATTTTTACAAATCCCAAGTATGAAATACAATATTTCATTGGTTTGGCATTTGTTTGATGGTTAAAGTGACACAGGTGTCACACTTACTTCCACCAGAGGTTTCTTCTTGACCAAAATGTGTTGTACTACCAAAAGCATAGTCATCAGCAACTTTTCCTAACTCCTGTAGCTTCTTTTTCTGGTTAAGCTCTCTCTCATAAGTTAAGAGCCTACCATGAAGTTGAGTCAAACTCATCTCTTTGAAACCAACAGAGTTTCTTGTTACAAAGGCATCCCATTTATTTGGTAATGGTCTTGGAAATCGGTTATTCAAGGTTGAATTAGGAAAATCAACATTTACCAGTTTTAATTCACTATTTAGACAACTAAACCTCTTAAATTGTTGAGTTAATGATTCTCCTTTAACGTGACAAAATGTTTCATACTGTTGGTTTAGAACTTCTCAATTGTTTTCAATAACTTCCTCTGTTCCACCGAAATGCTCTTTCAAAGCATCCCACAACTCCTTAGCACTATTGCAATGCAACAGGCCAGCATAGATATCATTCGGCAGAACCGTAGCAACGATGCTAAATGCTTCGGCATCTAGCTCGATTTTCTAAAAATCCTACTCGAAGTAGTTTTAAATCTTTTTTGGTACTTGAACCTTGGGGTCTTCAGCACTCGGCACCATCGGAACATGTGGTCTGAAGATAACTGATTTCCAGCACCCTGTGTTCTGTTAAGCAAGTATGTGACCCATTAGACGTTGCCAGATATTATATTCCGATCTGACAAGCATCAAAGGTTTGTACAGAGTACCAGTGTTGTCTGGATCTTGTGAATTTTGAGACATTTTTTATTGTTTACAAACAGTGTATTTGTTTAAAATACTTTGAACGTAAATAAACTTTTACTTTGTTTTTCAATCTAACGAACAAACGATATCAGTAGTAGGAGCTGATCTTTTTATATCAAATTGATTGTTTAGATCGAATTTGATTGACCAAGCTCTGATACCAATTGTTAGGATCTGAGTTTGATTGTTATGACAGTTAAGATGGAAACAATGAATGAAGATAAAACCAAGATGAAATATGCAGCGGAATAATTAACTTTTCAATCACAACAATGAAGATATTACTTTCATTATCATGCTTTTATAAAATTGCAATTACAATGTTTACGTATCATGAAGAATTACAACTCCCCCTCAGCTTGATCACTCCTTGTTTGTTCGTACAAAAATGTCAAGAGGAAAGTGATGAATAGAACAGTACATGCATTGTTCTATTTATAGTACAAACGAAACATCTGAAGCATCTAGGCTAACGTCACCTAGACAGCGACATCTAACAACTTAACAAACTTTTAACATCTGCTAGAGCCTAAGCACTGTTACATTGACATTACATGAAAACTCTGTTTATCATCATTTGTTGAAGAATCCCCTGCTAGACTTTAACATCTGTTGATCCACAACAGACCTTAGCTTCATTAGACATTGATGTCTTCAGCAATGGATGATCATACCTTCGCTTTAACAGACTTTGTCTTCATCAGCAGAGGTTCTCTTTCGCAGACCTTTGGCTTCAACAGACTTTGTCTTCATCAGAGTTTCTCTGAGGCAGACCTTTGGCTTTAGCAGACTTTAGAGTAGCAGATGTTGAGTCTTTGCCATTGGGAGGAGTAAATCTTCAAAGCACTGTTATTTGTGATCAGATGTTGTAGACTATTTTGGCTTTCCAATCGTCTGTTCTTTTGTAGGGTCCACTAGATCCAACATTTTTTTATGTTATTTTTATTCTCTCTTGTCTGTACTGTTATACTTTGATACTGGTTGGTCAGGATATTATGGTTGGGGGTTTGGATGTTGAACTTTATCTGCTATATTATTATGTGTTTGTTTTGTTTGGTTTGTGTTGGTTATTGTTTAGGTTTGTGTGAGTTATAGCCGCTTTCGTTCGTGTGTGAGGGTTGAAATATTGTTTGCTGAGCACGTTCGGTGTAGTGGGCATTTTTGGAATTGACTGGCACTTTGACAGTCTTGCAAAAATTACCAGCTAAGTCTTTTCCATTGTATTTTTGTATATTTATATATTTTTCTGCTTTTATTTTCGTTTGTTTATTGTTTTTGGAGTCGTGTTTCCATTCTTGCACATGGGACAATGCAAATTTTAAGTGTGGGGATGAGACACTTGAGTTGTAGTGTTAGTTTAGTTAGTTGAGTCGGGTTTGAGTCTTAAAAATTGAAAAAAAAATATAAAATCCAAAAAAAAATTGAAAAAATCATAAAAGTCTCTTGTTTTAGAAGTTTGCAAATAAAGACAGAAAGTGATAGAAAAGTTGGGTATGTTCGGGTTTCAAATAATTATAATATGAGTTAATAAGTTAAACATGTGTCTAGCTTGGGATGTGTGAGTAGGCCCGATCCGGTTTCTAGGTTCTTTTGATATTAATATACCTAAATTGTTAGTTTACTAGTGGGTGCTCATCTAGGAGAGTAGGAAGCCGAAACCACCAATAATAGTTTAAGGAATGTCGTTGTAAGCTAAAATTGTTAAACTTTTTTATGAAAGAAAAAAAATAATAAATTGAGCTCGATTGGGGATGGTGACTTCGATTTAGATTGCCTCTAGGTTAAGTTAAAAGAAAAAAATGCAAAATTACTGATGCTCATGTTGTCACTCTCGGGGATGGTGACTCTGGTTGAGACAACTTCTGGGTTAGGTATGCAAACTCTAGTGCTCAAAAGAAAAGGAAAGAAAAAAAGAGAGAGAAAATTTAATGTTAAATTCTTTTGAATTTGGTATAAAACGGTAAGGAAAGGGTTAAGTGATTCGTTCCTTTTGTTTCATGGGCTTGAGGCGGGATTAGGTAAAACTACGGCTTTTAGTGTGAGACCCCAGGTAGATTGACTAAACTTGAACATAAAATGCATAATAAGCGCTTGGAAGCGGGTTTCGGTTTAAGTGGACACATATAATTGCAATCACGGTTAATACAAGTTTTAACATTAATAAGTAATCTAGATTTTGAACCTGAATACTTTTATCTGATTATGATTCCGTTTGCACAATTCTTTTTCAAGGACGAAACAATGTTAAGTGTGGGGATATTTGATGTATTGTAAAATACATATATAATTCTTGTATAGTTTGTGCGTTTTTCGTTAGAATTAGTTTTGGTTTTAGTTAGAATGTACATATTTTTTATCCGTTTGTGTTTTGCAGGTCTTGGTTGAAAAGAGCTAAAATCTGAGAAAACCAAGTACCGGAATGTGAACGGAAGCTCGAAAGTTGAAACGGCAAGAAAAATAAAGCTTTTTATGGTTTTCATGAGCCGCGAGACTATAGGAGGAGTTTATCGCAGGTCGCCAAAGGCTGCTTTTGACCCGTTGACCAATTTTGAAGCGCCGTGGGGCGCGAGGATCTCTACTTAATCCATCGTGGTCCGTGAAAGGGTTATATATGAGTGGAAGTCGTGAGTTTAGGGTTTTAGGCCTTTAAACAAGTATAAATATAATGTTTTACATCAATCTCAACCCTAGACGACTTTGGATGAATTTGAGCAACTTTGAGCACTGGTTTAGCATGGTTTTGAAGACAATTAAGCTTAGGAGTCGTTTGGTAGGAGTTCGAAGCTTAAAGATCGAAGATTTACGGGTTTTATCTTCCCGGTTCATCTTGTTTCTTATTTTTCTCTTCTACTATGATGGATTCTCTGTTTAAGACCATTGTTTTACTGCTTATAATCGTGTTTCTTGGCTAAACACTTTCAGCTACTTAGGTTGTGATAAACGATTGATTAAAGTTTGGATTTTTATTAGATGTTAATATGTTTATGGATTTATCTTGAAAACTAAAGAACTTTGGTACTATGATCTGATGTGTATGCATATCTTTACACGTCTTATTGATTGATTATTTGTTTCACATAGATTATGATGAATGTCTTTCATATAATGAGTTTATGTTGATTATCGGGTCCTTTGGGATTTTGGGTAATCTTATGGTGAATTGGCCAATAAACATAGAAACAATTTTCAAGATTTAATTCACTTTAGATATTCTACTAATTCTGGGCACTGTAAGGTGCTATGTTATTAATAGGTCTAGATTGGTAAATTGTTAGAATTATGTCTTCATAAGAAGCCGGTTTTAGTTTCCTTACCAAATCATTGTCTATTAAACCAAATCGAGTTCCTTAGTTTCCTTAGACTTTCAATTGTGAGGTAGTTAGTCAAATTAGGGCACTTTTCTAGATAATTTAGATAACCGTAGGGGAGTCTAGTTAACCGGTAAACGTAACAATCCTTTAGAATTCCATAGGTGTCTTCCCGAGAAGGGTCGGGGGTTCTTTTCGGTTATTCTTAGGATTTAGCATTTAAAGATCATGGTTCCATAATACATTAGCATCCAGTAGAAAGTCATACGGTAACAATTGGGAGTCCAACCTAAGTAGTCATTTGTCATCACTGAGTTAAACCTTAGTTTCAATCGCGTTCACGTTTATTTTAGTTATTTAATTTAATTTTTATTTTTAATTTCAAATTAGAATTTTTAGACCCCCCCCCCCCTCAAATATAAAAACAATTAGTGTCATGTCCGTGTCAGTGTTAGTCTAGGTAAGTTAATTAGCGTAGTTAAACTGAGTCCTGTGGGTTCGATATCTGAACTTACTGATCTTTACTAGAGTCGATCGGTTCACTTGCCAGTCAGTAGTTTAGTCGAGTTTAAAGAGTCTAGAGTATTAATTTGTGTCTAGATTAGGTTAATTTAGTTTGTTTTTATTAAACTACTTTTAGCACATCAATGTACTTTTACAAAGTTCAGCTTGTTATTAACTTATCGAACTGAACTTCATGTCTTTGTGGAATTTGAAGTGTTCAAGGTTGGGCATTGGAAATCCAATGTTTCTTTCTGCTGTCGGTTAGGTTTGAAGATTAAGGGACCGAGCGATATTCTTACATTTGGTTATAGGATGGTTCGTGTTATCTTGATTCGGAAGTAGTTTGAGGGGGAGGATCTACAGTGGTTGATGTTGGATTCTTCAGGTTTCACAAAGCGGCCATTTAAGTGATCGTCAGCAAGTCTTTAATTAGAAGGTTTGAAGATCGTTGTGCTCTGCCGGAAAGATCAAGTCTCAGCCAAAGTAGAAAGCAAGCATGATATCATCAGTCAAGGGGGAATCTGTAAGTGCAGTATCCAATGACTGAAGATTATCGATGTCACACAGAACTGATAGCAATAGTTAAGAGGGGGGTCTGGAAGTGCAGCTCTTGTTGGGTAACTGTGCTTTATCAGTATTGGTCAACAAATTCAAAGGTTCAAGTCAACAAAGTCAAAGGTGTTGAAGCATGATGGAGTCCAAATTTAGGTGTAAATTCAGATATCCTAGTTAGAGTTTATTTTCCGGATTTGTTATGTATTTTCGGACAAGTTTTGTCAGGGTTTATGATGTATAGTCCGAATTTGTTAGCTTTTTTAGTGTCCGAATTTGTTTAGTTAACAAATTCAGACTACAAGTTTGGTGTCAGGACTTATGTGTCCGAGTTTGTTGCCCTAGCCTATATATATGTGTGTACAGGTTAGATGAGAACAACAAGCTTTGTGCAACTCTCACAAACCCCAGTAATTCCTCAACAGTGTGTGCACATTCTAGAGAGAGAGTGACTATGTGTTAGTGAGAGAAAGCTAGATTTAGATTATTGTGATCTGGACCAGCTTGTAGATGATGTATACTCTTTCGGTTTATGTAATTTGTGATGACTGATTCAATAATAAAGGGT
The DNA here is from genome assembly GCA_030545235.1 of Helianthus tuberosus. NCBI lineage: Eukaryota > Viridiplantae > Streptophyta > Magnoliopsida > Asterales > Asteraceae > Helianthus > Helianthus tuberosus. The sequence continues at coordinate 56,930,481 of CM060375.1, forward strand.
TTCATCTTCTACATTGTCGCTATAGATGACGTTAGCATAGCTAAACCTATTCCTTCGAAATGTCATCGCTAAAACATTGTCGGCATCAATCTAAACAAAAAAAAAAACTTTATTTAAATTATTTTGCAAAAAGAATTCATCGCTAAAACCTTGTATTTAGATTTTTCTAGAACACCTATAGCGACGACATGTTATCGTCATAGGTAAGAAATGAATTTTCATCAACATTCATTTATTACATTTAGTAGAGATGACATGTTGTTGCTATAGGGCCTATAGTCAAAATTTCTTGGAACACCTGTGTCGTCGCTCTAGGTTTTCCAAAATTAAATTTTTTATTTTTTATTTCTAATTCTTTTCCGTTTTTTTTAAATGCAAATATAAACAAATCTATCCGAATTATGTGACTTATGCATCTAGTTCTTATATTTTCTTAGTTCCGGTAGCCACAAGTAAATACGTTTACAAGTTTTTGGGTTATTGGATTTTATCGCCTCTAACTATTGGCTATTAGCCGTTGCTACCGCCAACTATCACTTTGACGCCCGCCACCCCCCACACTTACTTTGTTCTGTCACCACGTCGTTAACTAATCACTAACTTTTGAGCTTATTACTATACTTTTGGGGTGTCTAAAGATCCCTAAAAGCTTCCTAAGATCCCTATGACACCCCGTAAAGTATAAAAACAACATCAAAAGTTAGTGATCAGTTAACGAAGTGGTGTCAGAACACACTAAGTGTTAAGTTGGGGGTGACGGACGTCAAAGTGATAGTTGAGGGTGGCAGCGGCCAATAGTCAATAGTTGAGGGTGATTAAATCCAATAACCCTTAAGTTTTTCTACTTTTCAATCAGATTCGAGTTTACATATGATAAGTGGCACCAAGTGACTGTTAGCATGTTGCAGATCCACGATTTGGGTATAGAGTGGAAGTTATTTGTGCGGCAAAGCAAAATTTAACGAGTTGACCAACTACTCGCCGAGTTGACCAGAGTTGACCGATGTTTACCTATGCCGAGTAATATTAGGTGGCTTGAAGAAAGTCGCTACGGTATATGGTGCCGATGGCCGACTACTTTGCGAGTACGTCCTAGGCCGAGTTTTACAACACTACTTGAGATACCTTTGGTGTTTAAACTTGTTATAAAAGTCAAGCCCACTCATTTTGCCAAGCTTGTATGGATTAGCAACACGAGAATTTTGAGATGTTCCAATAGTTAGTGCTCGAGGCAAGTGGGATAGACAAGGCGTGGCCAAAACAACTTACTGATTTTTGCGAATATTATATCTACAAATATCAAACTTGTGTATCCCTTTATGTGATTCTGTACGAGTGATGGATAAACAAGGCATGGCCAAAACAACTTCGAATGACACTTTTATTATTGAATGTCATCTTCAATTATCCATGTGTGTATTATATATATATTATATATGTTCTAGAAACTATGGCTTTAATTCCTCTTTTTACCAACAACTGAAAATATAATAAAATATAGCTTGGGCATTGTGTACAAGGTCGTTTTCCTATCGATCGATCGATCGGATAGTGATAAAGACAAAAGTGAATCACAATGTAGGTTTTGAACATTTCCTTTCAACTTTTTATCTCTTTATTCAGTGAATTTTCCTTTTACTAATGATATTTAATTACGAGATATTTACTTTATGGTTTGGTATTGATAAAGGGAGACCGTCTAGAAAATTTAGGCCATAGAAATGGCCAAATGACGTATGTACGTACCCATAATACAAAGCTTAAAGATATTTTAAAGCGAACTAAATCTTTGTCAGTGATGAAGAGAGGGAGGTTCGTCTAGCCACAAAAATGACTACGGACAACACTCTTAGAGTTAGAGGGTCTCACACTCTTCACTAGTCTTGTTATTATTATTTTTTTGAACGGCAAATTTGGATCACTGATGGTCCACTAAAGCATTATCATGTCACCAGCAAAACTACCCGATCATAATCTTGTTATTAGTTACATATATAATGCATTGATAATTTACATATGCAAATGATTGCTCGAGGCTCTCACAGTTCTTGTTACATACACAATTAGTTCGGTAGCACCATTGAGAACACACAAGTAAGCTCGCAAGTTGCAGTACACAAAGGAATAAAAGTATCGTCGTAAACAAAAAATGCTAGCCCGATAACCCTTAATTTTAAAATTACGACTTATAAGCAGAGGCGTCACTGAGAATTCACGTACTCTCTTCGTGCTTGAAAAAATGTGTCATTCCGTAATGTTTTATTATTATTTAAAAAAAATCAAACTAGTATGGGGCTCAATAAATCTAATGTCCAATGAGCTAAATTCTAAAGCATAAAATATGATTTGTAAATGGGTTATATTGGAATTGGTATGTGTTTACTATTTAAAAAAAATAACATATGCATATATCGGATGTTTATCGCGTGCCTCTCGAAATCACGGGCCTTGTGCGGAGGTCCTCCACGCACACCATCAAAGCCGTCACTGCTTATAAGATACTTCTAAAAATATCTAAACTTGTTATGATCTTTGACACCTAGGAAAGAATTTTATGTTAATGTGTTATAAAGTTGGTATGCAAGTGTCTACTTAAATATAAAATATTATTATTATCTCATGGTTTCCTGCTTCTGATAACGTTCAGAGATTTCGGAAAGCAACGGGCATATAGTTCAAAAGCAAAAAGGGAAGTTGTTAATGGGGGTAGGGGGAATTTGAAGATATGTCTAATCTACAATAAACGCAACTTCGTTTTTCATGAAAAAGATCGGATCTTGGTAGATACATATAAATCAAACTAAACCAATATCCTTTGGTCATAAAGATATTTATTTCTGGTACACCTAGCATATTTGACTATATATTCATTCTTTTCATCGTCATCTTTACGAAAACGAAAAAGAAAAAAACTACTCATGACTTTACGTCATAGAACACTTATATAGTTGTTATATATATAAATATCCTTAAAAGCTTGTTTTTTAGATGTCAGTAATCCATGTAATATTGAATTTTTCAAAAGCTAAAAATCAATTATTAATTGACTTAATGCAGGAGGACAGCATTTATGCAATATATACATGTATTTAATCATCCATATACAAAACAAAAAAAAAAACCCAACAACAACGTTATAACGTTAATGACGGTCATAATATTAAGTGTTTCAGTTTGGGGTTCATCCACATCACACTTGCAAGAAAATTTCTTAACGTTAAAGTTATAATTCTTAATTTAATATTAGAATACTGGCTTTTTATCGACGCATAGTTCTTTTTGGTATTATTGATGGATAAAACGAACAAAAATAAAACTAACTAGGGGGCGTAAGTATCCCGCGCTTTGCAGTGGGGAGTGTTTGTTGTGCAAAAGAGTTTAGCAGTTCGTTTGATAATTATGGGTGTAAGATGTTGCAAACAATCCATTGGTTGTTTCCGACCACTTGTACATCAGAAATCTCCGTGTAGAAAAAAAAAATGTTTAAAAAACGACAAATAATAAGCAAGTTCACATCGGAACGATGATATAACAAAGCAAGCCGCAAGGTTTAGTGTGTGTGGTGTGTGTAGGATGCGGTGGAAAACATGTTAAGCGCAGTACAGGCACCCAGTATAACAACGGAAAGAAACATGCCCAACAAGATATTTGCATGTGTTGTAATTGCATTAATTGAAAACCAAAGTAACAAATATCAGTACCAGATGATGCTTGACATGTATCGATTTTGTTTGTTATGGTACCAGATGTTGTTCGGCTTGTATCAATTCAGTTTGTTGCGGTACAGTAATCGTACCATTACTCGCTATAGCTAACATTGCCAAATATATACTCAATTGCAAAAACAACACCATTTTCAAGACATTTTATACTGCCATATTGAGAAAACCATAAAACGCATACGCCACTGGTACCGTTGTTAGGACATTATTGGTTCGGTTCTTCACGAAAAAGAAAAAACAATTGTATGACATGTTCGAATAAAACTTTTATTGAATCATAGATACATATAAGCACGTCGTGAAAGTATATTCACCATTTTATAAAATGTAATTATATTACTAAAATAGCGGAAAAAAAAGTAAGCTTTGATAGCATGTACGTTTGTGATTTAATCACTTGTACATCACTATCCATAGGTCGGTTTCGAGGGGTAAAATTATAGTGAGAAGTAGATATCAAATCTTAGATAAAAATAAGCACAGGGCAACAGTGTGTGTAGAATTTTATAACAAAGTTATATTGTATTACTAAAATAACAAAAAAGTAAGCTTTGATAACTGATGTGTGTAAAATGCAACATATAAATTACATCAAATGAGGCATAAAACAAACCCTTTTTAAGTACTAATGTTGGAAAAAGAGTGTTTTTGTCTTCCTTTTGTATTTTCAGGATTAAATGAGCTCAAATTCACAAAAGAAGCAAAAAGACAGCTAAATCTAACATAAATACAAGAAAAGGAACATGAGTGGACTGCCCGACCCCTCAACGGCATCTTCCCAAGCAAAATAGAGAAGGCAGAAGACTGAACACGCCCCGCGCTCAGCCAGCACGGGGCCGTGCCCAAGAAGCAGCAGAAAAGACAAACCTATAGAAGCTTCTATTGCCCACCACGAGGCCGTGTCCAGTGAACACGGAGGCGTGGCGAAAGTACAGCAGGCGCATTAATTGTAATTGCGAATTACAATTAATGAAGAGAGAGAGTGTCAGACAGGCACGGGGGCGTGTCCAGCGGACACGGGGCCGTGCCCAGCCTTCTGTTCAGCCTATAAATAGGAGTGCTTGGTTTCATTTCAACTCATCCCTTGGCACACCACCTCTCTCACACTTCATCCACCACCCACCACCATCACAACACCATCATCCACCACCATCATCCATTGTCCATCGTAGAGTGTGTGAGTCGTCTCGGGATCCAAGATTGATCGTAAGAGTTCTTGACAATCAAGGCCATGTTTGCCTAAGTCTCTTACATCACTTGGTGAAGACAAAGTGTCTAGTATAATACTTTTTATTTCTAATCTTTTGCACTTTTTATTTGGTTTTGTATTAATGACTTTAATAACTAGTTACTTATGTTGAAGGTGATCTTTCCTTATCGTTTGTCCGTGGTGTCTTGGCATTATTTTACTGTCTATATAAAATAAAAGATTTTCACCATTCATATCTCCACGGTCTATATGGAGGTATGTTGGCTACCTGGTCGGGGGTTAAGGGAACGGTTTGGTAAAGGTCTTGCCATTGTTCAGCGTTTAGAGGTCCTGCAATGGACCTGGGTCAAATTTAGTAGGACCTCCTTCAATGCTTCACGGTATTGGATGGCGGGGGTCCAAACACTTTGATCCCCTCATAAGTTAACTACTATTAATACTATAACCCGGCTATTTAGGACTGTATCCCTGCTGACTCAGACTACTTAGCCGAGGGTAACGTCACCGCCAAAAGCGGGGCCTACCATAATTTGCATTAATAACTTAATTAATTATCTTCCAATAATCCACCCTTTTAGGATTGTATCATTGCTGACTCAAACTACTTGGGTGATGGTAACGTCACCTTCAAAAGAGGGGCCTACTACAATAACTAAGATAATCTCTTAAATATGTGCAAAAGTGCGGAAATAATCAAAGGTTATACTAGATACGAGTCGGAACCAAGTGATTCATCTTGTCTATCTGTTTTTTCTTTTTATTTTTATTTTCAGCATTTTAGTTAGTTTTTATTTTTCTTAGTTCAAATCATTTTTCTAAACTTTTTATTTTGATTAGACGTTGAGGATAAACCGGTACTAAAAGCTCTTGTGTCCTTGGACGACCTCGGTATCTTACCAACGCTATACTACGCTCACGATGGGTGCACTTGCCCATACGTGTGTTTAGTGTTAGTAAAATATCGTGTTTTATAAATTTAAAACTTGGATAAAAAAAAGTGTTAAAAGGGCTTAAAATATACACCTAATATATATAACACTTCACACGCATCAAGTTTTTGGCGCCGTTGCCGGGGACACAAGGATTTTAAGAAAGTTAGGAATCAATGGCCTAATCATATTTTTATTTTTCTTTTTAATTTTTTTTAGGATTTTCTTAGTTTTTTTTCCAGCTTCTGCAGAGCTCAGCACGGGCCGTGCCTGGTCGGACACGGGTCGTGCCCAACATTGTTACTGGCAGTTTTAGTTTTCCAAGTTACAGAAGGCTGACCACGGGGCTGTGTCGGTGCAACACGGGGCCGTGTCCAATTCTCCAGTAACTTGGATCAGGAAAACAATCACTGTAATTCCGACCACGGGCCGTGTTCACTGAGCACGGGGCCGTGGTGAACCTTCTGACCAGCATTCTTTTTTGTTTTTATTGCAGGACTTGGAACCCGACGCCATCCTACATAGTGTATGAGCTCCAGTTCTAATAAGAACATAAAAGAACCTCTAGAAGAACCCGAACGCTTTCTCAGAAAAAGACTTAAAGCTAAAAACCAAGAGAAAGTTTCAGGGAATCCACCTCCAATGGCGGACCAACGTACCCTCATGGATTATCTACGGCCCACCGTAAGTAACCTAGGCGCCGCTATCAATGCACCGAATGTTGAAGCCAATAACTTCGAGCTTCGGCCGCATTTGATACAAATGCTCCAAAACACCGCAACCTTCCATGGGCTTGCGGACGAGGATCCCCATCTGCATATTACTAATTTCTTAGAAATATGCGATACCTTTCGGATCAATGGAGCATCAAATGACGCCATCCGCCTTCGAATGTTTCCATTTTCACTCAAAGACCGAGCTAAGGCTTGGCTCAATACCCTCCCAGTTGGCTCGGTAAACACCTGGGATGAACTAGCCCAAAAGTTTCTATATAAGTATTTCCCCCTGCTAAAACGGCTAAATTAATGACTGAAATTAATACATATTCACAAGAAGATGGGGAATCCTTATATGAAACTTGGGAAAGGTTCAAGGAGCTACTAAGAAAGTGCCCTCATCACGGTCTTGCGGTGTGGCAACAAGTATCCACTTTCTACAATGGGTTGTTGCCACACACAAGGCAAACACTTGATTCTAGCTTCGGGGGACTTCTAGGTAATCGTCGCCCGAATGAAATATATAATCAAATCGAGGAAATTGCTCAAACCAATTTTCAATGGCACACTCCCCGAGGTAATAAATCTATTGCCCCGGGCGCCCACAAGGTTGATGAAAGCACTTCTTTACAAGCCCAAATCGAGGCCCTCTCTTCAAAAATCAAAAAGCTAGAAATGATAAAAACGGCCTCGGTTATGGCTTGTGAAGGGTGTGGTGGGCCACATGAAAATTGGAGTTTTATGAAAGAATTAGATGAACAAACAGAAACGGTGAACTACATTGATAACAGACCTAGACCGTCAGGTCCTCCAACGGGTACCTACAACCAAGGATGGCGTAACCACCCAAATCTTGGTTGGAGAGATCCCAGCAATAGTAGTAACCAACAAAACCAACGAACTAATTTTCAACAACCACAAAATTTCTCTCAACAACAAGGTGGAAGAGAAAGGCTTGAAGATACTGTATCTCGCCTCATCTCTGACACTGAAAAGAAAAACTCGGATCGATTTCAACAATTGGAATCGAATTTTAGAAATCAACAAGCTAGCATTCAAAACGTTGAAAAAAAATTAAATCAACTAGCTCAAAATTTCTCCGAAAGACCATAAGGCGCGTTACCTAGCAATACCGAAACCAACCCGAAAGCGCAAGTACATCTCATCACATTAAGAAATCAAACCGTGGGTCCCGATGATGCTCCATTGCCGCCAAATGAAAGAAGCCAATCTAGCCAACCTGTGACTCCTCCTGCATCAGAAAAGGTTTCTCTACCATCTCAAGAGCCCACCAAGACTCCACCAATTCCGTACCCCGGTAGGTTAAATCGTCAAAAGACCGATGAGCAATTCGCAAAATTTGAAAATTTACTAAAACAATTGCATGTTAATATTCCTTTTATCGAGGTCCTAACCCAAATGCCTAAATACACAAAATTTATGAGGGATTTCCTCACAAACAAAAGGAAAATTGAATCATTGCAATTAGTTAACTTAGGCGAAGAATGCTCTGCCTTAGTACTCAACAAACTTCCACAAAAGAAAATCGATCCCGGAAGCTTCACAATTCCTTGCTCGATTGGGGAGTCTCCCGTTCGTAATGCATTAGCCGATCTTGGGGCTAGCATTAACCTCATGCCCACATCGATGTTCAAACGACTCGGCCTAGGATCAACAAGCCCTACAAAGATGAGCATACAACTCGCCGACAGATCTGTCAAATTTCCACAAGGTGTCGCTGAAAATCTATTGGTAAAAGTTGACAACTTCGTTTTCCCAACCGACTTTGTCATCCTAGACATGGAAGAAGACACCGATGTCCCTCTCATCCTCGGGAGGCCATTTCTAGCCACCGCCCAAGCGGTGGTGGACATGAATGACGGAACGTTAACATTGAAGTTTGGGGATAAGGAGGTGAAGTTTGAATGTGGAAAAAGAATTGAGGACGAAGACCCGGTCAACTACATGAAGGTCATAGACTCAAGCTTGGATGACGCTCTCTGACGGTGTAACATGGGATGCAATACATCCCACTTGGGTGACATATGACCGGCTTTTGGGTCTAGCCAAGGACCCTTATAAACGTGGCGCACCACGGAGGCATTCCGCGGAACTATCCTTAGTTTAATTTAGATTAATTTTTATGTTTTCTAGTTAGTTTTAATTTTCAGGAATAAAACACACTCATGGTGGTAAGGGATGAAAAGGGGAACGAGAAAAATGACCCCATGCACAAGAACAAGGCAACCCGGCATCAATCTCTCCATTACAGAAGGTTCAACACGGGCCGTGTCCAACCAACACGGCCCCGTGCTGAACCCCCTGCAGAAAAAATGCCCAGTTCAGGTAACTGGACACGGGCCGTGTTCACCAGACACGCCCCCGTGTCCAGGCTTCTGTTTCTTTTCTTTAATTTTTGTTACTGGCACCTGAACACGGGGCCGTGTCCGGTCCCCACGGGGCCGTGTCCAGACTTCCAGTAACATAAATCTTTGCTTTTAACACCATTTTACACATCTAATCAACCTAAAAATTTATTTTTGAGACACATTGAGGACAATGTAGAATTTAAGTGTGGGGGGGATACCAAAACCTTGAAATTTTGCAAGTCCTAATAACAAGCCTTACACAAAACTCTATTGGAACCGCTAAACACCCCATTTTTTTTTCATTTTTTTTACTTGTCTAAAGTTTAAGTTAGGAATCAAAAGATTAATAAGGTTATATTTTTACAAATTTACAACCGAGAGCGTCGTGATAACAAGAACCAACATAAGAAAATTATGAAACGGCATGACAAGCTTAGTTAAAATTTGATTATATATACTTGATCACATAGAAAAACCCGTTACCACAAAAAGTGAGTTTTTGAGCCTTTATTGAGCATACAAATTTACATCTTTAGACTAAATGCTCATTTTCCGTTTCTTGTGTGAATAGCCGCTTGGTTCTTACGACTCTAGAACTTGCCACGACGATTCATTCCCGGTCCTTACCAACTTAAACCCAAGTAAGTAAATGATGGAGGCATTAGGACTAACCTTTTTATTTCTACACCATTATTTTTCTTTTTTTTTTTACCACCTACCCAAAATCCCCCTAGTTAGCCCATTTGAGCCTAAACCTTTTCATTTCATAACCCAAACCAAACACCCTTTTACCCACCAAAACCTTTTTCATTTTTAACCCTTTGTTTTAGTAACAAGTTCGGTTTTTCGTATGATCTTTCAAAAAAAAAAAGTGCTGATGATGAAGCAAAAGAAAATAAACAAACAAGTTCATCAAAAATAACTTTGTTTGAATAATAGCTTCATCAAAATAAAAGTTACAAAAATAAGTCCTACGAAAACCGACACTTGTTACGCTTTTTCACCCTTTTTCTACTAACCACTAACCACTAACCCAACCACCTACCTTTAACCCAAGCCTAACCCTTACCCACAAAGTTCTCTTGATATTTACAAAAGGTATAAAAGTTAAAAATGAGGAGGATTGATTGCTTGGCAAGCCTATGGTAGGAATAAGTTCCATGCCGCTCTCGAGTGATTCACTAAAAATACACCTTCGGCCGAGTGTGAGTGATTTCTCCCGTGAGGTATGTGAACTTGTATATAAATGGAATTTTAAAAAGGCATGTTATGCCCAAATAAGTAATTTCTCCTATGAAAGAAGACACCGGTGTCCCTCTCATCCTCGGGAGGCCATTTCTAGCCACCGCCCAAGCGGTGGTGGACATAAATGACGGAACGTTAACATTGAAGTTTGGGGATAAGGAGGTGAAGTTTGAATGTGGAAAAAGAATTGAGGACGAAGACTCAGTCAACTACATGAAGGTCATAGACTCAAGCTTGGATGACGCTCTCCGACGGTGTAACATGGGATGCAATACATCCCACTTGGGTGACACATGACCGACTTTTGGGTCTAGCCAAGGACCCTTATAAACGTGGCGCACCACGGAGGCATTCCGCGGAACTATCCTTAGTTTAATTTAGATTAATTTTTATGTTTTCTAGTTACTTTTAATTTTCAGGAATAAAACACACTCATGGTGGTAAGGGATGAAAAGGGGAATGAGAAAAATGACCCCATGCACAAGAACAAGGCAACCCGGCATCAATCTCTCCATTACAGAAGGTTCAACATGGGCCGTGTCCAACCAACACGGCCCCGTGCTGAACCCCCTGCAGAAAAAATGCCCAGTTCAGGTAACTGGACATGGGCCGTGTTCACCAGACACGCCCCCGTGTCCAGGCTTCTTTTTCTTTTCTTTAATTTTTGTTACTGGCACCTGAACACGGGGCCGTGTCCGGTCCCCACGGGGCCGTGTCCAGACTGCCAGTAACATAAATCTTTGCTTTTAACACCATTTTACACATCTAATCAACCAAAAAAATTATTTTTGGGACACATTGAGGACAATGTGTAATTTAAGTGTGGGGGGATGCTAAAACCTTGAAATTTTGCAAGTCCTAATAACAAGCCTTACACAAAACTCTATTGGAACCGCTAAACACCCCAAATTTTTTTCATTTTTTTTACTTGTCTAAAGTTTAAGTTAGGAATCATAAGATTAATAAGGTTATATTTTTACAAATTTACAATCGAGAGCGTCGTGATAACAAGAACCAACATAAGAAAATTATGAAACGGCATGACAAACTTAGTTAAAATTTGATTATATATACTTGATCACATAGAAAAACCCGTTCCCACAAAAAGTGAGTTTTTGAGCCTTTATTGAGCATACAAATATACATCTTTAGACTAAATGATCATTTTTCGTTTCTTGTGTGAATAGCCGCTTGGTTCTTACGACTCTAGAACTTGCCACGACGATTCATTCCCGGTCCTTACCAACTTAAACCCAAGTAAGTAAATGATGGAGGCATTAGGACTAACCTTTTTATTTCTACACCATTTTTTTTTTTTTACCACATACCCAAAATCCCCCTAGTTAGCCCCTTTGAGCCTAAACCTTTTCATTTCATAACCCAAACCAAACATCCTTTTACCCACCAAAACCTTTTTCATTTTTAACCCTTTGTTTTAGTAACAAGTTCGGTTTTTCGTATGGTCGTTCAAAAAAAAAAGTGCTGATGATGAAGCAAAAGAAAATAAACAAACAAGTTCATCAAAAATAACTTTGTTTGAATAATAGCTTCATCAAAATAAAAGTTACAAAAATAAGTCTTACGAAAACCGACACTTGTTACGCTTTTTCACCCTTTTTCTACTAACCACTAACCACTAACCACTAACCTAACCACCTACCTTTAACCCAAGCCTAACCCTTCACCCACAGTCCTCTTGATATTTACAAAAGGTATAAAAGTTAAAAGGGAGGAGGATTGATTGCTTGGCAAGCCTATGGTAGGAATAAGTTCCATGCCGCTCTCGAGTGATTCACTAAAAATACACCTTCGGCCGAGTGTGAGTGATTTCTCCCGTGAGGTATGTGAACTTGTATATAAATGGAATTTTAAAAAGGCATGTTATGCCCAAATAAGTAATTTCTCCTATAAAAGAAGACACCGATGTCCCTCTCATCCTCGGGAGGCCATTTCTAGCCACCGCCCAAGCGGTGGTGGACATGAATGACGGAATGTTAACGTTGAAGTTTTGGGATAAGGAGGTGAAGTTTGAATGTGGAAAAAGAATTGAGGACGAAGACCCGGTCAACTACATGAAGGTCATAGACTCAAGCTTGGATGGCGCTCTCCGACGGTGTAACATGGGATGCAATACATCCCACTTGGGTGACATATGACCGGCTTTTGGGTCTAGCCAAGGACCCTTATAAACGTGGTGCACCACGGAGGCATTCCGCGGAACTATCCTTAGTTTAATTTAGACTAATTTTTATGTTTTCTAGTTAGTTTTAATTTTCAGGAATAAAACACACTCATGGTGGTAAGGGATGAAAAGGGGAACGAGAAAAATGACCCCATGCACAAGAACAAGGCAACCCGGCATCAATCTCTCCATTACAGAAGGTTCAACACGGGCCGTGTCCAACCAACACGGCCCCGTGCTGAACCCCCTGCAGAAAAAATGCCCAGTTCAGGTAACTGGACACGGGCCGTGTTCACCAGACACGCCCCCGTGTCCAGGCTTCTGTTTCTTTTCTTTAATTTTTGTTACTGGCACCTGAACACGGGGCCGTGTCCGGTCCCCACGGGGCCGTGTCCAGACTTCCAGTAACATAAATCTTTGCTTTTAACACCATTTTACACATCTAATCAACCTAAAAATTTATTTTTGGGACACATTGAGGACAAGCAAAAGTTCAAGTGTGGGGGTATTTGATGTGTGTAAAATGCAACATATAAATTACATCAAATGAGGCATAAAACTAACCCTTTTTAAGTACTAATGTTGGAAAAAGAGTGTTTTTGTCTTCCTTTTGTATTTTCAGGATTAAATGAGTTCAAATTCACAAAAGAAGCAAAAAGACAGCTAAATCTAACATAAATACAAGAAAAGGAACATGAGTGGACTGCCCGACCCCTCAACGGCATCTTCCCAAGCAAAATAGAGAAGGCAGAAGACTGAACACGCCCCTTGCTCAGCCAGCACGGGGCCGTGCCCAAGAAGCAGCAGAAAAGACAAACCTATAGAAGCTTCTATTGCCCACCAGGAGGCCGTGTCCAGTGAACACGGGGGCGTGGCGAAAGTACAGCAGGCGCATTAATTGTAATTGCGAATTACAATTAATGAAGAGAGAGAGTGTCAGACAGGCACGGGGGCGTGTCCAGTGGACACGGGGCCGTGCCCAGCCTTCTGTTCAGCCTATAAATAGGAGTGCTTGGTTTCATTTCAACTCATCCCTTGGCACACCACCTCTCTCACACTTCATCCACCACCCACCACCATCACAACACCATCATCCACCACCATCATCCATTGTCCATCGTAGAGTGTGTGAGTCGTCTCGGGATCCAAGATTGATCGTAAGAGTTCTTGACAATCAAGGCCATGTTTGCCTAAGTCTCTTACATCACTTGGTGAAGACAAAGTGTCTAGTATAATACTTTTTATTTCTAATCTTTTGCACTTTTTATTTGGTTTTGTATTAATGACTTTAATAACTAGTTACTTATGTTGAATGTGATCTTTCCTTATCGTTTGTCCGTGGTGTCTTGGCATTATTTTACTGTCTATATAAAATAAAAGATTTTCACCATTCATATCTCCACGGTCTATATGGAGGTATGTTGGCTACCTGGTCGGGGGTTAAGGGAACGGTTTGGTAAAGGTCTTGCCATTGTTCAGTGTTTAGAGGTCCTGCAATGGACCTGGGTCAAATTTAGTAGGACCTCCTTCAATGCTTCACGGTATTGGATGGCGGGGGTCCAAACTATTTGATCCCCTCATAAGTTAACTACTATTAATACTATAACCCGGCTATTTAGGACTGTATCCCTGCTGACTCAGACTACTTAGCCGAGGGTAACGTCACCGCCAAAAGCGGGGCCTACCATAATTTGCATTAATAACTTAATTACTTATCTTCCAATAATCCACCCTTTTAGGATTGTATCCTTGCTGACTCAAACTACTGGGGTGAGGGTAACGTCACCTTCAAAAGAGGGGCCTACTACAATAACTAAGATAATCTCTTAAATATGTGCAAAAGTGCGGAAATAATCAAAGGTTATACTAGATACGAGTCGGAACCAAGTGATTCATCTTGTCTATCTGTTTTTTCTTTTTATTTTTATTTTCAGCATTTTAGTTAGTTTTTATTTTTCTTAGTTCAAATCATTTTTCTAAACTTTTTATTTTGATTAGACGTTGAGGATAAACCGGTACTAAAAGCTCTTGTGTCCTTGGACGACCTCGGTATCTTACCAACGCTATACTACGCTCACGATGGGTGCACTTGCCCATATGTGTGTTTAGTGTTAGTAAAATATCGTGTTTTATAAATTTAAAACTTGGATAAAAAAGTGTTAAAAGGGCTTAAAATATACACCTAATATATATATAACACTTCACACGCATCAATAACATGTTAGTTTGTGCTTCGAACACTTGTACATTACTATTCACAAGTCAGTTTTGAGAAAAAGTTATATAGAGATGTAGATAAAAGTATGTACGTCGCAATGACGTACTCGGAATTTTATAAAAAAAAATCATATTTTCGCGAAAAACAAAATATGATTAAAAGTAATTATAACCATAAGATAGTAATTTTTTAAAGTTACCGTAGAAGCGTGGCTTTTTTAATATATATTCAGTGAATTTTATACCGCCAAATTGAGAAAACAATAAATGAATACCATATTGGTATTGATGTTAAAGGATATTGGTTTTGGTTCATCACGACAAAGAATGATAACAACTATATTTGACCCGCTCGAATCAAACTTTTATCGAATCGTAGATAAAAACAAGCACGTCGCAACAATTAATTCAGAATTAGTAGAACGTTATATTGAATTCACTAAATTAACAAAAAACGGTAACCATTGATAGCATGTATGTTTATGCCTATTAAAAATGTTTAAACGTAAAAAAATAAGCTCGTGCTTCGCGGTGGGTAGTGATTTTTCCCGCATTCCCCTATGATGTAATAGGAATTCGGTCGGTGTCGGTTCGTTTTGGCATGGTACAGGCACCCAATATTACAATTGAAAGAGATATGTCCAGCAGGATATTGACACGAGTTTTACATCGATTGAAAACTAATATTGATACTCACGTGTGCGGTGGTGGTTATATTTTAAGATATATTTTAGCTCTTTTTACTCGTAAATTCAAGTTTTAAATTTATAAAACACGATATAATACTATCACTCTACACATATGTTAGGGCAAGTGCACTCATCGCGGAAATAATATAGTGATGGCAAGATACCGAGGTCGTCCAAGGACACAAAAGCTTTTAATACCGGCTTATCGTTGACGTCTAATCTAACTAAATTTTGATGAAAAGGTTTTTAAAGATATAAAAAGATAAACTAAAAAACAAAAAAAAAATATAAGGAAAAACAAATAGAGAAGAAGGAATCACTTGGTTCCAACTCCTCTTTTATGTTCCTTTTACTAATTTCCGCACTTTGGGCATTTTAAGAGATTATCTTTAAGTTATAGTAGTAGGCCCCCTTCCAAGTAGAGTGACCCTCAACATATTGGTCTAAGTCAGCAGGGATACAGTCCCGCAAGGTCGGATTATTGAAAGATAATTTAGTAAGTTATTAATGCGAAAAGTGGTAGGGCCCCCTTCCAGGCAACGTTACTGTGACAACCCGAACTTTCAGGGTTAGTGTCTTTCAGTCTTGTGATTCCGATTCCTCATTATTTTCTCTCATAATCTTTGCTTTAGTGAATCTGTTAAACGCTAGTGACTTTGATAAACTGGTTAAACGTGAATGTTATTGTGTGCGATTGAATGTGTATTTGGGTTTTTTTTATTGTGTTTAGTAGTTATTGGGCCGCATTCACCATATAAACCACCTTGGGCCGGTCGCCAACGTTATTGGGCCGCCACCATCATTAAGCACACTCGTCCCATCTCCTCTTTCCCTTCATATTACATAAATACTAGTGTTATAATATGCAACTCATTTCAAACCCTATACCCCTAAACGAAGGACGACAGTAAACCTTTCTCCCCCATCGAGGCATCATCTCATTCAGTCAAGCCCCTTGGTTAGTAAATTCGTATTTATGTTAAATTCGTAATGGTTTGATCTTGTTTATGTGTGGGTGTTAAACTAATGATGTGAACTGAATGTAAATGATCGGTCATGTGATGAATTGGTTGGAATATTATGTAACTTGAATGCTTGTTAATTGTGATGATAAGGGGGTCTAGATTCACACACAAAAACCCAATTCTTGAATAGTATGCATGATGTAATCATAGGACACAAAACGGCTAGATGATGATGACGATTATAGAACTCAATACATAGTTTGACGGCCCATGTGCTTTAATTTGAAAGGCCCAATCATCATCAGTCTATTATAAAAGTTGTCGGCCATTACAAATTGATTCAATTAATGATACATTGCATGTGAAATTAGGGTTGCATGATAATAAGTGAAACCATTATACTGATGATTTGATTAGGATGTTAGGGTTTGTAGATGCACCATGACCATCTGAGGATATCCTCGACGAAACAGGATCCCCGGCGAAACATGGTCCTCGACGAAACACTTAGATCTTTCGTCGCCCATTTTCTCTTAGATCTTTCGTCGATATATGCATGTGAGAAACTGTTAGAGTTTCGTCGACATGCATGTTGACAACTCTTAGATCTTTCGCCACCCTTAAACCCGACGAAAGATACTCTTTCGTTATGACTGGACTTTCGTCGTATGGGCAATAACTGGAACAGGGAATGATTATGTGTGTGTGTTATTTGACTGTTGAGTCTGTTGCTTGATATTAAGACTATCTCGAATCTGGAAACTTGTATAGACTAGTATGAGTTGTCTAAGGTAAACCATCTGATGTGATTAACCGAATCAACTGCTAAATGAGTGTACGTGATATGCACATGGGGTATAGTTTGGTGTGAACTTGAGCAATAGCTATATGATATAGTGACCTGTTGAAGATAGATTAATATGTGTGTATACGATCCATGTGCATGTCAATGAGAATAAGGAAATTGGATTGACTAGTATGAATAGCAACTCACCTGTTATGCTATGTGTTACTTTCACATGGGTTGTGAACTTGTGTGTATTGCTACATGTTGTTAGTAATCTTGTGATTGATGCAAACTGTGTGAGATAAGTCACGCGATTGATTGTGAAACTAATGTTAGCGGTAACTATTGCTGGGAACATGAACTTGTGTTATAAGCGTGAATGAAAACCTGAACATTGTAATGCGTGGCATTATGTGTGATTTGTTGAATACGTGAATTGAGTATGTGTTTATGTAACTGACTTCATTGGTAACCACGGTAGGGTTGGTTGATTAACTTGGAAACGGGTAACTTAACAATCTGAGCAAACCAAGGTGAGTCACTGCTCTTTTTCCAAGCATGCGTCCCGAGGAGGGACATCTGGTAATCGTTCCGGGGAGGAACGTCGGGTTATTGGGATGTTGATTATTACACTCATTTCTATCATTAAGACCCCTTATATCTACCGATTAGTTGCCGGGGAGGAAACGAGGTTATTAGTTGATAGCGCTATTAGGTTTGGCACTCTCACACCGTACCGGGGAGGACGGGCGTGAACTAATTACCTTAACCACTTGACCAATGTTTTGATAGAGACATTGGGGTTGGGCAAATAAATCTAGATGCCATCTGCGGTAATCGAGTTAATAACAACATCAAATCAAATCGTTGAATCGTCTTATACTCATATCTGGTAACTAAACGCGTTAACAAAACTTTGAACTCACCAGCGTCGTCTGACACACTTGTCTGCATGCTTGCAGGTCTGTAGGTTTATATCATGGGACTTGCTGTCTAGAAGGCTGAAATGGTCATGGGTCGAGATACATGGAAACGCGTTACAAGTCTAATGGTTTTTGTACATGTGATTTATAAAACACTTAACAAACGAGTTATGCTTCCGCTGTATACAATGAATTATATGTAACGTTTGGTAACACTTTATGTAAGGAATGAAAGTTTTATTTAAATATATTTACGAGTTCAATGTAATTGGTGGCTAGATCCTGGTACGTCACACGCCCCGCGGTGTTTCCGCAAGTGGTATTTTGGGGGTGTGACAGTTACCCTCAACCCTTTGGTCTCATTCAGCAGGGATACAGTCCTCGCAGGGTTGGTTTAAAGTTTTAATAGTAGTTTATAGATAAGGGATTCAAGTGGTTTCTTACTCTCAGTCGGGCCCGTCATTCCTAGCCAATCCATGGAGTAGTACTAAACTTAAACCAGGTTCTCGCAGGATCTATACACTAAACGAGACATAGAAATACTCAACCACCCTTCGAACCCCCTTCCAAGTAGTTAACGCGCTTTATATAGACCGTAAACACACGAATATGTGAATCAACAACATATGAAGAATGGTTAGATAAATTCGCCTTTAATATAAAATAACTAGTTATTAAATTCATTAATACATACCCAATTAAAAAGGAGCCAAAGATTGGAAATCAAAAAGTAATACATAAAAGATTTGTCTTCACCAAGTGATGTAAGAGTTTAGCCAAGCATGGCCTTTGTTTGACAAACACTCTTAAGATCGATCTTGGATCCCGAGACTACTACACACTCTAAATGATTGAAGACGGATGATGGTGGTGGATGATGGTGTTGTAGTGGTGGTGGAGTGGTGACAAGTGTGAGAGAAGTGGTTTGCCAATGGATGGATTGAAATGAAACCAAGCACCCATATTTATAGCTGAAATCAGAGCGTCCAACACGGCCCATGCCCGCCTGGCACGGCCCCATGGCCTTCAGTCTCCCTCCTCTTCATTAACTGCAGTGTTAGACTTTGTACTAGCACGGCCCCGTGTGTCAACGGCACGGCCCGTGGCCAACGTACTTGTTGTACTATCTCAGATTCTTCGAATCTTAGAGTTGACCACGCCCCGTGTTACTTTAGCACGCCCCCGTGTTGAGCTTTGGATTTGTCTTTTGTTGTTGTTTTCTTTTTCTGTAGAGAATTCTCACTGGGCACGGCCCCATGCCAAAGCTTCTGATTTTGTTATTTCCAACATTAGTACTGAAAAAGGTTTGATTTTATGCCGTATTTGATCCAATTTATATATTGTGTTTTAAGCACATCAGTACCGGTATTGATGTTGTTCAGCCAGTATCGGTTCGGTTCATTACAGTACACGATGTTGTTTAGCCTATGTTGGTTTAGTTCGTTACAGTATTGTTACCATGTCGGTACTCGCTATAGATAACATTATCAAATATATACTTTATTATGAATACAACTCCACTTTCGCTACGATGAAATAACCATTAAAAAGAATATGGTACTTGTACCCATGTTAAGACAGTATTGGTTCAGTTCTTCATGATAAAGGAAAAACAACTATATTTGACCCATTAATAAAACTTTTTATCCAATCGTAAATAGAAATAAGTACGTCACAACAGTATATTCAGAATTTTATAAAATGTTATAATATACTACTAAAATAACGAAAAAAAAAGTTAACATATGATGACATGTACGTTTGGGCTTCGGTTACTTATACATTATTATCCACAAGTCGGTTTCGACTAAAATTTTATTGAGACGTAGATAAAAATAACTACGTAGTAACACTGTATTCAAAATTTTATAAAACTTATATTATACTACTAACAACAACAAAAAATGTTAATAACATGTACGTTTATGCTTCGATCACTTGTGCATACTATCCACAAATCGGTTCCAAGTAAAAATTATATTTAGACATAGATAAAAGTATTTACGTTGAAATGGCGAAGATGTTGTATGTTAAAAGTTATAAACAAAAAAATATGCTTAAAATTAATCATGACAATAAAATAATAAAAATAATATAAAAATTTAAAGGAGATGATACATGACAATAAAATAATAAAAAATAACATAAAAATTTTAAAGAAGATGATATTGTAAAAGCATATGACTTCTTTAATATATTTAGATATGAGTAAATTACAAAACTCGTTCTTTATGTATGTTACTTATTGCAAATTGTGCCCTTTGTCTTTAATAATTACAGAAAACGTACTTGATATTTACAAACCCTTACAAGTTATGACCTTTAGCCCTAACTCAGTTAATCTTTGTGGTTAAATCTGACCAAATAGACCCCACGTGAGGGTATTTTGGTTCTTTTACTCTCATGTGGGGTCCATTTGGTCAGATTTAATCATAAAAATACCCTTATGTGGGGTCTATTTGGTCAGATTTAACTACAAAAATTAACTGAATTAGGGCTTAAGGACATAACTTGCAAGGGTTTGTAAACATCAAGTACGTTTTCTGTAATTATTGAAGACAAATGACACAGTTTGCAATAAGTGACATACATAAAGGACGATTTTTTGTAATTTACTCTTTAGATATTGAATACAAGATTGGAGAGTATAACTAGATTGTTGTTCATCATGTTTAATTCTTTCTTATTATAGTGAATTAAAAGGATTCGCACTTTGAACTCGTATATCGAAGGGATTGGATCGATAAGAGGAACCTATATCCATCTGTGTTCACCACATGGCCTAAGAATTGCATCTCGCGAAGCCAAAACGCACATTTGGAATATTTAGCAAACAACATTTCTTACTTTAACGTCTCTAGCACCACCCAGAGGTGACAGGGTTGATCCCCTTGTTTGAAAACGTCGTCTTTGGCATGTCTTCAACCTTTACCTTCAACTGTTGATATCCTGATCTAAGATCTATCTTTGACACGACAACAGGGTGTTTCTTTACTTCCTCTTTGGTGATTGCATATGCCCTGATCCTAGCCCTAGGCATCTCTCTAGTCCTCTTATTTGCAACTTTGATGGTACCAAATCCACTTGCTTTAGTTTTCTTACAGTATATCGAATGATACCCACTCTCTCCATAGTTGTGACACATCGACAGACTCAGAGATTTATGAATAAAGTGTCCCATCTTACCACAGTGGTAACATAACTATGAACCAATTCTACATTCCCAGTGTGCGGCCTGCCACAATTTTTGTAGCCCTCAGCAGTTTCCACCTTCACCATCTTGAAAGGTTACCCAAGATTGCCACTCCCATGACATTTAGTAGTACCAGAACATTTCTTATTTGGTTCCTCGGAAAAAACATTCACAATACCACTCAGATTCAAAATTTGCTGGAGACGCAATTTTCATGTGTGTGCAAACCCTATGTAGTAGCCCTTAGGCATAACACTTGATTCTTCGTGCGTCGGTATTAACCAAATGGGAACCGATCGTGCCATCTCATTAAACTTTGATGTGTACTGACGATGAGTCTTGGTGCTAGCATTGAGCGTCATACTCTCAGTCTCTACTCAATCAACCTCGTTCTTAGTACATAATTGCTTAATCACCAGTTTCCTTAGATCATCTCACTTCATTTTCTTAAGGTCTTGGCTGGGTTTAGTCTACGCTGTTATCTCCCACCAGAAGAGAGCTTTAGAAACAAAAGAGTGTTCAACAAACATAACAACCTGAAATTCTCGACATGACTGATCTTTATTGCAACTTCCATTTAGACACCCAATACAGGGTGGAAGCAACATCTTTCTTCCCATCAAAGAGTATAGAATTACAACCATTGAAAGTTCTATACGTGCAAGGTTGACCAGTTTCAACAGTCGAGCCTTCTTATCTAAATCGCTTCAAGTATTTTTTTCAATAGTCGGGCCTTCTTTGCCTCTGCGATAAGAATATGTAGAGTAGATTGTAGCATCTAAAGGACTTCATCAGCAACTGACTTTCGGACCACTAGTTCCAGTTGGATACTTTAACTGTTTTCCACCACAGTTGGGGTCTTTCTTCTCCCGTTCTCAGCATTCTCATGACTTTCTTCAATCGGTCCTTTGTTGGTTGGTGGGTTACAAAGACGACCTATACGACCACCACTTCGTTTACGACATTTATAGCTCCTATCTTCCTATTAGTCTTACAAGGGTGGAATTCCAATGTTATCACCTAGGGAAGTCAGAAGAAGTTACAAGGAAAGCAAACGGCTACTTAGCCAGTTACAATTAACTATCCACATTACCCATCTTCTTAACCTTTACTATTTTGATTGCAATAGTGCCCATGCATCTATACTATCTCTAAAGACATTATGTTCTATCAATGTATGTGTGCTTGCGGCGTTCACATCGTATAATAGCAACCTTTACTTCATCTCATTCACAGTTTGAGTTCAGGCATCTTCGAATGCCCGAACTCTCAGAATACTGCTCTGTACCAACTTGAAACGCCCCTACCCAGAGGTCTCTGATGTTGGATTTACTCTTCGGCATATAATTCTCAAATGAAATTGTCATCAATGTATGTGTGATTGCGGTATTTGCATCCCATACTGGCAACCTTTAATTGATCTCATTCACAGTTTGAGTTCAGGCATCTTGGAATGCCCGAGTCTCTCATACTACTCCTCTGATACCAACTTGAAATACCCCTAACCAGGAGGTCTTTGCTGTTAGCTTTACTCTTAGGTATATAGTTCTCAAATGAAACTTTCATTCATAGGCAACGAAAATATTTAAGTCATCAAAGAACTAAATAAAATAAACCATTGTCTTAAACATAAAACAATAATATAAATGGAATGCGAGCTGTCCTAGGGGTGCGGGGTGCCTTGCCATGAACCAAAAACAATATGTCAATTTAGCTAAATATGTATACTAAAAGTCAACTATACTGAGTAGATTCTAGTTTAATAAAAGCGATTGTAAACTTTAGCAAGTAGCAATAAATTATATAAATATGAATATAACGATATGACACACTTATTTTTATCTAAGTTTCGATTAGAGTTTTGTTTAAAGTCGAACGGGTCTAATATAATTGTTTTATTTGTTCTTTATCATGACGAACTGAACCGATATCGTCTGAACAACTTCGATAGCGGTATTGGTATTCATTTTCAATGGTTCCGATATAGATTTCATTAAAAACAGAGTTATATTCGCAATAGAGTATCTTTTTATATATAATTTCAAACAAATCAAACTTTTATAAAGAACATATAATAGCCGTAAGTAATTCAATTAAATTACTAAGGAAATCTCATCAGGGACGATTTAGAAGAAACTTCTTAATCAACTCTTTTTAAACCAATCCAATAACCTTCCATAATTCATATTGGCACTATGTCTGGTTGCCAAACCCCCACCCCCCACTAAAAATAACTCATTTTTTTATGTTTAAATTAGAGATAAAAATCGGCGTAAAAAGGATCTTAACTGAATCTGTCACATAGATGATAAATGGGCCATGTAATTAACTATTATTACGTCAACTAGTCATTGCTCCCTCCGGTTGGTATTTGCACTTTTAAAAATAGAGAAATTGGATTTTTATAATGTCATCTAGAGACAATAGACCCATTTTTAAAGATTGTCATTAGCACTTTCACCATTTAAATAATTTTTCTTACTGCATCTTCGTTAAAAAAAATTAACAGAGTCAAACTAATGTTTTAGGGGGGCTTTTAATCAGAATGGGGATACGAGTCGATTGATGTAAAACTTATCTCGAAACGGTGCTCCGAACGACAAAAACGATGTTTCAATTCGGGTGTTTAAGATTCCAATTATAAAAAATCAAGTTGTTTGGAGCACCGTCTTGAGGTAAGTTTTACACCAATCAACTCGTATCCTCATTATAATCAAAAACCCTAAAACGTCAGTTAGAAATTCGGACAAAAAACTTAACGGAGTTAAGTTTTTTAACAGAGATGTAGTGAGAAAAATTATTTAAAAGCTGAGACTGCAAGTAACAATATTCAAAAGCGGGTCTGCTATTAGCCAACCACCTCTAGTCAAATTATTAAAATCCAATTTCTCTTTAAAATAAATGTTTTTAATTCTTCCACATATTGAGTAAGTTTGTTGTACAAATGAGTCTTAACATATAAATTGATTTATCGTGCGAAATGAAGGAGGGAAATTTAAAAAAAATCCATCTTATTAACCACTTATTAGTCTCAGAATCTAAAAAAATCGTGATTTTATACAAGTAGAGTAATTATGTAATTACTGGAGAGTAATTATAAGTACTCTACAAATATGACATAATTACTAAATAGTGCAAAATCAATTTTTTTTTACATTTTGCAATTATCATACTTAAGTAGATGGAAAAAAAATTAAGAAAAACAAACTTATTTCACTTTTCATGTTAAATCCATTTGTATTTGATCCTTACAAATTATATTTATTATTATATTTTATGCTATCAAATTATTATAACACCATTTGTTTCTTAAATTCTGTCTAACCAGCAAACTGATATGACGTCCGATCCAAAACATTTGAACACATTTATTTTCTGTTTATAAAAACTCGGAAAACTTATTTAGAGTGATGTGAAGGAAACGCGGACAGGGGTCAAGATGAGTGGTGTAGTGGATCATATTTAGAGTGTAATCAACCTTGGCATTGAACTCCTTTTCGACCCATCCTCAATAATGCATACAAAATTTTGAGAAATTTGGAAAGTATATACAAAAGAAAAATGAAGATTAAGTAATTGTATATGAAAAAAATTGAAATTATATTATATAAAATCATGTTTATTATGATGTCACATATAGTAATAAATAAAATCATGTTTATTATGATGTCAACATATAGTAAATACGCATTTGTTAAATTTTAGTAATTAATAATAAAACTAGGAACAACATTTGCGGTGTTAATTAATGTAAAAGATTCAATAAAATCATTCAGTGACATTGTTTGTAGGTCCCGTAATCCGTATGGATCGCAACAGGATCGTCGATCTAACCTAGAGTGCGGAATCCCATAGATCAGATTTCACAGAAAACAAGTAGAAGAAGAACACAAAAACAATCACTTTCAATCCGGTGTTCTATTAATTATCCAACACGAAGTTTACAATCAATTCAAGACCCACAAGAAATCTCTCAGCCACTATCTGCAGATTTCTCACTCTCTCTTAAACTCTATTCATTGGCAAACCTAAACCCTAATGCTAAGCCTTGTCTATATAGGACAAGCTTTGCACATGGGCTTTGGTCTGGGCTAGGCCATTCTCCAAGCCCATTACACGAATTAACTCCCTAACCAATAATGCTAAGCCCAATAAAAAATATCCAAAGACTAATAATAAAACTATTAAGTTGTTGTCACAGAATATGCACCAACAAACTCTCCCTTGACAATAGCTTCATAGTGTGACTTTGTCTTCAAACATCTTGTTTTCTTTTGGTCTTTGGATAGCGTCAGCTACACAGTTTCTGACATCAACAAACTCCCCCTTAGCTGATGCTTCCAATCTCCAAAACTTTCATTCGTTGTAGATCAGTGAACTAGCAATCTTTGGTTAAGCAAGAAAACTTCAAATCTTTCATATCTTTCTCTTTCTGCAATGTAGTAGAAGGATCCTACCATGCATCTTCACACATTCTTCACTTCATTCTCAATCTGCACTTTACTTGTATTCTGCACTTCATTTTGATAACTGCATCAATCTGTTTAGCAACACAAGCAAGTATCTCGAAAAACCATTAATCTTTTTCACATTTAAAGATAAACCAATATTTTATCTTATCATGCAAAAACAACAACTTCCTGTCAGTTCAAAATGAGAGATCTTCTAAAAGGAAAATCTTTTTGGTATTTTTGATATTTCTCAAAACAAACAAAACAAAACTAAACTAAACCCCAAAAAAATATTTACAATACTTCTTTTTGTGAGAATCATGTGCAAGAAGATCATATCAGCAAAATCAAGCTATTTTCACACTATTAGATAATTGTTTATATAATTTTTCATGAAAGCAGTTCAAGACGATTACCAGTATTGTTTATCCATTTAAATAAAATGCATGAACATTTCAAGTACCATTACCATATTATACGTTAATGTAATATTATTACTGATATACTAGTGTGTCCCACTTCAGGATGTACCCCCGCGATCAAGGTATGCACAAAGATTCATCGTAGTAGGTGAGTATACTGAATTCATCCGTTTTGTTTTTCAACGTTTAGATAATTGGTGATCAGGTCAGTACTTCCGTACAGCAAAGAGACCAAATTATCTAACGAGGGCTAAGACAAATACCATTTTTTATACGATTTATGCATTTTGCACTTTTTGAATGACTCTCTAGGAAAGCTTCTTCATTTTCAGAGTTTTGACATTTTTAGCTCTTTTAAGATATCCTGGTTGTGCCTAGATCAGCATGTATCTGGATGCAGCAGAAGGACAATCCTGATACCCCCGGATGAAATAACAATATAAAGACCCAAAACCTTAGATTTTGGCAATCTATCAACGCAAGATTTAAGGTCATTAAACCATACACCACTGATGTGTTCCCCACTCATACTCAGTGCATTTAGGTTTATATCACATTGGTAATTTGATTATTTCATGCTTTTTGCCTACTGGTACATCATATGATGAAGCTGCTATCACACTTAAGCAATTTAATTCAGTTTGAGTGTGACAGTCTAACTTGCTGATGTACTATCATTTCTTCTTTTTCACACCATGAAATCTCATTTTTTTTCAATTTTTAAATTTTTTTATGTTTTTCATTTTTCAATGTTTTTGGATTTTTAAAATTTTATAATTTATAACTTACTCCCCCTAAACACACGCACTAACTAAACTCTTTTTGGCTTGGGGAAATTTCTCCCCCTAAATTTTTGTTTTTATGGAGTAAGTTTTAAAAACATAAATTTAAAACACAAACATACTCCCACTTTAAATCTGACAAAAGTTTTTCAATGTTAAGACAATCAAAGAAGTAAATAGTTCGTTACCCATGTTAACCTACTATTCACCTCAGATGCTTTACAGGAATAACTACTGTTGAACACATCAACATTCCTTCTTGGTCATCCTTCATTCACTCAACAACTCAGTTAGTCTTGAGAACCCAAGCCCTGACAGTCTTGGGTTTTCCAGATTCATCCATTACAGGAACATCCATCCAATATCCATCACTCCTAACTGGAGTCGTGGATCTCTTACCCGTTGTTGAATAAGACTGATAATTTCCACTAGGTCTTTGATTGCGAGAGTTCCAATAAACTCTCGGATTTTCTGACCTTTGCTCCCATTCTCATACCATGAATTTTGGAAAAATTTTGGATGTTGTTGAACATTTGAGTTACTAAAACCCCTATGTTCGTTTCTTCTTTAAAAATTTCGATTACCAGAAGTCTGGTATCGATTTTGATATCCAAAATTTTTACCTTGACTTTGAAATCGATTTGATTTACCACTATAATGACTAAATTGTGGAGACATACTTCTTGGTCTATCAAATCTTTTCGAAGTTGAAGGTTTAGATTGAAATTCAGGTTTATTTGTCTGACAACTAGTTTTTACACTATTGTTTGACTCAACCTGATTTCCATCCTTAACCTCATCAACTTTTTGTTTACCTTTCTTCAAAGGACAACAACTCGCCACGTGTCCTTTGTTGTGACATCTAAAACATGATCTTTTCTTATAAGTTTTCTTTTTGTTTGATCCCTTTTTAAATGTGTTGGCCTTTTTGTCTTTAGTATCCTCATCCACTTTATGAGGTGTACTGTTAGACCCAACAGATTCTTTCAAAGAAACTGGACTATTTGGCAAGTCCACAGTTATAGGATCCACTACTACTTGTGAAGTGGTTACAAAATCAGTTAGCTCATCTTCATTTGGTAGAAAAGAGTAGTCTTGATTTTCAGAAAATGAAGCTTTACTAAACCCCACCCCTGTTTTATCAATACTCCTTTTCAAACCTTTTTGAATATGAGTCCTGACTAACGAAGAATTTCCAAATTTGTCTAACTTACCCTGAAGTTCTACAATTTTGGCTTGTGCATCAGCCAATTCTGTGAACCTTTCTGAAAGCTCGTTAGTCTTTTCTTTCACAGTTTCACGAGCCAAATCAATGATCTGTGACTGTTCATTGACTTTGCTTGTTAAACTGTTGATTTCTTGTTCATTCGATTTGATTTTGTTTAAACACTCTGACTTCATGTCAATCAAAAGAACGTTTGACTCTTTTAATTTTTCTACACAAGCTAACAGAATTTTTATTTGCTCCGATAGTCTGTTAACTTTACCCCGTAGTTCAGTGCAATTAAGACATGTATGACTTACAGATTCTGATGATACCTTCACCTCTACTGTAAGTCCATTCACATCACTTACACCCTTTGAAACTTCTGCATCTATCTTTTCAGCATTCTCCTCTACAGCGTTCTTCTTTTCTTCTACCTCAGCAACTACTTCTCATATCTTCACAACAGCAAGCTCAGCCACCAATGCTTGATCACATGTATTCACTCTTGAATAGATCTGATAATGTTTGTTCAAAGCTTCCCACAACTCTCTAGAAGTCCCATACTTCTTAAAGATTTGTTTAATGCCCTCAGGCAAGGACATCTTTATTGCTGCTAAAGCTTTCTTCTCAGCATCAACCACCTGATTCTCAGATTCATCCATCTTCTCATCAAAAATCACTATAACTCTTCCATCAACTCATCGTGTGGGAGCAATGTACCCATCCATCATACAACTCCACATTCTAGAATCTTCACTTTGAACATATGCCTCAACCTTCTTTTTCCAGTCAGCATATTCTTTGACGTGTATAAGCTTTGGCCAGTTTTTAACAACCTTACTGCCATTATCCATCTTAGCCATCACGCAGCGTAAAAGTTTAAATGGATTTTGGTAACCTGTGTCAAAATCCAAAACTAACTTCTCTACTGGCCCTTATCACGTTTTTATCGTAACCGTACTGTTAAAACCGTACACAAAGTCTCCGAAAACTGCTTTTTATCAAATTATACCGTTAGATTCGTATCGAAATTACGATTCCAATGATATATAATGTCTAAAACCTATTTCGGGATTTTCCAACGGTGCAAACGGTTTCCTGAGATGAGCTACGGATAATTTTCTAAACCCGAAACAGTGAAAATTTTCTTACGCAAGCCAAGAAAAATTCCACCCTTTGTCCGAAATGGTCCCAAATCCGAAATGGTTATCCGGAATGGTCAGAAATGGTCCGTAATGAACACCTTCTGGTCCGAAATGGGTTCTTCTGATCCGAAATGAATCAGTCTAATCCGAAATGCAAGTCTGAAGATCCGAAATGATCCGAGATCCTTCAGTTTGATCCGAAATGCAAGTTATTTTAGTCAGAAATGCAAGTTTTTGATCCGTGATGGTCCGAAAAGCAAGATTCCTATCCGTAGTGGATCCGAAATGCTTGATCTTCATCCGAAATGGATCCGAAAAGCAAGATTTCTATTCGAAATGGATCCAAAATGCTTGCTGTTTATCCGAAATCAGCAGCAGAACCCTAACACAGCCTCCAAAAACGTCCAAAACTTCGATTTTTGTGCAGAAAACGATTATGAACCAAGCCAATTAAGAACCAAAAGCTCTGATATCAATTATAGGTCCCGTAATCCGTATGGACCGCAACAGAATTGTCGATCTAACCTAGAGTGCGGAATCTCCTAGATCAGATTTCACAGAAAACAAGTAGAAGAAGAACACAAAAACAATCACTTTCAATCTGGTCTTCTATTGATTATCCAACACGAAGTTTACAATCAATTCAAGACCCACAAGAAATCTCTCAGCCACTCTCTGTAGATTTCTCACTCTCTCTTAAACTCTATTCACTGGCTAACCTAAACCCTAATGCTAAGCCTTGTTTATATAGGACAAGCATTGCACATGGGCTTTGGTCTGGGCTAGGCCATTCTCCAAGCCCATTACGCTAATTAACTCCCTAACCAATAATGTTAAGCCCAATACAAAATATCCAAAGACTAAATAATCAAACTATTAAGCTGTTGTCACAGAATATGCACCAACATTGTTATAATTACTTAATTAAGGCACAAGCTTATGCAGGTTCACCTTATCAAGGTATGGCTTCGGCGCAAACAAATGTGTTGGACGAGATCTCGATTGAAACTTTGCTACAACGTCTACACAAACAATGATGCATGATATACATGGTAAGAGCCTCATTTTCATAATCAATTTGTGGTCCGTACTAGGATTACTCATAAAGTTAAAGCAATGAGAAGAAAACTGGATGCAATTGCACCCCAAGAGATTTGAGTTGAAGTTGAATTCTTCAAGTGACATAAGTCATGTTGATGCCGACGTTGTAGGTAAGATGCCAAGTAGGGAAACCAGCTCGCTTATACATGATTCTTTGACCATCTTCGGAAGAGATAAAGAGATCAAAAAGGTAATTGAAACGATATGTGACAAAGATACAGGAAAACATGAAAAATGGTGAGATTCGGATGTATGGTATATGGGGTATGGGATGTGTGAGAAAGACTACTCTAGCTCAATTAGTCTATAACCATAAAAGGATGATTCAATATTTTGACTTAAAATTTTGGGTATATGTCTCTGAAAAGTTTCAAGTTCAAGAGATAATAAAAGGAATAATTGAACCCATAAATAAACGTGAGTGTAAACTTACACGTCTAGATGTGTTGTAAAAGTCCCTCCAAAACAAGTTAAGGGGAAATAAATTTTTAGTTGTACTAGATGATGTTTAGATTGAAGAAGATTAAAAGGCAAAGTGGGATGAGTTAAGTAAGACATTAGGTTGTGGGGCAGAAGAAAGTATTGTTGTGATGACAACACGGTCCCAGACAACTAGCCGGATGATGGCTAAGGTTCTTATTCAAGAAGCTTGCATTACAACATGAAGTTGGATGTTTATCAGAAGGGGACTCGTGGTTATTATTCAAGAAGCTTGCATTTGCACAAGGAAGAATGGGGGATGATATAAGTCAGCTAGAGCCTATTGGAAGGGAGATATAAATAAATGTAAAGGATTGCCTTTGGCAGTAAAGACTTTAGGTACCTTAATGTGCTAAAAAAAGTGCAAGCGATTGGCAACTTATGAAAGACAACAACATATAGGAGTTGGAAAAAACTAAAGTTTTGCCTGCTATTTTGAAGTTTAGCTATGATAACTTGCCTCCACATCTAAAGATATATTTTGCATATTGTTGTATGTTTCCCAAAGGCTATAAACTGACAAAGGACGGACTGATACGGTTGTGGGTGTCAAATGGTTTTATTCCACCGAAAGGAGAAATAAACTTGTATGTGCTTGGGGAAGAAGTTTTTAATTGTTTGATTTGGAGGTCCTTCTTCATTGTTAAGGAAGACGAGTTCCAGGAAGATTTATACGTAATACATGATCTAATGCATGACATGGCACAACATGTGATGGGGGATGATTGTTTAGTTATAGAGTCTGGTAAGGAGGTTATCTTTTGACCTCAACATGTCCAGGTTTTCTCTTTCAGCCTCATGATTTAAAAAAGTTAACATCATTAATTAATCGGTACTGGAAACATCAAAAGTCGGTACCGAATTGGTACCAAAAATATTTCGGTTCGGTAAATTCGGTACCGATACCATTTGCTCATCCCTATTTATTGATGTTTAAACTGCGGCGTTTTTGTACATAAGTAAAAAACTGACCCTATAATATGCATTGGTGATTACCTTGTATATGTTGTTAATTATACTTGAATGTACACATTGGTGATTACAAAGTATATGCATCATTACTATAGTGAATGCATCGGTAATTATACTAAATGTTTTCTTTATTATACATTAGTGTATGCATTGGTGCTTGTACTACATGTGTTAGTATTGATATTAGATGTATGCATTGGTAACTACACCAAATACACATTTTAGTTTAGTGTATGCATCAATGGTTACACAACACATGCATTTTAGTTTTGTGCCCTTCTGATTTTGACCTAATTTCTTTAATAAATTTAGACGCCAGAGAAGAGAAGTAAATCCATAGATCTTGTTTAGATCGAACTGTTCGTTCGATTTCAAATCCTATCATATTCAAATATGTGAATACGTGATACAAACTATATCATTTTTTTTCAAATCTGATTTTGATGAATGCAAGTTTGATTTAATTCGCAAGAACAATGATGAACACAAGAATACATAATCATTGCATTCAATTATTAAGGCCCAGAGCTGTGGATCTCCGAATGTTCAATCACTAACGGAATCAGTGATGGAACATGAAACAAACAACCAAAATGAAATTGCAATTGAATCAAACACATAAAGGTAAATAAGATGGTTTTCAGATTTGACACATTAGAGAGGTGTACAATATGAGAGTTTTAGTTCAATTCAATGCCTACGACATTCATTTGTACCATATATAAAAATACAAAAAAGTCCAAAATATAAATATCCCCAACTATATTTGTATTTACGATAACTACAACTTATCGCAAATAGTAAAACAAAGTGGGGAAATGTCATAGAATAGTAACCAAGTTTTAAAACTGTTCTAATTAGGTCACTCATATTATTTTTGTGTCAATTAGATAACTTAACATTCAAATCGAGCCATGTATAAAAAAAATGGAACATAAGATACCGTGGAGCATAAAAACACTTTTTTACATTAAAAATTAAAAAAAAAACAAGTTACAATCCACGTCATCACTCGACGTTAGCATCAAATAAAAGAGAAAAAAGAAACAAAAATCCACATCACCACGGTTACCTATGGAATGGATGAAAAAAACCTTAATTTTAATGAAAAATGAAAGTTGAGTGACCTGATTGGAACACATTTGAAACTTGAGTGAACTAATTGGAACACTTTAAAAACTTGGTTACTACGCAAATTTTGTCTTCAATGTTTTCAATCTTAATTTTGATGTTTCAGCCTTTTCAGATCCTTACACTCCTGGAGATGATAGAGATAAACATTTTCTTTGGAAATATATTATTGGGTGTTTCATGGATAGTAATCTACGTAATTATGTGGTTTCGGGGGATTTGAATGCACTCACAGATGTTTCCCAAATATCTGGTGATGTATTTATCAAGTTGTAACACTTTAACTTGTTTCTATCAATATTTTAAACATTCGGATAAATAGGTCTTAACTTTTTTTTATCAAGAATAACTTACATGTCTAGGTTAACTGATAACTCAGACGAATCGACAAGACGGCTTATTACACTAAATTGATAGTTTAAAAATAATCAAGTTATAAATGTTGATCAGTTCTGTTAATATATAATGTAAAACATGTAAATAATACCTATTACAACATTCAGGCCAACAGATAATCGAGTGATTGATGCAGATATCGAAGTAGACATGATTGTCAGCTTGATCTGGTTCCCGTTTAGGATGTATGTAAACGATGGTAGTTCCGAATTCTTAAGGGTAATGAATTTGTAGTAATGGAGAGAGAAGAAGTCGAATTGTATGTGATGTTATGATTGATTTCTAACCCAAAACCCTCCCTAGTCATCTCCTTAAATACATTGATGTCTAACCCAAAACCCTCTCTAGTCATCTCCTTAAATACACCGAAGGGGAAACTTTATTAGTTAATAAGGGTAAATCGGTCCATCAATAATTACCAATTAATATATTATAAGGTTTTAATATATTTTGATCTATATAATATGAATGATAATAATGACTACATGTTTTTAATCTTACATTCTCCCACTTAGCCGAGTAATAATTTATTATGGGTATTAGATAAGTCTGGTCAGAAGTTAATACTCATTTTCGCTTTAAACCAAGAACCGTAGCTAAGAAATACAGTCGTTGAGTCATCATTCAACTCAGGACCCCCATTCATGATACTACAACCTCAATTTAAAAGCTAACCATTATGATCAAAATATTCAAGTAAGCTCTTTAAACGTTTGATTTGTATTTACATTTTTCTATATCTCATTATATGGGCAGAACATATGTTAGAGACATACAAAATTAAAACGGAGGAAATTTCATTAATTAAAACATAAGTAAGTACAATATACAATTAAATAAGGTCTTTAGTAAATCTCGTATTTGAAACATTTTCTTTGAAAACTTTAGGTGGGAGACCTTTAGTCATCGGATTCGCAACCACATTTTTAGTACTTATATACTTAATATAAAGATTATTTTCCTCAACTCGCTCACATACGAACAAGTACTTTGTGTCGAGATATAAACCATCTCCAGTCGAACTATAATTGTAACCAACGGCAACTGAGTTATCACAATAAAGCTTCAATGATCTAGAAATGGAATTAACGATTTTGAGTCCAGTGATCAGATTTTTAAGAAACATTCCATGATAGGTTGAGTTATAAACAACAATGTATTTTACTATCACTGCGGAAGTTGTGGTTAGCTGTTGCTTATGACTCTTCCATGAAATAGGCTCGCCTGCTAACATAAAGATATAGCCTGAAGTGGATTTCTTATCATCTTTGCACTTGGTAAAGTCAGAATCAGAATAGACTACCACTTCTAAATGATCACTACTTCTATACGTCAGTTTATAGTCTTGCATCCCGTACATATATCGAAGTACTTTCTTAGATGTTTCCCAGTGATCTACGCCATGATTAGTTTGATAACGGCCTAGCATTCCAACAATATAAGCGGTATCTAGGCGAGTACAGACTTGAGCATACATTAGGCTCCCGACTACTGACGCGTAAGGTATCTGGCTCATTTCCTCATTTTCAATCTCTGTTTTCGGACATTAGAATGAACCGAAAAGATCTCCCTTAACTACTTGAGCGACTAAGGGTTTGCACTGTTGCATTTTGTTTCGCGTTAGGACACCTTCTATGTAGGCCCTTTAACATAATCCAAAGATCCCTTTATGTCTGTCTCGGTGAATTTCGATGCCAATGAGGTAAGAAGAATCTCCAAGATCCTTTATGTCGAAGTTATGCGAGAGTAATCACTTCAACTCATGCAACATGTCTAAACTATTACTTGTCAATAGAATATCATCTATGTAAAGTACAAGTATAGTAAAGTTGCTCCTACTCATTTGAGGGAGATGCATTGATCCACTTGATTCTGTGCAAAACCTTGTTTCTTCATGACTTCATCAAACTTGAGATACCACTGACGTGATGCTTGTTTTAACCCATATATGGATTTCTTCAACTTATAGACTAGATGTTCTTGACCTTCAGGTTTAAAGCCTTCATGTTGTTTCATATATACATCTTCGTCTAAGTCTCCGTTAAGGAAAACGGTTTTAACATCCATTGGATGTAGCTCTAAATTGAAATAAGCTAATAGGGCTGGAACGATCCTTAATTAATCTTTATGAGAGACAGGTGAAAACGTCTCTTTATAATCAATTCCCTCTTTCTGAGTGTAGCCCTTTGCAACCAAGCTCACTTTGTAGCGTTCAACGTTCCCATTCGGATCCAGTTTGTTTTGAATACCCATTTACATCCTACAGGTTTGACACCGTCCGGTAATTCTACCAAATCCCAAATGTCATTTTTCTTCATGGTTTCAATCTCACCGTTCATTGCTTTATTCCATTCAGTTAACTGATTACTGTTAATGGCTTCATTATAAGAAATAGGATCATTAAGCTTTCCGACATCCATTTCAGCTTCAGTCAGGTAGGTAACATAATCATCCCAATTAGTAGGCCTTCTAGGCTTAGATGACCTCCTGAGTTGATTTTCGGGTTCAACGTTGTTTTGGTTTTGAGCATTTGATGTGCCTTCATTATGAGGTATAATGGGTTCTGATTGTGGAGGTGGAGTTGGTGTAGTAACTTCAGGTGCAGTTGTTGCATTGGGTACAAGAGAAGTAAACAGAGTTATGGTAAGCAATGAGTCCCCCCCCCCCCTCCGTATTGTACTTCTTGCATGATCAGGATACCCAATAAAGAAACATGTAACTGTTTTAGAGTCAAGTTTCCATAGAAAAGAATTGTAAAGTTTTGCTTCAGCAATGCAGCCCCATACATTCATATATTTAAGACTCGGTTTCCTTCCTGTCCAAAGTTCATTAGGAGTTTTAGGGATAGACTTAGAAGGAAATCTATTGCATATATGAATAGTTTCTTTTAATGCTTCAGTCAAGAAGAATATTGGTAAATTAGTGTTTGCTAACATATTGTGCACCATGTCTATAAGGGTACGGTTTCTGCATTTAGCAACATCGTTCTACTGAGGTGTACCTGGAATGGTGTATTGGTTCACGATCCCTTTACCCTTACAAAACTCATAAAATGGACTAGGAGCTTACCCACATTAGTATGTCTACCATAATATTCACCACCTCTATCTGATCTCACAACTTTAATTTCACGATCTAGTTTTTTTCAACTTCAGTTATATAATCTTTAAAACTTGTTAGTGATTTAGATTTTTCCTTAATGAGATGCAAGTACATGTAACGGGAATAATCGTCAATGAAAGTGATAAATGAAGTATGTCCAGTTATACCAGCGATGAGGTAAGGGCCACTAATGTTATTGTGAATGAGTTCTAATAAATTAGAACTTCTAGTGGCACCTTTCTTATTCGATGATGCCATTTTACCTTTAAGGTATTTGACACATGTTCCAAAGTCGCTAAAATCGAGTAAGGTAAGACTTCATCCTTTACGAGCCGAGTTAATCATTCTCGTGAGATGTGGCCCAAACGTTGATATCACACCATGGATGAAGTCTTTAAGTCTCGTTTCTATTTCATCTTTGTGATTGATTCAGTAATATTTTATGACAACAAAGATTTGGAAAAGCCATCATATAGTTCTGATCTATAGAGACCACCATCCAAAATGTCAGTACCATACACTATAGAATCATAAAGGCTGTATTTCTCTGATACGGTTTTGGTTTAAAGCTAAAATGAGTATCAACTCCTAATCAGACTTATCTAGTACTCATAATAACATAAATGGAGATTATTAGAGAAAGTTTATGCTTAGACAATTACAATAACATCATCACTATTAAATGCGTCCCATCTCTCTCTCTCTCTCTCTCTAAAATAGGGTTCTTCAAAACACATAGAGCCCATCATAACTTTGCACATTAAACGGGAACTCGACCAATCTAACAAACATAATGTCTACTTCCCTCTCTGGTGTGGTTTTAGGCTTACTTGGTACACACGATTAATTATTGGTTGCTTTTCATTATATACATATTAAATTGACATGTGGTATCAGAGCATATGTTGATTACATCAATTCAATTAATGAATTAAATTAACGGAATTGAAACATACAGATTGATTTTCTGTTTTATAATTTATGATCTACAAATTGATTTGATAATTAAATCAATCAAAAAAAAATATTGTTCACTTACGGTGGTGGAGGTATTCGTACCAAATAAATTTGTATCTTACCTTTATAATTTATTTATATTGGCTTTCACTTTGAAACAAATTCAATAAATTGTTTCCTGGATTCCACATGATAAATATTTTATTGAAGTTAATCAATTCATGTATTCAATTAATTGATAGTTTCTTGTCAGCTTCATATTTTAAAATGTAAATCGATAAATTGATTCTTAGTTAAATTATGCGGAAACAATGGATTTAATTAATTTCCATGGAATGGTAATTTTTAATTAATTATTATGTTAATTTGAATTTACATTATTGATATGAATGTTTCATATAGTATCACTTAAGTTTGTGATAGATTGGATTTGGATTATATTTTCTAAAGTTGTGTAACTTTATCTTCAAGTTTCGAATAAATATATACTAGGATATAATCCCGTGTATTACACGGGTTCAATAAATAAATTTTATATACTAAATAATCAAACAATATATCTTTGAAAACTCCTTTATCGCACGGGTTAAATAAATGTAATTTTATATACCAAATAATAAAAAAGTTATATCTTTAAAACCACGTGTATTACACGGGTTGAATAAATGTAATATTGTTTACCAAATAATAAAAAAATATATCTTTAAAAACCCCCGTTTATTACACGGCTTGAATAAATATGATTTTATATACCAAATAATAAAAAAATTATATTTAAAAAAACAAATGGATATACTCGGTACGTGATAGATATGGTGACTGCGGAGATGATTATTGAAAAAAAGATACAGTGGTCAAACATGTTATTCAATAAGTAAATAAGCAGCCATTTGAGTGATAAAAAATCCATTCTGAGTGACTGCGGAGATGATTATTGAAAAGAAGATAACTTGGATAAATAAACATGTGATATTTCAAAAATATAATCAAAATACCTTAAAATTAGCTGAATTGGCCTTATCGGATCAAAATTAGTTTACGGATTAGTTATTAGGTTTATAGGTTTAAAAGTTACGATTTATATTTGCGAGTTCAATAATTATCGAAAACTCATAATTTGTAGAGAACTAATAAAACTAGAGAAATTACAAACACAGAGAACTAGAAAACTAGAGAACTCGTCATTTCTCGAGAACTCAATTTTCTCAAAAACTCATTATTCTCGTGACCTATTATCCCAGATCCGCGCTAACTAGTGGTTTGCTATTAACTTAATAGTTTTGTAAACATTTAAATAAAATTAAATATTTTTACAAAACTAAATAGTTTAACTTGAATGAGATGTTTCACTTCTGCCCAAAGGTGATGTGCTACATCTATTTTATTGTATAAGTATAATTAAAAGTTTTGTTATTTATACCTTACAACGTGTATGTCTCACTTCTGCCCAAAGGTGATGTGCTACATCAATGTCTAGCATAACTAACCCGTGCCTAATTAAGATAATTGTCACACTTCTGCCCAATGGTGATTTGTCACAATTATTTTGCACACATGGTTACATGATTTCATATCTGCCCAAAGGTGATTTGTCTTTATTTAAGTAGAACTTTTTAAGTAACTTTGTCTATTAGTTTGATGTTAATAGTAGACATATCACACATTCTTCAAATAATGACCCTCACACTAATGGTCCTTCATTAATCTTACGATCATTCTTTAGTCTGCTATTCTTTAATACCCATAATATCACTCGCTATAACTTACTTCTATAAATTAGTATCTCATCCTAATAATCCATTCTAATTTCAAAAACCCATTATGAGTTTTGTTTCATAATGAGTTTCAATAACATTTGGCTCTTCTCTATTCTGATTATCCCTCAAGACATGACAATTGTTTTGGTCAAAAATCACACAAGGATAATGTAACCAAATATGATTTTTGTGAGCTTAGATGCTTGGTTAATTGAATAAATGTATGGACAATAAATGAATGAAATGAATGATGAACACAAGATTTATACGAGGAAAAAGCCCTTGATCAATGAATGATCTCTGGCATAAAAAACCTCGGGTGATGGAAACTACCGATCACCAACTATATTGAACAAATAAAGTTTACAACTTCGGATGATAACAAGCTTGGAACAATGATTGCTAGAGTGTTAGTGTGTGTGATCGCCAAGAGATTACAGAGAGTTCGAGCGTCGTGTGTATGTGTAACTAACTTGCTAAATAAAGCTTGTTATCCCCTTTAAAATTAGAAAATATCTAAGTAACAAACTATCCGAATTTGGTGCTAGCTCCCCCATGATCACCACAACGGTCATGGAGCCATTGCACGTGCATAAATGTCAAGCATAATCCCCTGGAATCTCGGTATGACCAAGTCTCATTCGAATACACCTGCAAAACAAGTTTAAAAACAATGGAAACAATTGTTAGTTTAGAATAAAAATGAGGATCCACGATCCAGGCTACACATAAGGATCCATGATCCACATGCTATAAAATTATATCCCTAACAATTGCCCCCAAACATGACTAGTTGATATCCGATTAGATAGTCATGTTTCAACAAATTTCGGACTAGCCGTTGCAAGTGGATATAGCCGTTACAGTGCTGATGTCAGCGGTAGTCATCTTCTGAAACAATAATCATTATAAATAGGTTAGAGATAAGGATTGAAATTGCATTTATATTCGAGATCCTCCCCTTTAAATCCTCATTCGAAGATTATCACAGGTATCTCCTTCTTCCTTCTCTCTAATTTTCTTCTTTCTGATCCTCTGTTCTTTGAATATCCATGGCGAAAATGAGCACTCGTTCTTCTCCCGCCAAGAATCCTGATCATAATAGCCCATTAAAGAGTCAGGGTCTAACCAAAAACCCTTCAATGGAGCTTTGCCGATTCACTGATCCTGAAGTTGATCAGGTACGCCCCTGTTTTCCTGATGGTACCATTTTCCGGCCTTTTGATTCCTCAACCAAAAGCGATTGTGTATCGGACACCTGGATCACCTTCCATGCAGCCTCTTTTCAGATAAAGTTCACTTATCCTTTTCCTGTTCTCACATAGGGCTTCTTCACACTGACCGGTTTATGCTACATCCAAGCTACGCCGATGGTGTGGAGGGTCATGTACACACTTGAGCACATTGTAGAGCATGAGGGTATAGATATAGGCATGTCCAAGTTGAGCCAACTGTACAATCTTGTAAGCCATGGTTCTCACCGATATCTCTTCAAATCCAAACCCCAGCAGCCTCACCCGATCTTAGAAACCACCAAGAATGACACCAACTGGAGGAATCAATTCTTCTTTGTGAGAAGAGATTCCATTCCAAACGGAAGTCATCTTCCCAAGAAGTGGAACACAGATGGTAGGATATAGGATCCTTAGATTAGGACAACGGTAAAAATCCTTCTTTTCTGTTGAGGATAACCGATCCTTTCTTTTTGTTTATGCAGCTATCACACTGTCACATATTCAAGAATCACCTGTCACCAAAGAAAGGATAGAACTTTCTGGAAGCTTGACCCTACCATTAGAACATTTCCACCAAGCTCAAAGGATCCAGAAGAAATCTCCTCCATCTCCTACACCATGTCGAGTAAGTAACCATATATGTGCATATATAAATGTTTAATAAAGTTGAAATATGAATACTTATCTGTGTGTTGTGTTTGTAGCTGCTGCCAAATCTTCCAAGTCTGCTTCCAGGTTCAGCATTGCTGATTTTCAGGACATTGCATCCCCTCGGTCAATCAAAAAGGAGTTGGCTGCAAGCCAAAGTAATCCGGAGCCCAAAGGCATGAGCACCAGGGGTAGGGAACAAAAAGGAAGAAGCCCACTGAATCCTCTGAAGG
Organism: Helianthus tuberosus; assembly: GCA_030545235.1. Lineage (NCBI taxonomy): Eukaryota > Viridiplantae > Streptophyta > Magnoliopsida > Asterales > Asteraceae > Helianthus > Helianthus tuberosus. The sequence continues at coordinate 56,971,647 of CM060375.1, forward strand.
GCTGCCTCTGATGGAACGCCAGCTTCATGACTATGTCTCAGAGGTAAGGATTTTATATCCTGAAATTATACTCCTTTTGAGGATAAAGGATCCTGACTGTTGAATTTTTTCTATGCAGAAATTTGCTGAAGTTCAGATCCTCCTGGACCAACGCCTGGCTGAAGCTAATGAGAAAAACCTGGACGTCCAAAAGATTGCCCTTGCCAAGGATAAGAAGATCTCCTCACTAGAGAAGGACATCAATATGCTGCAAAAGGAGTTGCTTCTTGCCGAGATCACAGCCCAAAAAGAGAGGATCGAGATCCTGGATGGGGGCAAACTCTCTGCTACCATCGCCATGCTGAAGATCAAGTTGCAGATGGCCAAGGAAGCTGTTGATCCTTCCTTTGACAGGTCTGAATGGGACTTGGAGGCTTGGAAGCAAAGGCTAGTTGAACTCGGAGATGAGGATGAGCCTGAAGAGGTGCTAGCTCTTGAATCCGGAGGTAGTGAGGTCAATGATCCTGAGGAGGCGGCAGCTGGTGGCAGAGGCAAAGGTGGTGAAGAAAATGTTGATGAAGCAGCGAAGGTGTAAGCTGCACAAATGGGCGATGATGGATAATTCTAGACGTGGCCGGAGCCCATTTTTTATGATTTGGTAGTTTGTTTTGATGGTGATGGTGTTTTGAACAATGTTGGTTTGTAATAACTTTGAACAATAGTTTTAGGGTTAAGGATCACTGATCCTTAGAACAATAGGGGGTAGCAAAGGTGGATGGGTCCTTCTGTTTGTGGAGGATGAAGCCTTTGATGCCCCTCATCTTTTGATTTCCTGCATGACTTAGAACTTTGTTAATATGGACACCCTTTTCCAACCCAAGTGGACGGGCCACGTTTTGCTGGTAGAAACTTGGGTTGGCAATTTTGACAACCTTTAAAAGGGCTGAATTTGATAAATAATAAAACTTTAACTTTTGGCTATCTTAGTGTTATTGATTTTGTCTTTATATGTCAATTTTTATTCTAAAATCCTAGGATTTATAACTGTTAGAATATCAAATGTATATTGAAATTAGTTTAAGTCAAAAGATAAAACACTATATGACCAAAGATTATATATCCTGTTGTCAAAGAATAAGGGTATAATTAATAAACCAAGAACAAAGTTAAAGTCAATAAGGATCATACCAGAGAATCCAAGTTAGGATTCTATATCCTTAACACTTACAACTGTGCCAACAAAAGATAAAATCTAGTAGAAAGTTAGGATCCTGGATCCTTAACTGTTTAGCTTTGGAAACCTGGAATAACATATCACTTGGGACTAAGCCAATTGCCTAAGAAAGTATTAGTATCTGGGGACAAGCCCAACAATCTGGGGACAATCCCAATAAACTGGGGACAAGCCCGAAAACTTGGGACAAGCCCAAAAACTGGAGTATGGCCCATACTAGCGACTATCCAAACTTAGTGACATGAAGATGCCAAAACCTTAGTTAACGTGAAAATGTTAGAAACTTAGGAACGGATGTATGGTACGTCTACCATTATACTTAGGATCCTAAATGCAGCCAGTACAATGAAATTGTCAGCCCCTAAAGCGGGCACTGGTCCCATTGCCTTAAACTACACCAGGATAATTGTGCACAACTGGAGAACGTGTAAGAACCTGATTCATAGAAGGTAATAGATACCTTAAACTGGGGACAAGCCCAATAAACTGGGGATAAACCCAAAGACTTTGGAGATTTGATTGAATACTTGATCCTTTGTCAAAAACACACCAGAATGTGGATCGTATATCCTCTGAGGATCCTTAACATGAACTGGGTATAAGGATAATTAAGAATCCTGGATCTCTCTCACATGAAATATTTCTTCAAATGGACAGCATTCTAAGCCCTTAGTAATAGATCACCTTCCATGGTTAATAAATGATATGCCCCATTTCCTGCCTCAGCTTCAATTAGGTAGGGGCCTTCCCACTTTGGTGCTAACTTGGCATCAGCAGGATTTGTGGTGTTTTGGAAGGCTTTCCTCAGCACCATGTCACCAACTTGAAATTTCCTAATCCTGACATTCTTGTTATAAGCTCCAGCCATCCTTTGTTGATAGCTAGCCATTCTTATCCTTGCAAAATCCCTAAGTTCTTCTATGGTATCCAAATCTTGAACCATGTTTTCAGCATTCCCTTCAGGATCATGGATACTTGTTCTTGCAGTAGGAACTACCATCTCTGTAGGGATCACAGATTCATCTCCAAACACCAAAGAAAATGGAGTTTGACCAGTAGCATTCTTGGGAGTTGTTCTATCAGCCCATAACACATAAGGTAGCTCTTCTGCCCATTTCCCTTTCTTGGATCCAAGCTTCTTTTTCAAATTGTTGATGATGATCTTGTTAGATGACTCTGCTTGACCATTAGCTTATGCGTGGACTGGTGTTGATGTTATCATCCTAATCCCCTAACTGTCACAAAAGTTAGTAGTTCTACTCCCAATGAACTGGGATCCATTATCACAAACAATTTCAGAAGGTATGCCAAATCTAGTAATGATGTTTCTTTTAATAAAGGATATCACTTCCTTTTCTCTGGCTTGTGCAAAGGCTTCAGCTTCTATCCATTTGGAAAAGTAACCAGTCATAGCAAGCATAAACACTTTTCCTCCTGGTGCCTTGGGAAGTTTGCCAACTATATCCATTCCCCATCTCATGAATGGCCAGGAAGAGGATATAGGATGCAGGAGCTCCGCTGGTTGATGAAGGATATTGCTATGTCTTTGACAAGCATCACATTTCTTCGCATAATCCACAACATCCTTCTTCATGGTAGGCCAATAATATCCTATTCTAAGGATCCTTGAGAACAGTGCTCTGCCCCAAGTGTGGTTTCCATAATCTCCTTCATGAAAATCCTTCAGAACTTCTTGGATTTCTGGATCCTCGATGCACCTTAGATATGGACCTGCAAGAGATCGTTTATATAATATGTTATTTAGTATTGTAAATTGAGATACCTTGACTTTGAAAGCTCTAGGATTTTCTCCCGTAGGAATCTCTCCATGTTGCATATATCTCAGGATTGGAAGGATCCAGGATCCTGAACTTGACTGTGCACCATCACTAGGTATGATTGCAGAATCCTCCACTATCTCCATGGCTGTGTTATCCTCTATAGTAGGAGTTAAGATATGGATAATGGGAATCTTAACATCCTCTGGAATCTTCAATGATGATCCAAGGTTGGGTAAAGCATCAGCTTCTGCATTTTCTTCCCTGGGTACCTATGTCAAACTAAAAGAAGCAAAAGAGTCTGCCAATTTCTTGACTATCGCTAGATATTTGATTAGCCTTTCACCTTTAACAACATAAGATCCATTAAAGTGGTTAGTAATTAGCAAAGAATCTACATGTACCTCAAGATATCTGATCCTCATGTGCTTGGCAATTTGCAAACCAACTATTAAGGCCTCATATTCAGCCTCATTATTAGTAGTTTGAAACTCACAAGCAATTGAGTGGGGTATAATGTCCCCCTGTGGCGATTTTAGTAGTATGCCTAGTCCAGTTCCCTTGACATTTGAAGCCCCATCTGTGAAGAGTATCTAAGGATCCTTAGTCTCTTCAAGTTGTTGAACTTCCAATTCAGCTTCCCTTTGTAGATCACTACTGAGATCAGCCACAAAGTCAGCTAAGGCTTAGGATTTAATGGTAGTTCTTGGTTCATATTTGATATCATATGCACTAATCTTGACTGCCCACTTTTCCATCCTTCCTGACATTTAAGGTTTCCTGAGAACATTCATGATAGGAAAGTTAGTCTTGACAATAATAGGATGAGTCTCAAAATAATGACGTAATTTAGTAGATGCCATGATTAGAGCAAGAATAAGTTTCTCTAAATGAGAATACCTTGACTCAGCATCAAGTAGACTTTTACTTACATAGTATACTGGATGTTGAGTATCTTCATGATCCTTAAAAGGGATTGCACTTACTGCCTTAGTAGAAACTGCTAGATATAAGGATAATATCTCCCCATTCTCTGGTTTCATTAAAGCAGGAGATGAGGATAGGTAATCCTTAAGGGCCTTGAGGGCATTCTCATGCTTTTCAGTCCACTCAAATTTTTTGTTCTTTCTCAGGATGTCATAGAATTCTTTGCATTTCTATGATGACTTTGAGATGAATCTGTTCAAGGCTGCGATCCTTCCTGTCAATCTTTGCACATCATTGGCATTAGCAGGAGACTTAATATTCACAATGGCCTTGATTTGTTCTGGACTTGCCTCTATCCCTCTTTTTGTCACCATGTAACCTACGAATTTGCCAGCTTTCACTTCAAAGTGGCATTTGGAAGGATTCAATTTCATGTTTTTTCTATCAAGGATATCAAATGCTTCCTCCAAATCTCTAAGGTGATCCTCAGCTCTCTTGGACTTAACCACAATGTCATCAATATAGACTTACATTGTGTGTCCAATTTGTTCTTTAAACATCATATTTACTAGCCTTTGGTATGTAGCACCTGCATTTCTTAGTCCAAAGGGCATAGCAATATAACAATATATACCAGTAGGGGTCATAAAGGTTGTATCCTCTTGATCAGATGGTTCCATCTGAATTTGCTGGAATCCAGATGAAGCATCCATAAAAGTTAACAACTCATGACCCGTTGTAGCATCCACCATGGAGTCAATGTGGGGTAATGGGAAAGGATCCTTGGGACATGCCTTATTTAAATCAATAAAGTCGACACATACCCTCCACTTTCCATTCTTCTTTTGAACAACAACCACATTGGCTAACCACCTTGGATACTTTACCTCTCAAATCATACCTGTTTTGGTCAAAAATTACCGAAGCAATTAAATGATCAAATTAGTTAAGTGAGGTAGTGTGCTAGAAATATGTGTGAAAAATATTTTAACCAAGTTAATTGTAAAAACAGTTTCAGGATACGGCTCAGGATATAGAGCTGTATCTGTGAACAAACAATGAGCAAAAAAGTAAAGGTTGACACGTGATGTACGAGGAAAGCCCTTGATCAATCTAGATCGCCAGCATAAAACCTCAGGAGCTGATAATCGCAGCTGCCTTGTTCTTCTATTACTTCAAATATCAGGATACAGTGCAGGATGTGATGCGGATCAACTAGGTGTTACAATGTAATTCGAATACAAGTGTTTGTGTATAGTGTTTGCGGTGAGCTAGAGAGCAAAAGTGTTCGAAAGTGTGTGTGAAAGTTGCGTGCCTTAATCTGATCCGCCCCCATCTATTTATAGTAAAAGAAATGCAACAAACTATCCTAATAAACCGGGATCCGGAGAATATTCCCCACTCGAACGTTGTAGACCTGGTCTTTCGGGTTCAACGTCTCTCACATAACAGATATGCCCGAGTCTTGAGAAGAAGAAGTCCATCTGACCGTTAGTAACCCACAGCCTCTAACCTGCACGTGGTTAATTTAGTTAACACCAGGATATCGCCCAGGATGTCAGCAATATCCTAATCCAGTATCCTGATCACAAGTAAACAACCAAAAGCAGGATATTAGTCAGGATATGTACGCTTAGAAAATGACCCATAACAATTGTCCCCAAATATATCTGTTGGTATACCAATCCAACGGATATATTTTAAAAATTCTATCTCGTAAATCAAGACAATTAAATCGAGACGACGGTCAAGATCACATCATAACTTCCAACGCGCTTTTAACTCGATGGAGATCTACAATGCTCCTATATCTTCTCTCTTCTTGTTTGAAAAGCAGATATCTCCAACGGAGTCTCCAGGTAATTCCCTACTTCTCATTCATTTTTTTGTCAATCTTTCTTCCTTTATCTGCAATGGCTGCCAGAACTTATTCCCAACCCGGTGAATCATCCGAGACCTTCATTCAACAGAATCTTCTCAAAAATCCTGAGAAGGAGGTCTGTGCCTTTGATAACGCAGACATTGTGGCTTTGAGAGCTTCCGGTGCTTTCCCCGATAACACTGTCTTTAGACCATTCGATCGGTCAATTCGATCGGATGTTTCTTCTACTGATTGGGTTTGCTTCCCAGCATACCCTTTCTCGCTAGGTCTTCGATACCCTTTTCCCGAATTTATGATGCAATTCTTCCGAACCACCGGTATCTCCTTTGCTTAGACCATGCCCATGGTCTGGAAGGTATTAATCGTACTCAACCAAATTAAAAATCTTCATTGTCCCGATCTTTGTATCGAAGATCTGCCAATCGCTTACCGCCTTCGATCCCATGGTTTTAGCCGGTTTTTGCTTTTTTCGACTTCCAGCAAACCCCTTATTCTTAAAGCCACCAAAAACGAAGACGGATGGCAACGTAAGTTCTTCTTTGTCAAACGAGACTCCATTGATGAGGGTGCTAGCCTTCCGGTGGAGTGGTTAACCACCGGTAGGATCATGAATGTTCCCATGTACCTTTAGACTTTTATCTTTTGCTAATATCCTCCTTTTTGATCCCTTTGCAGTAAATTTCAAGGAAGTAGCTCCCCCTACTGGGGAATCAGAGAAAAGAATCAAAACTGTTTACCAATTACCTGCAAGTGACAGGAGTTTTACCACACATATCCCGAGTTCCAGTCAATACTCATCATCTGAAATGTCTGGTAAGGATTACTTTAAAATAATTAATTAGTACAATATAATATAATGAAGGGTAATAAAGATGTAAGACTTTTCCCTTTACGCAGCACCAGCCAAGATCCCTGAAGTCTTTGTCCTCGACGAGCTGGACAGTTATTCTGATCAGGTTCAGATTAAGAAGGAACCTAGTCCCAAGGCCACGGCCTCATCCAAACCCAGCAGCTCCAAGGCCATCGTCATTCCCAAACCTTCGCCAGCTACTAGGCCCCGGAGTTCAAGCTCCCGTAAAAGGAAAGTGTCTGATTCGCCCGTTATCTCTGATACATTCCCCTATGAGAATTACGGGTTCATCGAAGCAAGCGGATTTATGACTTCTTTTCTCAACCAGGTCAGTATCCTTGAACCATATCCTGAAGCTTATACCCCTTATAAGTATTTATTAAAACCAATACCTGTCCTCTTAATTTGCAGGGTCTTGAACGTCTGGTTCACTTATATCAGGAATCCTGTGGGCTCAACAAGACGCTTGAATCCAAGTTGAAGAAAGCTGAGGTCACCATCTCTGATCAGGGTATGATTGCAGCCGCCAAATCTCGGCACTACGAGGAGAAGTTCAAGGCTATGACCCACGAACACCAGACCGCTCTCAACAAAGCTACTCTCCAGGCCCAAGCCGATCTCGACGCTGCCCATGCTCAACATGAACAGGATATGGTCAGCTACCGGGAAATCCTTAAAAGTTCCGTTGTCACTTCTCTCCTCCAGGCCAGGCTAAAGATGGCCCACGAAGCCAAAACATTAGGCTTTGAATGCCCTTCTTGGGACGTCAGTGCCTGGGAAACAAAGCTAAAGAGCCTTGGGGGCACTTCTGCCAAACCTGCTGCTGAAGGATCTTCAAAAGCAATTGAAAAACCAACCGGTGCTGAGAAGGATGCTGAGGCGGATCCCGAGACGGATGCTGCTGAAATTACCATGAACGAAGAAGGCGCTGCTTCCTAAAACTTATTTTCTTTAAATTTGAGATTTATGCTTATGTTTGAACAATTTTATTTCTTGTCTTATGAACAGTTTTTATTTCTGTATCGAAACAACTTGATAGCCGAAGGTGGATGGGTCCTGGGTTTTAGGATGAAACCTTCGGTTATCAACTGGTATTGCTTATTTCAAATAATTTCATCTTTCAATTGACTTGCTATTGTCTTCTGTATTTCTTGATGTAGATTTTAGCTTCGCAAAATTTCGTACAACTATCTTTTGAAAATATCCTGATCAATATACTCAGTGATATATTATGAAAGCTTTCATTAAATAGAACTTTTAAAAATTCAATCAACTTTAGAGAAAACTTTTAAAGAATAAAAGATAGTCCACTTTCCAAAACCTGTTTTGACATTACTTGTTTGATCAAGATTTTAATTTCAAACTAGTATCACTTCCAAATATTTTAATCAAATATCCTGAAACGCATCCCAAAAACACATTTTGAAGATATATCCTGAAGATATATCCTTTTCAGGATACTTAAACCTTAACCTGAGTTATAAAATTTATGTAAAGTTTATAAAGGAAAGATCATACCAGGAACTGAGTCTAACCCTAGTATCAATCTCCAATCCCTTTTTGCGACTTCTCCTACTAAGATGTCCCCAGTTCGAGACTCTTAACTTAACTTTGATCCTTTATGCATCATACAATTGCTTTAGATGGAATGTCCCCTATGCATGAAGTCCTCAAACACTTAGAAAAATTTTTGAACACTAGTTCCAATTGTATAGACAATTTTTCGCGTTACAGGGGTAAAACCCAAAATATACTGGAGATAAATCCTTCGTATCCCGGGGGAAATCCCAAATTTTCGTGCGCTACAGGCGGGAGTGTATAAACTCCAAGACTTAGAAAGGTGAAAACCTTTAAACCTTAGAGAGTATGAAAATACCCTTTCGTGAGAGAGGGTGATCAATCCTCATATACCTCTAGGATTCAGGATATAGCCAATAGTAACGAAATTGTCAGCCACTTTTACATGGACTGGTCCCGCCACCTTGAACTGTTCCCGAATAACTTGCGCTCCAGGCGGGGTGTTTAAACCCAATTCAGAAGAAAGGTGAATACATTTAAACCTGTGAAGGGATCAGGATCCCTTATACGTGAGAGAGGGGGCCAATCCTCTAATCTTCCGAAGTATCCTGAGTGTGTATCCTGGTGCTATATTCCGAAGTATATTCTGCAAAACCGTCATAAGCTAAGGTGGGTGTTAGGCTGGCTAACACCCCTTTGATGCTTAAGTCAGTAATAGGTTCACAATAGTAAATAATATAAAAATTTAATAAGAGAGACAGAATTCATACCATCCTGAGTTGGAATTTAAATTCCACACTCACTTGAAATAGAGTTTTAGATGTATAGCATTCCAAGATCTCGGTAGCATATCCCCCTCTATATTCTTGAGTCGGTATGCACCTTTTCCTGATTCTGATTCAACCTCATATGGTCCTTCCCATTTTGGAGCCAGCTTTCCATCAGCAGGATTAGTAGTATTCTGAATAGCCTTTCTTAATACCCAATCTCCAACTTTGAACCTTCTAGTCCTTATATTTTTGTTGTATGCTCTGGATATCCTTTGTTGATATGCTGCCATCCTTAGCCTTGCTGCATCTCTTGTCTCATCACTAGTATCCAGTTCTTGGCATAGGACTTCAGGATTCTGCTCAGGATTCCTGAGGTTGGATCTTGCTGTAGGTATCACCATTTCCGTCAGGATCACCGCTTCTGCTGCAAACACTAAGGAAAATGGGGTTTGACCAGTTGCATTTTTTACCGTCGTTCTATCAGCCCATAAAACAAAGGGTAGTTCTTCTGCCCATCTTCCTTTCTTGGCCCCTAATCTCTTCTTCAAGTTGTTGACAATTATATAGTTTGAGGATTCAGCTTGTCCATTTGCTTGAGGATGTACTGGGGTGGATGTGATCATTTTGATTCCCCAACTCTTGCAGAAGTCAGTAGTCCTTTTACTTATAAATTGAGATCCGTTGTCACAGATTATCTCAGCTGGTACTCCAAACCTAGTCAGGATATGTCACACCCCCAAAATCCACACGCGGAGTACCACCGGATTGGAGGCGTGACATGACCAGGATCAAGCCACCAATCATATTGAACATATAAGTAAATAGTAAAAGTCATTCATCGATACGATATGTGCTTTGAAAATCAAACATAAACAAGTGTGTAGCGGAAGCAATAATGTAAGACCCAACATAAGTTTAAGTACAAAATGTCATAAAGTTTAACAACACATTCACGGTCCATGTCCACAACGACCGTGCCTCCCGTGCAAGCTCCAAAAGTACCTAAGGTCCTGCAAGGCATGTAACAGAGAGTCAACAACTAGTTGAGCTAGTTCACAGTGGGTTATTCAGTTATAGTGTTCGTATTGTAAATCGTAAGTTCATTTAGTAATTATGTATCGTATGTAATATCATCGCGGCCCTCTAGGCATGTTTGCGAAGTTTAGTGGGGGTTTCCCATATGTTCACTAGACTAGGTATATTTGTATCGCGGCCCTCCAGGCATGTTTGCGAAGATTAAAGTATAGTTCGCGGCCATTCCAGGCATGTTTGCGAAGATTGTTCTAGTATCGCGGCCGATCCCGGCATGTGTGCGAAGAGAAGTATATGTGTCACTAGTCTAGTAGTATCTACCATTGACCTTCCTCTCCCGAGGCCTATGGTATGTAATTCCGATAACTCTTAAGTATAAATAATCAATCAACCCATTCCCAACCCCGGGAATCCCATGCCTTGGTAGAAGTGTGAACTCACCTTGTTTGCTCGGTATGCTAAGTTAAGTGCTCACAATTAATTAGTCAAGTCCTATAGTGCACGTATGTTCAGTCAGTTCAAGTTCGTAAAGTTTCACATGCCATTAATGTCACAGAGTGTGCTTAAACAATCAGCACATATCACATAAGAAATTTATCAAAGCAGTACAGTTCATGTTTCATAGGAATGTCCTTCAAAGTTTGTACTAACCATAGTTATTTATTAACAGTCTTGCTACACTTAACTGTGCTAACAACTTTAACTAGGATCAATAGAACTAACATGTATAGTTAAGTTAACCCACTTATCATATACAGTGTATCATAACAGAGTTATCATGTATAAGGAGTTTGCATAGTTAACGTAACCCAGTTAACATACATAACATAACTGACATTTATAACACAGTTAATATTTAATAGGGTTAACCTTTTAACAGCCATAACAGAGTTTACATACTATCATGATTAATGACTTAACAATGTAAACCATTTAATTGAATTAATAACTTAACAGTTTAATATCTATGTGCCGAAAACCCTTTTGAACAAAGTCTGGGCCGAAATCCCTTCATGGACGAAAACACTTCTTGGGCCGAAAACACATATGGTCTGAAAACCCCCTAAGTGCCGAAATCTCTTTAGAGCCGAAAACCCCCTTGGGCCGAACTCTCTGTTGGCCGAAAACATGTATGTGGGCCAAAATCACTTATGTGATTTCGTCCATTTTAAAGTTGTGGGTGATTTTGTTACTATTCATCATCATCAACAACACTACTGTAACATATGAAAAACCCAGAAACTCTAGAATCTCACTATGGTTACATGATTAATCATCTACAAAGTCATTTAATCAATCATTGATATAAAACAAATACTCTACCAAAACTTTGTGAGATCAAGAACATACTTGAATCAGTTTATCATTCAATAACATATACCCACTGTTGATCTAAACATCCAAGATACAGACAGTTCAGAGATGATAATTATCTAACAAGCACACAATGATCAATCACATAATCACATACATAAATATATACATCATGATTAAACATCCAATAATCATACGATATGCAACTAAAACAACTGAATCATGAAATCACTAACCAAGGATTAAACAGAGGTTTTGGCTTCAAATGAGGAATTCTTTCAAGTTGGGTTTCAGAGGTTGTTTTGGTCAAAAAATCTGATGAGGATATTGCAACCAAACTCTTTGTTTAGGGGAATAATGCTTTAAATATGTAACAGCAATGAGGATCACTTCAATGTAGAATGCACAAACAACACAAGGATTTATACGGGGAAAAAGCCCTTGATCAAGAGTTGATCTCCGGCACAAAAAACCCCGGGTGATGGAAACTACCGATCACCAAGCTTCAATAAATGATTAAATGTTTACAACTTCGGATAGTAACGAGCTAGGTACAAGGATCACTACGGTGAAATGTGTAAAAAGTGTATGAAATTGCTAAGTGTTTGAACGAGAGCTTGTATGAGCGTTTGTACGAGTGTGTGTAACTGAGAAATGACCAAGTGTGTTCTACTAGCTCGTTACTCCCTTTTTAAAATAGAAATAACCACCTAAACTAACTATCCGACTTTCATGCCAAGCCTCCACGTTCTCCACAACGTCTATTTTTGGTCAAGCACGTGCAGAATAGTTTAGGAATATTCTCCAGGAATGTCGCCTAGACTTGGTTAAGCTCAATATACCTGCGAGATGCTACAAAACATAAGTAAACAATCGTCAGTACGAGGATCCTTAAAGTGATCCATGATCCTGATCCTAAAGCCCTTCTGAGGATCACCACCTGTCCCAGAAGTAAGGATCACTAATTAGGATAACGAATAAGGATCACTAATTGTTAGAAAATCCTCCCCTAACAGAGGTAGAGAGAGAAACAAAGTGATAAGGTTTGGTAAGTGAGAAACTTCTCCGAGAAGATTTGTTTATAAACTGCTTATAAAAAATATCTCAAAATACTGGGCCATGGACCAAAGCCCATCTCTGTTTTCGTCAGCCACATGGACGAAAACACATAAGGTGTTTTCACCACTAGGGTGATTTCACCAGGGAGGTGGTGTTTTCATATTAGCAGGGGTGTTAGGCCAAACCTCCATAATAAATTATACAATCCCAATTAGCACAAATTACACTATCATCATATACTCAAATATAATATGCACCCCAAATATAAAATATCATCGCAATACGATATAACGTTTTTCAAATGTAAGCGTTGTGAAACAAACAAGTCGAGTAACAAACAACATAATAAAAAAAAAATTAACGTGCACTAAATGCGAAGATGGAATCTTGGAAACTCGAGTTGTCACAGGATATTCCTTTTTATGAAGGATACCACTTCCTGATCTCTAACTTGAACAAATGCTTCTGCTTCAACCCACTTGGAGAAATAATCCGTCATTGCCAACATGAAAACCTTTCCTCCTGGAGCCTTTGAAGCTTTCCCACTATATCCATACCCCACTTCATGAACGGCCAAGGAGAAACAATAGGATACAGCGGTTCAACAGGCTGATGTAATATGTTACTATGTCTTTGACATGCATCACATCTTCGAGCATATTCTGTGGCATCTTTCCTCATCGTCGGCCAATAATATCATGTCCTTAATATTTTTGAGAATAAGGACCTGCCCCCAGTATGGTTACCACAATCCCCTTCATATATATCCTGAAGTACTTCTTTGGTTTCGGGATCCTCCAAGCACCTCAGATATGGTCCTGCAAGAGATTTCTTATACAAAACATCATTTATAATAGTGAATCGTAATACCTTCATTCTAAAGGCTTTAGGATTCTCATTCTTTGGGATGTGTCCTTCCTTGAGATATCTCATGATTGGAGCCGTCCAGGACTTAGGATCCTCCTCATGATACTCATCATCAGGATCCTGAATACTTATTACTTCCTTATCCTGAGGATTCATCGCAGGATATAGGATATGTAATATTGGTATCCGGGTCCCTTCCGGTATCCTGACCGATGATCCCAGATTTGCCAAGACATCAGCTTCAGCATTATCTTCTCTTGGTACCTGTTCAAGTGTAAAAATATCGAAATATCCTGCTAATTTTTTGAGAATTTCGAGATACTCGATTAACTTCTCTCCTTTAACTGCATAGGTTCCATTAAAATGATTAGTGATTAACAAGGAGTCAACATATACTTGCAAATTCTTGATATTCATATTTTTAGCCAACTCTAATCCTGCAATTAAAGCCTCATATTCTGCCTCATTATTAGCAGCAGGAAATTCACACCTAATAGCCTGGGGTAATATGTCCCCCTGTGGCGATTTTAGTAGTATACCTAAACCTACACCTCTTACGTTAGATGCACCATCAGTATATAATGTCCAACATTCTAAGTTTTCTCCTAGCTGCTGTACTTCTAAATCTACTTCATTTTGAATGTCACTACTGAAATCAGCCACAAAGTCAGCTAAAGCCTGAGACTTTATGGCATTTATAGGCTCATATACTAAGTCATAAGCACTCAGTTTTACTGACCACTTGGCCATCCTACCCGACATCTCGGGTTTCCTAAGCACGTTTTTAATAGGATAATTAGTTTTAACATGAATCCTATGTGTCTCAAAATAATGTCTAAGTTTTGTTGATGCCATAACTAGTGCTAATATCAATTTCTCTAGATGAGAATATCTAGTTTCAGCATCTAGTAAACTTTTACTAACATAATAGACAGGATATTGCTGACCTTCATGGTCCTTTATAAGAACGGCACTTACAGCATTCCCTGATACAGCGAGGTATAGGGATAGTGGTTCACCATTTTCAGGCTTCATCAATAGAGGTGCAGTTGAGAGATATCTCTTCAAATCCTGCAAGGCTACTTCATGCTTTGCTCCCCATTCAAACTTCTTATTCTTCTTGAGGATATCATAAAATTCCTTGCATTTTTTCGAGGATCTTGAAATAAATCTGTTCAATGCTGCTACTCGGCCTGTTAACCGTTGAACATCCTTCAAATTCGAAGGTGACTTTATATCCAGGATAGCTCTAATCTGCTCCGGGCTCGCTTCTATGCCTCTTTTGGTCACCATGTATCCTAGAAACTTTCCTGCCCCCACTCCGAAATGGCACTTAGCAGGATTCAGTTTCATGTTATACTGATCCAGGATATCAAATGCTCCCTTAATATCCTGGAGGTGATCCTCAGCCTTTTTAGATTTCACCACCATATCGTCAATATATACCTCCATGGTGTCCCCCAGCTTGTCTTTAAACATCATGTTTACCAACCTCTGGTATGTTGCACCTACATTTTTCAAACCAAAAGGCATAGCAGTATAACAATAAATACTTGTTGGTGTCATGAAAGCAGTATCCTCCTGGTCCGAAGGCTACATTTGAATCTGCTGAAATCCTGAGGATGCATCCATGAAGGTTAACATCTCATGCCCGGCAGTAGCATCCACCATTGCATCAATATGGGGAAGAGGAAATGGGTCTTTAGGACAAGCCTTGTTCAAGTCCGTGTAATCTACACAGACTCTCCATTTCCCATTTTTCTTCTGTACCACGACTACATTTGCCAGCCATCTTGGAAACTTGACTTCTCTTATCATTTTGGACTTCAACAATCTTTCAACTTCCTCTTGTATGATTGTATTTCGTTCAGGATCAAACTTCCTTCTTTTTTGCTGAACAGGCTTGAACAACCTGTCAATTCTAAGCTTGTGAGTAATAATGTCTTTGGATATGCCTGTCATATCCTCATGCTTCCATGCAAATGTTGACATCCTACACTTCAAAAAGTTAGTTAATTGTTTTTCAATATCCTGAGGGATATTGGTTCCTACGAGCACCGAGATATCAGGATTATCCTGATCTAGGATAACTTTCTTCATATCTTGCTCTGAAGCCTCCACGATATCATGGGCCCGCATCTTTAATTGTTATGCTGGATTAGGCTTGGTTGAGGATTTCATTGAGGATGAGTAGCATTCCTTCGCCTCCTGCTGATCACTATCAACTTTGACGACTCTCCAAGGGGTAGGGATCTTGATACACTGGTGATAAGTCGATGGCACAGCCTTCATGTCATGGATTCATGGCCAGCCTAGTATGATGTTATAGCAGGATAGGGAGTCCATCACACAGAAGCGTTGTATCGAGTTGACCCCTTCAACATATACTGGTAACTTTATCTCTCCTACAGTATTCCTAGCTTCTCCACTGAAACCAATGAGCACAGTGGACTTTGAAGTAATGTCCATCGGAGATACATTCATCCTCTTCAATGTTTCCAGCTGAATTATGTTGACGGAGCTACCATTGTCCACCAATATCCTGAGTACAAAATGGTTAGCAACATATAATGTTATTATGAGAGGATCATGGTCAGGATCCTGGATAGTATCCCTGTCATCACTATCTAAAGTGATCACTTTATCGGTTGTAAGGGTAGTCATCCTAGCTGGTTTGTCTCCCCTTTCAGTCTTAGCTTCCTTTGCATGTCTCTTGGCCGCAGAATACGAAGTCCCACAAATGTCGGATCCTCCTGAAATAAAGTTAATTATTTTGGCATCTGCTAGGGGTGATGCTGCTCGTTCAGGATCCTTCTCAGGATCCTGCCCTTTATTCTTCTTTTTTCCCAGCAAATCCTTTAGATACCCCTTGCTTAACAGGTAACTTATTTCTTTCCTTAGAGCAATGCAATCCTCAGTCACATGTCCGAAATCTTCGTGGAAGGCACACCATTTGGATTTATCCTTCCAATCAGCTTTCTGATGATTCTTTCGAGGCCAACTAGCTTTGTCTCCTAAACCCTGCATAGCATACATTAACTCAGGTATATTAACATAAAAGCAGTATTCAGATAATTCAGGATATTCTTCAGGATCCTCGTCTTCAACAGCGTTCACTTTCTTGTTATCATTTCTACCATATGGCTTGGAGCGATATGGTTTATACGAGGATTCTGATTTCCTGTTGGTTGATTCGTAGGTTGAGGTAGAATTCATCCTCTCTTGCATCTTTTTGTCATCTTCCAAGCGGATATATCTCAAAGCCCTGTTACGAGCTTCGTCGAGATTCCTGCAGGGATTCATTACAAGATCCTGGGAAAACTAAGAATCCTTTTGTAACCCCATCTTAAAAGCCTGCACAGCTGTTGCAACATCAAGATGTGGGATATCCAAGGATTCCCGACTAAACTTGTTCACATAATCCCTCAAGGATTCCTGAGGTCCTTGAGTTATCCTGTAAAGATCACTGGTTAGTTTCTCAAAACTCTGACTGCAAGAAAACTGACTATTAAATAGATTAACCAAATGAGCAAACGAAGTAATTGAGTTAGGAGGAACATTTAACAGCCATGTTAAGGCTGATCCTGTCAAGGTAGAGCCGAAACCCTTGCACAATCATGCTTCCTTGAGTTCCGGAGGGATAGGGTTAATCTCCATTCTTTCTCTATACTGGGCAATATGCTCTTTAGGATCCGTAGTCCCATCATACAGTTTCATGTTGGGGGTCTGAAATCTTTTTGGAATTTCAGCATCACAGATAGGATATGCAAAGCGGGATATCCTGTGGCTGTCTTGGGATACTTCCGGAATTGGCTGGACCACTCCAGGTACACTGGATATCATGTCCTTCAATTTCTGAAGCTCCCTAGTAAATGTTGACGTCATACCTGCATCCTGCAAAGACCCATTGTTGTTAGTAGCAAGAATATTATTATTTGACACGTTACCGGTCTGAGGATTCTGGCCATATCCTGAAACATATCCTGAGCTCCTCACAGTTGACATCCTGACCGAGGAAGGTATCTCATGGGTATGATTCTGAGAATGGCTTGGGACGATGTTCCCCCGGTTATCCTCAGTGTAAACTGCAGAACTGAAGTTCAAAGCCCTAGGCTGTATAGGAGTGACAGTTTCTTCAGCAGGTCTACTTGGGCCGGATTTTAAGAGTTGTATCTCTCTCATCAGCATCCGATTAGTTTCCTGCTGCTGCCTCATCTGTTCCTGTACACTACCAAACAAATTCAGAATTTCATCATTAGACGCCAAAACAGGACCGGGTCCCTGGGTACTGGGAGCGGGGATAACATCCCGAGCTACATGGCTTTCTGTTCTGTGTGAAGAAGCTTGCATTCTTGGAGGAGGAGGTGGAAGCACCGAACCAATTGTTGCAGAGGTTGGAGCAGATATGGTGGAAGAGCTCATGTTTGATCTCGAGGCCATTGAAAACAATTTAGAAAAAAGTTTTGACAATAGAAAACCGAGTAATGATTTTACTAAAGTTTTTAGCAAAAATAGCACCACTTGCCCCACGGTGGGCGCCAAATTATTTTGGTAAAAAATTACCGAAGCAATTAAGTGATCAAATTCGTTAAGTGAGGTAGTGTGCTAGAAATATGTGTGAAAAATATTTTAACCAAGTTAATTGTAAAAACATTTTCAGGATACGGTTCAGGATATAGAGCTGTATCTGTGATCAAACAATGAGCGAAAAAGTAAAGGTTGACACGTGATGTACGAGGAAAGCCCTTGATCAATCTAGATCGCCGGCACAAAACCTCGGGAGCTAACAATCGCAGCTGCCTTGTTCTTCTATTACTTCAAATATCAGGATACAGTGCAGGATGTGATGCGGATCAACTAGGTGTTACAATGTAATTCGAATACAAGTGTTTGTGTATAGTGTTTGCGGTGAGCTAGAGAGCAAAAGTGTTCGAAAGTGTGTGTGAAAGTTGCGTGCCTTAATCTGAACCGCCCCCATCTATTTATAGAAAAAGAAATGCAACAAACTATCCTAATAAACCGGGATCCGGAGAATATTCCCCACTCGAACGTTGTAGACCCGGTCTTTCGGGTTCAACGTCTCTCACATAACAGATACGCCCGAGTCTTGAGGAGAAGAAATCCATCTGACCGTTAGTAACCCACAGCCTCTAACCTGCACATGGTTAATTTAGTTAACACCAGGATATCACCCAGGATGTCAGCAATATCCTAATCCAGTATCCTGATCACAAGCAAACAACCAAAAGCAGGATATTAGTCAGGATATGTACGCTCAGAAAATGACCCATAAAAATACCTGCTCTGAGCAGTTTATCTACCTCCTCTTGGATGATGGCATTTCTTTCAGGTGCAAACTTTCTCCTTTTCTGATGTATGGGTTTGAAGGACCTATCAATGCCAAGTTTATGAGTAATAATATCTTTAGAAATACCTGTCATGTCCTCGTGCTTCCAAGCAAAGGTGGCTTTTCTCCTTTTTAAGAAGGATACCAAATCCTGTTCAATGGTATCAAGGATCCCGGATCCTATAAAAACCTTGGATTCAGGATCCTGAGGATCCATCAGGATGTCTTTAACATCCTGTTCTCTTGCCTCCAGGACATCCCTTGGAGGATACTTTGATTGCTTTGCTTCCCTAGGTCTTGAGGCTGGCTTCATTAATGAAGTGTAACAATTCTTGGCTTCTTGATGATCACTTTCTATCTTCACCACACCCCATGGAGTAGGGAGTTTAACACACAGATAATACGTAGATGGGACTGCTTTCATATCATGTATCCATGGCCTGCCAAGCATAACATTACATCAAGATAAGCAATCTATGACACAAAATTTTTGAAAAGAATTAACTCCCTCTATGTAAATAGGAAGTTTAATGTTCCACAATGTACGTGTTCTTGGTTTCTCCACTGAATCCCACAAGAACTGATGATCTTGGGATAATTTATGATTCAGGAATGTTCATTTTCTTGAGGACATCGAGTTGGATAATGTTCACTGAGCTTCCCCCATCTTTGAGAATCCTGTGAACAAAATGGTTAGAAATAAACAATGTAATAACAAGACCATCATGATGAGGATCCTGGATATCCACGTGGTCATCCTCATCAAAGGATTTGACTTTATCCTGTGTAAGGATGGAAGTTCGAATAGGCCTATCCCCATTCTCCATCTTTGTCTCTTTCCCATGCCTTTTAGCTGCTGAAAAGGAAGTGCCACATATGTCTGATCCACCGGAGATGAAATTGATAATTTGGGCATTAGCTGGGGGAACAGGAGCCCTTTCTAGAAATTTTTTTAGGATCCTGTTACGGGGCATGACGCTTGAATTACTTTGTAGCAATGAGAATCACTATGAAAAATAAATAACAAGCGACACAAGGTTTATACGGGGAAAAAGCCCTTGATCAAGAGTTGATCTCCAGCACAAAAAACCCTGGGTGATGGAAACTACCGATCACCAAGCTTAAATAAATCAGTAAATGTTTACAACTTCGGATAGTAACGAGTTAGGTACAAGGATCACTAGTGTGAAATGTGTAAAAGTGAGCGAAAACTGTTAAGTGTTTGCCGAAAGCTTTAAGAGTGCGATTGTATGAGAGTGTGTGTAGCTGAAAATGGCTAAGTGTTCTAATTACTAGCTCGCCACCCCTTTAAAAATAGAAGTTAACTACGCTAACAAACTATCCGACTTTTGTGCCAAGCTCCCACGTTCTCCACAACGTCTATTTCCAGTCAAACGTGTGCAAAATACCCGTGGAATATTCCATAGTAACGTTGCCAAGACCAAGTCAAGCTTGTTACTCCTGCAAAATAATACGAAACACAAACAAACAATCGTTAGTATGAGGATCCTTAAGGTGATCCATGATCCTGATCCTGAAGCTCTTCTGAGGATCACTATCTGTCATAGAAGTAAGGATCATTAATTAGGATAACAAGTAAGGATCACTAATTGTTAGAAAATCCTCCCCTAACAATTGCCCCCAAAATATAAGGAGTAATATGTAAAATGAACGAATTATATTTTCTTGATCTTATCCGCAACTAACTATCGTAAATATAGCCGTTGATGTAGAACTATCCGTTGCAATTATGACGTCACAGAAGTGACAACCCTGCACAATCATGATTATAAATAGGAGATATAGATAGGATCGTTTGCATTTAAATTTCAGAGATACTCCCTTTATAACTGCATCCGAAGATAAACAGGTATTCTCTCTTCATCTTCTTCCTTCTTTTGCTCTGTTTTTCGTCTCTTTCCCTCATTCTGTCAAAGATGTTGCTCCGGAACTCCCCAGCTAAGGATCACCCTAAAAACAGCCCACTAAAGAGCCAGGGGATCATCGAAGATTCCATAAAAGAACGCTGCTGTTTCACCGATCCGCAGATTGATAGGATCCGCCACTGCTTCCCGGCGAACACCGTGTTCAAATCTTTTGATCCCAATGCCCTGAGTGATCATATTTCCGACAACTGGGTTGCTTTTCCTGTCACTCCGTTCACCATAGGCTATACATATCCCTTTCCAGCCTTCACCCAATCTTTCTTTTCCCTAACCGGCATCTCTTATATCCAAGCCATGCCGATGATATGGAGGGTTTTGTATACCCTTGAAAGGATCATCGAGCAGGAAGGGATAGACCTAGGAATGTCAGAGCTAGGAGAGTTATATGATCTTACTACCTTTGGTTCCCATCGTTATTTGTTCAAACGTAAACCTAGTGAGGAACACCCGATCTTCAAAGCTACCAAGAATGATGCTAACTGGAAGCGGCGTTTCTTTTTCGTCAAGAGAGATTCTATCTCTGACGGGAAGGATCTACCCAGGAAATGGGCTACCCATGGTAGGATGGAGGATCCTGAGAAGGATCACCAGAGAACTTTCTTTTGATATAAGGATCACTTATATACTTTTGCTTTCTTGTTATGCAGCTATCACCGTTTCACACCTCAGACTGTCTCCTGCTGCCAAAGAGAGACTCGACACTTTCAAGAGACTTGATCCTGAAACAAGAACTTTCAAGACAACCACCCAGGATTCTCAGGAGGTATCCTCAGGATCTGTCACGATGTCAAGTAAGTATCTTTGTTTAAAAATTTAAATAAATAGTGAAATATAAGTGAAGTAAAGATACTTATCTTGTTTTGGTCGTGTAGGTGCTGGAAAATCCACCAAGTCTGCTTCAAAGTTCAATGTCACCGATCTCACCACCATCAGATCCTCCAAAAGAAAGGCTCCTACCAGCCCGACAGCTTCAGTCCCCAAGGCACCCCTCAAAGGAAAGGGAATCAAGAAGAGAAAGGCCTCCGAGGCTGAGGATCTGCAGGGTCTGCCTCTGATTCGCCACCAATTTCTCGAGTACTTCAATGATGTAAGGATCACTGTCTCTGCTCGTATATCCTACTGACATATCCTGCTGATTTGAGGATCACTTGGTCCTAACCTTATCTTTTATCCCTTTTGCAGAAATTCGCTGAGATTGAGGACTATGTTGGCCACGTTGAGGATCAAGATAGGAAGATTGCCGACCTCCAACAGGTTGCATTGCTAAAGGACCTCAAAATTGCTGATCTTCAGAAGGAACTCCAAGATGCCAAGACTAAGACGGCTAAAATTCTGATCAACCTTGACTATGAAAAGCATGATCTCATAGAAGGTGCAAAGGTCTCTGCTGCCATCACAATGTATCAGACAAAACTAAAGATGGCCCAGGAAGCTCAAGATCCTAACTTCGACAGAAGCAGCTGGGATGTTGAGGACTGGAAAGCAAGGTTGGCTGATCTTGAAGATGACGAAGAGGCTGAGGAGGTTTTGGCGATCGAGGCTGGAGGCAAGGGTGAAGGTGGTGAAGCAAGTGGAGCTGGAGGTGGTGATGCAGCGAAGGTTCAGGCTGCATGATTAGGCGATGATGGAAACTTCTAGACATAGCCGGAGCCCAATTTTTTAGTTTGATGGTTGTTTTGTTGAACAATTTGATGGTTTGTACTGAACAATAGTTTTTAGGATTAAGGATCATGTATGATCCTTTGGACAATAGGCAGGATTGCAAATGGTGGAGGGATCCTCTGTTTGGGGGATGAAGCCATTGTGATCCTGCCGCCTTTATATTCCTGCACTACTTTTGAACCTATTATCCTGGACACCCTTTACCTACCCCAGCGGACGGGCCACGTATTGCTGGTAGATGCTCGGGGTAGGTAATTTTGACAACCTTTTAAGGGTTAATCTTTTGTTAATAAATAAAACCTTAATCTTTTGTCGCTTATCTCGTATTGTTATCCTTTTTGTCTCTTTAATTCTCAATTGTTTTGATGTACACTTATTGAATAAGCAATTTTGAATAAGTCAAATTAAAAATATTTAGGACATGATCCATGACCAAATATCCTATAGTTAAAGAATTCCAAAGAGTAATATATTTTAAGGATCACAAGTTTAGTTGTCAAATTTTAAGGGTGGGTTATTCAAATAAACAATAAATAGAATTAAAAATAGTTAAGGATCATACCTGAGGATCCAAGTTAGGATCCTAACCATAATCAGGATAACTATAAAATAAACCTTAGAGAGAAGTAAGGATCAAGGATCCCTAGTTGCTTATCTTCAAGGACCTGAAATAGAGCATAATTTGGGACTAAGCCGATATAAGATAAGAGTTAGCAACTGGGGACAAGCCCAAGGATAACTGGGGACAAGCCCAAGGATCATATGTAAACTGGAGCATGGCCCTAACTGGCGACTATCCAAACTTAGTGACATGAAAATTCCAAAACCTTAGCTAACGTGAAAACGTTAGAAACCTTAGGAACGGATGTATGGTACGTCTACCATTATACGTAGGATCCTAGGTATAGCCAGTACAATGGAATTATCAGCCCCCTAAAGCGAGTACTGGTCCCACTGCCTTGAACTATACCAGGATCATCATGCGCTACAGGCGTAACTGGGGTCAAGCCCAAATAACTGGGGTTAAACCCAAGGAACGGATTGCTTCTGCAGATAACCGATATTTCGCTAAGGATACCTGAACTTTCAAAACTTAAAATCACGTGAGAGATGGATAAAGGACACATGATCCTTATCCTTATATGAGAAAATAAAGAAATGAAATAGTTCAAGATTAGGATATTACCAAAGTAAGGATCACTGATACTTTAAGGATCCTTCAAGGATACCCCTAATGTAAGGATCATCTGTGCGATGAGGATCCTGCTCACATGAAATATTTCTTCAAGAGAATGGCGTTTGACCAGTAGCATTCTTAGGGGTTGTCCTATCAGCCCACAGCACATAAGGTAGTTCTTCTGCCCATTTCCCTTTCTTGGATCCAAGATTCTTCTTCAAATTGTTGATGATGATCTTGTTAGATGATTCTGCTTGACCATTAGCTTGTGGGTGGACTGGTGTTGATGTTATCATCTTAATCCCCCAACTGTCACAAAAGTTAGTGGTTCTGCCCCCAATAAATTGGGAACCATTATCATATATAATTTCAGAAGGAATACCGAATCTAGTTGTAATATTTCTTTTAATGAAGGATATAACTTCCTTTTCTCTGACTTGGGCAAAAGCTTTAGCCTCTATCCACTTGGAGAAGTAATCAGTCATAGCAAGCATGAATACTTTTCCACCAGGTGCCTTAGGGAGCTTACCAACTATATCCATACCCCATCTCATAAATGGCCAAGAGGAGGATATAGGATGCAAAAATTCAGTTGGTTGATGAAGGATATTGTTGTGTCTCTGACAAGGATCACACTTTTTAGCATATTCCACAGCATCTCTTTTCATAGTTGGCCAGTAGTATCATGTCCTCAGGATCCTTGAGAATAATGCCCTGCCCCCAGTGTGGTTTCCACAATCTCCTTCATGGAAGTCTTTTAAAACTTCTTGGGTCTCAGGATCCTCAATGCATCTTAGGTATGGTCCTGCAAGAGATCGCTTATACAACATATTATTTAAAATTGTGAATTGAGATACCTTAATTTTGAAAGCCCTAGGGTTTTCTCCTGTAGGAATCTCTCCATGTTGTAAGTATCTCATGATTGGTGAGATCCATGATCCTGATCCTGAATGGGATTGAGTATCCTCACTAGGGATAATTGCAGAATTCTTTCCTATCTCCATAGCCACATGATCCTCGATAGCCAGGGTCAGGATATGGATAATAGGGATCTTGATATCCTCCGGGATCTTCAAAGATGATCCTAAGTTAGCTAATGCATCAGCTTCTGTATTTTCTTCCCTTGGTACCTGTGTCAAACTAAAGGAAACAAAGGAGAGTGCCAATTCTTTGACTATCTCTAAATATTTGGTTAGCTTTTCACCTTTAACAGCATAGGATCCATTAAAGTGGTTTGTAATTAACAATGAATCTACATGTACCTCAAGATACCTGATCCCCATATGCTTAGCAATTTGCAAACCAGCAATTAAGGCTTCATATTCAGCCTCATTGTTAGTGGTTTGGAACTCACAAGCTATAGAGTGGGGTATTATGTCCCCCTGTGGCGATTTTAGTAGTATTCCAAGCCCTGTGCCTTTAACATTTGAGGATCCATTAGTATAGAGTATCCAAGGATCCTTGGTCTCCTCTAGCTGCTGGACTTCTAACTCAGCTTCTTTTTGTAAATCACTACTGAAATCAGCCACAAAGTTAGCTAATGCTTGGGATTTGATGGCTGTCCTAGGCTCATATCTCATATCATAGACACTAAGCTTCACTGCCCACTTAGCCATCCTTCCTGACATCTCTGGTTTCCTGAGGACATTCTTAATTGGAAAATTAGTTTTAACAACAATAACATGAGTTTCAAAATAATGTCTCAACTTAGTAGATGCCATAATTAATGCAAGAATAAGCTTTTCGAGGTGTGAATACCTGGATTCGGCATCAAGTAAACTTTTACTTACATAATAGACAGGATGTTGTGTACCTTCATGATCCTTAACAAGGACCGCACTTACTGCTTTTGAGGATACTGCAAGATACAAGGATAGCACATCGCCTTTTTCTGGTTTCATCAAGGCCGGGGCTGAGGATAGGTAATCTTTGAGAGCTCTTAAGGCATTTTCATGCTTCTCAGTCCACTCAAATTTCTTGTTCTTCCTTAGGATGTCATAGAATTCTTTGCACTTCTCTGAGGATTTGGATATAAATCTGTTCAAAGCTGCTATCCTGCCTGTTAGCCTTTGGACATCCTTAGCATTGGCCGGAGATTTGATGTTTACTATTGCTTTGATTTGTTCTGGACTGGCTTCAATGCCTCTCTTGGTCACCATGTATCCTAAGAATTTGCCTGCTTTAACACCAAAGTGACATTTTGAAGGATTAAGTTTCATATTATATTTATCAAGGATATTGAATGCTTTCTCCAAGTCTCTTAGGTGATCCTCAGCCTTTATTGATTTTACCACCATATCGTCTATGTAAACCTCCATAGTTTGTCCAATCTGATCCTTGAACATCATATTCACCAGCCTTTGATAAGTTGCACCTGCATTTCTTAGTCCGAACGGCATAGCAATATAGCAATATATACCAGTTGGAGTCATGAAGGTTGTATCCACTTGATCGGATGGTTCCATTTGGATTTGTTGAAATCTAGATGAAGCATCCATAAAAGTTAACAGTTCATGACCCGCAGTTGCATCCACCATGGAGTCAATGTGGGGTAATGGGAAAGGATCTTTGGGACATGCCTTATTTAAATCTGTGAAATCGACACATACCCTCCACTTTCCATTTTTCTTTTGAACAATAACCACATTGGCCAACCATCTTGGATACTTGACCTCTCTAATCATACCTGCCCGGAGCAATTTCTCTACCTCTTCCTGGATAATGGCATTTCTTTCCGGTGCAAACTTTCTTCTCCTTTGATGGATTGGTTTGAAGGACCTATCAATGCCAAGTTTGTGAGTGATTACATCTTTAGATATACCTGTCATGTCTTCGTGTTTCCATGCAAAGGTAGTCATTCTCCTTTTGAGGAAGGATACGAGGTCTTCTTTCATTTTGCCAAGGATCCCTGATCCGATATAGATTTTGGATTCAGGATCATGAGGATCCATGAGGATTTCTACCACATCCTGCTCTCTTGCCTCCAAGACATCCCTTGGAGGATACTTTGATTGCTATTGCTCCCTTGACTTCGAGGCTGGTTTCATCGATGAAGTATAGCAATTCATAGCCTCCTGCTGATCACTATCAATCTTGACTATTCCCCAAGGACTAGGGAGCTTCACACATTGATGGTAAGTAGATGGGACTGCCTTCATATCGTGTATCCAGGGCCTGCCAAGGATAACATTACAACAAGATAAACAGTAAATAACACAAAATTTTTTATAAGAGTGTAGGCCTTCAATGTATATTGGGAGCTTAATGTCCCCCAGGGTATTCTTAGTTTCGCCACTAAATCCCACGAGCACGGAGGATCTTGGTATGATATCTAATTCAGGGATACCCATCTTCTTTAGAACATCAAGCTGGATAATGTTTACTGAGCTTCCTCCGTCTATAAGGATCCTGCAGACAAAATGGTTAGAAATGAAAAGAGTAATAACTAAGCCATCGTGATGAGGATCCTGGATATCAACACGATCATCCTCATCAAAGGTTATGACTTTTCCTTCGGAGACACTTAATGTTCGAATGGGTCTTTCTCCATTATCCATTTTAGTTTCCTTTGCATGCCTTTTAGCTGCTGAGAAGGATGTGCCACAAATGTCTGATCCTCCTGAAATAAAGTTTATTACTTGTGCATCTGCTTGAGGGGCCGGAGCTTTCTCAGGGATCCTTTCAGGATCCTGAGTCCTTGACTTTTTCCTACCCAACAATTCTTTTAGATGCCCCTTGCTCAACAAGTATCCAATTTCCTTTCTTAGTGCAATGCACTCTTCTGTGAGATGCCCAAAATCTTCATGGTATGCACACCACTTTGATTTATCTTTGGTTGCAGCTGGTCTGTCATTTTTTCTGGGCCATCTGGCTTTATCACCTAGATTCTGCATCGCAAGGATTAGTTCATTGTTATCAACAGAAAAACAATATTCAGAGATTGGAGGATAATCCTCATCATCCTCTTCCTAATCAACAGCATGCACGTTCTGGTTATCAGATCTGTTATAGGATCTGAACTTGTTGTTCCTGAATGAGGATCCTTGCTTATCTTGCTTTGAGGATCCTGCTAACCTCTCCTGGATCCTTTTGTCATCCTCTAGCTGGATGAACCTAAGGGCCCGGGTTCTTACCTCATCTAGGTTCCTGCATGGTGTCATAACAAGATCATCATAGAACAATGAATCCCTAAACAATCCCATTTTGAAGGCCTCAACAGCCGTGGCTATATCCAAGTTGGGAATGTCTAAGGATTCTTTACTGAATTTGGTAATGTAATCCCTTAATGATTCATTATGACCCTGGGTTATCCTATATAGATTACTAGTTAATCGTTCAAATTTTCTACTACAAGAAAACTGATTATTAAATAGGTTAACTAGATTAGCAAATGAGGTAATAGAGTAGGGGGAAGACTTAGCAGCCATTTGAGAGCTGATCCAGTAAGAGTGGATCCGAATCCCTTGCACAGGCATGCTTCCTTCAACCTTTCTGGGATTGGATTGATCTCCATCCTCTCCCTGTATTGAGCTATGTGTTCTTCAGGATCCGTCGAACCATCATATAGCTTCATGGTTGGCACATGGAACCTCTTGGGTATCTCAGCATCACAGATTGGTGGTGCAAAACGAGATATCTTGTGGCTTCCATCTGCAATCTCTGGGATAGGTTTGACCACTCCTGGAACACTTGATATCATATCCTTCAACTTTTGCAACTCTCTGGCCATGGCAGGGTTAATACCTGGATCCTGCATAAGGCCATGATTAGTAATATAAGAATTATTAAAAGTGTTACCTCCCATTGGATTCAAATTAGGAAGAATGGATGTTAATCCATATTGTTGGGGCTCTGGAATGATTGAAGGACCAGTAGAAGCAATGGTCTGCATCGGAATAAAATCTCCCTGATGGACATCTGAACTTCCTGTTTGCAAACTCTTCAAGGATCCTGGCATCTGGAAGGATCCCTGAAACTGGGACGATCCTGGAACAAAGGAGGATCCTTGAACCTGGGATGATCCTGGAACAAAGGAGGATCCTTGAACCTGGGATGATCCTGGAACAAAGGAGGATCCTTGAACCTGGGATGATCCTGGAACAAAGGAAGATCCTTGAACCTGGAATGATCCTAGAACAAAGGAAGATCCTTGAACCTGGGATGATCCTGGAACAAAGGAGGATCCTTGAATCTGCTGCGCTCCTGAGTATCCTCCTGAATTCATGAAGGATCCCATATGCTGAGGATAGGATCCTGCTGGCTGGAAATATGAACCTGATGCCTGGGTCACTGTTGTTGCTCCGTAGTGCACTCCTTTTGGTCCACCCACATATTGAACATCTGGAACCACTGATGGCTGAGAAGTAATCACCGGAGTATCAAAATTCAAAGATTTGGGCACCAGTGGGGAATGATACTCTGCCATTTTCTTTTGTTTCTTGAGATCTCCGATTTCTTTGAGAATCCTTTCATTGGTCTTATCCTGTTGCTGTATATGATCCTTCATCTGCAAAATCAAAGTAAACATGTCACTAGTAGTGGGAGTGTAAGAAGCAGAAGAAGTTGGAGGTTTGGAGAAAATGGGAGTTGGTTTCTTCTCGGCATTTTTCTGAGGTCCAGAAGGTGGTGGAGGCAAAGGTGGAATGCCCTGAGATGAATTGACCGCAGACATTGCAGTAGAGGTATTCTTCAATGATGAAGCCATGTATTTGTATGCAATGAACTGGAATGATCACCAACAGAAAAACTTCTTAGGAATGAAGCACCAATTGCCCCACGGTGGGCGCCAAACTGTTTTGGTCAAAAAATCTGATGAGGATAATGCAACCAAACTCTCTGTTACGGGGTATGATGCTTGAATTACTTTGTAGCAATGAGAATCACTATGAAAAATAAATAACAAGCGACACAAGGTTTATACGGGGAAAAATCCCTTGATCAAGAGTTGATCTCCGGCACAAAAAACCCCGGGTGATGGAAACTACCGATCACCAAGCTTAAATAAATCAGTAAACGTTTACAACTTCGGATAGTAACGAGCTAGGTACAAGGATCACGAGTGTGAAATGTGTTAAAGTGAGCGAAAACTGTTAAGTGTTTGCCGAAAGCTTTAAGAGTGCGATTGTATGAGAGTGTGTGTAGCTGAAAATGGCTAAGTGTTCTAATTACTAGCTCGTCACCCCTTTAAAAATAGAAGTTAACTACGCTAACAAACTATCCGACTTTTGTGCCAAGCTCCCACGTTCTCCACAACGTCCATTTCCAGTCAAACGTGTGTGAAATACCCGTGGAATATTCCATAGTAACGTTGCCAAGACCAAGTCAAGCTTGTTACTCCTGCAAAATAATACGAAACACAAACAAACAATCGTTAATATGAGGATCCTTAAGGTGATCCATGATCCTGATCCTGAAGCTCTTCTGAGGATCACTATCTGTCACAGAAGTAAGGATCATTAATTAGGATAACAAGTAAGGATCACTAATTGTTAGAAAATCCCTTAGTGATCCATTGTGACCTTGGTTACCCTATATAAATCACTAGTTAAACGTTCAAATCTCCTGCTACATGAAAATTGGCTATTGAACAAGTTAACTAGATTAGAAAATGAAGTAATAGAGTAAGGAGGAAGACTTAGCAGCCATTTAAGAGCTGATCCTGTCAGTGTGGATCCAAAACCCTTGCAAAGACATGCTTCTTTTAACCTTTCAGGAATGGGGTTAATCTCCATTCTTTTCCTGTATTGAGCTACATGCTCTTCTGGATTAGTTGTACCATCATAGAGCTTCATGTTTAGTCTTTGAAACCTCTTTGGTATCTCTGCATCACATATAGGTGGTGCAAAGCGTGACACTCTGTGACTCCCATCCGGGATCTCAGGAATGGGTTTAACCACTCCTGGGACACTGGATATCATATCCTTGAGTTTTTGCAACTCTCTTGCCATAGCTTGATTGATCCTTGGTTCCTGCACAAAGCCATGGTCAGTGTTATAAGATGTATTTTAAGTGTTACCTCCTGATTGATTCGAGGCTGGGATTCCGGATGTGAATCCAAACTGATGTGATTCTGGAATGATCGTGGGACCAGATGAGGCAATAGTCTGCATGGGGATGAAGTCTCCCACATGAATCTCTGAACTTCTGGGTTGTTGACTCCTTAAGGATCCTTGATCCTGAAAGTTGTTGGATCCAGTATACATCAAAGCTTAAGGTCTTGGAGGATACTCCAAGGATCCGGGAACCTGCGATGAGGATCCTTGAACCTGTGATGAGGATCCTGGATGCTGAGGGTAGGATCCATGAGCTGATTGAGTCCCCATGTATCCTCCCGAACTGGAGAAGGATCCTTGATGCTGGAAGGAGGATCCTTGAGGCTAAAGAGAGGATCCTTGAGGCTGAAGAGAGGATCCTGAAGGCTGGAAGTAGGATCCTTGAGCCTGTGTCATTGCCGATGATCCATAGTGCATACTTGATGATCCTCCATGGTATTGGACAACTGATGCCGTGGAATGCTCGGCGGTTGTGGCTGGAGTAGCGAAATTCAGTGATCTAGGCACCAATGGAGAGTGATCCTCCGTTGATCTCTTCAATTTATTGATTACATCAATCTCGTGAAGGATCCTGTAATTAGTTTTGTCCTGCTGCTGCATGTAATCCTTCATCTGCAAAAATAAAAGAATAAAGATCATTGTTAGTAGGACGAGAAGAAACAGCAGTAGTTGCTTTTGTGAAAACGGGGGTGTGTTTTTTCGCAGCATTCTCAGCATTCTTCTGGGATCCAGAAGGAACAGGAGGCAAAGGCTGTATCCTCATGATCAGATGGTTCCATCTGAATTTGCTGGAATCCAGATTAAGCATCCATAAAAGATAACAACTCATGACCCACTGTAGTATCTACCATGGAGTCAATGTGGGGTAATGGGAAAGGATCCTTGGGACATGCCTTATATAAATCAGTAAAGTCGACACATACCCTCCACTTTCCATTCTTCTTTTAAACAACAACCACATTGGCTAGCCACCTCGGATACTTTACCTTTCAAATCATACCTGCTCTGAGCAGTTTATCTACCTCCTCTTGGATGATGGCATTTCTTTCAGGTGCAAACTTTCTCCTTTTCTGATATATGGGTTTGAAGGGCCGGTCAATGCCAAGTTTATGAGTAATAATATCTTTAGTAATACCTATCATGTCCTCGTGCTTCCAAGCAAAGGTAGCTTTTCTCCTTTTTAAGAAGGATACCAAATCCTGTTCAATGGTTTCAAGGATCCCGGATCCTATAAAGACATTGGATTCAGGATCATGAGGATCCATCAGGATGTCTTTAACATCCTGTTCCTTTGCCTCCAGGACATCCCTTGGAGGATACTTTGATTGCTATGCTTCCCTAGGTCTTGAGGCTGGCTTCATTGATGAAGTGTAACAATTCTTGGCTTCTTGATGATCACTTTCTATCTTCACCACACCCCATGGAGTAGGGAGTTTAACACACTGATGATACGTAGATGGGACTGCTTTCATATCATGTATCCATGGCCTGCCAAGGATAACATTACAACCAGATAAGTAATCTATGACACAATTTTTGAAAAGAATTAACTCCCTCTATGTAAATAGGAAGTTTAATGTCCCCCAATGTGTTCTTGGTTTCTCCACTGAATCCCACAAGAACTGATGATCTTGGGATAATTTTTTATTCAGGGATGTTCATTTTCTTGAGGACATCGAGTTGGATAATGTTCACCGAGCTTCCCCCATCTATGAGAACCCTACAAACAAAATGGTTAGAAATAAACAATGTAATAACAAGACCATCGTGATGAGGATCCTGGATATCCACGTTGTCATCCTCATCAAAGGATATGACTTTATCATGTGTAAGGATGGAAGTTCGAATAGGCCTATCCCCATTCTCCATCTTTGTACCATCATAGAGCTTCATGTTTGGTGTTTGAAACCTCTTTGGTGTCTCTGCATCACATATAGGTGGTGCAAAGCGTGACACTCTGTGACTCCCATCCGGGATCTCAGGAATGGGTATAACCACTCCTGGGGCACTGGATATCATATCCTTGAGTTTTTGCAACTCTCTTTCCATAGCTTGATTGATCCCTGGTTCCTGCACAAAACCATGGTCAGTGTTAGAAGATGTATTTTAAGTGTTACCTCCTGATTCATTCGAGGCTGGGATTCCGGATGTGAATCCAAACTGATGTGATTCCGGAATGATCGTGGGACCAGATGACGCAATAGTCTGCATGGGGATGAAGTCTCCCACATGAATCTCTGAACTTCTGGGTTGTTGACTCCTTAAGGATCCTTGATCCTGAAAGATGTTAGATCCAGTCTACATCAGAGCTGAAGGTCTTGGAGGATACTCCATGGATCCGGGAACCTGCGATGAGGATCCTTGAACCTGTGATGAGGATCCTAGATGCTGAGGGTCGGATCCTTAAGCCGATAGAGTCCCCATGTATCCTCCCGAACTGGAGAAGGATCCTTGATGCTGGAAGGAGGATCCTTGAGGCTGAAGAGAGGATCCTGAAGGCTGGAAGTAGGATCCTTGAGCATGTGTCATTGCCGATGATCCATAGTGCATACTTGATGATTCTCCATGGTATTGGACACCTGATGTCGTGGAATGTTGGGCGGTTGTGGCTGGAGTATCGAAATTCAGTGATCTAGGCACCAATGGAGAGTGATCCTCCGTTGATCTCTTCAATTTCTTGATTTCATCAATCTCGCAAAGGATCCTGTCATTAGTTTTGTCCTGCTGCTGCACGTAATCCTTCATCTTCAAAATCAACGAATAAAGATCATTGTTAGTAGGACCAGAAGAAACAGCAGTAGTTGCTTTTGTGAAAACGAGGGTGTGTTTCTTTGCAACATTCTCAGCATTCTTATGGGATCCAGAAGGAACAGGAGGCAAAGGCTATATCCTCATGATCAGATGGTTCCATCTGAATTTGCTGGAATCCAGATTAAGCATCCATAAAAGATAACAACTCATGACCCGCTGTAGTATCTACCATGGAGTCAATGTGGGGTAATGGGAAAGGATCCTTGGGACATGCCTTATTTAAATCAGTAAAGTCGACACATACCCTCCACTTTCCATTCTTATTTTGAACAACAACCACATTGGCTAGCCACCTTGGATACTTTACCTCTCAAATCATACGGTTCTGAGTAGTTTATCTACCTCCCATTGGACGATGTCATTTCTTTCAGGTGCAAACTTTCTCCTTTTCTGATGTATGGGTTTGAAGGACCTGTCAATGCCAAGTTTATGAGTAATAATATCTTTAGAAATACTTGTCATGTCCTCGTGCTTCCAAGCAAAGGTAGCTTTTCTCCTTTTTAAGAAGGATACCAAATCTTGTTCAATGGTACAAGGATCCCGGATCCATCAGGATGTCTTTAACATCCTGTTCTCTCACCTCCAGGACATCCCTTGGAGGATACTCTGATTTCTATGCTTCCCTAGGTCTTGAGGCTGGCTTCATTGATGAAGTGTAACAATTATTGGCTTCTTGCTGATCACTTTCTATCTTCACCACACCCCATGGAGTAGGGAGTTTAACACACTGATGATACGTAGATGGGACTGCTTTCGTATCATGTATCCATGGCCTGCCAAGGATGACATTACAACAAAATAAGCAATCTATGACAAAAAAAATTTAAAAGAATTAACTCCCTCTATGTAAATAGGAAGTTTAATGTCCCCCAATATGTTCTTGGTTTCTCCACTAAATCGCACAAGAACTTATGATCTTGGGATAATTTCAGATTCAGGTATGTTCATTTTCTTGAGGACATCGAGTTGGATAATGTTCACTGAGGTTCCCCCATCTATGAGAATCCTGCGAACAAAATGGTTAGGAATAAACAATGTAATAACAAGACCATCATGATGAGGATCTTGGATATCCACACGGTCATCCTCATCAAAGGATATGACTTTATCCTGTGTAAGGATGGAAGTTCGAATAGGCCTATCCCCATTCTCCATCTTTGTCTCTTTCGCATGCCTTTTAGCTGCTGAAAAGGAAGTGCCACATATGTCTGATCCACCGGAGATGAAATTGATAATTTGGGCATCAGCTAGGGGAACAGGAGCCCTTTCTGGAATTTTTTCAGGATCCTGGATCCTTCACTTCTTTCTTCCAAATAGCTCATTCAAGTATCCTATGCTTAAGAGGTAACCAATCTCTTTCCTGATTGCTATACATTCATCCGTGAGATGACCAAAATCTTCATGATAGGCATACCATTTCGATTTGTCTTTGGTGGCAGCTGGCTTGTCATTCTTTCTAGGCCATCTAGCTTTATCACCTAGATTCTGCATAGCCAAGATTAGTTCACTATTATCAACAGCACAGCAATATTCAGAAATAGGAGGATAATCTTCATCATCTTCCTCTTGCTCCATAGCATGCACATTTTGATTGTAAGACTTGTTGTTTGACTTAGATTTGTTGTTCTTGAAATAGGATCCTTGCTTTTCTTGCTTTGAGGATCCTGACAGTCTTTCCTGGATCCCTTTATCATCCTCTAAACAGATGAACCTAAGTGCCCTGTTTCTTACTTCATTAAGGTTCCTGCAAGGGGTCATAACAAGATCATTATAGAATTGTGAATCCTTAAGTAAACTCATTTTAAAAGCCTGTACAGTTGTGGCAATATCCAGATTGGAAATCTCTAAGGATTCTTTACTGAATTTAGTTATGTAATCCCTTAGTGATTCATTGTGACCTTGGGTTACCCTATATAAATCACTAGTTAAACGTTCAAATCTCCTACTAAATGAAAATTGGCTATTGAACAAGTTAACTAGATTAGAAAATGAAGTAATAGAGTAAGGAGGAAGACTTAGCAGCCATTTAAGAGCTGATCCTGTTTTGGTAAAAAATCACACAAGGATAATGTAACCAAATCCGATTTTTGTGAGGTTAGATGCTTTGTTAATTGAATAAATGTATGAACAATAAATGAATGAAATGAATGATGTACATAAGGATTTATACGAGGAAAAAGCCCTTGATCAATGAATGATCTCTGGCATAAAAAACCTCGGGTGATGGAAACTACCGATCACCAACTATATTGAACAAATAAAGTTTACAACTTCAGATGATAACAAGCTTGGTACAATGATTGCTAGAGTGTTAGTGTGTGTGATCGCCAAGAGATTACAGAGAGTTCGAGCGTCGTGTGTATGTGTAACTAACTTGCTAAATAAAGCTTTTATCCCCTTTAAAATTAGTAAATATCTAAGTAACAAACTATCCGAATTTGGTGCTAGCTCCCCCACGAACACCACAACGGTCATGGAGCCATTGCACGTGCATAAATGTCAAGCATATTCCCCTGGAATCTTGGTATGACCAAGTGTGACACCTGGGCCACTGCGACCATCAAACAAATACCAAACCAATGAAATATTGTATTTTATACTTGGGATTTGTAAAAATATGTGCATCATTTGCACATATCAATTTTTGTTCAATTTCAAACTCTAAATCGCTTTCTGGAAGGTTATACGCGCACCAATGCGTAAATATAACCAGTTTAATGCAACAAACACTCCGGAATAGTGACATTGGCTTAACATACCTTAAATAACCTTTACATAACTTAGAAATAATTTTGGAAGGCTTTGGTATGGCAAAAACAAGTTAATTCGTCTACAGGGACTAAATTTGACAAACTGCGAAAGTATGCCAATCTGAACTGTAACAGACATTCCGGAACATGACCATAAGTTAAACATACCATAAATATCCTTCACATAGCTTAGAAATAGGCTTCGAGGGGTTCGGTGTGCAAAAAATAAACTTTATGCTCATTCAGGGACTAAAAGTGTAAAAAAGTGCACAAGTTTGCACTTTCGCGCATATCTTACGTTCTGAATACATCCGGAGATCCAAAAATTTATGTAAGCACTAAAATATTTTATTTTAGTGTTTGGCATAAGAAAAATCCATTCGTTGCGTCATTTGGATCGTTTTTCGCGCTTGTGCGCATTCCGTCATAATTAAGCGAACATCGTGTCCGTACAACCAAACGAACCAACATCCGTAATATTTTTGAGCATGTTTCATGTCCAAAATATTTAGGCATCATTTTAGGGCCTTAAAGTTGGCTTTACAGGCCTTGGAAGTGTCGGGAATGGCCTTAAACACGTGCAGGGACTGAAACAGTAAATTCTGAAACATGTTGCTGATCAGACAAGGCCAGGCGGCCCGCCTGAGCCTTTGTGAATCCTGAAGCGGGCCGCATGGCTCCTTCTAACCAGATTAAAAGTTTCTAACAGCCTGTTATTAGCTGTTTAGCACTTCCAATCCCAATTCCACATGTCAATTCCTTATGGTGAGTGGCAAATTAACCTACCATAACATTCCAACACATGTACGGGTGGGATTCGAGCACGGTTTCCATGAAACGATCTTAACGGTTACCCGAACACTATAAATACCCCATGCCCCCCATTGCTTAAACCACAAGAATCTGATCCTAGAAGCTCTAAGTTGAAACCATTGTTTCATACCTGAGCTACTTGGATCACGATTAGCATTCGGGGACCCTTCGTAAGTATTCTTTCGTTCTTTTATTGCTTTTCGAGTCTTTTCGAGTCTGAAAGTCAAACTTTGTTTGACTTTCTGCGTTGACCAGTTTATGGTCAATGCGAAGTTCGTTTGAACTTCGCAACGTGAGTGTAATCACGTTGGTTATAGTCCCTTGGGACTATGCCTACTGATTACCACGTTGTCTAGGGTCGTAGGGTAAGCGATCTAATAAATCGCTTATACCTTCGAACCCGACCCATTTGGTCGATCATTAAGATCCGACCAAATACATTAGGTGACCATAGTATATAGGGAATAACCTTCCGAGGTTATACCTTATGGTCACTTCGTTAAGTAGTTGTATGATAGGTAGTTTATATGCCTTAGGTAAATTACCAAAATACCCTTTTCATGTATAATTGGTAATTTAGCTTATGTAACCTAAACTTTTATACATAACTGATTATACAACATGATAAAACATGTATAGGCATATAATACTTGTCATAGGACTAGTTAGACGTCTCGAACGCGCTTTGCGCGCACGACGCGTTAAAGTAGCATAAGCTACCTTAATGGGTCGCGATGGGTCGAAAGCACTTAGGTTTGGTTTCATAGTAGTATGTAGGCTTTGTTAAACCATATTACATGAGTTCCCATACTCATTTGGTCTACAAGCCCTCATTCTATCCGATCTTCCGACTCAGACCCGGTATATTTATATGGTTTTAGACTGCCGATTGATTCCGTGCTCCCTCTAGCTTTGCTTGGTTGTTGTTCAAGACCTCTAAGCATTCTCAGGCGAGTACATTATTCCCCTATTTTACTGCTTTCAATTGTTTTGGGGTGACTCATATGTGCTAAATGTTTTCAAGGTTTTAACGATGGTATCAAAACGATTTTCGATGTTATAACGATGGTTTCAAAAAAGATTAAGACGATTTATACAAAACTAATAACGATTTCGATAATGTGAACGAACTTGTTGGTTGGGTTACATAACAAATGACATTCATTAGCAATGATCAAGCCGACCAGTATTAGGTTATGGTACCATAGGATCTGACAAATCCCGTTATCATACTGTACCCGTGGTTATGTGTGGGGGTGGTGGGTAGCGACTGAATCTGTAATTGTTAATTTACCCTTTGGTAAGGGTTTGTTAATGCGAAAACGAGAAGCAACGAGGGACGAGTCACGAAGGTTTGAATGTTATTAGCGAGACGACCATATAAGTAGTTTCACGACCTAAAACGAATTATACGATTTGGGTAAACGATTGGTTTTCACGCGATGTATTAACGAGGTAAACGATTTGGACGATGTAAACGATTTGTAAACGATTTGGACGATACGATGTTAAACGATTTGGGTGAACGAATTGATTTTTAGTTAGTGTTTAGATAACGAGACGGGTGTAATGTGATGAAAGCATGGTGGATACGCCGCTGGTACTTCCTATATATATATATAAGTGGTTTCATCATATTACATACCGTGGCGTTATTTAGTTCACTTGGGTAAACGATTTTTAAACGATGTCACACAAACGAGGTTTTCGATAGGATATAAACTATACGAGTTTTTAACGAGATTTATTAACAAGTTTTATTAACGATTTATTTCGAGATGTTTCACATTTGCTTTACTAAAACAAATGTTTTTGGGTTAAGAGTCATGGCTAACGAGGTTTTACAAACTATAACCCGCTTGATTTGAGTTGGTTAATTAAGTTGCAATATTATACTCTTTTCAAAACAAGGTTTTTAATAAAGTATTGCAACATCTAAACTAGCCATGAATTCGACACTCCTACAAAACCAATGTATTCGCCAGCATTTCTTTGCTGACCTCGTTTTCACATATGTTTCAGGTATTGTTGAATGATATCGATTGATAGGATGCATGCTCACATAGGACTGGACGAGGCCTTAGTGACTCAATAACAATGATAGACTATGTTTAAATTGTGTATTTAGATTTCCCGACGATGTAAATATTCAATGTTTAATAAAACGAAACACTTTTTGTATCCATGGTTATGAAACAATGATTCTGTTGCAACACGCCTCGATGTTTCCGCCGCGATTTGTTGATTTACGCGGTCGGGGTGTGACAGAAAAGTTGGTATCAGAGCCAATGGTTATAGGGAATTAGGTTATTAGTAATGCTTTGACCTAGTCTATAACCTTCTTAGGACCCTAACGCGAGTTTACTTGCGTTTAGTCATAAAACGATACCGTCACCTATCCTTAGGCGACGACCACAACAAGAACATAAATTTCAAAACCGCTTTGAAAACTAATCATCTGTTCTAGGATGATTGATTACTAGGTTTTGAACCCTCTGTTATAAGGTATTGAACCCCTTTGAATTTTCAAAAAAAAAAATCTCGTCAAGGTTTTGGGTTTTAAATAATGTGAACACGTGCAAACTGGAAGGGTGAATGCCTGTATTCTGGGTTTTCTGTCTAGGCAAGCACTTCGTATATATCTCATCAGACGCGAGACCAGTTGTGCTTACCTGGGAATTCTTGGGATGAGTGTTCACTTATAGGCGAGCATGTCTTTGCGATACATTATTTTTTACCTATTTACTTTGATTAATCGCCGGGGTTGTTTGTTGCTTTGTAGTAACAAACAAATGACCACTATCCTTGCTTTCATCAGATTTGTTCATCTCATTCTTTTCGTCTAATTCTCTCACTCGTTTCATTTCATGTTTCCTCTTTTAGACAATGCCTCCTCGACGCGATGCTCGAACCGATGCTCGGACTTTTACTATCGAAGAACTCGCAGCCATGGTCTCTCAGCAGGTGGCTGTTGTGCTTCCCGGGTTTGTAACCCAAGTCCACGAGATATACAACAACGGCAATAATAACAACAACAATAACGCACAGTGTAAATTCAAGGATTTCAATTCTGCGAAGCCGCTTAAGTTTTCTGGGTCGCAAGGGGCAACTGCGCTCCTACAGTGGTTTGAGAGTATCGAGAGCACATTCAGGCATGTGCAGTGTCAGGATGCGCGTAAGGTTGAATTTGCTTCGAGTGTGTTTGAAAAGCGAGCGCTTACTTGGTGGAATGGTGTTATGCGAGATAGGGGTGCCGAAGTGGCGTTGGCACAAACATGGGCAGAGCTTCGGGCTCTCATGATGAAGGAGTTTTGTCCCCGTCACGAGATTCGAGTTTTGGAACGAGAGTTTGATGACTTAAAGCAAGATGGGGCTGAACACCGTGCGTACACGGATCGTTTTGAAGAACTCAGTCTATTGTGTCCCACCATGGTTACCCCTTTGGAGAAAGCAATCGAGAGGTATATCGATGGTTTACCCGATTCTATTCTGGATATTTTGATCGGTGTTAATCCTACTACCCTTCGTCAAGCAATCGAGTTGTCAGCTACCCTGACTGAGTCTCAAGTCAGGAAGGGTAAACTCACCCGCAAGGGTGATAAAAAGAAGGCGACTGATTCTGGAAAGGACAAGAAAAAGGGTGAGGAAGGTGAGACTTCGAAGAAATCAAAGAAGCGGAAGGGTGCCCAAAATTTTGCTGTTACAGCACAGACTGCTCAGAACTTGCAAAACCCACCGGCACAGCCATCTGCAAAGAAGGCATATGCTGGTACCGCACGACATTGTGCCCATTGCAACGGTCATCACGTTGCACAACAAGATTGCAAGAAATGCACAACGTGTGGTAGACTTGGGCATTTGGCCAATGTTTTTCGTCTGGGACAAAATCAGGCTGCTCAGGTTCAAGCTCTGGTTCAAGGGAATGCTGCGAGATTCCCACTGGGTTCATGTTTCAACTGCGGAGAGATTGGTCACTTCCGCCACAACTGCCCAAGACTGGTGAATGCAAATGCTAACGCAAACCCGAATGCGAACGTCAACGTCAATGTGAATCCAGCACGTGGTCGAGTGTTTAACATCAATGAGGCAATCAACGATGCAGCGATGAATGATTAGTATTTTGTATTTCCTCTGGTTGTTATCTTGAAACATTTAAAGACAATGCGGTTGTTATATAAATAAAAATTTGTGGTTTTTATTTTCTTTAACTAATGCAATTGTATGAATGTTTGATCCAACCTTATGATGTCAACACAAAGACAACCTACTCATGTGGTTCTGTCATTTTTATGATCACTCGTGACCTCCCCAAGAACCTTAAACGATTGTTTCTTTTAAATCAAAAGCCCAAAGTTAATTACGAAAAGGATATGTTGCTTTTCTAGCACATGTCACCGAGGAGAAAGGCAAGAGCAAGAGTATTCAGGATATTCCGATTGTTCGGGATTATCCAGAGGTGTTTCCTGATGAACTGCCTGGTTTGCCTCCAGTTCGTCAAGTCGAGTTTCATTATTGACCTTGTACCCAATGCCAACCCGATTGCAAAAGCGCCTTATCGACTTGCACCATCTGAGATGCAAGAATTATCGAAGCAGCTTCAAGAGTTATCTGATAAAGGATTCATTCGACCAAGCTTTTCACCTTGGGGAGCTCCTGTCCTCTTCGTGAAAAAGAAAGATGGATCTTTTCGAATGTGTATCGATTATCGTGAGCTTGATAAGCTCACCATCAAGAATCGATATCCCCTACCTCGAATTAATGATCTCTTCAACCAGCTGCAGGGTGCTTCATGCTTTTCCAAGATCGATTTGCGTTCTGGGTATCATCAACTTCGTGTTCTCGAAGAAGATATTCCCAAAACGGCTTTCTGCACGAAGTATGGCCATTACGAGTTTATAGTCATGCCTTTTGGGTTGACAAATGCTCCAGCCATCTACATGGACTTAATAAATAGAGTCTGCAAGCCTTATTTGGATCAGTTCATCATTGTTGTTATTGATGACATCTTGATCTATTCATGTCCCGAGCCGATAACGATCAACACCTTCATTGACACTGGAACCCTTAAAGAAGGAACAAACTTTTCGCTAAATCCTCCAAGAGGAAATTTTGGCTTAAAGAAGTTCAGTTTTTGGGTCATGTAGTCAACAAGCAGGGTATTCATGTGGATCCATCCAAATTGCTGCAATTAAGGATTTGATTCCTAGTATGCTTTAAATACCCGTGTCCAAAGATAACAATTTTAAAGGTCAAATTAAAAAATTATGAGAGTATACGATTATGCGATTATGTGATATGTGTTTATGTGTTCTCCTCTATGTTTTTGTGTGATACGATTTTCAAATCCTCATAGAATCTTTCATATCTTCATATGAGGGATTCATAGTAGGATATTCAAAAGGTACTACCTTAAATCCTTATGGGCTTCTACGTGGTAGTTAAGACCCTTGGGTTATATAGTACCATTCTATGATTCGATGAGAGACCCTTGAGTGGTCTAGTTAAAGATTGATTCAAGACCTGGTTAAGAATGGCATGTGATGATACAGCTGAAAGGAACCTATGGTGGTCCAATCACACTCATCACAGGTTTGTTCATTTGGTTTTACCCTACACATTATAAAATAGACTGTGTGAACTGTGCAGGGAATTGTCTAATTATGGACGCGTACATAATTATGAAATTTAGTGCACAGAAACCCAGTAGGATTTATTATGTGTAAGAACCGATAGTGATAACAATAACAAAATGAGAACGATGTAATGGAGGTACGGTGGACGCACCAATGACGCTTCATATACTTGTATATAAGTGTCCCTCTTGCATTGAAAGCATAATGTTATTTAAAGTTACTAGAAGTTCAGAACCCTAACCAGTGTTGTTTTGTCTTTTCAACTTCATGTTTTCAAGCTCTCACAAGTTTCCTCTGATTAAATTTCGGGACGAAATTTCCTAAAGTAGGGGAGACTGTGACACCTGGGTCACTGTGACCATCAAACAAATACCAAACCAATGAAATATTGTATTTCATACTTGGGATTTGTAAAAATATGTGCATCATTTGCACATATCAATTTTTGTTCAATTTCAAACTCTAAATCGCTTTCTGGAAGGTTATACGCGCACCAATGCGTAAATATAAACAGTTTAATGCAACAAACACTCCGGAATAGTGACATTGGCTTAACATACCTTAAATAACCTTTACATAACTTATAAATAAGTTTTGAAGGCTTTGGTATGGCAAAAACAAGTTAATTCGTCTACAGGGACTAAATTTGACAAACTGCGAAAGTATGCCAATCTGAACTATAACAGACATTCCGGAACATGACCATAAGTTAAACATACCATAAATATCCTTCACATAGCTTAGAAATAGGCTTCGAGGGGTTCGGTGTGCAAAAAATAAACTTTATGCTCATTCAGGGACTAAAAGTGTAAAAAAGTGCACAAGTTTGCACTTTCGCGCATATCTTACGTTCTGAATACATCCGGACATCCAAAAATTTATGTAAGCACTAAAATATTTTATTTTAGTGTTTGGCATAAGAAAAATCCATTCGTTGCATCATTTGGATAGTTTTTCGCGCTTGTGCGCATTCCGTCGTAATTAAGCGAACATCGTGTTCGTACGACCAAACGAACCAACATCCGTAATATTTTTGAGCATGTTTCATGTCCACAATATTTAGGAATCATTTTAGGGCCTTAAAGTTGGCTTTACGGGCCTTGGAAGTGTCGGGAATGGCCTTAAACACGTGTAGGGACTGAAACTGTAAATTCTGAAACATGTTGCTGATCAGACAAGGCCAGGCGGCCCGCCTGAGCCTTTGTGAATCCTGAAGCGGGCCACATGGCTCCTTCTGACCAGATTAAATGTTTCTAACAGCCTGTTATCAGCTGTTTAGCACTTCCAATCCCAATTCCACATGTCAATTCCTTATGGTGAGTGGCAAATTAACCTACCATAACATTCCAACACATGTAAGGGTGGGATTCGAGCACGGTTTCCATGAAACGATCTTAACGGTTACCCGAACACTATAAATACCCCATGCCCCCCATTGCTTAAACCACAAGAATCTGATCCTAGAAGCTCTAAGTTGAAACCATTGTTTCATACCTGAGCTACTTGGATCACGATTAGCATTCGGGGACCCTTCGTAAGTATTCTTTCGTTCTTTTATTGCTTTTCGAGTCTTTTCGAGTCTGAAAGTCAAACTTTGTTTGACTTTCTGCGTTGACCAGTTTATGGTCAATGCGAAGTTCGTTTGAACTTCGCAACGTGAGTGTAATCACGTTGGTTATAGTCCCTTGGGACTATGCCTACTGATTACCACGTTGTCTAGGGTCGTAGGGTAAGCGATCTAATAAATCGCTTATACCTTCGAACCCGACCCATTTGGTCGATCATTAAGATCCGACCAAATACATTAGGTGACCATAGTATATAGGGAATAACCTTCCGAGGTTATACCTTATGGTCACTTCGTTAAGTAGTTGTATGATAGGTAGTTTATATGCCTTAGGTAAATTACCAAAATACCCTTTTCATGTATAATTGGTAATTTAGCTTATGTAACCTAAACTTTTATACATAACTGATTATACAACATGATAAAACATGTATAGGCATATAATACTTGTCATAGGACTAGTTAGACGTCTCGAACGCGCTTTGCGCGCACGACGCGTTAAAGTAGCATAAGCTACCTTAATGGGTCGCGATGGGTCGAAAGCACTTAGGTTTGGTTTCATAGTAGTATGTAGGCTTTGTTAAACCATATTACATGAGTTCCCATACTCATTTGGTCTACAAGCCCTCATTCTATCCGATCTTCCGACTCAGACCCGGTATATTTATATGGTTTTAGACTGCCGA
This sequence comes from Helianthus tuberosus, assembly GCA_030545235.1. Lineage (NCBI taxonomy): Eukaryota > Viridiplantae > Streptophyta > Magnoliopsida > Asterales > Asteraceae > Helianthus > Helianthus tuberosus. The sequence goes on from CM060375.1 coordinate 57,016,301, forward strand.
TTGATTCCGTGCTCCCTCTAGCTTTGCTTGGTTGTTGTTCAAGACCTCTAAGCATTCTCAGGCGAGTACATTATTCCCCTATTTTACTGCTTTCAATTGTTTTGGGGTGACTCATATGTGCTAAATGTTTTCAAGGTTTTAACGATGGTATCAAAACGATTTTCGATGTTATAACGATGGTTTCAAAAAAGATTAAGACGATTTATACAAAACTAATAACGATTTCGATAATGTGAACGAACTTGTTGGTTGGGTTACATAACAAATGACATTCATTAGCAATGATCAAGCCGACCAGTATTAGGTTATGGTACCATAGGATCTGACAAATCCCGTTATCATACTGCACCCGTGGTTATGTGTGGGGGTGGTGGGTAGCGACTGAATCTGTAATTATTAATTTACCCTTTGGTAAGGGTTTGTTAATGCGAAAACGAGAAGCAACGAGGGACGAGTCACGAAGGTTTGAATGTTATTAGCAAGATGACCATATAAGTAGTTTCACGACCTAAAACGAATTATACGATTTGGGTAAACGATTGGTTTTCACGCGATGTATTAACGAGGTAAACGATTTGGACGATGTAAACGATTTGGACGATACGATGTTAAACGATTTGGGTGAACGAATTGATTTTTAGTTAGTGTTTAGTTAACGAGACGGGTGTAATGTGATGAAAGCATGGTGGATACGCCGCTGGTACTTCCTCTATATATATAAGTGGTTTCATCATATTACATACCGTGGAGTTATTTATTTCACTTGGGTAAACGATTTTTAAACGATGTCACACAAACAAGGTTTTCGATAGGATATAAACTATACGAGTTTTTAACGAGATTTATTAACAAGTTTTATTAACGATTTATTTCGAGATGTTTCACATTTGCTTTACTAAAACAAATGTTTTTGGGTTAAGAGTCATGGCTAACGAGGTTTTACAAACTATAACCCGCTTGATTTGTGTTGGTTAATTAAGTTGCAATATTATACTCTTTTCAAAACAAGGTTTTTAATAAAGTATTGCAACATCTAAACTAGCCATGAATTCGACACTCCTACAAAACCAATGTATTCGCCAGCATTTCTTTGCTGACCTCGTTTCACATATGTTTCAGGTATTGTTGAATGATATCGATTGATAGGATGCATGCTCACATAGGACTGGACGAGGCCTTAGTGACTCAATAACAATGATAGACTATGTTTAAATTGTGTATTTAGATTTCCCGACGATGTAAATATTCAATGTTTAATAAAACGAAACACTTTTTGTATCCATGGTTATGAAACAATGATTCTGTTGCAACACGCCTCGATGTTTCCGCCGCGATTTGTTGATTTACGCGGTCGGGGTGTGACAACAAGTCTCATTCGAATACACCTGCAAAACAAGTTTAAAAACAATGGAAACAATTGTTAGTTTAGAATAATAATGGGAATCCTGGATCCTTATCCTTCCTGTATCATCTCCTGAGGATCCTCGATCCATACTAAACTGAGGATCCACGATCCAGGCTACACTTGAGGATCCGTGATCCACATGCTATAAAATTCTATCCCTAACAACAATCTTGTTGCTCTTTCTGATAACATTCATACAAAAGAAAACTAGAGCATGATAAATGGGATAAGTCAAATATAATGTCTCTTATGATAACCAAGAACTCATTTAAATAGATGTTATCACTGTAGTTATTCGAGATTCAGTTTTTCCTAAGAATAATCTGTTTCTTTGGAATAATCCAAAACACTCCTAACATGCATGCATTCATTCTAAATTCTAACTATAAAAGTTAAATGGCATCCGTGAACACATCATAATGTACAATAGCATGACCCATAAAATTAAGGACTTACACATGGAAATAAGTACACTTTTCTACTGCATTACATACTTACTTTTCCACTAGTACAATTTGATGCCTTAAAAATCAACTATAACACAAAATGAGTGTATTGATTTGCAACACATGTACAAGAAAAGGTACGCCCGAAATTGGAAAATTAGATGATATTCACCTCATCACCACAAAACATAAAAATGAGATAGTTCTAAGGTCCATAAGCAAAATACAAGTACAACTTCCAGCTCTAAGTTTTCCAAGGAGAAATCTCATTGCAGAAATATGCCATTAGACTTGGCATTAGCATAACAAGACAATCTATAACTCAAAGGAACAACAGGCTAAGATAAGTAGTCACATATTTAATGATATTAAAGTCTATTAATGTTATATTCCAATTTTCACATGGTAGGTTGAGTTTAGTTCTATACGTTTCCTTACTAGAAATAAACAAATAACTAACATGAGATTCAGTGACAAATTTAAATATTATGACTGTAAGAACCATAATACATTGTTTTCTAGTTGGTCGTTATGGTACCTTAAATATTCTGAAAATCACTTAGAATTATGTATCAATACTAAAGCTAAACTTTTGATAGTTGTGAGGTTTACATGTTCAAAGCAAAGTCACTCTTTCCTTAAACTCAAATATTATTTATTATCAACATCTAGATAGAAACCTTTAGAAGATGAAACTAGATAATACTATACACTTTCACAACCTTTTGTTAACATGCAAATGAGAATTTAACAAAAGTACGAGACCTATAAATTTCAGCCATTATAACCAAATTTCATGAAAATCATGACAAGGTTGATGAGGATGATATTTTTCATCTAATCTCATTCTTAGTGGTTTTAAATCATGTGTTAGATGCCCTAAAATTCATCCCAAACCATAATATATCTCCAAAACTTCAAGTCAAGAAGTTAAACGCACGTCTGGTATGCGCTTATTTCTGTCACCACGTCGGCGACATGAAATGCCGGTGGTGGCGACGCAGTTATGTGATCTACACACAGTTAGTCTGTCTACGCGGTTCACCATCGGAGATGGCCCAAGGCCACGTGGTCAACGTAACTAGCCGGTTTCCTTGTCTGTTTTCTTCGTTTCTCATGCCTGGTTGGTCCTAGCCTCATCCCAATGTCCCGTAAAGCTTCCCAAATGTTTCTTAAACTTCGTTAGACCTGCAAAACACAAATCATATCAATGTAGATCATTTGAAACTCAAATTCGCGTAAAACACAAACTTTAATATGTATACCACCAGGCAATCGACCATGTATCATATAACTCTAAGTACAATCCCAACTGCGACAATCTACTCCATGGGCCTCGTTGGAGATTAACCCATGGTCCACGCTTCAACAAAGTTGAACATTTCCATGAATTCTATGCTACCTTTCTTCCTCTATTTAAACGGTTATATCAGAAGAATCGTAACTAAGTGAAGCTTTATGACTCGCATGTTGATTCGAGTGTTAATGCCTTATCCACTAATCAAGAGATCACTAGAGAATGAAGAAACATGTCTAAGGAAGTAGGAAAATTTATTGAGGAGAAAAAAGCTTTTGTTGAGGTATGTGACAAGTTCAACTCTGAAAGCAAGGGTTTGCATTAGAGGGTTGCAGAAGCAGAGAAGAAGTTCGAAAATGCGTAAGCATTGAACACATAACAGATGAAGGAGTGTCTAAATCTTTCCAAAAGTCTTACCATGATTTGAAGACTACAAGTGATGAGGTTGTGAAGCTCATGGGAGAATGTGACATCCATGAATACGAAGCTAAGAGGTTGGGTAGCATTGTGGAAGAAAAGAATTCCAAGTTGGTTGAATTGAAATCACTTTTTGAGGAGCTAGAGATGCAAGCGAAGGCTAAAGAAGATCAGATCTCCAGACTATAGACAGAAGGTACCGACTCTGCTAACTGTGTTGTTGAGTTGAAGGAGCAGGTTGAGAAACTGAATGAACAAGCTGTGGTGACTGACGATGCGGTGGACACACTGACTGTTGTATGCGAGTGGCTTATCGATCGTGGCGTTCCCTTGGTTAGTATTTTTTTCCTGCTTATGTTAATGTCTGGTAACAACCTATATGATGCGCACAACTTTTGTATTGTAGTTAGCTGATGCAATCCTAGCCTCTGATGCATTGACAACCTATATGGTGGAGCTTGCCCAATCTGCATATGTCAATGGTCGCCGGACAGGTTTGCTGAAGGAAAAACCTTTGTGTGAAATCCCGGATCACGCCTTTGAACTTTAATTGCAGGACTGCAGTACCCTTTTCAAAGAGAAATGTCAAGAGTTTGACAACCTTGATTTTGGGATCCTTAAGACCATCAAAAACCTGTCGAAGAAGGGAGTCGCCATGGATACTCTTTGTGTGGTGCTCGAGGATGCAGACGCTGCTGGTGGAGATGGGTAGATACCGGTGGAGTGAGTGGCAGCGGTGTAGGTGGGAATGCTGATGATCCCAAGTGACCCTACAACAAACCGACTTACATGCTGTGAAAAGGAAATGCCCTTGTAACAATTTGTATTCAAACAAGTTTCATGGTTGTTTTAAACAAGTCCCACACCAAGCCTGCATGCTGGGTAATCACACCTATGATTGTAAAGACAAGTCCCCTGACCCTTCTTCATCTGTTGGTTGGGATAAAGGTGTTCAGAAAACAATGCCTTCTTCCCCGTAATCTCTGTTAATTATGGGGATGTAAACAAGTCTTGCCCCTTCATTGTGATGAAGGGCTAAAATTTTGATTTTCCGACTTAGTAGTTGTGCTTGCTTTTGATAACTTGCTAATATAACTGGATGCTTTTGTGTATAACTGTTGCGACTATAATATTTGCGTGTGTCTTGTGCTTTGGCTTTTTCTATTGCAAGTATCACGAATAAGACTTGATGTTTGTTTTGGGTGTGTAAAGATATGTAGCTGGTGCCTGGCGTTTGACACATGCCTTGGAGTTTCATTTTTCCAAGTCATTTTTGTGTATATTCTAAAGTACAACATGCATTTATAGTATAGTTTTCATACTATAAGTAGTAAAACAGATGTAAAGAAAAATTGTATCAATTAGATAAGTTGCGCAAAATGCCTTAATTACAAATATGGTTGTTCCTTTACATGTAACACTTCCTTAATAATGTTGCATTCCAAGTGCATGAAATGGTTGTACTGTCTATTCATCGATGCTTGTATGCAATGTTATAAAGTCCGATTTTTATACAGTATCAAATTTGGCTTGGAAACGGATTAACCAGGTGTATAGGTGGTTCAACCGGTACAACATGCCAGTTTGAATCGGTTTTTAAAACATTTCTTATATGCGCCTTTTCCGAGGAAATCTTGGATGATATAAGTTCCTTCTCATTTGGGGGCTAACTTGCCCGGGCGTTTTGTGTTTGATGCCTCATTGTCACGGAAGACGTAGTCTCCCACGTTAAAGCTGCAGATGTGCACCCGAGTATTGTAATATTTTCTAGCTTGGTCTTGTATCTGTCTTCGTTTATGGCCGCATTTTCACGCCTTTCTTTCAGACGATCTAAGTGTAGACGTCATTTGGCCTCTTTGCAGATTAAATGATGTGAAGCATTCTTGGTCAAGGGAGCCCTATTTCAGCTGGAATTACTGCCTCAGACCCATAAGACATACTGAAGGGTGTTTCCCCATTGCTTGTCTTGGGCGTTATGCGGTGAGCCCATAGGATTTTGGTTAACTCATCGACCCACCGCCTTCTCTGTGTTCCAAGCTTTGCCTTAATTCCATCCACAACGCTTCGGTTGATACGTTCAACCAGGCCATTCACTTGTGGGTGTGCCACAGACATGAAAATATGCTCAATATGTAGGTTAGCCAACGATTTCTGGAGGTTTTCGTAAGTGAAGTTGATGCCATTTTCTGTGATGATGCTCATTGGAAGTCTGAACTGGCGGATTATGTGCTTCCAAATGAATTTTCTGACCACAACGGTCGTTGTGGAGGCTAGTGTTTTTGCCTCGACCCACTTCATAAAGTAGTCGACAACCACAATGATGTATTTAATGGCACCAGGTGCGTCTAGGAATGGCCCGACGAGATCGACATTATCACACCCTCAAAATCCACATGCAAATTTTTACCACAAGGCGTGCAACTGAGCAGGATCAAGCCACTAATCATGTTGAACAATTATTAAAGTTATTAAAATTCATCACAATCAACACAATTAGTGATTAGGTTTTAAATGTCCAAAACACGGTTCAAGTCTACAGTAGAAGCAATATGTAAAAATGCAGACATTATTTAAAAACCACATTAATAAAATTAAAACAAAAAGGTTATTGCAGCCACGACACTCCAAGTGTTGCAAGCTCTCTTGATGTACCTAACGACCTACAATGCATGCATAAGCGTATCAATCAAAGGTTGACGAGTTCACAGTTTCAGTTTTTAAATACATTAGTTTATTAAAACATGTCAGGGGTAGCTAACCCACGGTTAAACTACTAAATTGTGTAGTATTGAATACTTGATTGTAGTAAGTTCGTGTGCCCCGTATCAATGTATATCATCATTGATATGAGGTCAAGGTCAATAGTTCACGCCCAGCTCCCAGTACGGTGTGAGGTTTGTCGAACCTAATAGTGCTATCAACTAATACCCTGTTTTCCAAACCCGACAACTAACCAGTATAATGTGTAGGGACTTTTCAGATAGAATTCGTTTAGTACGCTAAAGACATGAAATGTAAACTACAGTATTTAATTAGCAGTATTCCAATCCAGGAATATAAGATGGTCCCAAATCCAGGGATAGTGTAGTTCCTAATACCCGGGAATGCATGCTTTTAGTAAATATGTGAACTCACCTTAGATTAGCTTGGCAGATTAAGGGTATGCAAGCTAGGATGGTCAACCACGTCCTATTATGGTTACCAAAAATATTAGGGGATGTTTAGGTAATTCACGCAAGTCCTACACGTATCTAGCAAATAACACGCGTATCAAGTTGTCACAGATATATTACAGTGTGGTTTTCATGCACATGTTTATAATATAACATAAGACATGACATACTCTATTTATACAATCACTAAGCAAGTGCGAACACCAAAACTAGGAAGTTCGACTCTTATAAGCTTTATAAATCATGCATAGCAAAATCACTTAAATTTGGCTGTTTTAGAAAGCTCATTTACGATACTTACAATGTTGTAAAAAATATGATCTTTTTATGGGACGTACCCCTCGGTGTGATTATCCTTTTGTTAAATGTTTGAGGCCTAACTCTTTATCGAAAAACCTAGAAAAATCTTTTACCATGTAGTGGTCAGATTCGTCACTTTCCGGCTGTAGGCTACGAAAAAATTTATTTAAAAATCCTCAATTACCCGATTGGTAGCTCTGGTTGCTGCAGTAACCTGGATGGCTTTTCGTATTCTATCTTGACCCTAGCACAGGTTAAGCACTTACTCACGTGGCTATCTTAGTTTTCATATTCGGCCACCAGTATAGGGTCTTTAAGTCGTGATACATAGCTCTGGTTGCTACAGTAACCCGGATGGCTTTTGGTATTCTATCTTGACCCTAGCACAGGTCAAGCACTTGCTGACGTGGCTATCTTAGCTTTCATATTCAGCCACCAGTATAGGGTCTTTAAGTCATGATACATTTTATCAGAACCAAGGTGAACAGAGTAGCGAGATTTACGAGCTTCATTCATAACGAGATCCCTCAAATTTCCGTGTAGTGGAACCCATATTTGCTCTATGAAATAGCGAATACCATCCGATTTGGTTTCAAGTTACTTTTCCATGCTCTGCATGGACTCAGCTTGAAGGTTTTCCTTCTTCAATGCTTCGGTTTGTGTAGCACGGATCTGATCAGGAAGGTTAGAATGAATGGTAAGTTGGAAAGCTCGAAATCGCTTGGGTCTGGTTTCTTTTCGACTGAGGGCATCGGCTACCACATTATCCTTACCCTAATGGTACTTGATCGCACAGTCGTAGTCATTCAGGAGTTCAACCCAACGATGTTGCCGCATGTTGACCTCCTTTTGGTTGAGAATATGATGAAGACTCTTATGGTCGGTGTAGATCGTACACTTAGTACCATATAAGTAGTGTCTCCAGATTTTGAGCGCAAAAACTACAGCTCCCTATTCCAAATCATGGGTAGTGTAGTTCTTTTCGTGAACCTTGAGCTGACGAGAAACGTAGGCGATTACTTTCTCACGTTGCATCAGAACACAACCGAGACCTTGGATGGTTGCGTCACAATACACGACAAAATCGTCGGTACCTTCTAGTAAGGATAAGATAGGTGCAGTGCAGAGATTATGTTTTAACAACTGGAAAGCAGACTCATGGGCATCATCCCACCTGTAAGTGGTACCCTTCTGCGTAAAAGTAGTGAGAGGTTGGGCAATCTTGGAGAATCCCTTGATGAATCTACGATAATAACCTGCCAGGCCAAGGAATTGGTGGATTTTGGTTGGAGTTTTAGGCGTAGGCCAATTTTGAATGGATTCGATTTTGGCTGGGTCGACATGTATTCCAGCTTCATTAACTACATGCCCAAAGAAATGCACTTCCCAAATCCAAAAGTCACACTTCGATAGCTTTGCATAAAGCTACTCGTACCTCAGAAGCTCTAAGATAAGTCGTACATGCTCTGCGTGCTCCTCCTTAGTCTTAGAGTAGATCAGGATATCGTATATAAAGACGATGACAAGCTTATCAAGATAGGATTTACAAACACAGTTTATAAGATCCATGAAAACTACAGGTACATTGGTTAACCCGAACGGCATGATAAGAAACTTATAATGGCCATACCGATTCCTAAAGGCAGTCTTTGAGATATCTTCATCTCGGACTGCCAACTGATGATAGCCCTATCTCAGATCGATTTTGGATTAGTAACTGGACCCTTGTAGCTGGTCAAACAGGTCATCAATACGCAGAAGAGGATAACGATTCTTAACGGTCACTTTGTTCAGCTCCCGGTAATTAATACGAAATGTCCCGTTTTTCTTCTTAACAAACAGAATGGGGGCTCCCCAGGGTGATGAGCTGGGTCGGATAAAGCCTTTATCCAACAGCTCCAGCAATTGAGTAGACAACTCTTGCAGTTCAGTTGGCGTAAGCATATACGGTGCACGAGCTATAGGCGCTGCTCTAGGTGCTAGATCAATCTGGAATTTGACTTGCCTGTGAGGTGGAAGACCAGGCAACTCTTCGAGAAAACATCCATATCATGTTTGTACCTTTGCACAAATCTTTATACTATCTCAAGCAAGCACTGATTGCATGGCTTCATTTCCAGTTAGATGCATTATACAAAATCGGTTTTCAAGGCTCCAAAACGGATCCATCTCTGCCACCTGCAAACGAATCAAGTTTCTTCTCTACATTCTCGTTTATGTTGATGATATTATCGTCATGTAAGGTCATCTAGGCCTCTCAAACACGGATCTTTCACTCGAACACACGTGTGCGGTGTGCGGAAACCACCATGCACACACACCGCGTAGGTAAAGAACAAGAAGGAGTAGAATATCGAGATGAACACAATCTGATAATACAGACATTATTCTCATATATGCAGCCAACACACAGTAGCACCCACAGTAGGAAATAGGGTTTCTCTCTCTAGGTTTCTTGCACAAGAATGTTTCCCAAAAAGACTACTGATCATTGCATTAACATATATATATATATACACACATATATATACAATGTTCAAAATCCAAAATACATTAATTCCGGATTATCTACTAACAAACTCGGACAAAACTAATGAATATATCATACCGAGTTTAACTAAGACAAACTCTGAACATTCCAAGACTGACAAACTCGAAATGTTACAAGACTCACAAACTCGTAATGTTCATCATATACATAAACTCGAAATGAACAACTAGATAACTATTACAAGTTTACAATAACGACCCCTAAACTCTTCAACATGGCAAATTCAGCACTTCATCACCAATCAGTACATTTACACGTGATGGTAATGACACTACAACTGTTAATCATTTCATACAATTACTTAGTTAAGCCTTTGTTGTCAAAGACCTTGGTAATCTTAATTATTATCATGGGATTAAATTGGTTCCCCAAGTAAAAAGCATTTTTCTATCGCAAAAGAAATACATCTTGGATATTCTACATCATAATGCCTTCACTGACTATAAATTGGTACCCTCTCTAATAAGTTTGCCAAAACAATTGTTTCTTGGAGATGGTCCACTATTATCCAGTTTAGTAAAATACCGCCAGTTAGTTGGGCCCTTCCATACGTCACTTCGTCTCGATATGACATCACTTTTGTCGTTAACAAGATCTGCCAATACATGTATGCCCCCGCTGAAAATCACTAGTTTGTTGCCAAACACATTCTTCATTTTCATCTAATAGGCACAACTGATCATCGCATGCTCATTTGATACAACTCCAATTCTCACCTACAAGTATTCATTGATGCTCACTGGTGGGGCTCTTCCACCCTACGATCCTTTATAGATGTTGACTGGGCTGGTTGTCTGTCACGGCCCCCGACCCGGTTTGACCCGTTTCAGGAGCCGCGGGACAGAAAATCCCGTGGTATTTATTTAATTAAATTGACAGCGGAAGACTTTATCGGGATCTTTTTAAAACTGCAATTTCCCGATTAATTTATTTCACAATTCGGGATAAATCCCGGTAGTTTACAATCGTATGATTTCACTGAGAAATCTTTATTTTACAAAACATGTTTCTTTATTTTATATTGAGCCACTTCCTTAAGCTTGTAGTGCTTCGCGGCACTTTTCCTGGATCACAACAGATCACCTGAAACATGTTTGAAAAAGTTTTGTCAGCGGGAAATACTGGTGAATCATTCTTTTTACTAAAACGACACGTTTGTTATAATTTACAGTATTAAGAGCGATTACAATGTTTCCATATATCAACCAACTACCCACAGTATTTGTCACTCGAACATCCATTGGTAACCTCAGAGTCCAATGGTGTCTGTGACTATGGTCATATCACCCCTTGGCTAACTCGTTGTCCAATGGTGAAGGTTATCAAGTAATGTACACAAAACCCCACATACTGGCTATAATTTGGTGATTACAAAGACTTAATCCCTGTAATTATAACTTTGAAAATAAACATGCTTTTGAAATTAAATTTGATAAAAAGATAATGACTCACATTGCAGATTTATATGAGCAGAGCTTAGCCTACTAATTAGCCTTTTAACCTAAATTTAATAACATGCACACGAACTCGGTTAGTAACTAATACAGCATTTACGATAACTCACGAGATTAAACCTTCACAACGAATGACAAAGTGCGATACTTAAACATCCATCGTATTCACGCCGAATGACAAAGCATAAACCCTAATGTGGGCAGCACTTAAACATCCATTGGATAGTTTAATCGATTGGACATTGAATCGTAGTAGCGATCGAGTTAATACCCGATATCGGAGCAGCACCTCGCTAATATTGAAAGTAATTTCGACTTCAGAGTACTAATACTTCGTTTTTAAAATTTTGTTTCGACACCAACAGACTGTGCATGCAACAAGCTATTTATAGCTGATTTTTAACTCTGTCGCGGCCCGCGTAAACCACCCCATATATCTTACGCGGCCCGCGTGGCCACCTAGTCTACGAGTAGGGTTGATTGGTCATCAGTAGGTTAGCCAGCTGGACACCACATGGATCCGGAACACTTATCCGGTCAAACAAGTCTTGACGTGGCTCGCGTAAGACTATGCTTGTCTTTTACGCGGCCCGCCTGGGAACCAGAATTTTGTTTTTCTTGATTTTAAATATGGTTTAGGGTTTCTGGGGTCCGTGTTTTTACTTACGAGTATTTTTAGGACAAATTTTGAGAGTTCTTACATTCTCCCCACCTTATTTAGAATCTCGTCCTCGAGATTCATCGGAATAAGTGAGGATACTTTTGCTTCATCTCTGATTCCAGCTCCCAAGTGTATTCGGGTCCTCTCTTTGAATCCCACTTGACCTTGACAAGTACTAACCGTTTGTGTTTTAGAAATTTCACCTTTCTGTCTTCTATCTGGAGAGGTTTCTCAACAAATTTTAACTTTTCGTTTACCTCTATATCTTGGAGAGGTACTACCAAAGATTCGTCTGATAGGCATTTCTTAAGGTTGGATACATAAAATACATCATGTACTCCTGCCAATTCTTCTGGTAGTCGTAAACGATAAGCAACTGGTCTTATACGTTGGATCACTGAAAATGGTCCTACGTATCTTGGACTTAACTTTCCTTTCTTACCGAATCGAACTACTCCTTTTCCAAGGAGTAACTTTTAATAATACTTTGTCTCCAACTTGAAACTCGAGTGGTTTGCGTCGATTGTCGGCATAACTCTTCTGGCGATCTCAAGTCGTCTTCAGTCTTTCCTTGATTTGTATGATCTTGTCGGTAGTTTCTTGCACAATCTCCGGACCTGATAATTGACTCTCTCCTATTTCTGCCCAACAAACTGGAGTTCTACACTTTCTTCCATATAGTGCCTCGAATGGGGCAGTTTCAATGCTTGCATGATAACTATTGTTATAGGAGAATTGAATTTAGGGTAAATGATCATCCCAATTTCCACCAAAATCGATTACACATGCTCGGAGCATGTCTTCAAGAGTTTGGATTGTCCTTTCACTTTGTCCGTCTGTCTGAGGATGATATGTCGTACTTAAATTTAGTCGAGTTCCCATTGCTTCTTGGAAACTTTTCCAAAAATGGGAAGTGAAACGACTATCCCTATCTGAAACAATGGAGAGTGGAACTCCATGTAAGGATACTACTTCATCTACATACAACTTTGCCAACCTTTCCATACTAAAGGTTTCTTTCATAGGTAGAAAGTGAGCTGATTTGGTTAATCGATCCACAATTACCCAAATCGCGTCATTTCGTTTTCTGGTTTTGGGTAACTTAGTAACAAAATCCACTGTTATGAGTTCCCATTTCCATACAGGCAATTCTAATTGTTGTAGTAGACCTGAAGGTTTCTGGTGTTCTGCCTTAACTTGTGAACAAGTAAGAAACTTAGAAACATATCGAGCTATATCCTTTTTCATTCCTGTCCACCAAAAGTTATTTCTTAAATCTTGATACATTTTATTGTTTCCAGGGTGCATGGTATACCTAGATTTATGGGCTTCTTCTAAAATCTTATTTCTTAATTCTCCTTGTTTAGGTACCCAAATTATTCTTTTATGGAATCTCCAAATTCCATCAGCTCCTTGTTCTAATTCTTTGATTCGTCCTTTCATTCCTTCAGCATCATCTTTGATTGTTGTTTCTTGGAATTGCTTTAGTTGTTCCCTTAAATCTAACTGTAGATTTAATCTAAGAGCACGACCCCGTCGTTGTTTCTCATGGTACTTATGACTTAAGGCATCTGCAACTACATTTGCCTTTCCTTCGTGATACTGAATATCACAGTCGTAGTCACTTAGGATTTCCATCCATCTCCTTTGCCTCATGTTTAACTCTTTTTGCCCGAATACATATCTTAAACTTTTGTGATCCGTATAGACAGTAAACATACTTCCATACAGATAATGTCTCCAAATTTTAAGGGCAAAAATTATGGCGCCTAACTCTAAGTCATGAGTTGTATAGTTTTCTTCGTGCTTTGTCAATTGCCTTGAAGCATACACAATTACCTTCTTGCGTTGCATAAGCACACATCCTAATCCTAGTTTTGAAGCATCACAATATACTTCAAAATCTTCTATTCCTTCCGGTAAGGCTAGGATTGGAGCATTTGTTAATTTCTGTTTCAAGATCCTAAAGGCTTCTTCTTGTTTAGGTCCCCATTCAAACTTAACTGCTTTACAGGTTAGCTTAGTTAATGGTACAGCTATCTTGGAAAAATCCTTAATAAACCGTCTATAGTATCCGGCTAAACCTATAAAACTTCTAATTTCCATTGCGGATTGTGGAACCTTCCATTTGGTAATTGCCTCTATCTTAGCAGGATCTACATGAATACCTTCGTGATTTACCATGTGTCCTAAAAATTGCACTTCCTGTAGCCAAAATTCACACTTCGGAATTTTGCATAAAGTTTTTCTTTTCTTAACAAAGTTAAGAGTGCATGCAAGTGCTGACAATGCTCGTCTTGACTTTTGGAATAAATAAGTATATCGTCAATAAAAACAATTACAAATTTATCCAAGTACGATTTACAGATTCTATTCATCATGTCCATGAATGCGGCAGGTGCATTCGTTAATCCGAAGGGCATGACTGTAAACTCGTAATGACCATACCTAGTTCTGAAAGCAGTTTTAGGTATGTCTTCTTCTTGTACCTTCAATTGATGGTATCCGGAGCGTAAGTCGATCTTAGAAAAGTATCTAGCTCCTTGAAGTTGATCAAAAAGATCATCAATCCTAGGTAATGGGTATCGATTCTTAATTGTAACCTTATTCAATTCTCTATAATCAATACACATTCTCATCGAACCATCCTTCTTCTTCACAAACAACATTGGTGCTCCCCACGGGGATGAACTAGGTTGTATGAAACCTTTACTTAGTAATTCATCTAATTGCTTTTTCAGTTCTAACATTTCTGTGGGTGCTAACCGATAAGGTGCCTTGGCTATCGGTGTAGTTCCGGGAATTAGATGAATTCTAAATTCTACTTCCCTGTCTGGTGGTAATCATGGTAACTCTTCTGGGAATACATCTGGGTATTCTGAGACTACAGGAATCTCCTTAAGTTCTTTTCCCTTATTACTAATGATTACTGAAATCATATATACTATTCCTTGCTTTCGTTCATAACTAGAAACTTTCATTACTGATATGAACTTCATGGGTATACGTGGTTTATCTCCTGTAATTACTATCACTTCTCCGATAGGTGCCCGAATTTCTATAGAGTTTCTATCACAAAGGATTCGAGCATGGTTGGCTACTAACCAATCCATTCCTAACACAACATCGAACCCAGCTAGATTCATTGGTAATAGGTTTGCATGAAATTTATGACCTGAAAGTTCTATATTTTCTTTTTGCAAAACCTTATCTATTTTAATAAAATTCCCATCTGCTGTTTCGACTGTAAAAATCTGCCTAAGGTTGGTTAAAGGTAAGTTAAGAGCTTGGCAGAATGAAGTAATTATGAAACTTTGGTTTGCACCAGAGTCAAATAATACTTTTGCATACACGTTGTGAACTAGGAACGTACCATCTATCACATCAGGAATTAGCTCGGCTTCCTGAGTAGTTAACTGGAAGGCTCGAACATTCTTCTTGGTAGCTCCGTCAGCTGGCTTGGCTTTGTTGTCTGCTGGTTTAACCAATTTAGGGCATTCTGGTTTAAAATGTCCCATACAGTTAAAGCAGATCCTTGTTTTCTTTCTACAGTCTTCTTCGCGATGTCCTACAACTTTGCAAAAGTTGCAGGTTACATTACATCTTCCATAATGTTTCTTTTTGCAATTCCTGCAGAACGGCGGAGTTGAAGATTGTCATGTTCCTCTTCTCTTGAAGTTGCTATTATTACCCGTACGAAATCCTTGGGTAATTTTCTGAGCCAGTTCCTTTTTCCTGTTTTCATCTCTTGTGCATACCAGTTCGTCAGTTAGGGTGTTAGCTAATTCTACCGCATCATCAATAGTACGAGGTCTCACAGCTTTAATGATATTATGGATTTCGCTAATTAATCCCCAAATATAGCGAGAAATGAGTACCGGTTCTGGCGAAGCCAGTGTTGGTACTACTCTCGCATACTCAAAGAATGTCGAAGTATATCCTCGACAATCTACACCCACCATCTGATGATTTAGGAACTTATTTGCCATTTGATCTTTTTCATATTCGGGACAGAATTTTCTTTCTACAAGACTCTTAAATTCTTCCCAGTTCATGGCATAGGCCATATTTCTTCCTTTGGCTTGAAGTACTGTATTCCACCATTCTAGCACCCCTTCTTTGAAAAGATTTGACGCATACATTACCTTGTCATCTTTGGCACATTTACTTATTGTAATCACTGCCTCGGTTTTCTCTAACCAACGCAGTGCTGCAGTCGCTCCTTCATTGCCTGCAAATTCAGCGGGTTTACAAGCAAGAAATTCTTTGTAGGTGCAACCAGGCGTTGCAGCTTTCATTTTCTTAGGGAGCGGAGCCTGCCGTGGTTCATTGTCGGGATTAGTATGGTTACCGCCTCCGTTTACGCTATTACTGAAGTTATCTTCATAAATACGTTTGCTAGGAATGATTTGTTGAGGTTCAACAGGTTTCTAGGCAGCAGCAAGTATTGCTGGAATAGCATTGGCTATTCCTTGAGCAACGATATTATCTATATCTTGCCTAGTCATAAATTGATCCTCTGGGTGTTGCTCAGATTGGTTTACCTCGTTAACTGGTTTATTATTAGCGTTTTCCATCTGATAATTAATATATATAATTTATTAGTATCGTAGAAATAACAATCATACACAAAACAATCATACAAATTTCACAACACACCTATAGCCAAGAGTATCGATTTCTCGATTCCCATTATATATATATATATTATGCATCATTACACACCGTTATCTTACAAAATGTTATTTGTAGTTATTTTACAAAATTATATTTTACTATTTATTATACAACCATAGTTTTACAACTCCACTATCCTTTTTCGGTTGGTACTTCAGTAACGACATTCCCTCTCGTCGTATTTCCAGGAGATCTGTTCTCCTACTTCCCTGATCCTAATTCCTGCATCCACCAGTTCCTCGCCAAAGTGGCGGAGTTCAGCTAAATTTTCATTGCTCATTGGTGGATTTGGTATAGGTTCTGGGTCGAACTGAGGGAGAAAGGTATATGGATTGTTGAGCATGTTTTGGAACTGCCAGTCATTAGTCCACCACTCGTCCATTCCTAGAGGTTGAGTGTGGATTATAGGTTCTGGGATTGCTGGTTCTAAGTTTATTGGTAGTTGATTTTCAACAGGATAAGAGTAGAAATTATTATTGACAGGCCTGGCGATATCACAGCTTGCCAATGTGCGGTCCAATTCATCCTGAAATGGCAACTCCTCAACTTGTCTAGAGCTCTCCCCAATTTCCATCTCCGTCCGCCTAGAACCTTCCTCAAACTCCTTTTCTATCTGCCTAGAACCTTCCCCGACTTCAATCCCCTTTCCTTTATCTAAGGGATTTTCTATTTTGGGAATCTTCCTAGTTGCGGGTTTCCTCCTGTGCACACGCCTCCATCCTACAAATTTTCTCCTTTTCTCAGGTTTGGGTTTCTCCGGATGTGGAGCGTTGAATTCCATAGGTTCTTCTATATCGGGTATGTAACCAGAAAAATCTCGGGAAACCACTATTTTCACCGGATAGAGATTGAGATTTTGAAGGGCTTCAGATAAGTTATTCATGTTGTTTAGCATATATGCAAAATACACATAAAATGCTAAGTTAAATTTTATAACAAAATTTCATAGATAACCTTTAAATATTATTTCATACCGTGTGACTAATTTAATACAAAGGACAACTGATAATTAAAACATACTAGGGTTTATTGTAACTTTATTAATTTACTGGGTAAAGTTTCTGGCTTGTAAATAATATAGGTACTAGAACTGAGTCAGGATATTTAAAGATTTTCATTTACTGCTACAGTAGCTAGCATATAGAGATCTGCCCATTTTTCATCTAACTTGTCTTCTCACGGTGATTTACTGGTTAATTCCTGGGTTTCCTGTTTAACTTTCATTTCTCGGGATTTCTTTATTTTCTCCTGACTTTTCCTAATAATCAAACTTCTTTTATTAGGAGACAGTGGTTCCTCATATTGTGCCTTACGGACAAATATCCCTTCCTCAATATTTACTGGATAATTTGAGGATGATGATCCCTTATCCTTTGATGAACTATCCCTCACTGGTAGGGCTCTTCCACCCTACGATCCTTTATAGATGCTGACTGGGCTGGTTGTCTGTCACGGGCCCCGACCCGGTTTGACCCGTTTCAGGAGCCGCGGGAAAGAAAATCCCGTGGTATTTATTTAATTAAATTGACTGCGGAAGACTTTATCAGGATCTTTTTAAAACTACAATTTCCCGATTAATTTATTTCACAATTCGGGATAAATCCCGGTAGTTTAGAATCGTATGATTTCACTGAGAAATCTTTATTTTACAAAACATGTTTCTTTATTTTATATTGAGCCACTTCCTTAAGCTTGTAGTGCTTCGCGGCACTTTTCCTGGATCACAACAAATCACCTGAAACATGTTTGAAAAATTTTTGTCAGCGGGAAATACTGGAGAATCATTCTTTTTACTAAAATGGCACGTTTGTTATAATTTACAGTATTAAGAGCGATTACAATGTTTCCATATATCAACCAACTACCCACAGTATTTGTCACTCGAACATCCATTGGTAACCTCAGAGTCCAATGGTGTCTGTGACTATGGTCATATCACCCCTTGGCTAACTCGTTGTCCAATGGTGAAGGTTATCAAGTAATGTATACAAAACCCCACATACCGGCTGTAATTTGGTGATTACAAAGACTTAATCCCTGTAATTATAACTTTGAAAATAAACATGCTTTTGAAATTAAATTTGATAAAAAGAGAATGACTCAGATTGCAGATTTATATGAGCAGAGCTTAGCCTACTGATTAGCCTTTTAACTTAAATTTAATAACATGCACACGAACTCGGTTAGTAAGTAATACAGCATTTACGATAACTCACGAGATTAAACCTTCACAACGAATGACAAAGTGCGATACTTAAACATCCATCGTATTCACGACGAATGACAAAGCATAAACCCTAATTGGTGAGCACTTAAACATCCATTGGATAGTTTAATTGATCGGGCATTGAATCGTAGCAGCGATCGAGTTAATACCCGGTATCGGAGCAGCGCCTCGCTAATATTGAAAGTAATTTCGACTTCAGAGTACTAATACTTCGTTTTTAAAATTTTGTTTCGACACCAACAGACTGTGCATGCAACAAGCTATTTATAGCTGATTTTTAACTCTGTCGCGGCCCGCGTAAACCACCCCATATATCTTACGCGGACCGCGTGGCCGCCTACTCTACGAGTAGGGTTGATTGGTCATCATCAGTAGGTTAGCCAGCTGGACACCACGTGGATCTGGAACACTTATCCGGTCAAACAAGTCTTGACGCGACCCGCGTAAGACTATGCTTGTCTTTTACGCGGCCCGCCTGGGAACCAGAATTTTGTTTTTCTTGATTTTAAATATGGTTTAGGGTTTCTGGGGTCCGGGTTTTTACTTACGGGTATTTTTTAGGACAAATTTTGAGAGTTCTTACATTGTCCAGATGACCATCGCTCCATGGGGGATTTGCCATATATACGGGTTCTAACTCATCTCAAGGATCGCACAAAAACATAAAACAGAAAGCAAAAAAACAATATCTCCGTCATCTATGGTGTCAGAATGCATAACCCTGGCTCACACAATGGCTGAACTCACATTGTTGCAAGCCTTACTAAAAGAACATGGAACAAACACAACTTCTGCTCCTACTCTCTGGTGTGGTAAACTTGGTACCGCATATCTTTCTAAAAATGTAGTTTTCCATGCAAGAATAAAACATGTCGAAGTTGATTTTCGTTGTGTACGAGAAAAGGTTGCCCAAGGACGACTACGAGTTCAAATCATTTCCAAAAAAAAGATCAAACTGTAGGTGATGTGTTGGAAAACACATCCATATTTCCATGTATTTTATATAATTTTAGATAGTTTTTGAGTCATTTTTAATCATTGTTAGCTTATACTTAGTAAATGTTGTGATTTGTAGGTCTTAATGTACAATTGAAGCTTAAACAGACAATAATGAAGAAGAAACAAGCACATAGGTGAATCAGGGGGAAGAAAACAATTTTCAGGTCAAAGAGGATGTTGGTGACACGCGGGAGAAGAGGCTAAAAGGCATCGCGACGTGCCAAAGGATGGAAACATCAGCCAAATGACCAAAATAGCACTGAAAGTCCACCAATTTACATCCCCATGCCACAGGTGATCGAACTAAATGTCAGAAAAACAGTTATTGACCTATATAAGCATTTTTTAAACCCTACACACCTCTACTTCAACAATTACGATTTGCAGAGATATTATAGGACGAATTGAGGTGATTTTAGCAAGGAGGAAGCTTGAAGTTGAAGCTGGTCGGTTGTTTATTTTCGGTTTATCTAAAAATTGGATACTATGAGTATTTTTAGTGAATAGCTTTGTTTTGAACTAGTTTTTTCTTTTGTTTTGAATAAGAGACGCTGAGCTTTTCTTAGCTACCTAGGCTTATGATGATTGTTGAATTTTAACATGTTTTCTGTTTTGGATAATTAATGATTTGGCTTATGTTTTGGTGAAAAGTGTTTCTAATTAGGTTTCTTATGTATATGCGTGTTAATCTCTTAATTTTATTGCATGTTCCACTTTATTCTAGTTAATTGATTGATATGAAGTTTGGTGATTTCATAGGCTTTGTGTTTTCGGTAAATATCTTGTGGTTGCTAGAAGTAGTAAACCTTAGGAACACGTAATTAACTTATTCGGTAATCTAGAATTCCACCATCTTTGAGTACGAGAAATTATTAGATGTCGGTGTGTCTAGGTATATAGATATTTGGGATTGTGGTATGAACGAGAGTGAGTCACCCCTAGTGTGTCTATTTAGTTAGCATCCCATGTTAGAAACCTGTTAGAATCACTACCCCTTACATCCCTTACACTTCCCGAATGTATTGTTTCTGGTGGGACCGAGAGGATATCCAGATTTAAGGTACCATTGCAATTGTCTAGAGAGACCGAGAGGTGATCTGTATCGAAACTAGTGAATTTACACACTTCCCTAGATTCTAGATTTCGTCATGTTTGGAGAGTGATTCGACATCCAGTTTAGGTCTATATAGTGTATTTTAAGATCCCGGTAGCCAAATCCTGGTTATCTAATCCCAAGAGCTATGACCGAGTTACCATGATTCTTTCCTTGGTAGTTGCTTTCTCATGATCTTATTTCAAGGATATCCATTGTGTGGATTGCTGGTTGCTGAATTTGCATTTTTAGTTAGCTTGGTAGTTAATAAAAATGGAACATTCACTAAACATTGTTAGACTGAGTTTCGAAAGAGGGTTGATATCGAAAGCCGCTACTCTGTGTCCTTGGATTGATCCCGGTCTTACCAACTTGATTGCATAACGACGGATACACTTGCTGAGTGTGTGTAATTGAGTTAATGAGACCTTTTAATTTGGTGTTTTCAAAATATAAATAAACATTTAACACATCAACAGACATCTTCACAAAGCCTCTACCTACTCACAGATTTACAATCTTACGGTCCAAGCTACTTGTCGTTCCCCTGCCTTAGCTTGTGGGAGAATATTAGCCATAATATAATTATAGATATTTAGAGGTGTCATTATGTAAATATGTTAGAGGTAGTATTGTGTAAATATGGTTAGTATATAACCACCTTTTCTTTGTGAAACCCCAACAATAAAATTAATAGAAACAACTCACAATTACACACAAAACTATGTTTATTTCATTTTATTACATGTTATGTGTTTTAGTTTTCTTTAGTTAGAGTATTAGTAAAGTTACAAAATAACCCTTTCTCTTTACTTTAAATTCTAATAAACCCTATACTTTATAAATATATACAAAATAACCCTTATGGTTTACAATTGGTTTTAATAAACCCTAAACTTTTAAAACTTATTTAACTATTATTACATACTATATTAATTCAAACCTACTTCAATAATGTTTTTTACCGTTCCAACTTAGTAATTTTTTCTCGGTATACATTTTGATCTAATTTTTACGAGTTAACGCGAGTGCATAATTCAATATTTCTACATCTATTTTCAAATTAAGAATGTGCATATACCATATATATATATGTTCCTAAACACTTAGTCAATAATCAGCGGGTCCTAAAACGTATTTTATTTAATTATAATATTTAACAAGCAAGATTCATAAATGTTAGATTTATGTAGGAAATGGTTTTACACATTTATATCATTTAGTTATATGAATATACCATTGCTATGTGGTTTTTTTATCTAGGTTTTGAACCGATCAGATGCAGGTATCGTAACGAATTGAGCTGCTACTGACTGGATTACTTATTCACCGAACGCAATTGTCACATTAGTTTTTTTCACAGTTTTACATCCCCACACACACCGAATAGATCCTAATAAAAACCTAATCATTTTAAATGAAATGATTGCATTAAAAATATGTATATATAGTTATATATTATAAAATTCACTATTCTTTAATTGTAACTAGAAAAACGTTTTTTCAATACAGTTTTATTAAAAAAAAAAAAAAAGTTAAACTTAGCATGAATAAGATAACGTAGCTAACTTCTAATAACTTTAAAAAAAAAGCAACACAAGAACGTAACTATAAATTTTTTGAAAAATCACATACAAGCAAATTAATTTTTGTAGATAATTTATTAATATTGTAAATTAAAATATATTATAAATTTATTTTAGACCTTCTAATTTGTATGGCCATCCTTGAATGTATTGTAGCTATTTTATGCCACTTTATTATGCCAAATTTGACTTAAATGACTATTTTTTTGTCGACAAAAGAAGCATAATATTTCACTAGGACCTTTCATACTTCATATCACAATGTTATCATTACCGCTTTTTATCAAGTCTAATTTTTTAAAGTCACGTATAAAATAGATAATAAATAAGTTTTTATTACAAACAATTGTTAGGATCTAAGTTTTAATTTGTGTGTGTTTTGGAGTGTGAAATGATGAAGTGTTGGTTAAATAGATGAATTATGAATGATAAGAGAATGAATGCAGCGGAATTTAAACACAAACACAAGACTGGAAAGTAATCATAACGTTTTCCATTCAATAATCAAA
This sequence comes from Helianthus tuberosus, assembly GCA_030545235.1. Taxonomy (NCBI): domain Eukaryota; kingdom Viridiplantae; phylum Streptophyta; class Magnoliopsida; order Asterales; family Asteraceae; genus Helianthus; species Helianthus tuberosus. The sequence continues at coordinate 57,039,096 of CM060375.1, forward strand.
AGATTACAGATTACAATTATGATTTTCACTCCCTCTCAGCCAACTTTTTTGTTCGTACAAAAGGAATGTGTGTGATAGTGTTAGTGCATTCTGTGTGTCCGCCACTGTTCGAATAGGCTAGATAGAGCATGTGTTGAATATTGTATAGTTGAGAGTTAGATTTGAACACATGACACTTTGGAGAGGATGAGAGCTCGTTCGTACGGATGAGGACTCATCCGCACGGATGAGTAATCCGTGCGAACTAGTCATCCGCTCCAAAGGGTACCTCATGTCCATAAATAGTGAATCATGTGTTTGAAGTTGATAAGTTTTGGGGAATGGCTAGAGAGACCTCAGATTTATCTCCAGCTTGTAAAATGATGTATGCTCTTTCGGTATGAATGGAATCCTTCTACTTTTTCTTCTTCTTACGAGATTTCTATCGAATTAGCTTTATTTTATCCAAACTTCCGTCTAAACCCACCGGATCCGGAACTTTCAATTGGACTCATCTGCATGGATGACTCATCCGCGAGGATGAGTAATCCGTATACACGAGCTCTCGTCCTCTCCAAAGTGTCATGTGTTCAAATCTAACTCTCAACTATACAATATTCAACACACGCTCTATCTAGCCTATTCGAACAGTGACGAACACACAGAATATGCACTAACCATAAATGAGAATTAACTAATGAAACCTCTGTTGTCATTGCATTATGGTCAATAGTGGTTTGGAATGGAGTTGGTGGGATTGGTCCAAGTGGTGCATGTGAAGTAGGACTGGAATCAGTGGTTTGACCACTTGTTTCAACAATGGTATGGATTTGACTTTGGTCAAAAGTGGTTACAGTTGATGTTGTTTGACAGGAACTTTGAGCTGAGGAACTTTGTGGATCAGATGAGACTTTATATTGTGAAGAAACCACAATGTCAAATCTGTAATCATGTTGAACAATTTTTACTTTCACGTATCATCAGTAGATTTAATAGTTAAAATCTTCAAATTTGATATTTTCAAGATTAAACAGTTCTGTAGGATTGGTAGGGATTTTTAATGAAGAAAGTTCATTGAACTTTACATTCAAGGTCTCTTCTATAGTCATGGTCCTTGTGTTGAACACTTTATAGGCCTTGGCTATAGAAGAGTATCCCATAAAATCAACATAATCTATTTTGGCTGCAAATTTTGATATTGAATCTTTAAGATTTAATATAAAGCATGGGCAGCCAAAAACTTTGAAAAATGAAATCAATGGTTTGCTATTGAACAGAACTTCATAGGCAGTTTTTTGATGCCTTGGATTAATTAAAACTCTGTGTTGAACATTCCATGTAGTATTAATGGCTTCTTCCCAAAAGGACAATGGAAGACCAGAATCTGCTTGCATAGTTCTTGCAGCTTCAATTAGAGTTCTATTTTTCTTTCAACTACCCCAATTTGTTCAGGTGTCCTAAGAATACCGAATTGTCTCACTATCCCTTTTAACACACAAAATTCATTTAACTCTTGATTTCTAAATTTTTGTTAGGATCTGGAACGGTGGTTTAGACGAAAGTTTGGATAAGATAAAGCTAGTTCAGTAGAAATTTCGGCATCATAACATTTAGATTAACAAGATTGTAGAAGCTTCCATTAATTCCGAAAGAGCAAGTATCATTTTACAAGTTGCAAAGAAATCTGAGGTCTCTCCAGTCGTTCCTAAAACTTATGATTTTTGAACACATGACTTCCTATTTATAGACATGAACTTTGGGGCGGATGACCATTTGGAACGGATGACTCATCCGTACGGATGAGTCCTCATTCGTGCGGATGAGCACTCGTCCTCTCGAAAGGTGTCATATGTTCGCATCTCACACTCAACTATACAATATTCAACACACACTCTATCTAGCCTATTCGTACAGTGGCGGACACACATAATATGCACTAACAGTTTCCCCCTTGTACGTCACAGTCGAATCATGATCTTCAAATATGAAAGCCATGTTTGAATATTTTGCAACTTCAATCAAGCATTTGTTGATTTCATAGAACGCGTCAACAAATTCCCCCTTGATTGATGATTCGGGCTTGCATTTTCAATAGCATATTCCCCTTAAATGATTCTTTAGTTCTTTGTTTGCACGGTTCCTGACCCAATCCTTCGATTTACAAACATGCAATCTTCACGAACATTCACTAACATGAAATGACACAATGTAGCTTCTCCATTTCAACTTTCACCACATCCGCGTTCGATTTTTTATTTATCTCTCATAGCTAAATTTCTTAATCTTCAACACCCATAGTTCAATCTATTAATCTTCAAAAACCTAACCGGCAATTGATAGAAACTTCGAACACCACACTGGTAAACGTCAAATCTGTGAATACCCATTAAAATCTGAAATCCCATTTTCCGTAATCAACTTTATGCTCAACTTGAATGACTTATCAGTGTAAACGGTAACACACTTTGATCTAAGAAACATTCTTCCCAAATCAAGAAACATTCTTCCTCTTTAGTCACGATAGCAAATATATAGCCTTCTACGTTAGTCCTGGTAGCAACTTAATCAACAAACATTATCATTCCCTGGTGGTTTGTCCGGAAAACAACTCATTTGCTCGAAGACCAAACATTCTGACACTTTAGAGATCATAAAGCTTTCATGTAAATTTTAGAAAACTCTCTGAAATCTTAAAAGTATCTACAATACAAGTGCATCTTCCTAACGCTAATCCTGCTAACTGGCTTGTACGATGACTCGGACATCAATCCCTCAAGCATCTATCTGATCACGATCAAAAGAATCTGAACTTTTTAATGATCACAAACACCCGAATATTGTTGCATGTCTGAATTTCAAATATGCCGGAATTTCAATATATCTAATGAAATTTTTATTCGCACTCATTTTTGCAAATTATAACCTCTCTAAACTCATCACTGAATTTCCCCCTCAAAATAGGCAAATTCAGGTTTCTTGCAGATTTATAAATTTTGGCCCATTAATAGTCACTTCACCAGATGATCCTCATTATGAATAGGTCTCTGTGACTACCCCAGTCTCTATCAACATTCTGTCAGTGAATTCATCATCCTTTTATTCTCTCAAAAAATTCTGACGTGTCTCCGAACAACTTGTATTTAACGTTAAAATCTCCAAAAAAAAATTTCATCACCGAATTTTTACTGGACACTTTCCCCCTCAAATCGATCCTAGAAACAAATTTTCACGATTTGAAATTTCGGAATTTTCAAACAGTCTATTTCACCATGAGAATCCTCGAGCGGATGACTCCTTGATTCGTGTTGATGAGAGTCTGATTTGTGTGGATGACTCTCATCCGTTCGAAAATGACTCATCTCGAACACTTCTGTACATTTTTTCTATCCAAAATATTCATTTCTTCGAATTTGATGATGATTCTCCCACAAACATGAATGAAAATCAATTCTGAATGTAATGATGTCTTCAATTTCATATTTCATCCATGAATTGACCTTGAATTTGATGTTTTACGTCTAAGAACCCATAAATCATCAGCGTAGGTGATTCAATCAACGGCTAGATCGATTGAATTGGTATCGTAGCTCTGATTCCACTGTTAGGATCTGGAACAGCGGTTTAGATGGAAGTTTGGATAAGATAAAGCTAGGTTAGTAAAAATTTTGGCATCTAAAGTTTAGATTAACAAGATTGTAGAAGCTTCCATTAATACCGAAAGAGCATACATCATTTTACAAGCTGGAGAGAAATCTGAGGTCTCTCCAGTCGTTCCCAAAACTTTTGAACTTTGAACACATGACTTCCTATTTATAGACATGAACTTTGGGAAGGATGACCATTTGGAGTGGATGACTCATCTGTGCGGATGAGTCCTCATTTGTGCGGATGAGCACTCGTCCTCTCGGAAGGTGTCATATGTCTGTATCTCACACCCAACTATACAATATTCAACAAAAGCTCTACCGAGCCTATTCATACATTGGCAGACACACACAATATGCACTAACAATTTTGTTCCATTATCACTTCTGAAGATCTTTACTTGCATGTCATATTGTTTTTCAACTTTTATGACAAATTATGTTAGAATTCCTACAGTCTCATCTTTGGAATGTAAAAAATAAGTCCATGTAAACCTAGAAAAAATCATCAACTATGACTAGACAATATCTCTGTTCCTTAGACTTGTGTGACTCACCCATGTGTAACATTTGTAAATAGTGTGTTGTTTTTTACTCATCAATAGACTTGTGTGAACCTCTGTGTTTTTTTTTCCTTTTAAACAGGAAATGCAATGTTCATGACATTTGAATTCTTTGGTTGGGAGACCTCTGACAAGATTTTGTCTTGTAAGAATGTTAATGGTTTGTAAATTAACATATCCCAACCTCCTATTCCATGTTTTACTTCTTTTGTTGAAGCAACAGAAAATAAACAGACATTTTCCATAACATTATCTTTTAACATGTCCACTAAAGTCTATATAAACATTACCACTTCTGTGAGCAACAAGTTGTGCAGTGTTGTCAGCTATAATTTTGTCAATCTTTTTCACTACATCTGTTCCAACAATTTTACATGTTTTCTTGGTAAAAAATGAACCATAGCCTTTATCACTCATTTGTGAGAAACTAAGTAGGTTAAATTTTAGGTTATCAATAAGATTAACATCTTCAAATTTCAGCTTACTATCTTGGATAATACGTGAACCCAACACTTTACCTTTGAGTTATTTCCAAAAGATATATCACCTTCTCCATGTGCAGAAAAGTTTGTGAGTAGAGCTTTACAACCTGTCGTATGTCTGGAACCACCACTATCTACATACCATACACTATCTAGGCATGTAGAAATTTTTTAGTGGCATCCATTAGAGCATAATCACAATCATATTCAGTGGATTTCCTGTGATCATGATCTTTTACACCCTCTTCAACAACCCTTTTACAAACAAGTTTTTGTAGTAGATTGACTGCACTCTCGATCTCAATATTCTGGTTTTCACCACCAGTCATCTCCTCTTTGGATTTAATTTCCTCATGATTGATGGTCTCATACTGTTGGTTAAGATTTTTACGGGTGTTTTTTATCACATCCTCTGTTCCACATAATTTTATTTGAAAGCATCCAACATCTACTTTCCAATATTACAGTGTAATAGGCTGGCACAAATTTCATCTGGTAGAGATGTAGCAATAATACTGAATGCTTATGTATCTATCTCAAATTCTTAATAATCCTACTCGGAATAGTCTTCTGGTTTCTTTGGCTCTAGAACACTTGGATTTTCGGTACTAGGTACCATTGGAACATGTGGTCCGTGTATAGCAGTTCTCCAATATATCCAGTGTTTTATTGAGCTAGCTCATGATCCATTCGACGTTGCTAGATACTTCATTCTGATCTGACAAACATCAGAGGCTTGTTCCTGAAACCAATGTTATGGGGATCATGATTATTTTTGCGACATCCTAACGATCTTTGTGAAAAACAGAGTATGTACAAACACTTTTTTTAATTTGATACTTTAAACTCTAGAAACGTCGAATGGATCATGAGCTAGCATGTGAGATCTATATGTCGAATGATTCTACAACTCCCCCTTAGCCTGACCATTCTCTTCAAATCGTACAACAAGGATGTCAAGTGGTAAATAGATCTCTAACATGTGAGATCTATATGTAGGAAGTACATACATCTGTTCGCAAGCAGGGCTAACATCACCCTGACAGCGACATCCACCATTCCTAACAAAAAAGATTACACAGATGTTAAAAACATCTGATGGAATGTAACAATTGTTCTAATAATCCTATCAACTATTATACATGTATTGTTACATTAGAAAGGACTATTCTTCAAACCGTTGTTGGCTTTATCCGAACATCTATTTTAGCCAGAACAGATGTTTGGTCTTCATCACGCTTTTTATTCAACGAGGCTTTAGCCATCAAACATACCTTTCTTCTTCTTCAACAGTGATTCCCTGCCATCAACAATTCTTTGAAGTCTTTGAACAGATGTTCTATTAGTGTTCAAGATTCACTCTCTTTGGGAGGATATGTAGATCATTTCTTGTTTATTTGTTTATCAGGATAGTATGTTCTGGCTTTTAATATCCTCTGTTCTTTTGTAGGTCCAACAATTGGAACATGTGGTTTGAATATAATGGATTTCCAACATCTAGTGTTCTGTTGGGCTAGTACATGAGCCACTCGACGTTGCTAGATATTGTATTCTGATCTGACAAGCATCGGAGGCTTGTTACTGAAACTAGTGTTGTGTGGATCGTGATTATTTTGAGACATCCTTTTGATCTTTGTGAAAATAAAGTACCGTTCAAAAACTTTATGAATTTGATACATTGACTTAGGTGCTGTTTTTTTTTTCTGAAAAGCTCTCCGCAAGCTCTTCTGTCTATGCCGCGCAGACCACGCGCAGACATTACCACGCGTGGACTCTTTGTTTTTCTGTAGACGTTTCATTAAAAACATCTGCGCGAGCTCTTCTTGGTATAGACTTGGCCCAGCCACTTCTAAGATCTTCTAAGGTCTGCAGAGAGTTAAACACCACCACTCACCACCACCGCCCGTCACCACCCACTACCGTCCATCACCACCACCACCGTCCACCGTCCATCACCACCGTCCACCACCCACTACCGTCCATCACCACCACCACCGTCCACCGTCCACCACCACCGTCTACCACCATCACCTTCCAGCACCACCACCACCCACCACCACCGTCCGTAAACCACCACCAGTTTATTTTATAAGTCTGCTGTCGCAACCCCCCCCCCCCCCTATCTGTCCCGGGAACGGGCGGCCGCGAGACCAGTTGTGGTTGTATCATTTTGTTTATTAATTTGGCAGCGGAATTTCATCAGGACCGTAGTTAGGAAATGTTTATCAGAGTAAAACCACCATATTTTATATTAATAACCACATGGGTAAAACCCAAGTTTCTTATTACAACATAGGGATAAACCCTATTTTATTGAATTTAAAACATCATCTTTTAGGTAACTTTTATTGCCACATTTTTTCCAAGCCGTCAGTGCTCTCCAGCTGGCTTTCTTCTAATTTGGCTTTTACATTTTGTTACCTGAAACTCGTTTTAAAAACATTTGTTAGTGGGAAATACTGGTGAGTGAATCCCAGTTTAATCAAGAAGCATTTTATTCTTTAACACAGTATTGAGAGCTATCACATTGTTTATTTCTACACAATTACTCATTCAGTATTGTCAATCCTGACTGGTGGGTCATATTACACATTGGCTAACTCGTTGTCCAATGGTAACGTGTTCCACATTTTGTATAAAAAACCCCAGCATACCGGCAGTAATTGAAGAACTATAAAGACTCAATCACTGCTTAATCACATTGTAAAACATTTAAGGTTTTGTAAAAACAATTTACAAAAAGGAGATTACTCACATTGTTATTTTAGACTTCTTTTAGGGTTTCCTGGTGATTTATCTATAATTTACACAAATGTACATATGTTAGTATAATAACCCTTTTATTTATATTAATGATACCCTCCCCGAGACGGCATTCCAACGACTACGTCGGGCAGAACCACGACAGTCATTACGGAACCCTGGATCAATCGGGCATCGTATCTAATATGTAACCGGTGTTATAATACTTACAATGGGGCAGAACTTCGTTAATAAGGGGGATATTATACCCGAGTATTATGCCTACTATATGAAAATTGAGAGAAAGAAAAGATCGTGAGCGAGTTTCACCTGAAGGCCCAATGCCCTCTTATATAGGGCTAAAATTTGAGTCTCTCGCGGCCCGCGTAAGGTGAGTCCTCGGGTTACGCGGCCCGCGTAGTAGGGGGGTCTAAGCCGTAGGTGATCCGGGTCACAATATAGGTTCAACACGTGTTGCCACGTGTCAGCACCGGGGCTCGCCGGTTCTTGTATCTGTCGCGGCCCGCGTAAGGTGTAGCCAAGGGCTACGCGGCCCGTGAGCGCCCCTAAAATTTTGTTTTTATTTTATTTTTATAAAAATAAAGGTATTCGGGGTCTGTTTTTGCGTACGGGGTGTCTTTTAAGACATATGGGAATATTTTAAAATATATTAGGGCGTCAGAAAAATTTCAGGAGGGTTGTTATATCCTCCACACCTTGTTTTAGAGCTCGTCCTCGAGGTCTACTAGAACAAGTGTGGATATTTCCTTTGCATTTCTGATTCAAGCTCCCATGTGTATTCTGGTCCTCTTTTGGAGTCCCACTTTACTTTGACCAGAACTAATCTCTTGTGTTTGAGATTCTTGACTTTCCTGTCTTCAATTTGTAGATGTCTTTCTACAAATTTTAACTCTTCATTTACCTCTATATCCTTAAGAGGTACTATCAGTGATTCATCAGCTAAGCATTTTTTGAGATTAGATACATGAAATACATCATGTATTCCTGCCATTTCCTCTGGCAGTTGTAGCTGATAGGCTACAGGTCCTATTCTTCTAATAATCTCAAAAGGTCCAACTTACCTGGGGCTTAGCTTTCCCCTCTTGATGAATCTTACCACTCCTTTCCAAGGAGAGACTTTTAATAATACTTTATCTCCTACTTGAAATTCCAACGGCTTTCGTCTGTTATCAGCATAACTCTTTTGTCGATCACATGTTGCTTTTAGTCGTTCCTTGACTTGAATGATTTTGTTTGTTGTTTCTTGTACTATCTCAGGTCCAAATAGTTGCTTTTCTCCAATTTCTGCCCAACAGACTGTAGTTCGGCACTTTTGTCCATAAAGTGCTTCGAATGGTGCAGCATTGATACTTGTGTGATAACTATTATTATAAGAAAATTCTATCAATGGTAAGTGATCGTCCCAATTACATCCGAAATCAATTACACAAGCTCTAAGCATGTCTTCCATGGTCTGAATTGTCCTTTCACTTTGTCCGTCCGTTTGAGGATGATAGGCTGTGCTTAGATTTAACTTGGTTCCCATTGCTTTTTGGAAACTTGTCCAAAAATGAGAGGTAAAACGACTATCTCTGTCAGAAACAATTGATAGAGAAATTCCATGTAAAGAAAATACTTCATTTACATATAATTTAGCTAATTGTTCCATATTGAAAGTTTCCTTCATTGGTAGGAAATGAGCTGACTTGGTTAGCCTGTCTACAATCACCCAGATTGTATCATTACCTTTTTTTGTTTTGGGTAATTTAGTAACAAAATCCATTATTATTAATTCTCATTTCCAAATAGGCATTTCTAACTGTTGCAATAAACCTGAAGGTTTCTGATGTTCAGCTTTGACTTGTGACCAGGTTAAACACTTTGCAACATACGCTGCTATATCCTTTTTCATTCCTATCCACCAAAAATTCTTTCTTAAATCCTGATACATCTTATCACTTCCAGGATGCATCATATATTTAGACCTATGGGCTTCTTCTAATATATGGTGGCGTAGGTTTCCTAATTTAGGTATCCACATCCTTTTCTTATGGAATCTCCAAATTCCATCTGTTCCTTGTTCTAATTCCTTAATCATTCCTTTTAACTTCTCAGTATCATCCTTGATTACTGATTCTTGTGCCATTCTAATCTGTTCATTTAAATCTACTTGCAGATTTAATTTAAGTGAATGTACACTTTTTGACTTTTCATGATACTTTCGGCTTAAAGCATCAGCAACTACATTTGCCTTTCCTGCATGATACTGGATATCACAATTATAATCACTAAGTAATTCCATCCAGCGTCTTTGTCTCAAATTCAACTCCTTTTGCTCGAAGACATACCTTAAACTCTTATGGTCTGTGAAAATGGTAAACTTACTACCATATAGGTAATGTATCCAAATCTTAAGGGCGAAAACTATAGCTCCTAACTCTAGATCATGGGTTGAATAATTCTCTTCATGGTTCTTAAGCTGTCTAGAAGCGTAAGCTATAACCTTTTGATGGGTGCATGGGTTAATCTTTGCTTAAGGATTCTAAAGGCTTCTTCTTATTTTGGTCCCCATTCAAACTTAACGGATTTACAGGTCAGCTTAGTTAAGGGAATGGCTATTCTAGAAAAATCTCGAATAAATCTTCTATAATAACCGGCCAATCCTAAGAAACTTCTAACCTCGGTTGGTGATTCAGGGGTTTTCCATTTGGTTATCGCCTCGATCTTGGTGGGATCTACATGAATTCCTTCATGATCAACTAGATGTCCAAGAAATTGTACCTGTTCTAACCAAAACTCACACTTCGAAAACTTAGCATAAAGCTTCTCTTTTCTCAATAAACTTAGAAGTGCGTGAAAATGCTTTGCATGTTCCTCTTTACTCTTAGAGTAAATGAGAATATCATCTATAAAGACAATTATGAATTTATCCAAATATGGCTTACATATTCGGTTCATCATGTCCATGAATGCAGCTGGGGAATTTATTAAACCAAATGGCATGATAGTAAATTCATAATGGCCATACCTTGTTCTGAAAGCGGTCTTAGGAATGTCCTCTTCCTGTACCTTTAATTGATGATATCCTGACCTTAAATCAATTTTAGAGAAAAATTGTGCTCCTTGCAACTGATCAAACAGATCATCAATTCTTGGTAATGGATACCGATTCTTAATTGTGACCTTGTTCAATTCACGGTAGTCAATGCACATACGCATTGATCCGTCCTTCTTTTTAACGAATAGGATCGGCGCTCCCTAGGGTGATGAACTTGGCTGTATGAATCCTTTCTCTAACAATTCATCTAATTGTTTCTTTAGTTCCTGCATTTATACGGGTGCCAAACGGTAAGGTGCTTTGGCAATTGGTGTTGTCCCTAGTATTAGGTGGATTCTGAATTCAACTTCTCTGTCTGGAGGTTGCCCTGGTAGCTCTTCTAGAAATACATCTGAAAACTGGGATACTACTGGAATATCCTTTAATTCTTTCCCTTTAGTGTTAGTGATTATAGAAATCAAATACACTAATGGTCCTTTTTTTTATATAACTTGTTGTTTTCATCGCAGAGATGAATTTTGTGGATCTAGAGGTTTTATTTCCTTTAATTGTGATCTTTTCATCCCTTGGTGAATTTACTTGAATTGACTTTTGATCACATAAAATACTGGCTTTATTGGCTATTAACCAATCCATTCCTAACACAACATCAAATCCTGCCAGATTCATGGGGTAAAGGTTTGCAATAAATTTGTGATTTAGAATTTCTATTCTTGCTCCCTGCAAGATCTCATAAATCTTAATGGTTTCCCCATTTGATGTCTCTACCAGACATTCTTGTGGAAGTTTAGTTAATGATTGATTAATAATTTGCAAAATGAAGTATTAATAAAACTTTGGTTTTCACCAGAGTCAAATAATACTTTAGCAAAAACATCATTAACTAAAAACGTACCGGTTATCACATCCGGGATCATCTTTGCTTCTTCTGCAGTAAGAACAAATGCTCTAGCATTTTTGATGTTCTTGTTGTTCGTAGCTGGAGCTAGCTTTGGACAGTTAGGCTTGATGTGACCTTGATCTCCGCAGTTATGGCATATCCTGTTGCTAACCTTTTTCCTGCAATCTTCCTCCTTGTGTCCCGATATTTTGCAGAAGTTACAGTATATGGAGCATCTTCCGGAATGCTTCCTTTTGCAATACTTACAATAGGGTGCAGAAGTAGAACCTACATTTCTCCCACGGTTAGAATTTCCATAACGGAATTCTTGTGTAAGCTTCTAGGTTAGGTTCCTCCTTTGATCCCCTTCTCGTGTACGGACTAATTCATCTGTCAAGGTATTGGCTAGTTCTACAGCTTCTTCTATAGTTTGGGGTCTAGCTGCCTTGACTACATGCCTTATCTCTCCAATTAATCCCCAGATGTAACGGGAGATTAGTACTGGTTCAGGTGAAGCAAGAGTTGGCACTATTCTAGCATATTCAAAGAATAACTTAGTGTACCCCTTACTATCAACACCAGTCATTCTAAGGTTTAAGAACGTGTTTGCTATATGTTCTTTTTCATTAGGAGGGCAGAATTTCCTTTCTACCGTGTTTTTAAATTCCTCCCATTCCATATTGTAAGTTCTATCACTTCCTCTAGTCTGGAGGATAGTATTCCACCATTCTAGTGCTGAATTCTTAAATAGATTGGACGCAAACATTATCTTATCCTCTTCCACACATTTACTTATTCTTAAGACTGCCTCAGTCTTTTCTATCCAGCGTAGAACTGCAATGGCCCCTTCATTGCCCGATAATTCCATTGGTTTACAAGACCAGAATTCTTTTTAAGAACAACCGTAAGACACGGTTCTTCTTCTTTTGGGAATGGGCACTTGAAGTATAGGTCCATTGTTCACGCTGTGTTCAGGTTCAGTTGGTCGCTTACTGCTATGCTTACTTTTATTATCAGCTTCCCTAACCGTTTGAATAATATATGGAATCGCATCTATTATTCCTTGTGCAACTACATGTTGGATGGCACTGTTATCCACTTGGTTTCCATTGTTGTTGTTCGGATTTTCGTTACCCTGGTTATTGTTACTCTGGTTATCGTTATTCAGATTTTCCTGATTCACTTCGTCGTTCATCTGAATTTTAAACAATTATCACGTATTAATATCACAAGATAATATCTTAATATGATCAATCACATGACACGCATTTTGATCAAAAACGTCGAGCATTGCGACTTTACTCTTTTCTATTATAGTATGCGTCAAATACACACTAAAACTGAAATTAAAATTACAACATTATTATGCATCATTAACCACAAAGTGGTCTATACTACAACATATATTATTATTACACATATTATTATTATTATATAAAAAAAATTTCATAAAACATATTATATATTATTATATTATTATTACCAACTCCACCATCATCTTTACTGGTCTGGATTCATCCAGTAATCCATATTGCGCTCGTCATATTTCCAGATGAGTCGTTCTCCTACCTGCCTCATTCTCTTACTACTCTCTAAGATTTCTTCTCCGAAAGTTCGGAGCTCATGCACATTTCCTGCACTCATTGGGGGTGCAGGTGCTGGTGCTGGTACTGGGTCTGGGTACTGGGGCATGGGATTCTCCTGAGGGTACGGATTCTCTAAGATCTCCCTAATGTATTCATCGTTGTCATAGTAGGGATCTAGAGGGTCCAGACCTGGATATGCTTCTCAGTTCGGCATGGTTTCATCGTTTAGGTGATAGCGTGGCACATAATCCCTATGATCATCGAACCATGGATCATAATTTGGATCTAAGGGATTAGGGGCTGGTATCCTAGGTATCTCCTCAGGGTTGAAATCATGCATTTCTATCTCCATCGGCTGAGTGGGGAACAAAGGTAAGGGTTGTGGGGCTACTAGTTGTTCCAGATTTGGGTCGGCAGCAGTTGTTGCTAGGATATGAAAATTGGCTAAGCTCCTATTAAGCATATCCTGTGTATGGGCATCTGACTCACTTAGCGGCTGCTAGGACTCTTTGCTGTTGCAACATTCACATTCTTTTCCTACGCTCGAATGCTCCCTTACTGAACCATCCTCTCTTTTTCTGAGGAAATGGCTCTTCAGACTGAGCCTTAATGACAAACATCCCTTCTTCCTGATCAGCAGAATACCCAGAGAGGGTAGGCTGGGAAGAAGTACCTTCACTCGTAGGTGAATCAGACAACTGACGATACACGTCCGAGAGTCCTTGATCACTCATACTCTAAACTAACAAATAGTCAAATAACGCATAACAATAAAATACAGATATGCACGTATTTTCATAATTTATTTCCTAACAATTTGGATAATATATTGATGTCAGCAAAACACTTCTATGGCTGAATCAGTGGCTTAGCTCTGATACCACCTTCTGTCGCAACCCCCGCCCCCTATCTATCCCGGGAACGGGCGGCCGCGAGACCAGTTGTGGTGATATCATTTTGTTTATTAATTTGGCAGCGAAATTTCATCAGGACCGTAGTTAGGAAATGTTTATCAGAGTAAAACCACCATATTTTATATTAATAACCACATGGGTAAAACCCAAGTTTCTTATTACAACATAGGGATAAACCCTATTTTATTGAATTTAAAACATCGTCTTTTAGGTAACTTTTATAGCCACATTTTTCCAAGCCGTCAGTGCTCTCCAGCTGGCTTTCTTCTAATTTGGTTTTTACATTTTGTTACCTGAAACGCGTTTTAAAAACATTTGTCAGTGGAAAATACTGGTGAATGAATCCCAGTTTAATCAAGAAGCATTTTATTCTTTAACACAGTATTGAGAGCTATCACATTGTTTATTTCTACACAATTACTCATTCAGTATTGTCAATCCTGACTGGTGGGTCATATTACACATTGGCTAACTCGTTGTCCAAGGGTAACGTGTTCCACATTTTGTATACAAAACCACAACATACCGGCAGTAATTGAAGAACTACAAAGACTCAATCACTGCTTAATCACATTGTAAAACATTTAAGGTTTTGTAAAAACAATTTACAAAAAGGAGATTACTCACATTGCTATTTTAGACTTCTTTTAGGGTTTCCGGGTGATTTATCTATAATTTACACAAATGTACATATGTTAGTATAATAACCCTTTTATTTATATTAATGATACCCTCCCCGATACGACATTCCAACGACTACGTCGGGCAGAACCACGACAGTCATTACGGAACCCTGGATCAATCGGACGACATATCTAATATGTAACCGGGGTTATAATACTTACAATGGGGCAGAACTTCGTTAATTAGGGGGATATTATACCCGAGTATTATGCCTACTATATGAAAATTGAGAGAAAGAAAAGATCGTGAGCGAGTTTCAACTGAAGGCCCGATGCCCTCTTATATAGGGCTGAAATTTGAGTCTCTCGCAGCCCGCGTAAGGTGAGTCCTCGGGTTACACGGCCCGTGTAGTAGGGGGTCTAGGCCATAGGTGATCCGGGTCACAATATAGGTTCAACACGTGTTGCCACGTGTCAGCACCGAGGCTCGCCGGATCTGGTATCTGTCGCGGCCTGCGTAAGGTGTAGCCAAGGGCTACGCGGCCCACGAACGCCCCTAAAATTTTGTTTTTATTTTATTTTTATAAAATATAAAGGTATTCGAGGTCCGTTTTTGTGTACGGGGTGTCTTTTAAGACATATGAGAATATTTTAAAATATATTAGGGCGTCAGAAAAATTTCAGGAGGGTTGTTATATCTGCATACGTTAAAATACAAACAACTTTCTTCTTGTAGACTGCAGAGGTTTGGTCCACCTCTTCTTCTACAGATGTCTGCAGATGTGGTCCGCATATTGCAGACACTTTACCTATTAAAAAACAAACAACACCTTAGTAATTGAATAAAACGAACAGTTGGTTATCAATTATGTGTTCTTTTTGTATTTTGCTGATTGTGAAATCAAGTTTAATGTGACCAAGCTCTGATACCAATTGTTAAAATCTAAGTTTTAACTTGTGTGTGTTTTGTTGTGTGTGAAATGATGAAGTGTTGGTTAGAAAATGAATTATGAATGATAAGAGAATGAATGCAGCGGAATTTAGACACAAAGACAAGCCTGGAAAGTAATCATACTGTTTTCCATTCAATAATCAAAAGATTACAAATTAAAATTATGATTTTCACTCCCCTTAGCCTAATCACTTAACTTTTTTGTCCGTACATAAGGAATGTGTGTGATAGTGATCACTAGATCTCTAACATGTGAGATTTATCTATACAAGGTACAAACATCTGTTAACAATCAGGGCTGACATCAACCTGATAACGACATCTAACATTCCTAACAGAAAAGATTCCATGGATGTTAAAACATCTTATAGAACCTAACATTTGTTCTAAGACACGCAAACACCGTTATACAAACAATTATTCTAATGACTGACCTCTATTCTTTAAACCTCTATTTGTTAATTCCAAACATTTGTTTAGCCTAAACAGATATTTGGTCTTCTTTATCAGTGCTTTAACCTTCAACAGGGATTTGGCCTTGAACAGACTTTTGGTCTTCTCCAACAGTGCTTTCATGTCTTCAACAAATCTTTGTGTTCTTCAAACAGATGCTCTGTTAGTGTTCAACATTCATTATCTTTGGGAGGAGATGAACATCATTGCTTTCTTATTTCTTGATTAGAATAGCATGTTTTGGATTTTACGATCATCTATTCTTCTGTAGGTCCAACATCAAGTATTTATGATCTTTAATGAGTTTTATAAAGATCCATTTAATTTGTCATTTATAGAAATAGTTAAGTATTTATTTGATATCAAAAGTATACTTATTAATTATTATCTTAATCATTAGTAATCACAAGAGAATATATATATATGGGGATGGATCATGAGAAAACTAGTTTAAATGGGAAAACCAAAAAACTAACTAAAAAAGCCAAAAAAACATACCAAAATTTTTTTTTTAATTTTTATAAAAAATCGCAGGTTTTTATGCATGGAAAAAAATTTTCAATTTTTTTTTGTTGTATTGCACATGTGCACTATTACGGATATAGTGCACATGTGTAGTACACATATAATGCACATGTGCAGTACAACAAAAAAAATTATTTTTTTTTTTGAAAAAAAATTTATATATAAAAACTAGCGATTTTTTTATAAAAAATTGTAAAAAAAAATTGTATGTTTTTTTAGCTTTTTTTAAGGTTTTTTAGTTAGTTTTCTAGTTTTCTCATTTATATGTAGTTTTCTCATGATCCTCTCCCATATACATATATAATGAACGGCGGAGGATTTTACGATTCTAGAACAGGCTGTAAAACTTAAATATTATTTTCCGTACTTTTTATGCATTCCATACCTGAAACTATATGTTATTTTTTTATGAATGACAATGCTTGCTCCGACACTATTATACCAATTATCTTATAATATTCATCTTTGCCCAAATTTGAACCTAAGACCTCATCCTAAGAGACATATGCCTCTACAAGTGGGGTAACCCCATATTAACACCATATGTTATATGCATGCTATTATATGTTAAGAAAAACAAGGCCAACTCTAAGGAGGGGCAGAATGCAGAGTGGGCTACTACAAAGACCCACTATTCCAGGAGAATTGAAGTTTTAAATTTATTGTGTATATATATACACACATACATACGGCATTGATATAAAAAACCCTTTATTAAGTTAAAGAAACTTCATCTCCATCATTCATCCAGACTAATCAATAGTGGATATTGATCTTGTAAAAAAAATGTTTTTCAAAAAATGTAACATTTTTTGCACTTTCCCTTTCGCGTCTCTCTCTCTCTCTCTGACACAAAAAAGGTGTAACGGCTGCAATTGTTACACAAAAAGCTTCCCTATACAAAATGTAACATATCTTTTACATGCACTACAAATTAAAACATTCATAAATTCTAAGTCCTAAAATCTATAAACTTCATATAATTTGAAAAACTGCTATCGAAAACCCATGAAAAAGTGTAACATGTGGAGTTATAAAAAATGTGAACATATGTAACACATACTCTCTCCTTTCTCCACTGTCACAAAAATGTGACAACGTCAGTAACATGTTTAAGCCAAAATTGTAACACGTTGCAGCTTGATATCCATCCATTCTGTTTTTAGAGTTTTTGTAACTCATATGAGATTTCTCCCTGTAATATATATATATATATATATATATATATATATATATATATATATATATAGGATTGAGTTAAAATGAGAACCACCTCGAGTTGTAAGAACCACGAGAACCGCGCCCCGCGGGTGGCCGTTGACCACGAAATTTTTTTTACACCTAGATCCGTATATTTTAACACCGGGGGTAAATTTTGGGTTCAAACGGCGCGCCCGAGGGGGTAGTTTTTTACGCCCAAAGTTTGGGTTTTTTTAATTTTTTTAATTTTTCTTTTTTTTTTAACCAAACTTTGGGCGTAAAAAACTACCCCCTCGGGCGCGCCGTTTGAACCCAAAATTTACCCCCGGTGTTAAAATATACGGATCTAGGTGTAAAAAAATTTCGTGGTCAACGGCCACCCGCGGGGCGCGGTTCTCGTGGTTCTTACAACTCGTGGTGGTTCTCATTCTAGCCATCCCCTATATATATATATATGGTGAGGTTCTAGAGTGAACACTAGTGTATTTGTGAACCGAGTGAACAAATCATGGCCATTGATTTACATCATCAAATCATAAAATACACTAGTGTATTTTCATCATCAAATACTAGCCATTGATTTACACTTGTGTTTACACCTGTGTATTGATAACCAAGGCTATGAATAGTTCACTAGTGTTCACAATCAAAAGGGTTTTCACAAATGAATCTAACCCCATATATATATATATATATATATATATATATATAAGGGATGGATCATGAGAAAACCAAAAAACTAACTAAAAAAGCTTAAAAACATACCAATTTTTTTTTATAAAAAATCACAGGTTTTTATGCTTGAAAAAAAATTTTCAAAAAATAAATAAAAAAAAAAAACTTTTGTTGTATTGCACATGTGCACTATTATGGATATAGTGCACATGTGTAGTACACATATAATGCACATGTGCAGTACAACAAAAAGAAAGTTTTTTTTTTTTTGAATTTTTTTTTATATATAAAAACTAGCGATTTTTTTATAAAAAATTGTACAAAAAAAATTGGTTTGTTTTTTAGCTTTTTTAGGTTTTTTTAGTTAGTTTTCTAGTTTTCTCATTTATATGTAGTTTTCTCATGATTCTATCCTTATATATATATATATATATATGTATATACACACACATATACAGGGGAAGGATCCACTAAAAAGTTGATTTTGCCTAAGTAGCCTAAGAAGGATTGTGATGATGACATGTGGCACTCCTAATAATTTGGATGAAGGGTATTTTGGTCCTTATAAATAGGAGTGGAAATAACATGTCACCCCCGTTTGTTTTTTAAAAATACAACAAAAAAAATCTAGCACAAAAAATCTAGTACAAAAAAATATAGCACGAAAAAATTCAGCAAAAAAAGTAGTACAAAAAAATTCAGCACAAAAAATTGAGAAAAAAAAATTTAAGACAAAAAAATTTAGCACAAAAATATAGTACAAAAATCCAGCACATAGAATGTTATACAACATAGAAATACAACATGTTTTAGTGGGTTTTTTTAGTCTTCATATTTTATATAGCAATACGGTACTCAAATTAAAGATGAAAACACGCTCGATTTTACGGTAAAATTTTTATAAAAAAATAATGTCGTAAAAAAAAGTAATTAACGTTTAAAAAATTAGGGTGGAATATGCATGTGACTTGTATGTGAAGAGAGAAAGTCCATAAATATGATTTTCCCAAGATACCCTTGCACTCCTCTTTTCTCCTACACTTTCATCTTAACCATTGATTTGAAAAATGAATGGTTAAGATTACTTCTCATCCTACTTAGGCAAAATAAATTTTTTTATTTGATCTTACCCCCACATATACATACATGAGAATTATAGAGAGAAAACTCACTTAAGTTAAGAAAACTCAAGGAAACCTTATGTAACAAACTTTTTTTTCTAAAAAAATAGGGAATGTAAGTTACATGTTATCGAATAGTTTGTAACAAAAAGCGCCGAGGGGATCTTTTATAAATTATTTCTTAAAATTCAGTGTTCATATATATATATAGGGAGGAGATCATGCGAGAACCACCCTTATTGCGAGAACCGCGAGAACCAATGTGAACACAACCTAAAATAGCTAAAAAAAAACCTAACCCCCACCCCCCCCCCCCCAAAAAAAAAAAAACCTAAACCACCCCACCTCCCCCCCCCCCCCCCAAGCTAAATGCTAAAAACTAAAACCCCCAAAAAACCTAAAAAAACCTAACCCCCCCCCCCCCCACCCAAAACCTAAACCCCCCTCCACCACCCCCCAAAAACCTAAACCCCACCCCCCCCCCCCCCCGAGCTAAAATGCTAAAAACTAAACCCCCAAAAAACCTAAAAAATAAAAAAAATTTCTAAAATTTTTTTTTAATATTTTTTATGCTCAAATCGCTACTTTTAGTGGCAAAAAAAATTGAGTTAATTGCCAAAATCGCCCCTGAGGTTTGAGCACATTTGCCATTTTCGTCCAAAATGACACTTTTGTACCATTTTGCCCCCCACGTTTGTAACTTTTTGCCATTTTCATCCAAACCACTAACTTAGTTTATTTTTTATGTTAAGTTGAATGATATTTGGATGAAAATGGCAACTATAAACCACAGGGACGAAAATGGCAAATGTGCTCAAACTCTTGACATATATAATAAAAAAGAATATACATGCAATTTTTATATGAAAAAAAAATAATAGTTTTGTCACATATTTTTTATAAATTTTCATCCAACCACTAACTAAGTTAATTTTTTTCTATTAAGGCGAAGGATGTTTTAAATTTTATAAATTAATACAGAAATTAATTTTCAACTGTTTATATAGATCAGTTTTAAAAAAATAAATCTACTTAAACCTCTAATTTTTATAAAACTAAAATGCTTGTGACCTTATAGAAAAATGTCAAATAAACAAATATTATAGTATGTAGCAAGCTTGTAATCCATCTTCTACTCTTTTAAATTCGCTCCTAACGAAAAACAAAAGCCAGTGCCCCCCATCAAACAACGTACCGTTACCAAACCTTAAAATTACCCATCAAATAGTAAGTATAATGCCATCTAATATTTTGTGATAAACACTTTTCACGAGGGGCTAGTTTCTTGTTAAACTCTCAAAAACAGAATCGAAATATTCATGTTACTTAGAGAAAGAAAACAAAGTTCTATTGAACAAAAGACTACATATAATAACCTTGATACAAATAATAAATAAATTTTTAAAAAATAACTTAAAACTCAAACTTGTTTTTATCCGGCAAATGAAGTAGGATGGCTCGGAAGATGCAAGCATTTTAAATTGGTTCATTATAAAACCCTTTAGACGGGGTTTGGTTGTTTCTTAACCATAACATGTAAAATGAGAACTGATACCGATATGGTGCAATTTGGTACCAATACCAAAGAAGTATGGTATCGTTGCTCGTTAAAAAGAATATTATACCTAATTTACAATACAAAAATATTCATAATTGTATTTAGATTTCTTTTGAAATTTAACAAATAAAAGATCATGTGTTAATTTATAAAATTAATAGAAAAAATTTAATTTATAAAATTTATAAATATCTTTTGCCTTAATAGAAAAAAATTAACTTAGTTAGTGGATGGATGAAAATTTATAAAAAAATATGTGACAAAACTATTATTTTTTTCGTATAAAAATTGCATGTATATTCTTTTTTATTATATATGTGACAAAATTAACTAAATAAAAGAAATTAAAAAGAGTTTGAGCACATTTGCCATTTTCGTCCCTGTGGTTTATATTTGTCATTTTCATCCAAATATCCTTCAACTTAATAGAAAAAATAAACTAAGTTAGTGGTTTGGATGAAAATGGCAAAAAGTTACAAACGTGGGGGGTAAAATGGTTCAAAAGTGTCATTTTGGACGAAAATGGCAAATATGCCCAAACCTCATGGGCGATTTTGGCAATTAACTCAAAAAAAAAAAATTAAAAATTTTAATTTTTTTTTTTTTTTTTTTGCTTCGAAAAGTAGCGATTTTTATATAAAAAATATTTTAAAAAAAATTGTGTGATTTTTAGCTATTTTTAGGCATTTTTGGTTGTGTTCACATTGGTTCTCGCGGTTCTCGCAATAAGAGGTGGTTCTCGCATGATCTTCTCCCTATATATATATATATATATAGGGTAGGGTTCCAGCGTGAACAAACTCCCAAGAGTGAACTGCGTGAACAGATATAGACCCTTGATTTCCTTTTTAGTTGTTAAGGGTAGGATTGTAATTATATAAAAAAATTAGATTTAAATCATTATTTTAATAATTGAATTAAGTTACATCTTTCCTAATTTAAATTCATTATCCACATTATGTTTATTTATTAATAAGATAATTATCAAAACAAACAACAAATCACCAGATTTCAATTTTAATTTTTATTTTTATTTCAGATTTCATCACCAGAATTCAAATTTTGATTTTTAAGATCCACGTAACCTTCATATTTCAACGGTATACACATGTGTACTTGGATATAAATAGAACAATACACATGTGTACTCAACATCGTACATATGTGTACAGTAATTCACAGGTGTACATCAACATTCAATACAAAAAAATTCTAAGATATCACAAAAACAGACGATATACACATGTGTACATCGCATTAAAAAGAGGGCAAAATCATAATACACATGTGTACATCGTATTTAAACAAATAATTATTTTAATAATTGAATTAAGTTACATATTTCCTAATCCTTGATTTGATTTGTGAGAGATTTATGCAATCAATTTAAGAGGATAATTGATTACTTGATTTGTGAGAGATTTATGCAATCAATTTAAGATTGAAATTACACATATACCCTTTTTGTATTTAATTAAATGGAAAAAATTAACCAAATATAACACTATAGTTTGTCTGACAGGTGACAGCATGTCTATGATATTTGTATAGTGTTATATATTGTTATATAGTGTCATATAGTGTTACATAGTGTTATATGGTGTTATATGGTGTTACATAGTGTTATACGATGTTTATATGGTGTTATATAGTGTTATATATAGAGTTATAACACTTCTTACACTTCTCACACTTCTGAATTAATGTACGCTATCCCTACCCTATATATATATATAGTGAAAGTGTAAAATACAATATCTCTTAACGTAAAATACGTACGATATAGTGAAATCGCATGTTATAAAATAGCTTGGATAAAATCGCATGTGATAATTTTGATGAAATCGCATGTTGGTTTTTTGTAACAATTTCGCATGTGATAATTTTGATGAAATCGCATGTTGGTTTTTTGTAACAATTTCGGATGTGGTAATTTTGATGAAATTGCATGTTAAAAAACCAACATGCGAAATTGTTACAAAAAACCAACATGCGATTTCAATGTGGGATGAAGATCTGAAGGCTGAGATGAGCGCTTACATATTGTACGATAATGGATATTGTACGTTAACCTAACCCTATATACATATATATATATATGTATATATATATATGGAGAGGATCATGAGAAAACTAAAAAGCTAACTAAAAAAGCCTAAAAAACATACCAATTTTTTTACAATTTTTTATTAAAATTCGTTATTTTTATATATAAAAAAACGTGTACTGCACATGTGCATTATATGTGTGCTACACATGTGTATTACATGCTTAAAATTAGCTTTTGAAGGTTAGGTTTTTTTTTTTTTTTGAAGTTTAGGATTAGGATTAGGTTTTTTTTGGGGTGGGGGGTTTAACTTTTTTTTTCGGGTTTATATTTAGGGTTTAGTTTTAGGTTTTTTTTAGGGGGGGGGGGAGGTGTGGGGTTTTAGGTTTTTGGCGGGGGTTTAGGCTTTTGGTGGGAAGGTGAATTTAGGTTTTTGGGAGGTGTCAGTGGGGGTGGGTTAGGTGTTTTAGGTTTTTCCGTATTATTGCACATCATCATCATCATCTTACTCTGTATATCCCATCAATAGCAAAGCTAAGGTAGGGTCTGAGGAAGGTAAGATTTAGACAACCTTACCTCTACCTCATTGACAAAATTATTTTGTATATAAAAATTAGCAAAAATGAATAAAAAATTGTAAAAAATGGTAGGTTTTTTAGACTTTTTTAGTTAGTTTTTTGGTTTTCTCATTTAAACTAGTTTTCGTATGATCCATCCTATATATATAGGGTTAGGATTTAGAGAAAATGGTGAAAAGTGTGAGAGCGGTGAGAACGCTTATGGATCGTCCTATCAAAACAATCTATGGACCCTAGATTCGCGCGGTCGCGTTTTTGTAAATAACACGAATTCTATTAAGTGGACGCGCTTCATTAAGGGTAAAAGGGTCTTTACACTTCCCTACCAAAGCGCCAAACTAATGAATAAAACGCCATTACGGGCCAAAACACATCCCTATATAAACAAAACATCTAAGACATAAAAACACACCCCCCGAACCTGAAACGCCATATTTTCTACTATATACCATTCAACTTACAAACGTCAAAACCCCCAAAACAACAAACACACCTACTCAAAAACGCCATATTTTACTATATATCAATCATCTTAGAAACGCCAAAACACTTAAACATCAAAGATTCCAAAAAATCGACGTTTCTTTCATATACACTATTTCCTCATAAAAAACGCCAAAAATGGCAAAGATCGTTTCTTGTATATTCAATATTGTTCTACGCGAAGTTTCGCAGAATGCATTCTTCCCTAAGGTGCTGTGACTCAATAACATTTTGCTGCATGAGTTGGGCAAATCATAAACAAAAAGATGCTGGTGTCAGACTTTTGTCATTTTTTGTGTTTTGTTATTGATGAATATTATAATGGCATGAAGAGACGAATGACACTAATGTAACACCCCGAAAACGGATTTAGTAATCAAACTCCGTTAATACTAAAAGACGGGTAATGTACCGTTAATAGTAAAAATAACCCGGTAAATATTTGGATTTAAATAAGAAATCCTAATATTTTATACGAACGAATCAAAGTTTTAAGGAATTAAGTTTATAAGAGTCTGAGTTAACGGGACTTAAAATAAAACGGGTTATAACTCCCGGAACCCACTAAATAACTAGGAATATCAACCTAGTTAGTCTAGTGTTTTAAAAATAATGAGGAACTTGATGTAGTAACCTTTATAAACCTGGGTAAAGTTGAGGGACTAAAATGGTTAAAGTGAGAAAATGGGTTTTTTATTAATTAAAATTAAAAACACCAAAACACACACCTTTGTGTGTGTTCTGGTCGTACAAAACACAGGAGTCAAGAAGAGCTCTTAAGCTCAAACCCTAAAACACAGAAATTCATCAAATTGAAGGAGCAAATCAAGCTCGAATCGAAATCCAAGCATAGATTAACGATCCCCATTGCAAGGAGATCATAAGGTATGTAAAATTTGACAAAAATTCTCTACTTGAAATTCTCATGAATTTAGAGAACTTGAAATCTGACGATGCATGTATGAATTGTAGATGAATTAGGAACATTAAAATGTCTAGGAGTAAACCCTAGACAAGTATATGTTGAAATTATGCTAATTCTAGTGAAATCCGTGGTCACCATTGTAGGTGACTAGTGGGTTATGTAGAACTTGATAAACACTAGGAAATTTGGGGTTGTTCTAGTGTAATTTGACATATGTAAAGTTATTTCAGAATTGTAAAGGCAAATAATTGTGTTAGATAGTTGATTGATGAAAATTCAGGTTATATGACAAGTTATGAGCTTGTTAATGAATTATGTAAAGTTATACCCGTTAGGTGTTCGCTAAAATGCCTAAATGAAAAATAAATGTTGAAAATCGGACAAAAACGCATGTTTGATGGATATGGCAAATTGTGCGTTAAGACTTATAAAAAGGGTTCTAAACGGATTGTGAATTGAACTCTCTAGGCGAGGAATCCGGATCGTCAAGTGGACAAGCCGGTGGAAATACGCGTTTGAAAAGGATGCTTAAAAGGTACGTAACTACGATTCCGTTACGTTATGCTTGATTTTGTATTTTCGCTAGTAGACTTTAAATTAGCATAATACATGGAATTGGAAATTTGTTGAAGTGACGAAGATCATTAGGTAAATAAACGGGTCAAAAGGTGAAATTATCACCCTTTGACAATATCGACTAATGGTTTGTCAAGTTACATGTTTATAGGAATAAATATCAAATGGATACGCACATCGCTATTGCTTAGCGGCTAATAAGTCAAGGTATTGAAACGGGTCAAAATATTGATCCGAGCCAGGTATGTATAATGATTCAACTCATCATTTAGAATTTGGAGTTCTATAAGAGTTAGACAAGGTTAAAATATAGATATTCGGTTATCTTTTAGGTAAGCCGAATAAATTGAGTTATGATTATAATGTTTTAGAAGCACAATGGTTTACAACCAAGAACTATGGTTAAAAGGTCGGATTTTGAGTCAAACAAGTATTTAAAAGTTCCTTGCAATAATAAGAAGGATGAAAATTTACCAAATTGCCCTTATAGGCTAATTTGAACAAACGACCCTTAAAAAGGGGTTCGGAAACGAGTTTTATGATTAAATAGATGCTTAGAATAAGAAAAGATAGTGAAAGATGTAAATTCTTGGGTCGAATGACTTTATATGAGTCTTTGACGTAAAAGAATAATCCGAGGGGTAAAACTAGGGATTTATAGATATCCACATTTAATCTACCACACCTATAGTTGTGGTGGAAGATTACTTGATAAGAAATGTAGGAATATGAATGCTAGAAAAGAATGAAAGCGATTTTAAGCTTTAATGCGCTTAAATACCCTTAATGGGTCAAAATAAGCACTTGAGCGTAAACGGTTTCTAACTAAGTAAGAAACCCATGATTTATGATTAATTTGATAGGATATATTGAAATTATGATTCTCATGAGTTTATAGATCAAGTAAACATGTTTGTTTGTTAAAATCGCAAACGGGTCAAAATTTGGTAAAAAGGGTAATAAGCCGAAGACTTAAAAGTCTTAAATTTTGTTAATCCGGATGTTGGATTTTAACTCCATGTGATGGAGGATTAAATTACAAACACGTAGGAAGAAACGGTAGGTCAAACGGACAAGCGGATTGAAAGATACGAAAGTTTTCGTGTCAAAAACGGCAAAAAATGGGAGTTCTGATACAGGGGCCACCGTAACTTACGGTGCCCACCGTAAGTTACGGTGAAGCTGAAAGCTTTACGATAGCTTCCTACTGATTTACGGTAGGGGCACTTTATACCAGGGGCCACCGTCGGTGGAGGTCAGTTTTATATCCTTGTTTTTGGAATCAAGACATCCATGTTGGAATTTCTCGATTTCCTTGTTTAATTCGATTATTCGACTCAATCATCCTTATTGTACTAATTATTTAATTATAAAAAGTAACTTTTAAGTTGGTTTTGATCACAGGTGAATGTCAAGAGTCCCGGATGAAGATCAAGCATCGAGCAAGAACCGAACACACGTTATACGAAGCTTCCGCAATGCTGTTTCGTCGTTATTCTAAAACGATGAATTAAATTACTCTATGTTGTTTTGCTTTCAAGTTTAGAAAAGTTTTAACAACCCCGTATTTTCCTTGTAATTGTGGTTGTAATCATATGATTATGGACGTATATTATACGAAAAACGTAAAATAATAACAGGGTGTTACAAGTTGGTATCAGAGCCTTGGTTTAAGAGATTCAAGTATGGTGGGAAAACTATGCTTGGACTTAAACCTTATGCTCTTAATAAAGATTAGTGTTCGGTTCAAGGCTTGATCGCAAATCCGGTAAGTACAAGTATGATAATAGTCTAGTATGATTAAAGTGTTGTGAACAGCACATAGGGTTATCGTGTAATACACGTTACCCTAATTTAAAATGATTGATATAGTTGACGAAAATACGCGCGTTGACGCATATAGTAGAAAAAGCCTTGTATTATAATACGGGCGATTATTGAAATTGATATTATTAACTCTTGTAAATGTTTTAGTTGAAGGACACTCGCATCCAAAGATAGTGGGAGTCTAACAAATTGCGGACTTGACGGAGGAACGGTCCAAATTACAACAAGTAGAAAATGCTCATCAAGAACCTAAATCGCGTAGCGATCCCGAACAAGGCTAATGGCAAGAGAAGCCCGTTAGGGCAAGCATTACCAGGTGCACATTTTAAATTTAATTGCACAAATAGTAATATGCAACAAGTACATAGAGATTGAAAGTTGCATATGTAGATTAGAAACTTGGAAAACCTGAATAGAAATACATATCCAGGAAATTATTTCCAAGAAAACTAAATAGAGGTGTTACTTACATAGGGCTTGATGTGAAAACTATAAAAAGGTCGTGTATGTCATGTGTTAATCGCTTACTCTGGCCAAGTAAGTAGTGGCATATGATACCACGAGTTTCTTATAGCGGACACATTTACATCCGATGTAGTAAGGGCGGAGGGAATGGGACTAACTTAAAAAGTACCCAAATGAATCAAATGAGCAAAATATTTGATAATAATGTAAACGCATAGCCGGGTGACGGAAGCGTATTACATTAGGATAATGAGCCCGAAATAAGGGACAAAGAAACATGTAAAATAATTAAGGTACGCATTGGGAGGGGGTGTACTTACACTCGAACCAGGAAAATGCGAATATGTCTCTAAACGGGTCGTTTTTGTAAAACATCAAACTTGAGGACAAAGTCGGAATATAAAAATGAAGCGAGGTCTTAATGCATACCAGGAGGGTTGCAATAATAACGACTTCAGTAAAACACCCGGTTGATGGGTAAGGATTTAACACATGTGTAGACCGAGAAACGTGAACTTGGATGGAAAGTTAAAAGACTCGGGTTTTGGGTCATAACTAAAAGATGACAAAATAATGTAAATAAAAATTGTGAATAAATTATGTTCAACTATTTTAAAGTTGAACGGGTCGATTATAATATCATGCCGGACGGCATGAGTAAATACAAGCGGGATAATAG
The DNA here is from genome assembly GCA_030545235.1 of Helianthus tuberosus. Lineage (NCBI taxonomy): Eukaryota > Viridiplantae > Streptophyta > Magnoliopsida > Asterales > Asteraceae > Helianthus > Helianthus tuberosus. The sequence goes on from CM060375.1 coordinate 57,067,631, forward strand.
TATCGTTAAAAGCAAAAGAATAATGAGCCCGATAATGGGACATAATCAAATACGAATGTATGTAAACTGGATAATGGTGAGCATAAGATAAACCGACGCATAAATGATGTGAGAAGTCATAAAATCAGAAAAATTTGTCCGAAAGGAAACGAATGTAGCCTTAGACTACGGTCAAGGTCAAAGAAAATATCAAGGCGAAAATAAATGATTTTAAACGAAAATAGGAATGCCTTGACACCAAACATGTATTTTAATAATGACATGAGTAAGGAATGATCTACAGGATCAACCTAACCTTTGGGGTTATAAACAATGGAAAGGTCTGCGAGACTAAAACGACCCACAGGTCATGATTAGAAAGAAATTATAAGGACTTCGCCCTAAAGAGGTGAAAGTCTAATAAAAAATAGCCCATAAGGCTAAGCGATAAAACCTACGGGTCAATTAGATAAAGCAAGGGAATCAGTTGAGAATCCCCGCATAAAACTAAGACTGTAAAAGAATAAATTATGGACTGTCAATATCTATAATCCTGACAAAAGTTAAAGAGAAGATCCTAAAACTAAAACTTTGGTTTTAGTAAGAAATAACGTTTTTACAAATATAAATTCTGAGAGGAATTTAAATAGTAAGCATGAAGGATACAAGTCTTGACACTAATAAGCGCAAGACGATATATTCGAAAAAGTGACGTTTTCGAAAATAAAAGGTTGATATGAATTAAACATGATGTGACACGATCACGGTCAAGAAATGCAATGTGGGGTAGAATCACATTATAACCAAGCGAGCGGTAGAAATAACCGGACTAATAAGTCTAGTTAGTGAGACCGGTTAAGGTCAGTAATTCAAATCAAGAAATTTGGTTTGCTTGTAAGCGGTAGATTCGGTATAACTGAACCGAATAAATAAATTTGAAAACAATAGAATTTGTTGCTAAAAGTGAAAGATTTCACTAAAGACCTTTAAACGGGTCAAAGTAACAGATTCATAAAGAATTCGATAGTATATGAAAGCGATGGATATCGCTAAGTTAACTAAACTAGTGGAAATAACGAGATTACGTTATTTCAAGTTGCACTATGTCGTATGAGATACGTAGACAATTAGTGACCAAAAAGATGTTACCATACTTATCTGGTAATACGAACAATTGGTTAAAAGTATAAGTAATGTTTAAAAGATATCTCGGATAAAATACATTGAGTTTAAACTCAATGAATTATGTAAGAAAAGGTTTCGATGACGAAACCTCTTTAAGGGGGGTAGACTTGTAACACCCCGAAAACGGATTTGGTAATCAAACTCCGTTAATACTAAAAGACGGGTAACGTACCGTTAATAGTAAAAATAACCCGGTAAATATTTTGATTTAAATAAGAAATCCTAATATTTTACACGAACGAATCAAAGTTTTAAGGAATTAAGTTTATAAGAGTCTGAGTTAACGGGACTTAAAATAAAACGGGTTATAACTCCCGGAACCCACTAAATAACTAGGAATATCAACCTAGTTAGTCTAGTGTTTTAAAAATAATGAGGAACTTGATGTAGTAACCTTTATAAACTTGGGTAAAGTTGAGGGACTAAAATGGTTAAAGTGAGAAAATGGGTTTTTTATTAATTAAAATTAAAAACACCAAAACACACACCTTTGTGTGTGTTCTGGTCGTACAAAACACAGGAGTCAAGAAGAGCTCTTGAGCTCAAACCCTAAAACACAGAAATTCATCAAATTGAAGGAGCAAATCAAGCTCGAATCGAAATCCAAGCATAGATTAATGATCCCCATTGCAAGGAGATCATAAGGTATGTAAAATTTGACAAAAATTCTCTACTTGAAATTCTCATGAATTTAGAGAACTTGAAATCTGACGATGCATGTATGAATTGTAGATGAATTAGGAACATTAAAATGTCTAGGAGTAAACCCTAGACAAGTATATGTTGAAATTATGCTAATTCTAGTGAAATCCGTGGTCACCATTGTAGGTGACTAGTGGGTTATGTAGAACTTGATAAACACTAGGAAATTTGGGGTTGTTCTAGTGTAATTTGACATATGTAAAGTTATTTCAGAATTGTAAAGGCAAATAATTGTGTTAGATAGTTGATTGATGAAAATTCAGGTTATATGACAAGTTATGAGCTTGTTAATGAATTATGTAAAGTTATACCCGTTAGGTGTTCGCTAAAATGCCTAAATGAAAAATAAATGTTGAAAATCGGACAAAAACGCATGTTTGATGGATATGGCAAATTGTGCGTTAAGACTTATAAAAAGGGTTCTAAACGGATTGTGAATTGAACTCTCTAGGCGAGGAATCCGGATCGTCAAGTGGACAAGCCGGTGGAAATACGCGTTTGAAAAGGATGCTTAAAAGGTACGTAACTACGATTCCGTTACGTTATGCTTGATTTTGTATTTTCGCTAGTAGACTTTAAATTAGCATAATACATGGAATTGGAAATTTGTTGAAGTGACGAAGATCATTAGGTAAATAAACGGGTCAAAAGGTGAAATTATCACCCTTTGACAATATCGACTAATGGTTTGTCGAGTTACATGTTTATAGGAATAAATATCAAATGGATACGCACATCGCTATTGGTTAGCGGCTAATAAGTCAAGGTATTGAAACGGGTCAAAATATTGATCCGAGCCAGGTATGTATAATGATTCAACTCATCATGTAGAATTTGGAGTTCTATAAGAGTTAGACAAGGTTAAAATATAGATATTCGGTTATCTTTTAGGTAAGCCGAATAAATTGAGTTATGATTATAATGTTTTAGAAGCACATGGGTTTACAAACAAGAACTATGGTTAAAAGGTCGGATTTTGAGTCAAACAAGTATTTAAAAGTTCCTTGCAATAATAAGAAGGATGAAAATTTACCAAATTGCCCTTATAGGCTAATTTGAACAAACGACCCTTAAAAAGGGGTTCGGAAACGAGATTTATGATTAAATAGATGCTTAGAATAAGAAAAGATAGTGAAAGATGTAAATTCTTGGGTCGAATGACTTTATATGAGTCTTTGACGTAAAACAATAATCTGAGGGGTAAAACTAGGGATTTATAGATATCCACATTTAATCCACCACACGTATAGTTGTGGTGGAAGATTACTTGATAAGAAATGTAGGAATATGAATGCTAGAAAAGAATGAAAGCGATTTTAAGCTTTAAAGCGCTTAAATACCCTTAATGGGTCAAAATAAGCACTTGAGCGTAAACGGGTTCTAACTAAGTAAGAAACCCATGATTTATGATTAATTTGATAGGATATATTGAAATTATGATTCTCATGAGTTTATAGATCAAGTAAACATGTTTGTTTGTTAAAATCGCAAACGGGTCAAAATTTGGTAAAAAGGGTAATAAGCCGAAGACTTAAAAGTCTTAAATTTTGTTAATCCGGATGTTGGATTTTAACTCCATGTGATGGAGGATTAAATTACAAACACGTAGGAAGAAACGGTAGGTCAAACGGACAAGCGGATTGAAAGATACGAAAGTTTTCGTGAAAAAAACGGCAAAAATGGGAGTTCTGATACAGGGGCCACCGTAACTTACGGTGCCCACCGTAAGTTACGGTGGAGCTGAAAGCTTTACGGTAGCTTCCTACTGATTTACGGTAGGGGCACTTTATACCAGGGGCCACCGTAAGTTACGGTGGAGGTCAGTTTTATATCCTTGTTTTTGGAATCAAGACATCCATGTTGGAATTTCTCGATTTCCTTGTTTAATTCGATTATTCGACTCAATCATCCTTTTTGTACTAATTATTTAATTATCAAAAATAACTTTTAAGTTGGTTTTGATCACATGTGAATGTCAAGAGTCCCGGATGAAGATCAAGCATCGAGCAAGAACCGAACACACGTTATACGAAGCTTCCGCAATGCTGTTTCGTCGTTATTCTAAAACGATGAATTAAATTACTCTATGTTGTTTTGCTTTCAAGTTTAGAAAAGTTTTAACAACCCCGTATTTTCCTTGTAATTGTGGTTGTAATCATATGATTAGGGACGTAAATTATACGAAAAACGTAAAATAATAACAGGGTGTTACAACTAATGAGTGGTTTGAAGATACATATTCCAACTAAAAGCTCACGTCATTTTGTCTTTCCAAACGGCCACAAAAACACAAGCATGACAAAGTCAAACCGCCAATGAACATGTTTCAAAGAAGAAAGAGACCGATGACAATGAAGATTTGGAAGATGAATTGTTTCTATTTTTAATTTTTTAATTTTCTTTTTCTATCGTTTGTTATGTATTTTTCAGCTAAGAGCAAAAAAACATTATATTAATAAAACACCAAACAGTCATAATGATTGTGAAACGCCATAATGCAGTAAAACGCCAAAAACTCCCAAAGTATGATAAAAGTAATTTGGATAAGTATTATTAAAAGCTAAAAATGAAAAAAAAACGCCAAAAACTACTTAAAGCCATTAAAAAACACCAAACTTGGAAGATGGAACGTCTATCACACTAAAAACTTATAAAAAGCTGAACAAAAACAGTAAAAATACACACGGTAACTGAAAAGACGGCTACTTTATTAATATCATTTATTATAAATAAAATCCCGCCTAAACTACGCGCCAAAAATATCCTATAAGAGAGACGTTTCTACACAATCAACTGATCACACACCAAAAACAACGCCATGTTTCCTAGAAACCATTCACTTTAAAACTCCAAAAAAAATAGTTAAAAAAGCCACAGATGGGGAACATCGTTTATTCTATATTGAGTATTGTTCTGAATGAAGTTTCACTGAATGGATTCTTCTCTGAGGTGGGTATCTCTATAAGCTTTTGCTGAATGAGATGGACAAATATTCATGAAAAAGAGACTGATGACACTGATATGTCATCATGTCACTTTATTCTTGATGGATATATGGATGGCATAAAGGGATCAATACATTTGAGCAGGCATTGATCTTCAACATATCACCAAACAAATATATATCAAACCATAATACAGGATGCCACTAAAAATAAGCATCTTCTAAAGACGGGCGTTATGTAGGAAAATAAGGATCTACATAAGGTATTCAAAACAGGTTCAAAACGCAAAAAAGGTTAAAGTAGAAGAGGTTGATGACAGTAAAGATTTGGATGAGAAATTAGATTAGATTAGAATTTTTAATTTTTTTTTTCATTTTCTATTGTTTGTTATCTAGTTCTCTATTGTTTATTTTCTAATTCTCTGCTAATAAAAAAATTGAGTATAAAAAGACAAAAACTACAAACACCAAAACGTCTGACAGTGTGAAAACTGTTAGAACGGATGCTAGCAAAGCACATTGTTGCTATATAAAACGCCAAAAAATGTCAAACAAAGTATTACTGGAAAAAGCAACAATAATTGACAGATGAAATTGAACGAAAAAATAATTGCAAAACAGTAAAATGAAGAGACGGTAATATTATTGCCAAACATTTATTATATTAAAAGCCACTACATGGAAAATTGAATTTGTTTATCTTTTCAAAACGCCATAATTGTCTGTCACATTATAGACCTACATCCTACATGGCACAACACTTGATAGAAAAAAAAAATAAACATCAAGAAAATTACTTATGTTTTTTACATTATAGGCCTGCATCCTACTTGGCACAACAATCAAAGCCATACTTAGTAAAACGCCAAAATATTTACTATGATCCTGATCTAAAAATAATAAAAACGCCGCGTATTTGTTAAACGCCAAAAAATGGAAAGGTGATGTGACACGCGTTTAAAAAAAAGAATGTAAAAGGACAAAAAAGCCCCTCCGCCATTCTCTATGTCGCGTGACACGTGTTGAGTCAGGATGCGTTCTCACTGTTCTCACACTTTTGGGCGTTCTCTCCTGATCCCGTTTCTCTCTCTATATATATATATACAATGTTGCAAAAATCGGTCTAGGCGGCCGATTAATCGGCGCCTAGGCGCTAGTCGGTGGTTTACTGCCTAAATTTAAGCTAGTCGGTCAAAAAATCGGTTATGGTCAAAATCGGTCAAAGTCGGACAAAATCGGTAAAAATCGGACTAATCGGGCCCATGTTTTTTGAATCAAAAAACCCAATTTTTGAAACCTGACCCATGGTTTAAAGCCCAAATTTTAGTTATAAACTTATTTTAGCATTTAAGTTTAGGTATTTTAACATTTAACCCCCTCTATCTTTCGCTAGTTTACATATGGTTCCTAAACTTTTAAATTTATTAATAAAAAGTATAAAGTTATCTCCCAAACTTGTAAATTTATTAATAAAATGTATAAAGTTATCTATATATATATAAAAATTTGTAAAATTATACTTAAAAAGTCCAATCCGATTAATCCATATTAATCCCGATTAATCCCTAGGCGGTACCTCACCCCCCGACTAGCGTCTAGCGCCTTCTACAACATTGTATATATCTAACTTTAGGATCCTGTAAAAAAGATGAAATTTGTAAGAAGGATAAGAAAGAACATGATTAGGACACATGTCATTATTTAATTTATTAGGATCTACTAAAAAAGTGGGTTTTTGCCTAAGTAGCCTAAAAAGAATTGTAATGATGACATGTGTCAATTCTTATAACTAGGAAGGAAGAACATTTTGCTACTAAAACATTTTGGTCCTTATAAGTAGGAATGTGCAGATGACATGTGGCACCCATTTGATTTCTAAAAAATACAACAAAAGAAATCCAGTACAAAAGAAATCTAGTAAAAAATATAGCACAAAAAAATTTAGTACAAAAAATCGAGCACAAAAAATTTAGTAAAAAAAAATAAGACAAAAAAGTTCAGCAAAAAGATGATATATAACATAGAAATACAACAAATTTTTTTAGTGTTTTTAGTTGTCATATTTTATATAGCAATACGGTACTCAAATTATAAATAAAAAACGCTCAATTTTGCGGTGAATTTTTTATGAAAAAAATAATGTCGTATAATAGAGTCAGTGTAAATAAGTTTATGATTGATGCAATTTATTGAATTGAGGCATTGAAGAGGTAAGGTCCTAAGTGCCACGTAAGTCATGGATGCGCAAAACCATACTCACACTTAATTTCTAAAACACTTAGCTTGTTTCAGGGTTCTTGCGTGGGGTCCTTCTGCGTGAGCACAACCATGAAAGCTAATAAAAGTACAACCAGGTGTTAATTGTCTGCAGCCAATCAGCATCAGCCAGGCTCTTCCCATCCAATCCCGACGATGATCAATCGTGTAGGAGACAAACAATTCAAAAGGACAATAATGTGTAACCAATCAGCTTGCACCACTCACAGCTCCATTATCTCCACTCACAGCTCCATGATCTCCACTCACAGTTGAGGACGGACGCGGCAATAAGTACATTTGGCAGGCGACGTGTAACCAATCACGATGCACCAATGCCCCTCCACCTTTGCAGACATACATGTCATGTTAGTGGAGACCAAATGGTATATTATATTGATTGCGACATCCGACCCATGAGCCCATCAGCCCATGTCTTTCTCTAACCCTTCGGCTATAAATACCAACCTCTACCAAAGCTTTATGGATACAATTGCTTCCTCTCTCACTCTAAACACACACAGTTTTATCTTTCTAAAACGGTTACTTATTCTTACACTGGAGTTTGGTTAAGAGAAGAACCTCACTTCTCCTCTTAACAATCTAAGGGTGCTTTAGTTTTACAAATCCTTCCAATTGTATCAATCGAAGAAGAGAAATAGATCACCCATGTCGAGACTATCAATATAGTTCTATCCCCTGCGGATTAGAACCGATGTTCTTCAAGTATGTGATATAGAAAAATATATAGTATACATATACACACATAAAAGTGTATAATATCAATCTACTTTTCTGATACTTCTGTATAAAAAAATGTACTCAAAAGTGATGGCAAAGTCTTTGTGTGGACTTTTTGTAGCTCAAAGTCATATCAATCAATTTGCAAATAGAGTTGATCAAATGAAACTTCGACGTTGTCCCACGTAATGTTGCCACACACAACACCAAAACATTTGATAGAAATAAAAAAAAAAAAAAAAATTTAGAATGACCTTTGCACAATTATAAAGTTAACCATTCAGTAATCAATACAATATATTGCACATGTCAATGACGGTAAAATTGGACTATAGTAGACGATGTTGACGGACACTAATATATGGGTCCATTAATAAATTATATCGAGTAATAAGTTTTTTACAACAAATACAAATTAATCATAATTTGTTTTAAGGGAACATGTTATGTTTTGTGTAAGAATCAAATACAAATAGGTCTTAACATAAAAAAATACCTTTAACGTAAGAAATAAAAGAAAATTTAAAAAAAAATTACCATCTATTTAAGTATGATGTTTAATTACAAAATGTAATAAAATAGTGATTTTACACTTATAGAGTAATTATATAATTTTTATAGCGTAATTATAATTATTCTACAATATTCATATATTACTCTGCAAAAATTACATAATTACTTTACTAGTGTAAACTCACGATTTTTTTTAGATTATAAGACTAAAATACATGATCAATAAGATGGAAAATTTTTTTTTTTAAAAAATATCTCTTTCACTTCTCACATTCAGGGTTTTTTTGTATGTTAATATCATTTATACATTAGCATAACCCTATGTTTTATACTACATTTAATTATGTAACTTTTAACTATAATTAATCGCTTACTTCATGTAATGTTTAAATGTGTTTATATCAAAGTACATAACATTTAACAACTAATTATAGTATAACTTGGGGGTTAGGATCGTGTGAGAACCATTAGACTAATTGAGAAACTTGAGAAGCATTCTGGACCACACATTTTATTTAAGTTTTTCGTAATATACACATATATATAATTTATATAATTCAAGATTTAACAATATACATATATGTATATAGTTGATTTTAAACTATACATATGTGTATATTATGAAAAGCTTAGGAAAATGTGTGGTCCAAAATGTTTTTGAAGTTTCTCAAATAGAATGAACTGCTCGTCCAACACCACCCCCTAGGGGGCCGTCGCAGCAAAGACGTCGGATTTCCGACAGTGAAGACGGTGCAAAGTTGGTGGGCCCCCATTGACTTCTCTCTCATACTTTATATATATATATATATAGGGAGCCGCTAGAATGAGAACCACCCCCAGTTGCGAGAACCATGAGAACCATTCTCCACCAATCAGAATGTGCCAACTCAAAGGGTATATTGGTCATTTCCCCCTTAATGTCTAATCTCACCCCTCTCTCTTCATTTAATTCACATCCTCTCTCCTCTCTTTTTCTATTTAAAAGTTGCAGCACAAAGTCTCTGTCTCTCTCTTTCTTCATACAAGAAATCACCAAAATCTCTCTCATCCGCCACCACATCCCCCCACTCCGGCAACCCCTAAACACCACACCCCCTTCGATCTGCAACCTATCTCTCATCTCCTCCACACACCCCTTAAAAGAGATGGTGGCTGCAACTGTTCGGAGACGACCGGTGAAGGGCAGTTTTGTGGTGGTGCGGTTTGACCTCCGGCCGGTGGGTGAGGGGGGGTGTTGTTCTGAAGATGGTGACCGAACCCCATCGTTCCCCACCCGAACCACTCTCTTCTCTCTGCTACTCCGGTGACCGGAGATGGTGACCGAAGGGGGGGGGGTTTAGTGGTGGAAATGGTGGGTTTGGCCAGTTGGTCGGCGGCGGTGGATGAAGGCGGTGGTGGTGGGTCAGCCCCACCCCTGTGACGGCGACGGTGGTGGTGGGTCACCCACACCCCCTGTGACGGCGACGGTGGTGGTGGATCAGCCACACCTTTGTTGGTATTTATTTGATATTTTTTTTGGTTTAGATCTGTTGATATTGACTTTTCTGAGGTTGAATCTGGGTTTGAATCTATGGGGTTTTGACTTTTCTTGATGGTTTGTTTTTTACGATGATGTTCTTGATCTGTTGAATTTTTTGTATGTGTTCTTTCTTTTTCTGGGTTTTGAATGTTTGAATCAGTTGAAGCTTTTGGCCTGTGTTCTTGATCTATGGGGTTTGAATGTTTGATATGTGGATTGAATGATGTTCAGGTTCCTTGTGGGTTTTGAATGTTTGAATGTTTGATATGTGGGTTTTGAATGTTCAGGTTCCTTGTGGGTTTTGAATGTTTGAATGATGTTCTGTTTTTTGATATGGTCGATTTTTTGGGGCGGCGATGATGAAAAAAAAAAAAGAAACGCAGATTTTGATGACGATGGCGCGGCAAGGACGGCGGATGGTAGGTTTTTAAACCTGCAACCCCAATTTTGCAGCCTTTTGATTATCGGATAATCTGAGCCAAACCCCGTTGTTTTTTTCTGAGTGCGTTAGTTTTTGCGTAAAAAAGTTGTTGTAAAAAAAAATCAAACCATAAACTTTTTGTCGTAAACCGTAAATCGTAAAAAGTTCTACGTAAAACGTAAAACGTAAATCGTAAAAAGTTTTACGTAAAAACGTAAAACGTTAAAAGTTTTAACGTAAAACGTAAAAAGTAAAAAAAAAAACAGTTTAAACCGGGGCGTAAAAAACAACGCTTAAAACAGTTTTACGTAAAAAGTTTAAAACGTAAAACATAATAAAGTTTAATGTAAAACGTAAAAAGATTAAAAAAATTAACGCAATACGTAAAACATACATTTTTTAACGTCAGACGTAAACTTTTAACGTAAAACGTAAACTTTTTAATGTAAAAATGTAAAGTTTTTAAAGTAAAACGTAAATATTTTAACGTAAAACGTAAAAACATAAAACGTAAACTTTTTAACGTAAAACGTAAACTTTTTAACGTAAAACGTAAACTTTTTTAACGTAAAACGTAAACTTTTTTAACGTAAAACGACGCGTTAAAAAGCGACGTGTTAAAAAGCGACGCGTAAAAACGTAAAAGGTAAAAACAGGATAGCTTTGTAAAACGTAAATAAAACGTAAATAAAACGGGACTTAAAAAACGCCGCGTTATAACGGGACGTAAAAAACAGGATAGCTTTGTAAAAAAACGGGACGGCTAAAACGGGACGGCAAAAAACGGGACGGCTAAAACGAGGCGGCTTGTAAAAAAACGGCACGGCTAAAACGGGACGGCAAAAAACAGCGCGTAAAACGGCAAAAAACGGCGCGTAAAACGGCGCGGCAAAAAACGGGCAAAAAACGGCGCGTAAAACGGGCCAAAAACCGGACGTAAAACGGGCAAAAAACGGGACGGCGAAAAACGGCACGGCTAAAACGGGACGGCAAAACGGGACGGCGAAAAACGGCACGGTAAAAAACGGCACGGCTAAAACGGGACGGCGAAAAACGGCACGGCAAAAAACGGGACGGCGAAAAACGGCACGGCTAAAACGGGACGGCTAAAACGGGACGGCGAAAAAACGGCACGGCAAAAAACGGGACGGCGAAAAACGGCGCGTAAAACGGCAAAAAACGGCGCGTAAAACGGGGAAAAAACGGCGCGGCATAAAACGGCGCGTAAAAAACGGGACATAAAAAAAATCTTTTTAAAAAATAAAAAGTAATATAATAAAACTAAAAAAGTAATATAATAAAACAAAAAGTAATTAAAAAAATAATAAAGTGAAAAAGACAAAAAAGGGTTATTTTACTTATTTACCCTTTTTGATTAAAATATAGAAGACATAATAAGACAAATTTTATTTAATATTAGTTTTTGTTACTTTTAATCTCATCCATCCATCAAGATGATCTAAAGGCTATAAAGTGGTTCTCATGGTTCTCATAACTGGAGGTGGTTCTCATTCTAGTGATCCCCTATATATATATATATATATATATATATATATTAATATATTATTAATGGTGGGGTAGTCTTGGCTAGTCCCCATACCCTTGGGTAGTCCCCAAAGAGACTATCCTCCTCCAGTGATTATGTGGCGCCTACGTGGCGGGTAGTCCTTTGGAGACTATCCTCCCCATACCCAATGGTCTTATAACAAGTTAGAATTTTAATATTTGAATGACATCAAACACATCATCGAATCTTAATGTCATGATCGAGGATTGACCATAGGGACATTTGTGGAGAGCTCTTTAGTTCTAGAAGACTAGAACATATCTGGTTTTTTTTCCATACATGAAAAAACATTTATAGTTTCATCGTAGACTTCTATTTCAGCTCTCTTTGTTTCAATGCTCTTCCTTTTCCAAATGTGTTTTTCAATAGTGTTATTCTAATGTACCGTTGTTAAAAATCAACAAACCAGTTTCACCTCCACGTCATCCATGATGTCACCCGCCTGTACGAGAATCGCAAATAGGGGGTCACGAATTCCCCCTATAAAAGGAATGTAACAATCTTAATTTTATTCAATAAAGGAAAACAAATATATAGATACGATAGACTGGCGCCACCATGATGATTTGAATTTGTTATACCCCATCTCCCTTCACGTTAGCCTTGTCCGTCCCTACCCACACCCCCCTCCCCCCTCGCGCGCCTCTCTCCTCCCTATTGTCGCTCTCACAATCACTGAATCTCCATACACGGGGGCTCGTCCCATAGAGGTCTTCATCCCTTTATACTCTCTCTCCTCCACATCGCCGCCTTTGTGCCCGGATGGCCACGGACGACTTTAAAAACAACCGTCAAAGATGCTCTTCGATTTTTGAAGGCATTGGGCTCCTTGGAACTCTTTAAGGGGCTGTTTGAAAACTTCTGAATTGTTAAATACTAAACCAGTAAAATGTCTAAACCATTAAGAGCCATTATAATGCTTAACCGTTCAGAGGCAAATGTCTGACCAATTCAGATAAGAGGTCTGAACCATTAAGAGCGATTATAATGCTTAACCGTTCAAATGCAAATATCTTACCAATTCAAATTAGTTAAAGAAGTCTCCCTTTCAATAATATCATCCTTTAACACATGTGTTTGTTCTTAAATGAGATCATCTATCGAGTTGGTAAAAGAAAAAACTTTAACAATGAATCATTAGTAATTTAGTTAAAGAAGTCTAACCATTCCATGCATTGTAGAATTTAAAATGGGAAGGGACCAAAGGCCCAAAGCACCAGTGTAATTCAGAAAGACCAAGATACTAGGATCGGATCACTTTTAAATTATCTTGGAACCATGTATGGTAGGAACTTGACAAAGACCCACTTGAGAAATAAGTTAAAAAAAAAACCCTATCTAAGCCCTCTGTTTTTTCGTTAAATAGTATGTGTATGTGTATTATTATAAAAAATAAAACATTCAAAAATGTAACACTCGTGTCTTTAAAAGCAAAACGTCCTGTTCAGAGCTACTCCCTGCCTCATTAAATTCTCTTAGAACAAGTGTGCACTCCCGTACCTCCTAATTTGTTCGATGTATATCATAACTAGGTTATAACCCCGTGTATTACACGGGTTGAGTAAATACATTATATCTTTAAAAACTTTCTTTATTGCACAGGTTGAATAAATATAATTTTATATATTAAATAATAAAAAGTTATATATATAAGAACCATATTGTACGGGTTGAATTAATGTAATTTTATATACCAAATAATAAAAATTATATCTTTAAAACCACATGTATTACACGGATTGAATAAATGTAATATTGTTTACCAAATAATAAAATAATACATCTTTAAAAAACTTCATTTATTACACGAGTTAAATAAATGTAATTTTATATACCAAATAATAAAAAAAGTTAGTAAATGTAAATTTGTATAGTGAAAATAAAAATATTTAATATATTAATACAAAGTTTGGTTTTCGTGATAAATAATTTGTTTTATTTAAAATGTTTTAAATTAACAATTTACAATTTCGTACCTTTGAATTAAAAATAGGTCTCCGTTTACCGATCTTTCGTGGAAAGATTGGGTTGGTTTCAATTTGTAAGTCTGTACTTTGTTTTTTCTAGCTTCTTGCTAGTTTTTGTTCTATGATAGTTGATGTTCAAAAAAAAAAAAAAAAAAACAATTTACAATTTCGGATAATATTTTATTAGAAAAATAGAAGAATGGTATTCGAAATTTAAAGTAGGATAAAATTTAATATTAGCTCATTATTCATTTATTTATTTAATTAATATAAGATAAGTTTGGAAATGAGGCGAGAAAATCATAAAATAAATACTTACAATGAACGACATGTGTCACACATTAATGTTTTATTATATAGTATAGTATAGATAAAAATTTAGATTTATATAAATAGATTATTTTGTTGTAGCAAAATTTGTTAACGAAGTCTCAATAAATTTAACCCATTATTTAAAACTCCGTAAATGTATAAATGATAAATAATATTAGTTAGAGTAAATTACGATTTTGGCCCATATGGTTATATCACTTTTACTCTTTTAGCCCAAAAAAGATTTTTTAACATCTGAGTCCACAACGTTTTTTTTTAACTCTTTTGGCCCCTAACACTAACCCCACCCATTAAATGTTAGGGGCAAAAGGGTTAGAAAAAAGACGTTAGGGCCAAAAAGATTAGAAAAAAAGACGTTGTGGGCTCAGATGTTAAAAATTCTTTTTGGGATAAAAGAGTAAAAGTGATATAACTACAGGGGCCAAAATCGTAATTTACTCTATTAGTTAAATAAATAATATTATAAATGAGAAGGAGATTAAACTAAATAATAATTATCCATAAGAAATTAAACTAAATAATATTTAGTAGGAGGATTATCTATAATTAATTATAAAAGATTAAACTAAAATAATACTTATCTATAAAACATGGCCTAATATGATGACAAGTGTCCCAAAGATGGTTTCTTTTATTATATAGTATATAGATTCATTTTGGTCACCAAGTTAATCCCAATTACACTAAAATATCTAACATAATATAACTAGATGATTTATGCGACAAATCGTTATTCGATAACTTCGTTACCTAGTTAACCTTTTAGATTAGGAGATATTAGGTGATTAATTTATCGGAAAACGTAATTCTTTGTTTATTATGGTATGAAACGTGCATTTTCATCTGAAAAGGACTTGATAAACAATCTATGTCAAAGGCACCATCATCTAACCTAAAAACTCGATCAGTCATTTCATGATTTGATACCATTAGGTTGTGTGGTATGGGGTACGTCCCCATACCTGTCAAGGACCGGCGCCGCCTTCACACCATCCCCCCCCCCCCCCCCGGTCCCCGTCCTCTCCGTCGACATCACGACGTTTGAGACAGTCCACTAAAGGACAATTTTTTTGTGAGGAACGATGAGAAATGTGACCATTTGATAAAAAAAATATATATATATAAAAGTGGTGGGGTATGATCATCTAGAACCATCCTCCCATTTCCACTAGTTTTGTGGGATGGACCACCCTTAGGAGGACTATGATGTGGCATCTACGTGACGGCCCATCCTCTGGAGGATGGGCACCATACCCTCTAGCCTTACTTACTTTTGAAATTGGAAATATATATAACTGAATAAACATCGATCTGGCCCTCTTTCTACATTTACATATAAGACATAAAGTTGAGTGCAGCAGCTCAAGCCCACAAGGTCAGCCACGATGATATGAGTAGGTACATAGCTTAGTGCTAGAAGACTTAGTTTTTTAATGGAGACTCAAGTTCAATTCCCACTTGTGTCATATTGGAAAATGATGGTGACAAACCCAACGAGGGGGGTTCGATCCTAAGCCGCACCCTGGTTTTCATCCGGCTGTCACTTCAGCGAGGCATCTCGTGTGGAGGTAGTACGACAGAGCCGTTCTAACGTTTTTGGAGGCCCTAAGCGAATTACAAAGTCAGGGCCCTATTGAATTGGTATAAAGGAATTGAGATTGAGATTTGAGACATTGAATAACCATAGCGATGATTTTTCCTAATCTTGGCCCTAATTTCGCTCAATCCGCAATCAGTTTCATATTGGTTACTCAAAAGACGCCACAAGTAACGAGGGTTGATGTGTTGTGTGAGTGGACAATGCAGACTCCTTGTGTAAATCCTAAATCTTGGGTCTAGAAACGTTGTTTAAATGGCAAAAAACAAGTCTAATATATAAAAGGAAATAAAATTGGAGGCCATTGTTTTTTGGTGGCCCTAAGCCTTAGCCTAGATTGATAAGCTTACAGGCCGGCCCTGCAGTACGGTTTCCTGGGGAACGCCGTAACCAAGTCTGACCAACCCAGTGCGGGTCTGGTTAAGACAACGTAGTCTGGACAGATTTTGACTAGAGTCGCCGTTTAGACGTTGTAAATTGGGTCACTAAAAAAGAAAGTCACCGTTTAAAAAAAAAAGGGTACGTAGCTTATCAATCTGAGCCCCCTCATAACAATTATGGAGACTTCTCTTCAGATTCTTACTGCACGGTTGATGCATAAACTTGTGGCCATGTATTATGTATTATGCTAATAGAATAAAATATGATATAATATAATATGATATAATATAATTTGTTAACATATATAATCGTAACTTGTATTGCAAAAAATTATTATTATTTCTTTAAGTTGAGTATTAATTTTGATTTTTAATACCATTTATTTTTTATTATTTAACATATTATATTTTTACCATTATTATCAACCAACCACATTAACATTTTGAAAAATTTTTGAATCACTTATAAAAACTATTATCATAATTATTTCTCGTTTCTTAATATTTTAACCAATATAATTTTGAACTTGTTAAATCTTTTAAGTGAAAAATATTAGTTTATTTAAAAATTAAACTAACTAGTCATTAGCCCAAAACTTGAGATTTCCGACCGTGGGGTCGAAAACGTATATACCTAAAAAAATTATAAAACAGGGGGTCGAAAACGTATATACCTAAAAACTTCTATACGAAAACTACATAACGGACACTACTGAGCGAAAAGTTCGGGGGGTCGGCCCTTCCATTAACAGCTACTTGAAAGAGTTGCTCCTACTGAGAAAGGAATTAATCTTTTCAAAGTGTGTTTATAAAAGATTGCACTGAAGTAAATAGTGAATTAATTTTGGAACGGAGTATTTTGTGATTAGCTATTGTCATTCAATTGCTTGCCGTAATGATTTTATATTTGTATTTGCTTATTTTGTCATTGAATTGCTTGCAATAGTGATTGTATATTTGTATTTGCTTAGGGGTGTTGGTGGTTGTGTGGGTTGTTGATGGCGGGTGGTGGTTGTAGGTGGTGTGGGTTGGTGGTTTTGTAGGTGATGAAGATGATAATAATAAGAGTAAACTCCGAGTTGTGGCCCTATAATTTAAAAACCATAATACCCTCTGCAATAAAGATAACAGGACGACTATACTCTTGTTGACTGACGGTTAACAGACAATAAATTACACAAATGACTCAGACTGCAAGAAAATGACAACCATAGAGATTCAAAATGCAATAAAAGAGGGCTCATCATGCGAAAATGTATCAACTGTAGGGACTCAAGTTGATATTAACTCTAGAATGTAATATAGGCAAGTTTTTTTATTAAACAATCAAAGTCTTATCACAATTCTTTTGAAATGTAATAAATATGGTATTTTACTAAGCAACCAAACTTTATTATCTAATACACTACTTGAAAACGGGTTATAAGTGATCGTATTTTAGTTGCGTATAGCTTTCTGTGCAGGGGCGCAGCTTTGTAGGGGCCGGGGGGCATCCGACTCCCCGAACTTTTCGATTAGTAGTGTCCGGTATGTAGTTTTCGTATAAATTTTTTTAGGTATACACGTTTTCGACCCCCCGGTTTTATAATTTTAGGTATATACGTTTTCGACCCCCAGTCGGAAATCTCAAGCTTCGCTACTGTTTCTGTGACCGATTTTTTAAAAACAATGCGGATACAAAACATTTGTGGATAATTCATTTTGTGACCAAAAACTATTTTCAGACTGAAGTTAGTGGTCGTATTTGTGTTTGTAAATCATGTGCCATTTTGTATTGCAGCAACTCCTTTTCCTACCACCGGTTTTGTGACAAAATTTTAGCTACCAGTTTGAAACCGTCGAAAACAACCATTTAGTTAGCCAGATTAAAAAAAAATCAGTTTAAATTTTTGAAAGCTTGTGGTGTCCGGTTTTTAACTAACAAAACTGGTTTTTATAATTGTGATATCATATAAAACAAGTAAATGTAAGATACTAAATTGGAATACAATTAAGAATTATATATAACTTGGTTTTGAAACAACTATAAAGCCTACACATTGTTAACAAAAAAAAAGGTCATGATATTCTATTCTAGTTTTCGAAAAACAGAAATCGGTTTATTCATTATTATGTTCCCTTCAAAATAACATATTGTGAAAGTATTGTATTAGATTCGCTCAAAATCTGTCATAACTTGATAAGGGTGGAGGGTATAAGGGTGTTTGAGTGGATAAACACATCGGTGACTATACCCTCCCTTCAAATGAGTGTGTTTGACCATGAGAGAGACTCTCCAAATCGGTGAGTATACACCGATGTTCATGAGTGTGTTTGAGAGGAGAGGAGAGAGGAGGGACCAATGAGGTTTTTTTTTTTTTTTTTTTTTTTTTTTAATTAAGGGGTGTTTGACTATACCCTCTGATTTCACTCAAACACACTAAGGTGTTTGAGTATTGACATGGCATAATATTATTGGCTAGAATTTCACTCAAACACCCAAAAGTGTTTGACTATACCCTCCACCCTAATCATGCAAAAGAATACCGATCTATCATTTTATTTTTAGGGGTTGTAACTTGGTCAACTATTATGTACGGGTCCCAACCAAGGTTTTAGTCAACTTCGTGTTGTTGTACTCTCTTTAACAACCCATTATTTGCTTCCGAGTGCCCACTGACCCCATCACCTCTACCTAACTTTGACTTGGGAATTTATAGGTTCCTCAACATGGCTAGTGCGTGATTATATTTTAACACAAACTTTTAAGGGTTTCTCATGGTTTAGATTATATTTTAACACAAACTTTTATAGGTTTCTCATGGTTTATAAGTTGTTAGTTTAGATCACAAACCGAAATTATGGGCTATGAAGTTGTTTAGCATTAGGTTTTATACGATATATTTCCTCACAAATGTAATGTGAATTCAAATGAAAATGACTGCAAATAAAGCTCGTTCTTTTTTTGAAAAAAAAAAAAATTAAGCTTTTTAAAAGCTAAGTCTGCCCGTAGTGGGGCGTTTTTTTTTTTAAATTCAAAAAAAAAAAACGCCGGAAAACGCCCACTCCTCCACTACACCCGGCGTTTCCGGGCGTTTTTTTTTTTAAAAAATGAGTCCGGCGTGTTTTTTAAAACGCTTGAACATGCTTTTACCAACCAATCACAAGTCTCAACGGCTAGATTCAAACGGCTAGTTTTTTTTTTTTTAACATTTTACCCCTATATATATATAAACTCATTCATTTTCAACCAAAATCATCACAAAAACTCTCTAAAAAACACAACTATTTTATTAAAAACTTGATGGATTCTCCTAGTTCTTCATCCATGGTAAATTTTTACTACAACGAGTTTTTTGCGGATGGCGATGGTTCAACCGATGAGGAGGTTGAGCAAGAGGCGGTTACGAGTGCTTGTCAACTAGCGGTGAGATATGTCGAGCATTGTCGTCGCCCCCAAGTAGAAAAAAATAAAAGAGGTTATATTGAACGAGACCGACGCGGGGCACACGATCGTTTGATGAAAGATTATTTTGATGAGGCGCCGACATATTCGAACGAAATGTTTAGGCGTCGTTTCCGAATGAGTAAGCGGTTGTTTCTACGCATAGTCGACGACTTGGAAGCCAACTACGATTATTTTAAACAAAAAGCGGATGCGAGAGGGGAACTTGGATTTACCGGTATTCGAAAGTGTACGTCGGCGTTACGAATCCTTGCTTATGGAAACACTACCGACATCAACGACGAGTATCTAAAAATGGCGGAGAAAACAACGAGAGACAGCTTGGAACATTTTTGTCGCGGTACAATTCCTATACTTTACTTTTTTTTTTAAACCTCGAGTATGTTTACAATTTTTTTTTAAGCTTATGTTTGTCTATGTTTTTTTATAAAGGTATAATTGATGTGTACGGTACGCGTTATCTTAGAACGCCTACATGGGACGACCTTCAAAAGATCTACGAGGTACATAATGCTGAGCATGGTTTGCCTGGTATGATCTCAATGTTTTTGGCGTGGTCGGGTCATGCAATGATATCAATGTTTTTGAACAATCTCCGCTGTTAGAGGAGTGGATTTCTGGCAAAGCTCCAAAAGCGTCGTTTTACGCAAATGGAAACGACTACCCTCATGGATATTATTTGAGCGACGGAATTTATCCTAGGTATTCGATTTTCGTGAAGACGTATAGTGATCCTTTTGATGAAAAAAGAGCATACTTTAAAAAGGTTCAAGAGTCTTCACGAAAAGACATTGAGAGATGCTTTGGGGTTCTTAAACAACGCTGGCAATATTTGAGAAATCCTTGTCGTGCATGGAGCAAGAAAAAAATGAGAGATGCTATGTACGCGTGTATAATCATGCACAACATGATCTTGGAAGACGAAGGAAAGGCGATATGCCAGAAGCCGTTCAAGAGGAGCATCCACAGGCGTCAATGGAAGAAAGAGTGAATAATGCGCGAGAGTTGCGTTACGAACCGTACCATTCCCAGTTAATGGTTGATTTGCTACACCACGCATGGTCGGTTCGGTATGTAACACCCGAGGGAGAGGAAGAAACGGAGGACGACGAAGACGAAGTTGGCGAGGGTGAAGAAAGCGAAGATGAAAACTAGTGTTTTTTTTTTTTTAATTTCATCGGATTTTAATTTTTTTATTTCTAGTATTGTATTTTTTTTATTTAATGAAGTATTTAAAGTTTAAAAAAAATAATTGGGAAATGATTGCATGGGCGTTATTGGAATAATGCCCCACTACACCACTTTATGCTATAATGCCCCATGCTGACTGGGATGACACGTGTCGGATAATGCTCCATGGTGGGGGCATTATAAGACCATGTGTAGTGGTAACAACTTATAATGCCCCCACCATGGGGCATTATCCGACACGTGTCATCCCAGTCAGCATGGGGCATTATAGCAAAAAGTGGTGTAGTGGGGCATTATTCCAATAACGCCCATATTACTTTTAATGAAAAAAAAATGATAAAGCCTTTGAGAATGCCATTGGCCACCATTTGTAAAGTCAGACATGTGGGTAAAAGTTGTCAAAAGTTGTCAGACATCCTCCACTCCCATTGGCCACCATTTGATCACTTGAGCGTTTTAAATATAACGCTAGCATGCAAATTTTCCAAAAAAAACGCCCTATAACGCCGGGCGTAGTGGGAGGGGGGGCGTTTTCGGGCGTTTTTTTGAATTTTTTTTAAAAAAAACGTCCCACTACGGGTGGTCTAAGTTGTTACCACTACACATGGTCTAAGAAAACAAATTTGTCTCTGCGAAATAATTGAGTATCACCAACGGAATCCAATAAAATTTATATAGGTTTAGGCATTTTTTATACCCAAAACGCATCGTGGATCACCCCCGGGGTGTTTTTTTTTTTTTTTGGGGGGGGGGGGGGAGGTGGGGCTTGGGTGTGGCAATTAAAACGCCAAGAAATTGAATGTTTTGAGGATATGACCGTTGATCCACGGTAATAAAAAAAATAATTTTCACTTTTTTTAAATCCATTTTTTACCTATATAAACCGCAACTCAACCTCATTTTTATATATTTTTCTCTCATTCTTATAAACCCTTTTCATACTTTTTATAAAAAAATATCATGCATCCATTCCGCTCCCCTTTCGGTCTTCCGTCTCGGCCTAGCAACCCAAATTCATATCGCCCGAATACCACCCAACCGCACCAACCTACAATTACCAAGATATTGACCTGAATATGATGGGGTCACGCAACTACTAAACATTCCCCCAATACTTTAAACGGTCACACGGTTTTGCATCAAATGTGAACATAAGCATCAGCGGTATGCATGGTTCCCAAGAAGAAGCCCAGCCTGAGATCGACACAGTGCCGGAGACACAACCGAAGTGCGATCCTGAGGACTCTCAACGTGGAAAATGCTCGCATAAAAACAGATCCTACGTACCGCTCCACGTGCGAGAAGGAGCTATCAAATTTGGACAAAAGACGAGGAGTACTTTTGCATATTTAGTCTTTAATTTTTAGTATTTTAATTAATGGTAATGTAAATTTTATTTTATTTAATAAAATATTATTTGTTTTAATTTTCAAAAAACTAATAATCATTGGACAATCATTGCAAGGGGCATTATACCGCTACACTTATTTTAACTGTAAGTCTTATAATGCCCCTTTGTTGACTAGACAGCGACATGTCGGAACATACCAAGAAAAGGGCTTGAAGTTCACCCACCATTAAAGATGGTCCAATAACTAAAGTAGCAGAAACACGTGTTCTCATCAAGTAATTTTGATGTTGGTCAGGAAAATGCGTTAGAGTATTCATATAGGAGACTCTTTACTCATATATTATGTATAATATAGAGTAAAAAAAATGAGAAAACATCAAAAACACTCCTACATTAGAGTCTCTATAGTAGAGAAATATTTATAGAAAGTAAAGTACAACCTCTATATTTAGAAGTTCATATTAACCCTTTATATTTTTGTTGTGAGTATGTAGGAAAGAGAAAAGGTAATAAAATAAGTGTTTGTGAGTATGATAGAGATAGAGAGTTGGATGTATGAGGTTTTTGAAAAATAAACAAAATATAGAGGAAAATATGTTTTTAGTTGAATTATATAGATAGAGATGAAGCCTTCAACGTAAATGCTCTTAGTGACATAATATTACGCGGGGCAATTAAAACGCAAAAGCATGAAAGTGGGTCAAGGTAGGAAGCGTATAAAAATGTATTTATATTTATAACATTCCAATTTATTGCTTCATTTAGATTAAGATAAAGAATAACTATTAAAATAGAAATTTGGTT
Organism: Helianthus tuberosus; assembly: GCA_030545235.1. NCBI lineage: Eukaryota > Viridiplantae > Streptophyta > Magnoliopsida > Asterales > Asteraceae > Helianthus > Helianthus tuberosus. Next base: position 57,090,526 of record CM060375.1, read on the forward strand.
ATAAAATATAAAAAAAACAAAAATAAAAGAAACATCAGTTGATAAACAAACTCTCGATGCATTTTGTCATTGAGATGTCATAAAAAGGTTATCTGTTTTAACTTTTTATCCGACATAAACATTTGTTAAACCATTTTGTATTTGACTTTTTCTTGAAAATAAAATTGATATTTTGAAAAGTGATCAGTTGCAAAATCAAATATTAATAAGTTGTTTACAATATGATTTCTGCGATCAAACAGTTTTAATTATCGCTTCTTTTTGGCCTTTGTTTTGGACCGTTTTACACCTCTAGAAATTCTTATTATTATTACTTTAATTACCAAAAAAGTGTTTCTTTTTTTGCTATATAAAATAAAAGTCTAGGTTTTACTTTCACGTGTTGATGGTCAAGGAGACTTTCGAAACACATGTGCACTAAGAAACTCAAGGGTTGCCGTCAAAAAAAAAAAAGAAAAAAAAAAAACAACTCAGGGGTTGCTATTTTAATTTGGGTCCCTTCATAGTGTGAAAATTCTGTTACACTTAATAATTAAAGGTCGAATTTTGGCCAGGGTGGTCGCTTATTTTAATTGTAAGGATATGTTTTTATGATTGTTATAGTTGTGGTTTATTAGGTATATGTATATGAAAGTTGTCAACCACTTTGACGGTAATTATTGTTTTCTATTATAATAAGTGTTAGTGTATATATGTGTACAGAAATTAAAGAAATCACGTTAGCCCTATTTATAAGCCTAGCCCTATTTTTAATCCTAGCCATGTCGCACATTTTCAAAGACCTCTTATGTTTTTCAATACTCTCATATTAATAAATTTCGTATAAGGTGAGGGTTGGGTTTAATGGTCAAAGTCATTGAAGTTAAGATATTACTTTGTATAAGGTTAAGCGTTCGAGCCATGACAAGGACATATTCAGTATAATTTGAGTCGTTCAAGAAAAATGTTGTAGATTTGATTCCTCTAACACCCTATGTGATTTCTTGGTAATTGAGTGATTTATCGAATGCACCTGTAAATGAAGTGATTCGTTGGGTCGTGTGAGTTTATGTACAATTACACTGTGTTCTCGAGTTAAGTTAATGAGAGAAAAGAAAGGATTCTCTCTTTTTCTTTTCTTTCTATCCGTTTCTTTCCAAATTGGAAAGAATAATTTTAGGCAAAAAATCTCTCATTTTCTCTTCTTTTCTCTATCATGTCTTTTTTGAAAATTAGTTAACTCAACATTAGGGGTGTGCATGGGTCAGTTTAAATTGGTTTGATTCGGTTTTTAGTATTAACCATAACCGCTAGCTTCAGTAATGTGATTTTGATAACCATAACCAAACTTCGGTTATGGTTCGGTTTTGAATAATTTTAGTTAATTAACCGTTCAAGGTTTGAAATAAATAGTGTGCTAGGGGTGTGCACGGTCTGGACTTAGCTTGCACCTTTTTCTATAAGGGTGTAAGGGGTGCATGCCTAATCCCTTTAGACAAAGTTTCCCCCCAACCAATTGAATGTGGCATGTGATTTGCATAAACTTTTTGCCTATTACCCAAAACACACAAGAGATGCATGCCTAAATTGAGATTAGGTAAACTAATTTAAAAAAAAAAAAAAAAAAAACTTAATTAATTAAAGTTCAATAAATTAAATAAAACCATTACATTAACTTAAAAAAATTACATTAAATTAAAAAAAAAACATTACAATAAATAAATAAATAAACAAACTACTTTACGTCAGATTCTACCAATAGGTGTGGTAAATCCATTCTTTCGAGATGCTTAACGAGATAATGTTTTAGTCTCCAATGCGTATCTTCATCCATAAGCTCGTTTAAGACACTGTCATCGAGTGCGGGCTCGACTAGAGGATCCCGAATGTGTACCGGCGATATCGCGTTTCCGTCGTCTTTTAAAATCATGTTATGTAAAATAATACACGTATACACGACGGACCTAATTTTTTTCACTGCTATCGGGTAGGAATAAAATAGGTATTTCTTCCACCATATTTAAAAAAAATTGATAGATTTGGAGTAATTAGGATGTGGGTTAATGTGAATTTATTTGATAAAGTAACGATAATACTACCATTGAAATCAATGCCAACGGTCAAAAATCACCCCCAACGTTCCCTTTCCCGCATCGGCATAAACTCCCCGAATTGATTGACTCCCGCGCGTCAAATGAAGATGGCGGCGGTGTTGCCGAGACCACCCTGTATACCCTAAGACAACCGAGACTATACTTTTTGGTTAATGTTCCATGGGATCCGTTTTAAAAAGGTAATTCTCAACAAAAAAAAATTATTCAAGCGTTCGATGTGGGACGATAGAATAGTCTAGTTTCCCGGCCCTCAGTGTATGTTCATATGGAAATGCACTGAAAGTGAATTTTATTGATAGAATTGTATAAAATTAGTAAGTTAAATTTATTACTTCTGCACATAGTGTTTTATAGAAGATTCATATGATTGTAAAACCTCAATTTTTCATCCATATAAAGGGCATCTACAACAAGGACCATTTTGTTACTAACACACTTTTATCTTAGTAAAAAAACATCTACATGGTTACTATAAAACAAAAATTTATTATAGAGACTTAACGTTACAAGCTTGGTTTCGGTTATATCAGCTAACCAAAACTTCATAACCATCACCTTAATCGACTAGTCGATTAACCAAAGTATAACAACCCTCGAATAATACCCATAACAATTCATAATCGAGAATCCAAATGCGTACGAAGGAAACCAGCATGAAAAACGAAGAAACCCAGTTTTGGGTCTCACCACGCTACGCGACGGTGATAGGGTTGTGCGACCGTTTGACGCGACGACTCCTTGATCGCCAGCTGACATGTAGCACCGCATGGCATGCCTACGTGGTGACTCATGCCACCTATGTCGTAGTCTAACCCCTTCGCGCTACACGAAGGTGAACCAGAAACATGGTCGCATGACGCGACGTGGTTGATCCCCAACTATAAAATGGACGTGAATTGAGCATTTAAGACTCGTTCATTCTCTGTTCTCTTTCTCTTGTAGTACTTTTATAATACCCGAAGTCCTAAAACTCTGCTCCGTAATCAGTGTGCTAACCCGGATCACTGGTACGATACCCTGTCCGATTGATCTAAAACCAAATCAGCTGATGTTTAAGTGATGCCTGAATAAGGCTATACTTTGTCATCTGCGTTGTGGTTTTGATCTCGTGATTATCATTAAAGTTTAAATTGGGTTAATACACTAGTACGTCTTGCATTGTGTACTTAATTAGGAACCCAAGACTTAGACCAGAAGGCTATTACTGAAAACCCTAAATCTGCAAAGTGAGTCATTCTCTTTTTCTCACAACATTGTGAGTCATTCTCTTTAATCAAATGCTTTCAAAACCCTAAAATGTTTTCTACTTGTATTTACAGTGATTAAGTCTTGTATTCTTACATGGAAATTATTGTCAGTATGTGGGGTTTTGTATACACTACTTGATAAGCTTCACTAGTTGGAAGAATGACCAATAGTGATTTGACCACAGTCACAGGAATTGCCTAGTGACAAATACCTTTGGTAATAGTAAGATATAAACAAATGTAAAAACTCTTAGTGTTGTAATTGCAATACTGTGTCTTTTATACGAATTGAATGAACTCATTAGTATATTTTGCTGATCAAATGTTTTGAAAATGCGTTTCATGTGATTTACTGTGAAGAGAAGGAAAAGTGCTATGGGGCACTTAAGCTTAAATAAGTGGCTATGTAAACCTGAATAAAAGGTGTTTTGTAATTAAGGGTTTATCCCGGTGAAAATCCTTTATGTAAATATGGGTTTCATCCCACAGTTTATGAAATGAAACGCGTTTAAAAATATGGGTTTCAATTTCATTATGATAACATCTTATCCTCTTATTTAATTGCCTCGCCTTTAGTTTTTATTCCCCTAATCCGAGTGAACTATTTGAAACTACAGACCTTAGAACTTGTTTTCAGATTTAAAATCTATTCTTTATGTATGCAATTCCAAGATTATTTTACACCACTTGTGCTTAACATTCCATTATTGACCCAATTCTCATGATTCTCTTGAGATCAGTATAATCGACACACATTCGCCATCCTCCATTAGACTTCTCCACCATAACAGGGTTTGCAACCCAACTTTGGTACCGCACCTCTCTAAGTATACCTGCTTTTAGCAATTCACAGACTTGCTCATTCATGGCTTTGGTCTTATCCGCCCCTATGCTGCGCCTTCTTTGAACTTTTGGCTCGACGGAGGGATATGTGTTCAAACAGTGTTCAGTGACGTCGCGCGGGACACCGGTCATGTCTGCCGGAGTCCTGGCAAAAATGTCCATGTTCCTGAACAAAAGTTGCTTGAGGTGCGTTCTAATGTTTGGTGAGATTGCGTGGCCTATCGTCACCGTTTGCTCTGGGTATTTGCGGTTTAAAACCCACTTTTCTGGTTCGGTCGTTGAAATTTTCGCCACTTTGGTAGGGCGCGCATCTTCTGCTGACATCACTTCTTTCTTCGCATAGATCATCTCCACCCCCGTCTCGGTTGGGAACCCGATTGTCACACCCCAACCGATGGCGGAATCATCGGGGCATGGCACTGAGCGAAACATATTGTCCAGAAGTTTCCATAACAACTATGATTACCATTCAATTTAAATTAACATGTCCCATACCATGTCTCAAATAGTAAACAAATTATTACAGATAATCATCAAGACAAATATTCTGTTCCGACAACTCAGATTCAAATATAAATAGTTTGTTTATTGGTTTCTAGGACTCTTTTTCCTAGCTTGGATTTCATCACCGCTCAGAGAGCTTCCTAGACCTTTCCTAGCCTCAAGTTCACAGCGTGCTAAACACGTGAACTTCCTAAGCACCTGTCACATACGTTAAAATAAAGTCAATACATAAAATGTAAAGGTGAGCATACAAGTTTGATAATAGCATATAGAGTTCGAATTCGTTTACGCATAACCGGCACGTACACATAGTGAAATGAAGCACGTTAGTTATCGACATAGATCCATCGATACCAATGACTGCGGGTTGACTGCCTGAGGCAGTTTGCAATACATGATTACCACCGTAATCCACGCAAGTAAAAGATCCTTAACAACCCCCGTGTGAATGGGTGCTGAGTCCAAACTATAGTACTATCGTTGCTAAGGCAGGCAGACAGCATTCCATGTGTAAACATAACAAACAAGCATTCATAAGACACATATATCATGCATTAACCGTTAGCGTTCAACTAGTTTGAGTAGTGTGATAGTTGTAGTTTGAATATTCGTAACGTATGTAACACCCAAAAGTGCTAAAAAGCAAAAAGGGATCGAGTATACTCACAGTGATTTATGGATTGAAGGGAGCGCTTAGCGAGTTTGATTAGCCTGAATAGATTCGATAGCGTAACGATAAGTGGCGCGTAAAACAAAACAGGGTGAGAGTGGGTAGGATGGCTGGTCGTGCGGATGGCCATCCGTGCGGACAACAATCCGTGCGAATGGTTAATTCGTTCGGTTGGTCATCCGTGCGGACAGCTTGTCCGTGCGGATGACTATTCAAGTGGATTGTTTCTTCCTATGGGTGAGATGTGTTTGTGTATGATGGCTTGTCCTTTGAAGTTTTCGTTGTAGTATTTAGAAAACATTTAAGTTCTCTTACCCTTCAAGTCGGTCGCGCGGATGACGATCCGTGCAGATGGTAGTCCGTGCGGACAACGACTTTAATGGTGAGTCACTTGATGAAGTTGGTGAAATCCGTCCGGATGGCAGTCCGTGCGGACAACAACAATTCGTCCGGATGGTAGTCCGTGCGGATAACTACAATCTGCCCGGATGGTAGTCCGTGCGGGCAACGACAATTCGTCCGGATGGTAGTTCCTGCAGACAACGTGTTGGAAATTGTTTAAGGTCTTAGTATCTCATGATCCGAAGAGTAATCCATTCAGAGGGTCGTCCGTGCGGATTATTTATTCGTCGATACTCAAACCTTGTTTAGATATGGGTCCCAAGTGTAGTCCGTCCGGATGGCAACCGTCCGGATAGTCTGTCCGTGCGAATCATTAGTCCGTCCGGATATCCTGTCCGTGCGGTCATGAGTTCGTCCGAGCAGCATCTCGTTCTGGTTGTTCCATTCGTCTACCCTTGGTCGCCTTTGTCGTTCTATCGAGACGTTCTGATTACGTGTCGACCAATGGGAATTGTATTCTTACCCGCACGACTAAGTCGGCCAGGAATCACCCTAGCTTGGCCGGTCGGCGGATCAGAATGGTCATTCTGGTCTAACCCGAAATCAGGTGTCTCGCGGGTAGAATCCGGATTTAGGACTAGTGCATCACTACATTGAGCAGACGGCTAGAACTGATCCGATTCTTACCGTTTTAGAGCGTAAAAGAAGGAGAAAACTTGTGTTTATTCCTTTCCACTCTTTTATCCTTTGAAAAGTTCAGATTTATGCGAAGTTGTTTGTGAATTCCTGTGGAAATCGTTCAGATCCGAGTTATTCTTGGTGGAATGAGGTCAGGCTTGAAGTTCATGGGAACTTCATGATGACGTTATCCTAGAATACCTCAAATCTTGATGATTTCACGGTCGAAACTTAATATTTAAAAGATAGAAAGATGTAGAAGTGCTTATAGATCAAGAAAGTACAAGATTAATGGCGAAAACTTACCGGAATCGAGAGAAATCGAAGGAAAGATGAAGAAAGCGTGCTGGTCGGACGCACTTGCCAAAAGTGGAAAGTTTGGAGAGTGACCCGTGTATTTATAGGATGCTAAAAGAGGAAAGTACCATTCGTTCGGATCGCACATCACCCGGATTGGTCATCCGTGCGGATGGCCTGTCCGTGCGGATGGCCTGTCCGTGCGGATGGCCTGTCCGTGCTGATGGCCTGTCCGTGCGGATTGGCGCCTGGTTGCTGTGTTTGGTGCGACGAGTTTTGGCGTTCGGTTCCGATTGCGAGCGATTCGATAGGGTTTCCTAGTCAAATTACTTTTAGTCCCAACTACTTCGTACCTTGCGTAATCTATTCTCCACTATCTATCATGATCATGATTCGAGTTCGAGTTCGATTATATTCGAGTTAGATTTCGAGTTCGCTTGATTATCACCTCACAACATAAATAGACATGCACAGGTAACATGTAGGGCACACACACACGTATAATCAATAAGTAAAATACATGGTTCGAGTTGCGGTTCGATGTCGATACGATTAACATAGCTTGATTGTTATCTGATTAACGTTATCGCATTGTTACTTCCTATAGTTCACAGTCGTAGGTCGATTGAAATACGTTTAATACTCATTGATTATTGCAATGAACGACACTTACTCCACATAATACAAATAAAAGAAAGACATTTCTACAAGTCAGGTTGCGCGAAATCGGTCGTAGACTCAGACCTTGACTTTGACTTTGACTTGTGAAAACACGGGGTGTTACAGCCTCCCCTTGTTTAGGAAATTTCATCCCGAAATTAAGCTGGAAGCTGCTACAACCGCCATGAATCACGTAGAAGACTTTCTCTTTCTAGACTTTCTCTTCGAATAACTGCGGGTACTTAGCCTTCATGTCGCTTTCGAGTTCCCAAATGAACTCCGCGCCTCGTTTGCCTTCCCATCGGACTTTCACAATAGGAATGCGTGAGCGCCTGAGCTGCTTGGTTTGGCGATCCATGATTTCGACAGGCTTTTCCACGAAGTGTAATGTTTCGTTCACTTGTAGATCGTCTAGAGAGACATGTAAGTCTTGGTCGGCTACGCACTTTCGGAGGTTCGACACATGGAAAGTCGGGTGGACGTTACTAAGTTCCTCCGGTAGTTCGAGTCTGTAGGCGACTTTTCCGATCCTTTCCAGAATCTTAAAAGGTCCAACATATCGAGGCGCGAGTTTCCCTTTCTTGCCGAATCGGACTACACCCTTCCAAGGTGATACCTTTAGGAGTACGTAGTCACCAACGCCAAATTCACGGGGTCTGCGCTTCTTATCGGCGTAACTTTTCTGTGGATCCCGAGCTTTCACTAGGTTGTCTCGTATTTGGAAGATTTTGTCTGTCGTTTCTTGTAGCAGCTCCAGACCGGTTAGTTGCGAGTGACCGATCTCGTGCCACACAATAGGCGATCGACATCTTCTCCCATATAATGCCTCGAATGGTGGCATTTGGATGCTAGACTGGTAGCTATTGTTATACGAGAATTCGACTAACGGCAGGTGTTTATCCCAATTACCACCAAAGTCTAAAACACACGCACGGAGCATGTCTTCAAGAGTACGGATTGTTCTTTCAGTCTGACCGTCGGTTTGAGGGTGGAAAGCGGTACTTAGATTGAGTGTTGTACCGGGTGCCGTTTGAAACGTTTCCCACAATCGCGAAGTAAACCGAGCGTCACGATCAGAGATGATGTCACGAGGCGTCCCATGATTACAAATGATCTCGTCGGTATAGATTCGGGCTAATCGTTCCACCTTGTAGTCTTCTCGTATTGGCAGAAAGTGAGCTGATTTGGTCAATCGGTCGACTACAACCCAAATACTGTCGTGACCTGATGACGTTAGCGGTAGATTGGTTATAAAGTCCATGGCTATACTTTCCCACTTCCACATGGGAATTGGTGGTTGTTCAAGTAAGCCAGTGGGTCTTTGGTGTTCGGCCTTGATTCTAGCACAAGTTAGGCACTTTCCGACGTAGAGAGCGATATCTCTTTTCATGCCCGGCCACCAGTACATAAAACGAAGATCCTGGTACATTTTGTCAGCACCGGGATGAACAGAGTAGCGGGATTTATGGGCTTCGTCCATGATAATCTGCCGCAAATTGGTTCGCTTGGGAATCCAAACTCGGTCTAAAAAGTGGAATATCCCGTTTGACTTGCTCACGAGTTGGGCTCCATCGTGGTAGATTCTTTCTCTCTTCAAGGTGCGTTCGTTAAAACATGCATGCTGAGCGTCGCGGATGAGAGTTTCGAGGTTGTGCTGGGCTTGAACATTACGAGTGCTAAGCAGATAACTCCGTCTGCTAAGTGCGTTGGCAACAACATTCGCCTTGCCTGGGTGATAACGAATCTCACAGTCGTAATCGTTGAGAAGTTCTACCCATCGGCGTTGGCGCATATTAAGTTCCTTCTGATTAAATATATGTTGTAGGCTCCTATAATCGGTGAAGATCGTACACTTGGTACCATACAGGTAGTGTCGCCAGATCTTTAATGCAAAAACAACCGCGCCTAGCTCGAGATCATGGGTTGTGTAGTTCTTCTCGTGGATTTTGAGCTAACGAGATGCGTAAGCTATGACCTTGTCCCGTTGCATAAGGAAACAACCGAGACCAAGGTTGGAAGCATCACAGTAGACAATGAAATCATTGTTTCCGTCGGGCAATGTGAGAACAGGAGCATTGCAAAGCATGTGTTTGAGGGTTCGAAAGGCAGACTCTTGTTTGGTTCCCCAGACAAAAGGCTGGTCCTTATGCGTAAGAGAGGTAAGTGGTACAGTGATCTTTGAGAATCCTTCGATAAATCGTCGATAATAGCCCGCTAGTCCGAGAAAAGAACGGACTTCCGATGGATTCTTAGGTGTAACCCAGCTCTTGACAGCTTCAATCTTTGCAGGATCGACGTGAATACCCTGACTATTAACAATGTGACCCAGAAATTGAACTTCCCCTAACCAAAATTCGTACTTGGAGAACTTGGCATAGAGTTGGTTCCCCTGGAGTAACTCGAGAACCAAACGTAGATGTTGCGCGTGTTCGGCTTTCGATTTGGAATAGATCAGGACGTCGTCGATGAATACGATGACGAAACGGTCAAGATAAGGTTTACACACGCGATTCATCAGATCCATGAAAACCGCTGGTGCGTTTGTTAGACCAAAAGGCATGACAACGAATTCGTAGTGGCCGTAACGAGTACGAAACGCGGTTTTGGGTATATCATCCTCTTGAATATGTAGCTGATGGTAACCTGAACGTAGATCGAACTTCGAAAAACACGTAGCGCCTTGTAGTTGATCAAACAAATCGTCGATACGAGGTAGAGGATAGCGGTTCTTGATAGTCAACTTATTCAACTCCCGATAGTCGATGCATATTCTGAACGACCCATCCTTCTTTTTGACGAAAAGGACTGGCGCGCCCCAAGGAGAGGTGCTCGGGCGAATGAAGCCTTTCTCAAGTAATTCCTGGAGTTGGGTTGAGAGTTCACACATTTCAGACGGCGCGAGTCGATAGGGTGCTTTGGCAATAGGATTGGCTCCAGGAATGAGGTCGATACGAAAGTCGATATCACGACTTGGCGGTAGTCCAGGAAGATCCTCTGGAAAAACATTGGGAAATTCTCGAACCACGGGAACGTCTTTCACTTCCTTCTTCTCTTTCTTTTCCTTCTCTGCTACTACAATGTTAGCCAAGAAAGCTCTGTATTCCTTACGGAGATACTTGCTGGCTTGGATACATGACATAAGCTTGAGCCCTTTTGAAGTAGTATCGCCATATACACACAATAAGTCACCATTTGCGAGCGAAAATCGAATCATCTTGTCGAAGCATACAACTTCAGCATGGTTTTCTCGAAGAAAGTCCATGCCTATTATGATGTCAAAGCTTCCGAGTTGCATCGGAATAAGGTCGATCGAAAAGATGTGATTGTTGAGTTCAAGAGTACAATCACGAAGAACAGAATTGACAGTGACGGTTCTTCCGGTAGCGACTTCAACATCGAATGTCGAGGATAGTTTGGAACGTTTACGACTAAGGAGTTTCTCAAATTCGAACGACACAAAGCAATTATCGGCTCCGGTATCAAACAAACATGAAGCATAAATACCATTCACAAGGAACGTACCATTGACCACGTTGTTGTCTGCCTGGGCTTGACGCATGTTGAGGTTGAAAGTTCTGGCGCGTGCGGCCTGTTGTTGCTGCTGCTGTTGTTGCTGTTGCTGTGGGTGCTGCTGTTGGGGTTCTTATTTCACGACCCTGTTTGGGCACACGTTGGCGAAATGGTTCGGGTCGCCACACACGAAGCAGGCTCTGGCTTTGACTGTGGGTGCCGGAGGAGCTTGTTGACCCTGTGGGGCAGTGAGTAGAGCTTGATTGGCAGGAGCTTGACGAATACGGCAGTTGGCAGTAAAGTGGCCGTATACGTTGCAATGAGCACAGAAGCGGCATTGAATAGCAGTCGAGTGATGATAGGTGCAAGTAGGGCAGAGTGGGTGTGGTCCAGTGTATGCACGCTTGGCAGGCGGTGCATTGGCCACAGGCGCTGCTACTTGACGCTGTTGGGCAGGTACAACTTGAATCAGTGCAGCAGTGATCGCACAATTCTTGTTGGTGGAGCTGTTCTTTCTCTTGTTCTTCCTCTTATTGCTTGATGAAGTGGGTTCAGCAGTTGGTGCGGTAGCGGTAGCTTGATGCAGATGCTTGGAAGTCTTATCCCATACCCCAGCCTTAACCCGTTTGTCGTTGATTTCAGCGGCCAACAGATAGGTTTCCTCGATCGTCGTAGTCTTAGCCGCTTGCACGAAATCAGCAACGCAGTCGGGCAAAGCTCGGATATACTTCTTGATGGTCATGTCGGGAGTCTTGACCTGATCGGGACAGATAATGCTGAGCTGTTTGAAGCGAGCAGTGAGACCAGCATTGTCATCATCCTTTTGCTGAATGTGCCAAAATTCATCTTCTAGCTTTTGACGTTCGTGAGGAGGGCAGAATTCCTCTAGCATAACTTCCTTGAGCTCGTCCCACGACAGACCGTAGGCTGCATCGTTCCCTCGCTTGTTCCTCTCGGCCGTCCACCAGTCTAGTGCTCAGGACTGGAAAACGCCGGTAGCATTCAGAGTACGGAGGTCATCAGGGCAACCACTCTGTCGCAGAGTAACCTCAATGGAATCAAACCAGTGAAATAGTGCAGTGGGACCTCCTTCGCCAGTGAATTCTTTTGGCCCACATGACTTAAATTGCTTGAAACTGAAAGGCCTTGCGTTAGCTTTGGGAGCTTCGGTTCTCGATTCCTCGGATGATTTGCTGGCATTCTCATAAACATCACTCACGGCCTTTGCTACGCTTTTCGCGATGATGGAAGCAAGGCGTTTGTCCCTCTTTTCCTGACGAGAGAGTGCATGACGGGATCCAGACGACATGGTCTGCAACAGACATCGTCACAGGACTCATCATATTGTATTCGAATCTCACCTCACACGTCTATTACTTACTAAAGCTCAGGAACACGTATACTTACGTAAATACTTATCACGAAATCACATAATCACATAGCACATAGAACACATAATACGTAGGCACAGAAGCAAGGAAACACATACGCGTTTAACCAATAGAGGCAATCAGAAAATAGAAACCTATCATTCCAAGTCTGCGATTGTTCGAAAAGAGCGTAATGTAAGCTAGGGAAAGAAACTAGAGTGAAAGGCAAAAGGTGATTCACGTTTCTTGTACATTTTTAGATCTACCAAAGAATCATAGTTATAATTATGTCTCGTGTGTTCGATCTCGTTCGTGTACGGATTCCGCACGTCACGTGTTCAGTTCGCAATCGTTTCGAAGTCAAAACCGGGACCTAACAAGAATCACGGTAAATTGTACATCTAGTGTGTTCGGTCACGCACGTTCACGGATCTCGCATGTTGAACGTGTCGTCACGCAACTGTTTGGGAGTCAAAATAAGCACATAAATGAGAAATGACGCATAAAACACATATAAAATCGGCAAACTGTCTTTGAAATGCTTAGAAATCGAGAGGTAGATCGTCCGCGGCTAGTGGACTTCGACTACCCAAGGTGGTTCAACTATTCACAAAGACTTGTTGTTCACGTTTGACCCCCGGAATTATGCCCTTGCCTCGATTCTTGGGCGTTTGGCGTACGTTCCGTTAGTCATGTCGTGACCGCAGATCGTTGGAGTCCGTCGATACCTTGGTGGGAGTTTTTGTATAAAGGCGGAACTAGTCGTCAAGGTTAGGGTTTCACCCCTGGCTTAACAACTTCGTTCCTGTTTGGATAAAATTGAGGAGATTATTCATCAAAATATGGATTTCACTCCTAATTTGGCATAATTCCCCTCAGTTGTAGTTAAAATGCAAGTTGATTAAGAAACTTTAATCGAGAGTTTGCGGTTTTCACACCTATTCTCGACCTTATTGCCTATTCATAGTTGAAAATCCAAGTGTGGTGATGGTGTAGAATAAGCGAGAATAACGAGGAAATAAGCTCGTACATAGTCCCTACTGGCTATGCACAAGTCGGTCTGCTGGTTCTTAACTATAGTCTAGGTATCTAAGACTTCGACCCGGACTAGGTCGAGTCTTGCCTAATTCCCTATAGCTATGGCTCTAATACCAATCTGTCACACCCCAACCGATGGCGGAATCATCGGGGCATGGCACTGAGCGAAACAGATTGTCCAGAAGTTTCCATAACAACTATCATTACCATTCAATTTAAATTAACATGTCCCATACCATGTCTCAAATACTAAACAAATTATTACAGATAATCATCAAGACAAATATTTTGTTCCGACAACTCAGATTCAAATATAAATAGTTTGTTTATTGGTTTCTAGGACTCTTTTTCCTAGCTTGGATTTCATCACCGCGCAGAGAGCATCCTAGACCTTTCCTAGCCTCAAGTTCACAGCGTGCTAAACACGTGAACTTTCTAAGCACCTGTCACATAAGTTAAAATAAAGTCAATACATAAAATGTAAAGGTGAGCATACAAGTTTGATAATAGCATATAGAGTTCGAATTCGTTTACGCATAACCAGCACGCACACATAGTGAAATGAAGCACGTTAGTTATCGATATAGATCCATCGATACCAATGACTGCGGGTTGACTGCCTGAGGCAGTTCGCAATACATGATTACCACCGTAATCCATGCATGTAAAAGATCCTTAACAACCCCCGTGTGAACGGGTGATGAGTCCAAACTATAGTACTATCGTTGCTAAGGCAGGCAGACAACATTCCATGTGTAAACATAACAAACAAGCATTCATAAGCCACGTATATCATGCATTAACGGTTAGCGTTCAAATAGTTTAAGTAGTGTGATAGTTGTAGTTTGAATATTCGTAACGTATGTAACACCCAAAAGTGCTAAAAAGCAAAAAGGGATCGAGTATACTCACAGTGATTTATGGATTGAAGGGAGCGCTTAGCGAGTTTGATTAGCCTGAATAGATTCGATAGCGTAACGATAAGTGGCGCGTAAAACAATACAGGGTGAGAGTGGGTAGGATGCCTGGTCGTACGGATGGTCATCCGTACGGACAGCAATCCGTGCGAATGGTTAATCCGTTCGGTTGGTCATCCGTGCGGACAGCTTGTCCGTGCGGATGACTATTCGAGTGGATTGTTTCTTCCTATGGGTGAGATGTGTTTGTGTATGATGACTTGTCCTTTGAAGTTTTCGTTGTAGTATTTAGAAAACATTTAAGTTCTCTTACCCTTCAAGTCGGTCGCGCGGATGACGATCCGTGCAGATGGTAGTCCGTGCGGACAACGACTTTAATGGTGAGTCACTTGATGATGTTGGTGAAATCCGTCCGGATGGTAGTCCCTGCGGACAACAACAATTCGTCCGGATGGTAGTCCGTGTGGATAACTACAATCTGCCCGGATGGTAGTCCGTGCGGGCAACGACAATCCGTCCGGATGGTAGTTCGTGTGGACAACGTGTTGGAAATTGTTTAAGGTCTTAGTATCTCATGATCCGAAGAGTAATCCATTTAGAGGGTCGTCCGTGCGGATTATTTATTCGTCGATACTCAAACCTTGTTTAGATATGGGTCCCAAGTGTAGTCCGTCCGGATGGCAACCGTCCGGATAGTCTGTCCGTGCGAATCATTAGTCCGTCCGGATATCCTGTCCGTGCGGTCATCAGTTTGTCTGGGCAGCATCTCGTTCTGGTTGTTCCATTCGTCTACCCTTGGTCTCCTTTGTCGTTCTATCGAGACGTTCTGATTACGTGTCGACTAATGGGAATTGTATTCTTACCCGCACGACTAAGCCGGCCAGGAGTCACCCTAGCTTGGCCGGTCGGCGGATCAGAATGGTCATTCTGGTCTAACTCGAAATCAGGTGTCTCGCGGGTAGAATCCGGATTTAGGACTAGTGCATCACTACATTGAGCAGACGACTAGAACTGATCCGATTCTTACCGTTTTAGAGCGTAAAAGAAGGAGAAAACTTGTGTTTATTCCTTTCCTCTCTTTTATCCTTTGAAAAGTTCAGATTTATGCGAAGTTGTTTGTGAATTCCTGTGGAAATCGTTCAGATCCGAGTTATTCTTGGTGGAATGAGGTCAGGCTTGAAGTTCATGGGAACTTCATGATGACGTCATCCTAGAATACCTCAAATCTTGATGATTTCACGGTCGAAACTTAATATTTAAAAGATAGAAAGATGTAGAAGTGCTTATAGATCAAGAAAGTACAAGATTAATGGCGAAAACTTACCGGAATCGAGAGAAATCGAAGGAAAGATGAAGAAAGCGTGCTAGTCGGACGTCACTTGCCAAAAGTGGAAAGTTTGGAGAGTGACCCGTGTATTTATAGGAAGCTAAAAGAGGAAAGTACCGTTCGTCTGGATCGCACATCACCCGGATTGGTCATCCGTGCGGATAGCCTGTCCGTGCGGATGGCCTGTCCGTGCAGATGGCCTGTCCGTGCGGATTGGCGCCTGGTTGATGTGTTTGGTGCGATAAGTTTTGGCATTCGGTTCCAAATTCCGAGCGATTCGATAGGGTTTCCTAGTCAAATTACTTTTAGTCCCAACTATTTCGTACCTTGCGTAATCTATTCTCCACTATCTATCATGATCACGATTCGAGTTCGAGTTCGATTATATTCGAGTTAGATTTCGAGTTCGCTTGATTATCACCTCACAACATAAATAGACATGCACAGGTAACACGTAGGGCACACACACACACGTATAATCAATAAGTAAAATACATGGTTCGAGTTGCGGTTCGATGTCGATTCGATTAACATAGCTTGATTGTTATCTGATTAACTTTATCGCATTGTTACTTCCTATAGTTCACAGTCGTAGGTCGATTGAAATACGTTTAATACTCATTGATTATTGCAATGAACGACACTTACTCCACATAATACAAATAAAAGAAAGACATTTCTACAAGTCAGGTTGCGCGAAATCGGTCGTAGACTCAGACCTTGACTTTGACTTGTGAAAACACGGGGTGTTACACCGATGGCCGAGTGGGGTGTGGAGGTTACCATGTTTAGCTCTCCTTGGGTTTCTCTCCCAATTAAAACATCATGCCTTGATTTGACTGGCATCACCATGAAGTTGACATTTGTGGTTCTTGAATGCTTCCCGTCAGATAGCATGACGGGGAAGCTGATTTGGCCTAGTGGGAAGACCATTTCATTGCAGAATCCTGATAGAGGATAATCAACCGGCTCGAGTCTCGCTTTATCTTCATCATCAAACTGATTGAAGCATTGCTCGTAGATGATATCAGCTGTACTTCCCGGATCAATGAATATGTATTCTGTTTCGTAATGACCGATGATACCGGTAATGACGACAGGGCGTGTGGCGCATGGTCCCCCGCGTACTACCGGAAAGACGACCTGTTGCTCTTGCCATGCAGGTTCGAATGGGCGCTTGCCTTTATCTCTCGCGCTGTATCTTGGCCCGTTGACCATGTATGTTTCCAGGTGTCGGACTTTCTTCTGACTTCCATCCTCATTGCACTGAATCTGGCGCGTCTCCTTGCGCACATTCTTTACCAGATGGCATAATTTTCCGCTTTTCAACGCTCGCTCAATTTCTTGTCTTGAACTGATACAGTCATCTGTTAGATGACATGTGTCCTTGTGAAAATCGCAGTACAGGTTCGGGTCTTGCCCCTTCTTGTTTGTCATAGGCCTTGGAGCCTTGAAATCGTGATTCTCCGTCATGAGCACCTCTTTTGGTGTCTTTGTGAGCGGAGTCCAGTGCTTTTCTCGATTATCGTTCCTGACTGCCTTTCGATACCCAATTCTGCCAATCGTTTCTCGCGCGTCCTCTTTGTAGAGTGATCTTTCCTCATAACCACTGATTGTCTAGTTTTCCATTCATGATTCTTGTTCTTGTTGCGCTTGCCATAGTCGCCCGAGCTTCTCTTGGAAAAAAGGTCTTCGGTGTAGGAGCTCTTGGTTCCAGCTAGCGACTCTTCAGTTTGCGCTACTATCTTTCCAGCTTCCATCAGCTTGTCCCATTCCTTGGGCATACCATCTTTCCCTGAGATAGTTCTGATGAGACTATCACACCGAATAGCTTTCTTGAAGTGAGCGCGCATGAGCTGTTCGCTTACACCACCGATTTCCAAACACTCCTTATTGAAGCGAGTGATGAAGTCTTCTAAACCTTCGTTTTCCCTACGCCAGATATCTATTACTTTAGGTGTATCTCGTTGATAACGTCTTTGTTGGCTGAAGTGGTTTACAAATTATGTTCTGAAATCGACCCATGAACTGATTTTTCCAGGCGGAAGGCTGTCGAACCAGGCGCGAGCAACCCCTGTAAACGTCTGGATAAATAAATGACACCACATCGGCATATTCCATCCTCCCATAACGCCAACACTTGTAAATACTCTAACATGATCGTCAGGGTTTGTGAGACCATTGAACTTTCCCACTGTTGGAGGTAGCTTCTCTCTTGATAGTGGGGCTAGAGCAATCTTTGGAATGAACTTTGAATGTTCCGCAACTTCCGCTGGCTTATAAGCTAGGCTGAAATCTCTTTCTGCTTCTTCGTTGTATGCGATGCGCTACCTTGGTTGTAAGACTCGTGGTTTTTTGGCAATCTGTTGAAAACTGATGAACTTTCGTCATCTTGCCAGGTGGGATCATTCAGATCTGTGTCATCCCACTAGTTGTTCATGTTGCGCGGCCCTAGCCGGCTATGAACTGGATGTTTGTGCTGCATGTAGGATGGGTGTTCACTGTACGTGTCTGTTTCTCCGTATGTGTCGCGCGTATCGTGTACGCTCGGCATTCTCAGAGAAGGTCTGTTGATTCTGCCTTAAAAGTTCTTCTGTGGGGGCGTCTGGTGCGCCCCCTGAGTTGGACCCAGTGGAGTAACCAAGGAAGGCTCGGCTTGTAAAATCGCCTGTTGTGAGCTCAATGAGTAATAGGCAGTATTTATGGTTGCAATTTGCTTGGCGTACCAGGAAGCTAAAGTTTCGCCTTCTGGTAGCCCTAGTAGCGCTGAAATATTCGGATTTGGAGCTGGGTTTGAAGGACCAGCGATATGACTTGCTGGGGTTCCCGTTTGAGTGATGCAAGTGAAGCTCGCGCGGGGTCCCCCTGTGTTGGTTACTTCGATTTCACCTATCTCTTCGGCAGGTTGGACTTGGACGTTCGGATTGTCCTCCCCCAATCCTACATTAGAGTTCGTGCCAAAACCGAAATCAGGAATGATTCCTTGACCAGCCATGACCGAAGGAACAACAGCTTGGAAAAAAACTCAGAAAAAGAAGATGAAAGTGATTGCAAAAATCGGTGGGCGCCAATGAAGAAACATAGAACTAATTTTAGAGTTAATTAGTGTGGTTTATGTTCCTTTCATGAGGGTTAATCTTGTTTTAACTTTCTGAGCTCCGGTTGATCCGATAATCCTGCAAAACAGAACACCGTTAGCTCGTTAAGAGGGGAATATGGGGGTTTCCCTCTTAACCAGACTCCGGCGTGAGAATAAGTATCTGCTTTGAGGAAATAATTGTGTGTTAAGAGTGAGAGTAGAGGGAATAGAATGTTTAACCTGTGCATGGAGGTCTCTATTTATAGCCGGAGAGGTGTAAAGGGAGATGGGCTGATGGGCCTTGGGCCGGAAGGCGACAACTGGAGAATATGCTCCTTGTCTCACTGGTATCAACCGTTAGTGTCTTCTAGAAGATCTTCGGTGCTGGCGCGCCGTGATTGGAGCCACGTGTCTCAGTTGTCGGCCTTGCTGTCCCTCTGCCATCAGCAGGTAAGTAGCGATCATGGGGCAGGTGTCGCGGCCCCCTGATTGGTGCCACGTAAGCGTCCTTGTGTACTTTCTGTCTTCTGCACGTTAGACGATCGTGGAGCACGATAGAGTACAGCCTGGAGGACGCTGATTGGCTTGCCCTTCTGCCACTTGTACCTTTAGTACCTTCTGAAGTGGCCTCGTTCTTTGACTCCTGCGCGAACCTTGCTGAGCACGTTAGTATCCCGCGCGGGGTTGCATGAGGTGAAGGCTCTTATTCAGAACGCTAAGTATAGAAATTGATGTTATTTCTTGTTTGGACCTCGCGCGTGACCATGCTTTGCTTGATCATCCTGCGCGGGGTCTAATGGTTGATCACCAAAGTGATTAAGGAGTACGGTCCAAAGCGCGACCAGAATGGTTTGCACAGTATTTTTGGGACCATACCCCTTCAACCCCGAATGTAAAATTGTTGCAATGATTGCCAAGCAAATGGGGCGGTTCTTCCAACCCTTGCAAACCGACTGAATCAGTCTGCCAGCAATGAAAATAGTAGGGACGGAAGTGCAAAACCCACTCAATGCACTTTCAAACATTTTAATTCTTGCACTCCCAACATGTTTTACGGTCCGAAAGGAGCCACTGATTTACTTTAGTGGTTCGAAAACATGGAGTTAACCTTCATTAACAATGACTGCGAAGATCACCTTCGTGTTCGCTGTGCTAGCACCGGCCTTCAAGCAAGGGCTCTCACATGGTGGAACAACGAAAAGAAGAACCGTGGAACTGACTCTGCTCTCGCTATACCATGGGATGAGTATAAGCAGCTAATGATCGAAGAATTTTGTCCTCCAAACGAAATGCAAAAGCTTGATGAAGAATTCTGGAACCTCAAGAAGATCGGTGGTGATAACTTGGCTTACACCAATCGATTTCATGATCTCAGCACATTTGTGACTCACCTTGTCACCCTGCTACCTCGCAAGATTCAGAAGTACATCAATGAGCTCCCGATTGAAATTCGGGAGTCGGTTTAACGATATATGGGGCAGGTCCACATACATTCCCTTGTGTCGCTGTTGTTGCTGCTCACATTCAGAGTTCTAGAGAATTTGATTTTATCTATAGGTATTCAGTAATTTACGTACGTATATCTATATGTATATCTGCTTTACTTAACCGAATGACATATTAATCTTGAAAGCTTGTAGAGTTTAGTCTTTGTTTTAGAAATGGTTGTTGACTAAACGTTTGTGTCGATTACTTTTAAAGATTAGATAATGAATGAGTAGTTCATTACACACACAATATGAGAATAGTTAACTAAAATGTTTGTGTCAGTTTCAACACATCTCCTATTTTGGTACAGTTAATGCTTGCTATACATGTGACTTATAAACAAGATAGTGAGAATGTTGTATCATTCTATGTGACCGGTCAATCTTGTTATTTGCCATATTATTCTATACCATTATACCGCTAGCAACGATTATACGAGTTCCCTTTCTAGTATTTTGTAATAATAAAAACTTGTTATTATTAATATAAACTTGACCATTAAAGTGTTTCAAAGAATATTTGGAATTTTTAACTTGTGTTTTGGAAGAGAACATCAAAGCCGTACACATTTAAACCTTTAATGTCGTGTATCTATAATCTATCTTCTCATATATTAATTACATTTTAAAGCCTCTAAAGTCGTGTAACAACCCTTTAAAAAACAAGACAACGTACGTATATTCTCATATTGATAATAACTACTCCAAAGTGAAGACAAGACGAAGGGTCATTCAACCATTACGGCAACCTGTTTGTCTTTGTATTTGACCTTTTGTCATACATAAAAGGTTTTTTTATTTTTGTTCCTTATTGGTGTCTGTCACCATCAATCAATTTATAAGAACAATCATATATACCATTTGTATACTGCGACGTTTTACCACATATTTCATTGTGTTTATACTTCATACATCACACATGGACCTTTATAAATTGCATTGCTCACATTTTGTTATTCCTACCCTTTGAAAATTGTTGTTATCGTTTTTGTAATGTTTGTCAAGACCACTACAATTAGTTAGTTGTTTTAAGAGCATATAGCATAAAACAAAAATGTAAGGACTCTAAAAAATGTCCCAAATTGACTCATAAGTGAAAACCTGGACCCCTGAAACCCTAATCCATATAAAAAAAATCAAGAAAACAAGAAATTTGGGTTTCAGGCGGGCCGCGTAAGACTTAAGGGAATCTTACGCAGGCCGCGTCAACTCATGGTTGACCAGATAAGTGTTCCGGATCCACGTGGTGTCCAGCTGGCTAACCTACTCGTGACCAATCAACCCTACTCGTAGACTAGGCAGCCTCGCGGGCCGCGTAAAGTTTGGGTTGTGGTTTACGCGGGCCGCGTGAACCCTATTTTTCAACTATAAATAGCTTGTTGCATGCACACTCTGATGGTGTCAAAACGAACTTTCAAAAACGAAGTTTTAGTACTCTGAGGTCGAAATTACTTTCAATATTAGCGAGGTGCTGCTCCGATACCGGGTATTAACTCGATCGCTGCTACGATTCAATGTCCGATCGATTAAAACTATCCAATGGATGTTTAAGTGCTGCCCACATTAGGGTTTATGCTTTGTCATTCGTCGTGAATACGATGGATGTTTAAGTATCGCACTTTGTCATTCGTTGTGAAGGTTTAATCTCGTGAGTTATCGTAAATGTTGTATTAGTTACTAACCGAAACCGAGTTCGTGTGCATGTTATTAAATTTAGGTTAAAAGGCTAATCAGTAGGCTAAGCTCTGCTCATATAAATCTGCAATGTGAGTCATTCTCTTTTTATCAAATTTGATTTCAAAATCATGTTTATTTTCAAAGTTATAATTACAGGGATTAAGTCTTTGTAGTCACCAAATTACAGCCGGTATGTGGGGTTTTGTATACATTACTTGATAACCTTCACCATTGGACAACGAGTTAGCCAAGGGGTGATATGACCATAGTCACAGACACCATTGGACCCTGAGGTTACCAATGGATGTTCGAGTGACAAATACTGTGGGTAGTTGGTTGATATATGGAAACATTGTAATCGCTTTTAATACTGTAAATTATAACAAATGCGTCGTTTTAGTAAAAAGAATGATTCACCAGTATTTCCCGCTGACAAAACTTTTTCAAACACGTTTCAGGTGATCTGTTGTGATCCAGGAAAAGTGCCGCGAAGCACTACAAGCTTAAGGAAGTGGCTCAATATAAAATAAAGAAACATGTTTTGTAAAATAAAGATTTCTCAGTGAAATCATATGGTTGTAAATTACCGGGGTTTTATCCCGAATTGTGAAATAAAATAATCGGGAAATTGCAGTTTTAAAAAGATCCTGATAAAGTCTTCCGCTAACTCAATTAAATAAATACCACGAGATTTTCTGTCCCACGGCTCCTGAAACGGGTCAAACCAGGTCGGGGGCCGTGACAGAAAAAGGTGGTATCAGAGCCACTGATTTAAGCCAATTAAGTATTTAGAAAATACTTAATTTTACTGATTGCTATTCTGTGATTATATGTTTTATTAATTGAATATTTGTTTACAGTATGGGTAAACAAAGACTTTCGGACATCTATCGTAAAATAGATAATTCATCAAAGGATAAGGGATCATCATCCTCAAATTACCCAGTAAATATTGAGGAAGGGATATTTGTCCGTAAGGCACAATATGAGGAACCACTTTCTCCTAATAAAAGAAGTTTGATTATTAGGAAAAGTCAGGAGAAAATAAAGAAATCCCGAGAAAAGAAAGTTAAACAGGAAACCCAGGAATTAACCAGTAAATCACCATGGGAAGACAAGTTAGATGAAAAATGGGCAGATCTCTATATGCTAGCCACTGTAGCAGTAAATGCAAATCTCTAAATACACCTGACTCAAAGTTTTAGCACCCTTATCACTTACAAGCCAGATCCAGTAAATAAATAAGTTTACAGTAAACCCTAGTATGTTTTAATTATCAGTTGTCCTTTGTGTTAAATTAGTCACACGGTATGAAATAATATTTAAAGGTTATCTATGAAATTTTGTTATAAAATTTTAACTTAGCAATTTTTGTATTTTGCATATATGCTAAACAGCATGAATGACTTATCAGAAGCCTTTCAAAATCTCAATCTCTATCCGGTGAAAATAGAGGTTTCCCGAGATTTTTCTGGTTACATACCTGATATAGAAGAACCTATGGAATTCAACGCTCCACCTCCGGAGAAACCCAAGCCTGAGAAAAGGAGAAGATTTGTAGGATGGAGGCGTGTGCGCAGGAGGAAACCCACAACTAGGAAGATTCCCAAAATAGAAAATCCCTTAGATAAAGGAAAGGGGATTGAAGTCGGGGAAGGTTCTAGGCAGATGGAAAAAGAGTTTGGGGAAGGATCTAGGCAGACGGAGATGGAAATTGGGGAAAGCTCTAGACAAGTTGAGGAGTTACCATTTCAGGACGAATTGGATCGTGCATTGGCGAGCTGTGATATAGTCAGGCCTGTCAATAATAATTTCTACTCTTATCCTGTGGAAAATCAACTTCCAATAAACTTAGAACCAGCAATCCCAGAACCTATAATCCACACCCAACCTCTAGGAATGGACGAGTGGTGGACTAATGATTGGCAGTTCCAAAACCTGCTCAACAATCCTTATACCTTTCTTCCTCAGTTTGACCCAGAACCTATACCAAACCCACCAATGAGCAATGAAAATTTAGCTGAACTCTGCCGCTTTGGCGAGGAGTTGGTGGATGCCGGGAATAGGATCCGGGAAGTAGGAGAATAGATCTCCTGGAAATACGACGAGAGGGAACGTCGTTACTAAAAGTACCAACTGAAAAGGGATAGTGGGATTGTAAAACTGTGATTGTATAATAATAATAATAATAATAATAATAATAATAATAATAATAATAATAATAATAATAAACTATAATCTTGTAAAATAACTAAAAATAAAACTTTGTAAGATAAAGGTGTGTAATGATGCATATTATAAAATATAAAAAAATGTGAATCGAGAAATCGATACTCTTGGCTATAGGTGTGTTGTGAAATTTGTATGACTGTTTTATGTATGATTGTTATTTATTTGATACTAATAAAAGTATATATATTAATTATCATATGGAAAACGCTAATAATGAACCAGTAAACGAGGTTAACCAATCTGAACAACATCCGGAGGATCAATTTATGAATAGGCAAGACATAGAAAATATTGTTGCTCAAGAAATAGCCAATGCTATTCCAGCAATACTTGCTGCTACCCAGAAACCTGTTGAACCTCAACAAATCATCCCTAGCAAACGTATTTCTGAAGATAACTTCAGTAATAGCGTAAACGGAGGCAGTAATCATACTAATCCCGATAATGAACTACGGCAGGCTCCGCTCCCTAAGAAAATGAAAGCTGCAACGCCTGGTTGCACTTACAAAGAATTTCTTGCTTGTAAACCCGCTGAATTTGCAGGCAAAGAAGGAGCGACTGTGGCACTGCGTTGGTTAGAGAAAACCGAGGCAGTCATTACAATAAGTAAATGTGCCAAGGATGACAAGGTCATGTACGCGTCTAATCTTTTCAAAGAAGGGGCGCTAGAATGGTGGATTACAGTACTTCAATCTAAAGGAAGAAATATGGCCTATGCCATGAATTGGGAAGAATTTAAGAGTCTTGTAGAAAGAAAATTCTGTCCCGAATATGAAAAAGATCAAATGGCAAATAAGTTCCTAAATCATCGAATGATGGGTGTAGATTGTCGCGGGTATACTTCGACATTCTTTGAATATGCTAGAGTGGTACCAACACTGGCTTTGCCAAAACCGGTACTCATTTCTCGCTATATTTGGGGATTAATTAGCGAAATCCGTAATATCGTTAAAACTGCGAGACCTCGTACTATTGACGATGCGGTAGAATTAGCTAACACCCTAACTGACGAATTGGTACGCACAAGAGATGAAAACAGGAAAAAGGAACTGGCTCAGAAAATTACTCATGGATTTCGTACGGGTAATAATAGCAGCTTCAAGAGAAGAGGAACAGGGCAATCTTCAACTCTGCCGTTCTACAGGAATTGTAAAAGGAAACATTATGGAAGATGTAATATAACCTGCAATTTTTGCAAAGTTGTAGGACATCGTGAAGAAGACTGTAGAAAGAAAACAAGGATCTCCTTTAACTGTGGAGAAATGGGACATTTTAAACCATAATTCCCTAAATTGGTTAAACCAGCAGACAACAAAGTCAAGCCAGCTAACGGAGTTACCAAGAAGAATGTTCGAGCCTTCCAGTTAACTACTCTTGAAGCCGAGCTAATTCCTGACGTGATAGCTGGTACGTTCCTAGTTCACAACATTTACGCAAAAGTATTATTTGACTCTGGTGCAAACCAAAGTTTCATAAATACTTCATTCTGCCAAGCTCTTAACCTACCTTTAACCAACCTTAGGCAGATTTTTACAGTCGAAACAGCAGATGGGAATTTTATTAAAATAGATAAGGTTTTGCAAAAAGAAAATATAGAACTTCCAGGTCATAAATTTCATGCACACCTATTACCAATGAATCTAGCTGGGTTCGATGTTGTGTTAGGAATGGATTGGTTAGTAGCCAACCATGCTCGAATCCTTTGTGATAGAAACTCTATAGAATTCGGGCACCTACCGGAGAAGTGATAGTAATTACAGGCGATAAGCCACGTAAACCCATGAAGTTCATATCAGTAATGAAAGTTGCTAGTTATGAACGAAAGCAAGGAATAGTATATATGATTTCAGTAATCATTAGTACTAAGGGTAAAGAACTTAAGGAGATTCCTGTAGTATCAGAATACCCATATGTATTTCCAGAAGAGTTACCAGGATTACCACCAGATAGGGAAGTAGAATTTAGAATTCATCTAATTCCCGGAACTACACCGATAGCCAAGGCACCTTATCGGTTAGCACCCACAGAAATGTTAGAACTGAAAAAGCAATTAGATGAATTATTAAATAAAGGTTTCATACAACCTAGTTCATCCCCTTGGGGAGCACCAGTGTTGTTTGTGAAGAAGAAGGATGGTTCGATGAGAATGTGTATTGATTATAGAGAATTGAATAAGGTTACAATTAAGAATCGATACCCATTACCTAGGATTGATGATCTTTTCGATCAACTTCAAGGAGCTAGATATTTTTCTAAGATCGACTTACGCTCCGGATACCATCAATTAAAGGTACAAGAAGAAGACATACCTAAAACTGCTTTCAGAACTAGGTATGGTCATTACGAGTTTACAGTCATGCCCTTCGGATTAACGAATGCACCTGCCGCATTCATGGACATGATGAATAGAATCTGTAAACTGTATTTGGATAAATTTGTAATTGTCTTCATAGATGATACACTTATTTATTCCAAAAGTCAGGACGAGCATTGTCAGCACTTGCATGCACTCTTAACTTTGTTAAGAAAAGAAAAGCTTTATGCCAAATTCTCGAAGTGTGAATTTTGGCTAAAGGAAGTGCAATTTCTAGGTCACATGGTGAATCATGAAGGTATTCACGTAGATCCTGCTAAGATAGAGGCAATTACCAAATGGAAGGTTCCACAATCAGCAATGGAAATTAGAAGTTTTATAGGTTTAGCTGGATACTATAGACGGTTTATTAAGGATTTTTCCAAGATAGTTGTACCATTAACTAAGCTAACCTGTAAAGCAGTTAAGTTTGAATGGGGACCTAAACAAGAAGAAGCCTTTAGGATTTTGAAGCAGAAGTTAACAAATGCTCCAATTTTAGCCTTGCCCGAAGGAACTGAAGATTTTGAAGTTTACTGTGATGCTTCAAAACTAGGATTAGGCTGTGTGCTAATGCAACGCAAGAAGGTAATTGCGTATGCATCAAGGCAATTGAAAAAGCACGAAGAAAACTATACTACTCATGACTTAGAGTTAGGCGCCATAATTTTTGCCCTTAAAATTTGGAGACATTATCTGTATGGAAGTAAATTTACTATCTATACGGATCACAAAAGTTTAAGATATATATTTGGGCAAAAAGAGTTAAACATGAGGCAAAGGAGATGGATGGAAATCCTAAGTGACTACGACTGTGATATTCAGTATCACGAAGGAAAGGCAAATGTAGTTGCAGATGCCTTAAGTCGTAAGTACCATGAGAAACAACGACGAGTTCGTGCTCTTAGATTAAATCTACAGTTAGATTTAATGGAACAACTAAAGCATTTTCAAGAAACAGCAATCAAGGATGATGCTGAAGGAATTAAAGGGCGAATCAAAGAATTAGAACCAGGAACTTATGGAATTTGGAGATTCCACAAAAGAAGAATTTGGGTACCAAAGCAGGGAGAATTAAGAAATAAGATTTTAGAAGAAGCCCATAAATCTAGGTATACCATGCACCCTGGAAACAATAAAATGTACCAAGATTTAAGAAATAACTTTTGGTGGACAGGAATGAAAAAGGACATAGCTCGATATGTTTCTAAATGTCTTACTTGTTCACAAGTTAAGGCAGAACACTAGAAACCTTCAGGTCTACTACAACAATTAGAAATGCCTGTATGGAAATGGGAACTCATAACAATGGATTTTGTTACTAAGTTACCCAAAACCAGAAAAGGTAATGATGCGATTTGGGTAATTGTGGATCGATTAACCAAATCAGCTCATTTTCTACCCATAAAAGAAACCTTTAGCATGTAAAGGTTAGCAAAGTTGTACGTAGATGAAGTCGTATCCTTACATGGAGTTCCACTCTCCATTATATCAGATAGGGATAGTCGGTTCACTTCCCATTTCTGGACAAGTTTCCAAAAAGCAATGGAAACCCGATTGAATTTAAGTACGACATATCATCCTCAGACAGACGGACAAAGTGAAAGGACGATACAAACTCTGGAAGACATGCTCAGAGCATGTGTGATAGATTTTGGTGGAAATTAGGATGACCACTTACCCTTAATTGAATTCTCCTATAACAATAGTTATCATGCAAGCATCGAAACTGCCCCATTCGAGGCACTGTATGGAAGAAAGTGCAGAACTCCAGTTTGTTGGGCAGAAATAGGAGAAAGTCAATTGTCAGGTCCTGAAATAGTGCAAGAGACGACCGACAAAATTTCTCAAATCAAGGAAAGATTAAAGACTGCTCGAGATCGTCAAAAGAGTTATGCCGACAATCGACGCAAACCACTCGAGTTTCAATTTGGAGACAAAGTATTATTAAAAGTTTCTTCTTGGAAAGGAGTAGTTCGATTCGGTAAAAAAGTAAATTTAAGTCCAAGATACGTAGGACCATTCCTAGTGATCCAACGTATAGGACCAGTTGCTTATCGATTATAATTACCAGAGGAGTTAGCTGGAGTACATGATGTATTTCATGTATCCAACCTCAAGAAATGCCAATCAGACGAATCTTTGGTAGTACCTCTCCAAGATATAAAGGTAAATGAGAAATTGAAATTTGTTGAAAAACCTCTTCAAATTGAGGATCGAAAGATCAAGTTTCTCAAGCACAAGCGACTAGTTCTAGTCAAAGTCAAGTGGGATTCAAAGAGAGGATCTGAATACACTTGGGAGCTGGAATCGGAGATGAAGCGAAAATATCCTCACTTATTCCAATAAATCTCGAGGACGAGATTTTTAATAAGGTGGGGAGAATGTAAGGACTCTAAAAAATGTCCCAAATTGACTCATAAATGAAAACCCGGACCCCTGAAACCCTAATCCATATAAAAATCAAGAAAACAAGAAATTTGGGTTTCAGGCGGGCCGCGTAAGACTTAAGGGAATCTTACGCGGGCCGCGTCAACTCATGGTTGACCGGATAAGTGTTCCGGATCCACGTGGTGTCCAGCTGGCTAACCTACTCGTGACCAATCAACCCTACTCGTAGACTAGGCAGCCTCGCGGGCCGCGTAAAGTTTGGGTTGTGGTTTACGCGGGCCGCGTGAACCCTATTTTTCAGCTATAAATAGCTTGTTGCATGCACAGTCTGATGGTGTCGAAACGAACTTTCAAAAACGAAGTTTTAGTACTCTGAGGTCGAAATTACTTTCAATATTAGCGAGGTGCTGCTCCGATACCGGGTATTAACTCGATCGCTGCTACGATTCAATGTCCGATCGAGTAAAACTATCCAATGGATGTTTAAGTGCTGCCCACATTAGGGTTTATGCTTTGTCATTCGTCGTGAATATGATGGATGTTTAAGTATCGCACTTTGTCATTCGTTGTGAATGTTTAATCTCGTGAGTTATCGTAAATGTTGTATTAGTTACTAACCGAGTTCGTGTGCATGTTATTAAATTTAGGTTAAAAGGCTAATCAGTAGACTCAGCTCTGCTCATATAAATCTGCAATGTGAGTCATTCTCTTTTTATCAAATTTGATTTCAAAATCATGTTTATTTTCAAAGTTATAATTACAGGGATTAAGTCTTTGTAGTCACCAAATTACAGCCGGTATGTGGGGTTTTGTATACATTACTTGATAACCTTCACCATTGGACAACGAGTTAGCCAAGGGGTGATATGACCATAGTCACAGACACCGTTGGACTCTGAGGTTACCAATGGATGTTCGAGTGACAAATACTGTGGGTAGTTGGTTGATATATGGAAACATTGTAATCGCTCTTAATACTGTAAATTATAACAAACGCGTCGTTTTAGTAAAAAGAATGATTCACCAGTATTTCCCGCTGACAAAACTTTTTCAAACATGTTTCAGGTGATCTGTTGTGATCCAGGAAAAGTGTCGCGAAGCACTACAAGCTTAAGGAAGTGACTCAATATAAAATAAAGAAACATGTTTTGTAAAATAAAGATTTCTCAGTGAAATCATATGGTTGTAAATTACCGGGGTTTTATCCCGAATTGTGAAATAAAATAATCGGGAAATTGCAGTTTTAAAAAGATCCTGATAAAGTCTTCCGCTGTTAACTCAATTAAATAAATACCACGGGATTTTCTGTCCTACGGCTCCTAAAACGGGTCAAACCAGGTCGGGGGCCGTGACAAAAAATAATAGTGAATGTTACTTAAGGAAGCGTTAATCTATATTTACTATATAATAAAAGAAACCATTTATCATATGAAGCCATGTCTTATGGATAATTATTATTTTAGTTTAATCTCTTATAATTAATTATTCATAATCATAACCATCCTAATAAATATTATTTAGTTTAATATCTTGTGGATAATTATTATTTAGTTTAACTCTTCTAGTTAATTATAGATAACTCTCCTTTTAAATATTATTTTGTTTAATCTTTTCTACTTAACTATAGATAATTATTATTTATTTTAAATTTAATGTATACTTCTCATTTATAATATTAATATTACTTTATATATAAAATTAGAGTTATTAAGGGTTTTTTTAAATATAATTTATATTGTATCACTCAAATGGTTGCTTATTTCCTTTCGTAAATAACATGTTTGACCACTGTATCTTCTTTTCAATAATTCATCTCCGCAATCACCATATCTATCGCGTACCAAGTATATCCATTAGTTTTTTTTAAATATATTTTTTTATTATTTGATATATAAAATCATATTTATTCAAGCCGTGTAATACACAAGTGTTTTTAAAGATATAATTTTTTTTATGTGGTAAACAATATTACATTTATTCAACCCGTGTAATACACGTTTTTTTAAAGGTATAACTTTTTTATTATTTGGTATAATTTCATTTATTATTTGATATAACTTTTTTTTATTATTTGGTCTATAATAACTTTTTTTTATTGTTTGGTCTATATAATTACATTTATTCAGCCCGTACAATATGATTCTTATAGATATAACTTTTTATTATTTAATATATAAAATTTCATTTATTTAACCCCTGCAATAAATGAGGTTTTTAAGATATATTGTCTTATTATTTAGAATATAAAATTCATTTATTCAACCCGTGTAATACACGGGGTTATATCGTAGTAAATAAAATAAGATAGAGTAAATACCTTAAATATCCGTTTGAGACTTAAGTTGATAATTATAAACGTCAATTAATTGAGGATTGTAGCCTGCCAATGATTTCTTGGCCTAGTGGTCAAGGAGGTGGGAAGATTTGCTTCTCTTTGAGATCTTGGGTTCAAGTACAGACAAGGAGAATTGTAGTCCCCAAGCGAACATCATTAGTGGAAGTGGTTTACCTCTTAATAAAAATGTTGGGAGAGTTCAAATTCTTCAAAGTGTAATTTTTTTTTATCATAGAAAATTCTAGAAGTTATTACTAAAGAAAAGGTTAGTTGAAAATTGTAAAAAAATAAAATAAAAAAATACATAGAGACATTAATAATTGACAATCTTGGGATATTGATCATTAACACTAGTTTGAAAAAAAAAAGTTTGATTTTTTTAATGGTAAAACAACCTACTGTTAAACAGAGTCTAATATCTACACATTACAGGATTTCAAATCTTACAATCACACCATGTCCTATATGCACAAGAAAATTTGATGCATTGAGGTTCGCATACTAAGGATGTTTTAATGTATTACTGTAAACTAGATCTTTATACGTCATGACAAGTTGATTTAGTGGTTAGTCACTTGATTTCTCTTCTGTAAGTCCCAAGTTTAACTCCCACTAGCATTACTTTGAATGACATTGGTGGTGGCAATGAAGTTTAGAACTATGCCTTTCTGGAGGTCGCCAGTTCGAAACCGAGCCGAACCGGGTTTTACTGCAGTGGGCCTTCAGGCGGGCAGGTTTTCCCCATAACTGGCGGCTTGGTGGCTCGGGTATGCATTCAACTCTGACCGTTATGGAGGAGGGGATACTTTTTCTCGATTGAAGACATCTCAGAATGTTTATCCGGTGATTTAGTTGGTTGTTAAAAAAAACAAAAAACAAAAAAACTAGATCTTTATACTAACCTAGCAACCTATGGAGATATGTAACCCTTTGTCTCCTCATGCATGTATAACATTGGTGGTGATAACGTTGATGTTTTGTACACTTTCTAATAAGACCGTGGGGTATGATGGGGCGGGGGTTGGGTGTGGGTTGGGGCATTTGGTGACACGTGGACTGGGAGCCCCCCCTCCTGGTTACGTGTCCGCGGGGTATGGCGGGGCGTGGGTTGGGCTTGGGTTGGGTGCACCGCGTGGCAGAGTAATTAAAAAAAAATAAAAAAAAAATTATAAAAAATACACAACAATTATAAAAAAAACCTACAACTTCATTAAAATTTAAAACATTACATAATCCTAAAAATTACAAAATAACAAACCTAAAGCGTTAAAAAAATTTCAAAAAGGTCGATCTTGTCGAACGCCTTTTTTTCCTTGCCTCGAAACTCTATGTTAGCCACCGCCACCCGGTCCTCGTGGCTTAATTCGCCACCGGGAACGGCTTCGTAGTAAGCCTTGAAACGCTCGAGCTTGGGCCGTAGCTCGCGCCATTTATGTTGGCACGCGTTGAGGTTGTGGCGGTCGTTACCGACGTTATGTCGGTAGGCTTGGAATGCTTCCACCCAATATTTTGTTTGGCCCGGTGGCCGACCCTTCATAGCGTCAACGACGCTTGTGACGAGAGCAATTTCCTCTTCATGAGTCCAGGATGCCATAGCGGGGTTGGGTTCGTGGGATGGGGTGGACCAGTGGGGTAGCGGTTCGAGAGACTGGGTAGCCGGTGGGGTTATTGGGTTCGTGGGATGGGGGGACCAGTGGGTTGGGGTTACAATATATAGGCCTTTGGGAGACCCGCGTGGCGGTTCGAGAAGATGGGGGGACCGTTTGGTAGGACCGTTTGAATTTTAAAATTCACAATTTAAAAAACCGCTTGACGTGGCGGGTGAGCCAATGAGATTCAGCCAACTAGCATGGCCAGACCGCCCCACGCCCGGCTTGAAAGCCAAGCCCCAATGGCCACGCCCAAACCCAAGCCCACCCGGGGTGGTGGCTTGGGCGTTTTCCCCCAACCCCCGCCCCATACCCCACGGTCTAAGGATACGTCAATACGTCTAGCAAAAATTCCCTGGTATTCGAAACATGGTTCTTCATTTTCTAAATTTTTATGTAATCTTGAAGAAACCTTTAACGCTTATTTTGGAAGCCAAAATTTTTGAGAATATATATTTGAACCATTTGAGGACCGATAACATGTAGTTATTTTAATATTATCAAAGTAGAAAATACCATGAAGTATTAAACTTTAAAGTTTCTAAATTGTCATAACTCATGCTTTTTAGTCAAATCTCTTTTTAGATATTTCTTAACCAATTCATTAATCAATTTAGGATTATGCTTATCTAATTTCTAGGATAAAAATATCAATACTAGGATTAACATTAGCATCTTCACCCACGTTAACTTCATCTACATTAACATCATCTTCATCCTTATTCATGTCCACATTAACACTAACATCACCCTCACCCACATTAGATTCATCCACATTATCTTCACCCACATTAGCATCCACATTATCTTCATCAACATTAATCACATTGTCTTCATCCAAATTAGAACTTGAACACGGAGGTAGTATTAAGAAAAACTTGAGTATACGCCCTTTGTCAGCCTTTACCTTTTCTTCCTCTAGCTTCTTCTTTTTACGTGTTTAACGACTTAATAGATATTTGTAATTCGGAATGAGAGGCATAATTTCTAGACAAAAGTATTCAAAGTTTAAAACATGTAAATTTCATCTTTCAAAAGTCCAAACATCAAAGTTTTAACCAAAATCAGTAAATCACACAAGTACACAACTATACTTAAAGTTTAAACATCTAAATTAGTTCATCTTGCAGTTTAAAAATTAAATGTTAATTCTAAATCTAAGTATCACATTTAATCTTTCAAACATTCAAAGCATATAATCAAACATGAAAGAAATCATTATTCATCAAGCAATGGCATCAAAATTCAAAATTTTACATTCAAATTCGCAATTCCATACAAGATCAATTCGTGAAGACTGAAGCAAGAATGCAATTGCAAACCCTAGGTGGATTTTGTGTTTATTGGATTCGGTGTAGCTTCCTACTTCAGGTTCTGAACACAAAACCCAATCGATGATGATGATGATAATTGTTTGATTGATCGAAACCTTACCTGGTTGCCTTTTTCTGCGTCTGATGTCGTTGGGAGTGGGAAATGGGAAACCCTAATCGACAGTCGTTGTTTAAGTTTTAGCACACCATCTTTTTGTTATTTATTAATTGGGTTTGAAATTTGGGCTAAAATGAAGATCGGGTCTTTTACAAATTTGGGTAAGTTAACAATTTAACATTTAGGTAATAAGGAGTTTTTTTGGCCTTTTATTATACATAACATATAACAGCTTTTGAAAACTTGTCGGGCCACTTGGATTTTTAGGCCTATGGTGACGACCTGGTTTGGTTAGCCCAATAGCCGTCCCTGCCAACACACCCTCCAAACTTACTCACAAACCTACAACTTTAATCATCCACGACTTGAGAAGTACTACCATTATATATAATACCATTGGGCTACAAGCCCTTTGGTTTGGAATTTAGTAACTCAGATAAATCTAGTTATTTGACTATTAACTTTAATAAAAGTTAGATTTCTAAAATCTCTCATTGGAAATCCATCTAGTTAATAAATGGGAGTGGAACTTATGAAAATTGGAATTTAATTATGATTTGATATTTATTTCGACTATCTTAACATACAAGGAGAGCTAAGGATTTATTTCGATTATTACATTTTGATATTAAGGTAAGGATTTTATACCTCTACTATCGAGTATTGAGTATTGATATAGTGGGAATATCTTAACTACTACATTGCTTGGAACATTTGGGCTTTAAACATCTTATACTTTTTTTTTAATCCTGTTATTTTGGTGTTATGTTAGTATTAATTAATGATGCATGTTATAGTAGAAGATAACACTCCACATATCTATGATATGAAGTTAGTATATATTAGATTATTGTTCTATTTCTATACTCTCAGCATGCCCTATTTAACATTTAGGTAAATAGAAGTTTTTTTTGGGTGCTTTTATTATGCAGAACAATAACAGCAGTTACTTCCCGGGCCACTTGGATTTTTAGGCCTATGGAGACTGCCTGGTTTGGTCAGCCCAATAACCGCCCCTGCCGACGAACCTTCTAAACTTACTAACAAACATACAACTTTAATCATCAAGGTTAGAACCGTCACAACCTGGGAAGTACTATCATTATATGTGATATCATTGGGCTACAAGCCCTTTGGTTTGGAATTTAGTAACTCGGATAAATCTAGTTATTTGAATATTAACTTTAATAAAAGTTAGATTTCTAAAATCTCTCGTTGGAAATCCATCTAGTCAAGGCCGTCCCTGAAAATCTTTAAGAATTTTTGAGCCATGTGAGAGTAGGAAAAATTGAGCCCCTAAATATAAAGTTATATATATATAAAGTCAATATTAGAATGATGGTTGTAATAACAATAAAAAATATTGTAGCAAAAATGAAATTGTGAAGTCCCATTTGTATTCGACCAATGAATAAGTTTCCAGGATTCGACGACATTTTTTATATCTTAAAGTCCACGATCAACAACCAAAATTTTAATATACACATCACATGTTTCAATAATATGATACGGTTCGAGTGTTATCTAAAAACTGGTATGAAGATGAGCACTATTAATTTCAGGATTGTTAAAAAAACTCATGAGTTATCACAATTATCCATGTTCATAGAGTGAATACATAACTTAAATTAGCATTGATTAAAAACAATAAATCTAAGTTTTATGTCACAAATAAATTATTACACCTAATATTAGTTTTGACAACCTCTAGACAAGCAGAAAAATAACCAACATTTAAATCCTTTTAGCAAAAAAAATTAATACGTGTAAACATATCCAAATTAGTTTACAACACTAACTTTTTCATACAAATAAAATAAATGGAACTAGAAAATTGAGTCCTACTAGGTTTATATTGTTAATGGTTAAGTCAGATATGAGGAAAAAAATTACAAATTTGAACAAGAAAACATGTGATATGTAAATGATTACATGAGAAAAAAAAAACTTACAAATATTATAGACATGAAAAAAAAAAAACTTACAAATATTAAAGACTAAAAAGTAAATTCGTGGGAGTATATGGTCCTTTCCAGTTTCCACAAATAAAAAATATGCTTAATCATCTACTTGAGGCCCAAACAAAACTTGGAAGAACTCAAGAAAAATAGAAAAAAGAAAACAAAAACCACTGGTAATCGAACACGGGAAGGTTGATTCAGTTGAAAAGTGACGCTTCCAGTCTTCCACTATGCCAAAGAGTCGATTTGTATTCACAATTTTTCTATAAAAGGTTTACATAGAATTAGAGGTGCACAAAATAACCGGTTAATTAACCGTAACCGGTTATTAACCGAAACCGTAACCTGTTAAAAACCGATTTAGGAATAACCGGTTTAATAGGTTATTTAACCGTAGGTTAGTAACCGGTTATAAGTGTTTAGTATAATAACCGGTTATTAACCGGTTTTTTTAAACCGGTTTTTTAACCGATAGACTGGTTAACCGAAAAAATAACCGAAAAATTCAAAAAAGGGGCAAAAAAACGGTTAATAACCGGTTAATTAACCGAACCGGTTAAAGTAGTTAACCGGACCAGTTCAAAAAATAACCGGTTAAAGTAATAACCGGTTAAAGCATTAACCGGTTAAAGTCAAAAAGTCAAATTAACCGGTATAACTGGTTAACCGAACCGGTTATTAAAATTAACCGGTTTGTGAATTAGACATATTTATTAACAATTGGGCCCCTTGATATTATGGCCCAAAACCGGCCCTGCATCTAGTTAATAAATGGGAGTTGAACTTGTGAAAATTGGAATTTAATCATGATTTGGAATCGGCAATAATGTATGTTACCTTAACATACGAGGAGAGCTTAGGATCTTATCACTCTAAACTAATCAAAATTAGCCGTTGTCACTCTCAACTTTCACTTTGGCTCCCACCATGTGACAACCAACAAAATAAATGGTAATTCCGTACAACTTAATCACTGTTTATACATTTAATTATGTACATTAGACTTAATTTATGAATGATTAAGTCTCATTAAGTCTAGCAATCTGAAGACATATCATTTACATTACATATCATATCGTCATATTCACCGTGTCGCAAAACGAAACAAACCATGTCCAAATACGTTGGTAACAATGCGAACACACTATTCATGCCAGGAGAGTTCTGGTACTCCCTGAAACAACTAATAATTGATATGAAAGCATATCAAATGAACCAGTTATACAAAAACCCTAAATGGGGAAAACACTTGTAATATTATATACTTTCCGGAAAAATGCCTAAACGCTTAAATTGTCTGATCTGATCTAAGAAATAACGAATTCTACACTTCCGCAACACAATTTAGCTTTTTTTGGTAATAACAAGTCCAAAAACAATGTTAATTATCATAAATGACATCAAAGATATTGAAAGTATCTTAAGGGTGCATGCATATAAATTACCATACGAGCTACACAATCTATATGGTAACGATCTGATAACGAAACCAGTACGGAATCTATTATCTAAATAACCATTTAACTAGTCTAGTGAACTAGTTAAACTCATTTAACATCCTAAACTATCATTAACACATTGATTATCCAAGAATTCCCTAATTACATAAATATCTAAATTGAAAAATTATAACACATGTCTAATTGATTTTTAAAATCAATTCAACATACTACCCCCCCCCCCCCACCACCACCACCTAAAATCGGTCACAAGGGGCCAACAAGCCCCTTGCCTACTTCACTTTGCAATGATGATAAGAATTTATGGATGTCTAGATCTTCTTGTGAGGGTAATGAGTGATTGATATCTTTGAATTCTATGGAGATTACGCAAAAACAGAGTATCATAACAATTTAATGTTCTGGTTGGTCTAATGCTTCTCAAGTCCTTTTGATCTCAAAATTAGTTATCATTACAAGTTGGTTGATGTTCTAAATCAACGATCAAGTCAATTTAGTGTAACCTTGCTCTGATACCAATTGTTGGATCTGAGAGTTAGTGAATTGTGTGTATTTTTTATAAAATAGCTGCTAAATTAACTAGTAATCAAACAATCTGAGATGATAAACACATCATCGTAAACACTGCTAGATTTGGGAATGATTGTCGATGATTCATATATTATTCATATGTCAGTTACAATCAATTGTACAAGATTGTACTCCCCCTGACCAGGCAAACTTTCTCTCTCTCTCATGCTTTTTTAGCTCCTAGAGTTGGTTCACTGATATGTAGAGTGAACTATATATAAAGGAGAGAACTGTTCGTGACATCACCATGAAATCGACCCTAAACAACCCTATTAAATGTGTAACTACCAATAGTTGTGTAGAATTGCTGGACAGTTAAAGTAATCTACAAGGAAACAAAGTTGCTAGATAATACAATGTAAACAACATAGATTCCTAAAATACTGGTGCAAACTAGCACTTAAGGAATCCAGTATTTCTGGTCTTCGTTTGACTTGTTGACTTGGTCTTCTGGTCTTCAGTCTTCATTGTGTTGACTTTGACTGTTGACTAACACTTTGCATTTTAGCTCTTTGTACTTGTTGTCTTGTGTGACAACCCGAGAATTCAAGATCTTTCCCCTACGGATCACTTGTTTCACAATCTTGTTTTCATAATTCATTTTTACGTTGTATCTTGTGCATGATATTTGAATGATTAAAGTATTGGTTACGTTTGGGTGTTACATGGAAACTTAAGTATTGTGTAATGTTTAGTCATAACATATTTAACTCTGATTGAGTAACACACTCGACGAAGAATAGGTCTTCGTCAAACCCTATCTCGACGAAGAATAGGTCTTCGTCACAACCAATTTCTGTCGCACTTACAGTTCTTCGCCATCATCACTCTTGACGAAGTTTGGTTCTTCGTCAAAAGGGTTGTTCGCCGAAAGGGCTTTCGGCCCAGATCAGTGAATCCGGCCCATATGGTTGTGCGTGGTTTCTTTTATTTTGCAAAACACAAAACATCAAACCCTAGTTTTCTTTCTCTCCCTCTCTCTGATCGACGGCAACCCTCTCATCTATCGAAGCCTTCCTAGTTTTGTCCTACATCTCGGTTAGTATCTCACTTTGTTCGATTAGAACTTTCTGGTTATAGGTGGTGATATGGTGCATGAACTTTATTAAACAGTTGGTGATAGCAAACTGTGGAAAAGATTTGTATGCTAGGAACTAGGGTCGATGTGATGTTATACATAAACTTGAATTGTGATGCTAATATCGGTTATGGTAAACTTATGGATAGGGTTTTGATGATATGTGAATACATGATGCATAAATGAATGGTTGATGTTATACAAGTGTGATTCGATTTGTGTTGAATGCCGGTTACATTATGTACTGTCAAGAACTAAATGGTGATTAGGGATATGTTAATTAATAAAGACTAGGCATGATTTCAAATCAATAACCATGATTGGGATTTCTGTTTAACATAAACGGTGACAATTAGGGTTGGTTTGATTATGTAAAATAATTGATGTTTGATCTGATGAAACATGCCAAAATATGATAACTGATGTTACGAGAATGTTGGGAATCACAGAAAGAAATTTGTAACTGATAAGGGTGCGACGAAGGATCTCCATTCCACGAAGAACTTAGTTCGACGAAGAATTGGTTCTTCGTTGACTACTCCCTGACGAACCACTAAGGTTCTTCGTCGTGTCCATTCTCGACGAAGAATGGATCTTCGCCGTTGGGATTCTTCGCCGTACTCCACCCCGACGAAGAATAGTCCTTCGCCGTTGGGATTCTTCGTCGTTGGACACTTGTGTTTGTAGAATTCTGTTTGTTGCATGATTAGTTAATAACTGGAATGTTAGATAATACACTCATTTCCTATCACTTTAAGTCCCATCTTATACCGAATTAGTTACCTGGGAGGTAACGGGGTATTAGTTGATAGCGCTATTAGGCTTGGCAACCTCACACCGTACCTGAGAGGACGGGCGTGAACTAATGACCTTAATCATGACCAACGCTTAGATAGGGGGCATTGGGGACGGGCAAAACAATCTGGAAGCCATCTTGTACGGTACTCGAGTTATTATCAACATTATTATCAATGAACTGAACTAAACACTTGGCAAATAACGTTTTCGTAAAAACTATGAACTCAGCAGCGTTGTCTGATACACTTGTTGCATGCTCGCAGGTCATTAGATGCTATGGACGAGGAACTTGCTGTCTGGGATTGCTGGAGTGGTCATGGGTCGAGTCTTTTGAGAACACATAACAATACATTTGGTTTTAAAACATTGAATGATGATTTATCTTATGCTTCCGCT
Organism: Helianthus tuberosus; assembly: GCA_030545235.1. Taxonomy (NCBI): domain Eukaryota; kingdom Viridiplantae; phylum Streptophyta; class Magnoliopsida; order Asterales; family Asteraceae; genus Helianthus; species Helianthus tuberosus. The sequence continues at coordinate 57,130,919 of CM060375.1, forward strand.
GAACATGTTAAACTTGGATTATGTTTATGAATGTTTTCTCATTATGAATGGAAACTTGGTTTAATAACTTGATGTTAGTTCAATGTGATTGGTGGTTGGATCATGTACGTCACACGCCTAGCGGGGTTTCCGCATGTGGTATTTTGGGGGTGTGATAGTTTGGTATCAGAGCCACTGGTTATAGTGAACTAGGTTTTAAAAACGTTTTTATAAAACCAGACTATAACCGAACGGTTCAGAAATCGACCATGACACTCAGCTCTAGATTGCAAGGTTCGTCTCTCGTTTATTTATTGCACATCATATTTAGTGAACACTTGAGTATAGCATTGCATGTGAATACACACTTAGCATTACAGTATGAGTACCTGTGTTACTAGCCTATGTTATGTGTTTGATAGCGTGACACTCCTCTAAACCATCATGATCTATGTTACGGTGCCATTCTCGAATGTGAGGAACCTTTTAGCGCAAGTTGGGAAGAGTTGAGATGAACATGCAAATCGCATTGTTATCATGGGTGCACACATAATAATAATGTGGGGTACATGTGAGTCCCAGTGAGGCTTAACGAGTGTGAAAGGGGTTCTGCTCTGTTGTTTGATGTAATGATAGAACTCAGTAACCTGTAGAAGTCATCGTGATGTTTGAGTCCTACTCAATCCCGACTTCTAATCTTTTCCACTTTTCATATAGAATCATGAACAGACGAAATGGTGGACGTGGTGGAGACCGCGGCGGTGGGCGTGGCAACATCGTTATGTCCCAAGCTGAATTAACAGACCTGATCAACACTCGAGTGGCTGAAGCCCTAGCGGCTCAGCAGGCTGGTATGATGTGTGCCAAATACTCTTTATCCTTGTGTCGCGTACTCGGGTTTTAACCGCGTGTTGTGTTTTCTTTCGTCTTTAGGTCAACACGTGAATCAGAACAATCCGACTGTGTGCACGTTTAAGACGTTCATGGATTGTAAGCCACAAACGTTCAGTGGGACTGAAGGAGCTATGGGACTACTGTGTTGGTTTGAGAAGGTGGAATCGGTGTTCGCGACATGTAACTGTCCTACTGGGGACAGAGTAAAGTATGCTCCAGGCACACTTGAGGATGGTGCCTTGACTTGGTGGAATGCCCAGGTGCAGATGCTGGGTATTGAAATGGCAAATGCAACCACTTGGGAGGATTTTAAAAAGCTGATGAGAGAGGAATACTGTCCTCGTGACGAAGTGCAGAAACTAGAAAATGAGTATTATGATCTGAAAATGGTGGGGTCTGAGATCGACGCATACACGAAACGATCTCATGATTAGCTAATATGTGCCCAAACTTATCACGACCTCCACACCGAAGAATCAAACTTACATCAAGGGATTAGCACCACAGGTCAAGGGCTTGGTTACTGCAGTGAATCTCAACAACTTACCCCAAATAATTCGGTTAGCCTACAAGATCACCGACCAGGAGGTGGAGCGTGGCTCGCTACCACCACGCGTTTCTACTACTGCTACTACTACTACAGCTACTACTACTACAGCTACTACTCCTGCTGCTGACAGCAAACGTAAGTGGAATGAAGTGGACAAGGTGTCCAACTCGAATCAGTCACAAAAGAAGCCAGACAACGGCAGCAACCGAAGTTTCAGTCAGTCGTACTCAGTTAATCAAAATCAGACCAACAGCTCTAATCAGGGTTCTTACGTAGGGAAGCAGCCAAAATGTAACAAGTGTAACTTTTATCATCGTGGGCCATGCACCCGGGTCTGTCACAGGTGTAACAAGGTAGGCCATATGGCTAGAGATTGCAGGGCTCAATTCCCAAGATAGCAGCATCAGCAACCACCACAGCAACAGGAGAGGCAGCCGCCCCAGCAGAATCAAGGAAATCGTAAGGGGTGTTTTCAGTGTGGAGACGAGGGTCAGTTCAGGCGAGATTGCCCTCAACTGAATTAGAATGCTAGTAATAACAATAACAACACTGGAAACAACAACAACAACGGAAACAATGGTAGGAATGGTGCATGTGGAAGAGTGTTTACCATTGGTGCTGGGGAAGCTAGGAATGATGGCAACGTTGTGACTGGTACGTTTTCCGTGAACAATCTATTTGCTTCTGTTTTATTCGACTCTGGTGTCGATTGGAGTTATGTGTCTTTGGGGTTCAGTCGTCAATTAGGGTTAACTCCTACAGCTCTTGTAACCAAACACGTAGTAGAATTAGCTGATGGCAAATCGATTAAAGCCTCACATGTTCTTTTTGGGTGTAAACTCGATCTTTTGGGTCAAGTGTTCGATATTGACCTACTTCCCGTTACTCTTGGAAGCTTTGATGTAGTCGTGGGTATGGACTGGTTGTCTAAGCACCAAGCGGAAATTCTTTGTAAGGAGAAAGTTGTACGTATCCCTCTCCCTAATGGAGAATCTTTGTTGGTTCAAGGTCATCGTAGTGGTGCAATGGTTGGCATCATCTCAGCTATGAAAGCCCAGAAGTGTCTACGAAAGGGCTATCCTACTATTTTTGCGCTTGTTACCGACACTCATCCTGAAGAACGGAAAATCGAAGACCTGCCAGTTGTTCGTGAATTTTATGACGTTTTTTCCTGAAGAACTTCCTGGTTTACCACCGCGTCATCAGGTGGAGTTTCAGATTGACCTTACACCAGGAGCAACACCGATTGCCCGTGCTCCTTATCGTCTTGCACCAGGAGAGTTGCAAGAGCTGTCCAATCAACTCCAAGAACTGTTGGATAGAGGTTTTATCCGACCCAGTTCTTCGCCTTGGGGAGCCCCAGTTCTGTTTGTGAAGAAGAAAGACGGGTCCTTCCATATGTGTATAGATTACCGTGAACTCAACAAGGTGACCGTCAAGAACCGTTATCCTTTTCCACGTATCAACGATCTGTTTGACCAGTTGCAAGGGTCAAGTTTTTACTCGAAGATCGACTTAAGATCGGGCTATCATTAGGTGAGAGTCCGAGAGGAGGACGTTCCAAAAACAGCTTTTCAAACGCGGTATGGCCATTTTGAGTTTCTAGTTATGCCATTCGGGTTGACAAACGCACCAGCGGTTTTCATGGACCTTATGAATCGTATGTGCAAACCATATCTCGATGATTTCGTCATTGTGTTTATCGATGACATCTTGATCTACTCTAAGAGCAAGGAGGACCACGAGCAACACTTGTGTCTTATCTTGGAGCTCCTGAGGAAAGAGCAACTCTACGCGAAATTCTCTAAATGTGATTTCTGGATTCGAGAAGTCCACTTCTGTCACGGCCCCGACCCGGTTTGACCCGTTTCAGGAGCCGCGGGACAGAAAATCCCGTGGTATTTAATTAACAGCGGAAGTTTTCTTCAGGATCTTTTTAAAACTGCAATTTTCCCGATTATTTATTTCACAATTCGGAATAAAATCCCGGTAATTTACAATCATAAGATTCCACGGAGAAATCTTTATTTTACAAAACATGTTTCTTTATTTTTATATTGAGCCACTTCCTTAAGCTTGTAGTGCTTCACGGCACTTTTCCTGGATCACAACAGATTACCTGAAACATGTTTTAAAAAGGTTTTGTCAGCGGGAAATACTGGTGAATCATTCATTTTGCTAAAACGACTCGTTTGTTATAATTTACAGTATTAAGAGCGATTACAATGTTTCTGATATCAAACCAACAACCCACGATAATTTGTCACTCGACCCATTGGCCCTCCTGTTGTCCAATGGTGTCTGTGACTATGGTCATATCACCCCTTGGCTGCCCCAATGGTGAAGATTATCAAGTAATGTATACAAAACCCCACATACCGGCTGTAATTTGGTGATTACAAAGACTTAATCCCTATAGTTATAACTTTGATAATAAACATGCTTTTGTAAACAAATTTTGATAAAAAGAGAATGACTCACATTGCAGATTTAATTGAGCAGAGCCTAGCCTACTGATTAGCCTTTTAACCTAAATTAATAACATGCACACAACTCGGTTAGTAACTTAATACAGCATTTACGATAACTCACGAGATTAAACCCTCACATCGAATGACAAAGTGCGATACTTAAACATCCATTGAATTAACAACGAATGACAAAGCATAAACCCTAATGTGGGCAGCACTTAAACATCCATTGGATAGTTTAATCGATCGGGCATTGAATCGTATCAGCGATCGAGTTATTACCCTGTATTGCGGCAACGATTTATGATTCGTGTGTGTTTTAGAATTGTTTCTGGTATATCTCAGTGTATATAACGAATTTCTTCGTCATTCAAGTGCCCAAATTCCAGTCCCAAACCCCACTATTTATAGTAAAAATTTGACCCCCCTCGCGTGGCGCGACGGGTCATACCCTATCATAGGGTAGCCCCGTGTGTGTGTAGGCTTGCTGAGTCAACAGAATTGTAAAATTCGATTTTTACAGCGTTTTATTTGGATAATCGTAACTAGGGTTTACCCCCCCTGAGTTTTAGGGGCCCTGTTCCTGATTCTGATTATTCTGAAAAATTTAGGGTTTGTGCAGAATCACTTGGGTGTCTCAATTAGGGTTTCCTTTTGGACAAAATAAAATAATAATTAGGTCTTTTGATGAGAGTTGTTACATCCTCCCCACCTTAATAAAAATCTCGTCCTCGAGATTTACTGGAATAATTGAGGATACTTTCGCTTCATCTCTGATTCCAGCTCCCAAGTATATTCAGCTCCTCTCTTTGAATCCCACTTTACTTTAACCAATACTAGTCGTTTGTGTTTGAGAAACTTGATCTTGCGATCTTCTATCTGAATTGGTTTCTCAACAAATTTTAACTTTTCGTTTACCTCTATATCTTGGAGAGGTACTACTAAAGATTCGTCAGATAGGCATTTCTTGAGGTTGGATACATGAAATACATCATGTACTCCTGCCAGTTCTTCTGGTAGTTGTAACCGATAAGCAACTGGTCCTATACGTTGAATCACTGAAAATGGTCCTACGTATCTTGGACTTAGTTTCCCTTTCTTACCGAACCGAACTACTCCTTTCCAAGGAGAAACTTTTAAGAGTACTCTATCTCTGACTTGAAATTCCAGTGGCTTGCGTCGATTATCGGCATAACTCTTTTGACGATCTCGAGCAGTCTTTAGTCTTTCTTTGATTTGATTAATCTTGTCAGTCGTCTCTTGCACTATTTCAGGACCTGATAATTGACTTTCTCCTATTTCTGCCCAACAAACTGGAGTTATGCACTTTCTTCCATACAGTGCCTCGAATGGGGCAGTTTCAATACTTGAATGATAACTATTGTTATAGGAGAATTCAATTAAGGGTAAGTGATCGTCCCAATTCCCACCAAAATCTATCACACATGCTCGGAGCATGTCTTCTAGAGTTTGTATCGTCCTTTCACTTTGTCCGTCTGTTTGGGGATGATATGTAGTACTCAGATTTAGTCGAGTTCCCATTGCTTCTTGGAAACTAGTCCAGAATTGAGAAGTAAAACGACTATCCCTATCCGAAACAATGGAGAGTGGAACTCCATGTAAGGATACTACTTCATCTACATACAACTTTGCCAACCTTTCCATGCTAAAGGTTTCTTTCATTGGTAGAAAGTGAGCTGATTTGGTTAATCGATCCACAATTACCCAAATCACATCATTACCTTTTCTGGTTTTGGGTAACTTAGTAACAAAATCCATTGTTATGAGTTCCCATTTCCATACAAGCATTTCTAGTTGTTGTAATAGACCTGAAGGTTTCTGGTGTTCTGCCTTAACTTGTGAACAAGTAAGACACTTAGAAACATATCGAGCTATGTCCTTTTTCATTCCTATCCACCAAAAGTTATTTCTTAAATCTTGGTACATCTTATTGTTTCCAGGGTGCATAGTATACCTAGACTTATGGGCTTCTTCTAAAATCTTATTTCTTAATTCTCCATGCTTAGGTACCCAAATTCTTCTTTTGTGGAATCTCCAAATTCCATCAGCTCCTTGCTTTAATTCTTTTATTCGTCCTTTCATTCCTTTAGCATCATCCTTGATTGCTGTTTCCTGAACATTCTTGATTTGTTCCATTAAATCTAACTGTAGATTTAATCTGAGAGCACGAACTCTTCGTTGTTTCTCATGGTACTTACGACTTAAGGCATCTGCAACTACATTTGCCTTTCCTTCATGATATTGAATATCACAGTCGTAGTCACTTAGGATTTCCATCCATCTTCTTTGCCTCATATTTAACTCTTTTTGCCCAAATATATATCTTAAACTTTTATGATCTGTATAGACAGTAAACTCACTTCCGTACAAATAATGTCTCCAGATCTTTAGGGCAAAAATTACGGCTCCTAGTTCTAAGTCATGAGTCGTATAGTTTTCTTCGTGCTTTTTCAATTGTCTTGAAGCATACGCAATTACTTTCTTGCGTTGCCTCAGCACACATCCAAATCCTAGTTTTGAAGCATCACAATATACTTCAAAATCTTCAGTTCCTTCTGGTAAGGCTAAGATTGGAGCATTGGTTAATTTCTGCTTCAAGATCCTAAAGGATTCTTCTTGCTTAGGTCCCCATTCAAACTTAACTGCTTTACAGGTTAGCTTAGTTAATGGTACAGCTATCTTGGAAAAATCCTTAATAAACCGTCTATAGTAGCCAGCTAAACCTATAAAACTTCTAATTTCCATTGCGGATTGTGGAACCTTCCATTTGGTAATTGCCTCTATCTTAGCAGGATCTACATGAATACCTTCGTGATTCACCATGTGTCCTAAGAATTGCACTTCTTGTAACCAAAATTCACACTTCGAGAATTTGGCGTACAACTTTTCTTTTCTTAACAAAGTTAAGAGTGCATGCAAGTGCTGACGATGTTCTTCCTGATTTTTGGAATAAATAAGTATATCGTCGATGAAGACAATTACAAATTTATCCAAATACGGTTTACAAATCCTATTCATCATGTCCATGAATGCTGCAGGAGCATTTGTTAACCCAAAGGGCATGACTGTAAACTCGTAATGACCATACCTAGTCCTGAAAGCAGTTTTAGGTATGTCTTCTTCTTGTACCTTTAATTGATGATATCCGGAACGTAAGTCAATCTTAGAAAAATATCTAGCTCCTTGAAGTTGATCGAAAAGATCATCAATCCTAGGTAATGGGTATCGATTCTTAATTGTAACTTTATTCAATTCTCTATAATCAATACACATTCTTATCGAACCATCCTTCTTCTTTACAAATAACACTGGTGCTCCCCACGGGGATGAACTAGGTTGTATGAAACCTTTACTTAGTAATTCATCTAATTGCTTCTTTAGTTCTAACATTTCTGTGGGAGCTAACTGATAAGGTGCCTTGGCTATCGGTATAGTTCCGGGAATTAAATGAATTCTAAATTCTACCTCCCTATCTGGTGGTAATCCTGGTAACTCTTCTGGGAATATATCTGGGTATTCTGAGACTACAGGAATCTCCTTAAGTTCTTTACCCTTAGTACTAATGATTACTGAAATCATATATACTATTCCTTGCTTTCGTTCATAACTAGCAACCTTCATTACTGATATGAACTTCATGGGCTTACGCGGTTTATCTCCTGTAATCATAATTACTTCTCCAGTGGGTGCTTGAATTTCTATGGAATTCTTATCACAAAGAATTCGAGCATGGTTGGTTATTAACCAATCCATTCCTAACACAACATCAAATTCAGCTAATTTCATATGTAATAGGTTTGCAAAGAATTTATGACCTGAAAGTTCTATATTTCTTTTTGCAAAACTTTATCTATGCTAACAGAATTTCCGTCTGCCGTTTCGACTGTAAAAATCTGCCTAAGTTTGGTTAAAGGTAAGTTAAGAGCTTGGCAGAATGAAGTATTGATAAAACTTTGGTTTGCACCAGAGTCAAATAATACTTTTGCATACACGTTGTGAACTAGGAACGTACCAGCTATCACATCTGGAATGAGTTCTGCCTCCTGAGTAGTTAACTGAAAGGCTCGAACATTCTTCTTAGTAGCTCTGTCGGCTGTCTTGCCTTTGTTGTCTGCTGGTTTAACCACTTTAGGACATTCTGTTTTGAAATGTCCTGCTTCTCCACAATTGTAACAAATTATGGATTTCTTCCTGCAATTTTCTTCACGATGTCCTACAACTTTGCAAAAATTGCAGGTTATATTACATTTTCCAAAATGTTTCCTTTTGCAATTCCTGCAGTAAGGCGGATTGGAGGATTGTCCTGTTCCTCTTTTCCTAAAACTGCTGTTATTACCCGTACGAAATCCTTGGGTAATTTTCTGAGCAAATTCCTTCTTCCTGTTTTCATCTCGTGTGCGTACCAGTTCGTCAGTTAGGGTATTAGCTAATTCTACTGCATCGTCAATAATACGAGGTCTCGCAGCTTTAACGATGTTACGAATTTCACCAATCAATCCCCAAATATAGCGAGAAATGAGTACCGGTTCTGGCGAAGCCAGCGTTGGTACCACTCTAGCATATTCGAAGAATGTCGAAGTATAGCCGCGACAATCTACACCCACCATCCGGTGGTTCAAGAACTTATTCGCCATTTGATCTTTTTCATATTCGGGACATAATTTTCTTTCTACAAGACTCTTAAATTCTTCCCAATTCATAGCGTACGCCATCATCCTTCCTTTTGCTTGTAACACCGTGTTCCACCATTCTAGCGCCCCTTCTTTAAAAAGATTTGACGCGTACATGACTTGATCATCCTTGGCACATTTACTTATTGTAATCACTGCCTCAGTCTTTTCTAACCAACGCAGTGCCGCAGTCGCTCCTTCATTGCCTGCAAACTCAGCGAGTTTACAAGCAAGAAATTCTTTGTAAGTGCAACCAGGAGTTGCAGCTTTCATTTTCTTAAGAAGCGGAGCATGCCGTGGATTGTTATCATGATTAGTATGATTACCGCCTCCATTTACGCTATTGTTGAAGTTATCTTCAGAAATACGTTTACTAGGAATGATTTGTTGAGGTTCGATTGGATTTTTAACAGCAGCAACTATTGCTGGAATAGCTTTGGCTATTCCCTGAGCAACGATATTTTCTATATCCTGCCTATTTAGAAATTGATCCTCCGGGTGTTGCTCAGATTGATTAACCTCATTAACTGGTTCATTATTAGCGTTTTCCATCTGATAATATATGTAATTTATTAGTATCGATTAAATAGCAATTATACACAAAACCATCATACAAATTTCAAATACACACATATAGCCAAAACTATCGATTTCTCGATTTCCAATTTTATATTTAATAGTATGCATCAATACACATCATTATCTTACAAAATTTTATTTTAGGTTATTTCACAAGATTTAATTATTGCTATTTTACAACCACATTCTCATAAACCTACTATCCCTCGTCAGTTGTTATTTTAGTAACGGCGTTCCCTCTCATCGTACTTCCAGGAGATCTATTCTCCTACTTCCCTGATCCTATTTCCAGCATCCACCAGTTCTTCGCCAAAGTGGCGGAGTTCAGCTAAATTCTCATTGCTCATAGGTGGGTTAGGTATTGGTTCAGGGTCGAATTGAGGAAGAAAGGAATAAGGACTATTGAGCAGGTTTTGGAACTGCCAATCATTCGTCCACCACTCATCCATTCCTAAAGGTTGGGTGTGAATTATAGGTTCTGGGATTGCTGGTTCCAAATTCATTGGAAGTTGAGTTTCAAGAGGATGAGTAAAAACATTTGTATTGACAGGCTTAATAGTATCACAGCTTGCCAATATAAAATCTAGCTCTTCCTGTAATGTCATTTCTTGGGTTTGTTTAGAGCTTTCTCCAATTTCTATCTGGGTTTGTTTAGAATCTCCTCCATACTCCATTTCCATCTGCCTAGAATATTCCCCAAACTGTATTTCCATCTGCTTATAATCTTCCCCGTCTTCAATCCCTTTCCCTTTGTCTAAGGGATTTTCTATTTTGGGAATCTTTCTAGTGGCGGCTTTCCTCCTACGCACACGCCTCCATCCTACAAATCTCCTCCTTTTCTTGGGCTTGGGTTTCTCCGGAGGTGGAGCATTGAATTCAATAGGTTCTTCTATATCTGGTATATACCTATTGAAATCTCTGGAAACCTCTATTTTTACCGGATAGAGATTTAAATTCTGAAGGGCGTCAGACAAGTCACTCATGTTGTTATGCAAAATACACAATTACTAAATTAAAATTTTATAACAAAATTTAATAGAAAACCTTTTAAATATTATTTCATATTGGGTAACTACAAAACAAACGAAAATTAAAACATACTAGGTTATCGTAAATTTATTTATTTACTGGATAAGGTTTCTGGACTGTAGGTGATAAGGGTTGCTAAAATTTTGAGTCAAAATATTTAAAGATTTGCATTTATTGCTACAGTGGCTAGCATATAAAGATCTGCCCATTTTTCATCTAACTTGTCTTCCCAAGGTGTTTTACTCGTTAATTCCTGGGTTTCCTGTTTAATCTTCTTTTCTTGGAATTTCTTTATTTTCTCCTGACTTTTCTTAAAAATCAAACTTCTTTTATTAGGAGAAAGTGGTTCCTCATATTGTGCCTTTCGCACAAATATTCCTTCTTCAGGAATTACAGATTGATTTGAGGATTTGGTTTGGGATGAACTTCCCTTCTCGTTTGATGACCTATCTAATTTAAGATAGATGTTTGACAGTTTTTGCTTAACCATACTGTACACAATTATTCAAATAAGAAAACACATAATCACAAAATGACAAGTAGAAAAATTAAGTATTTTCTAAATACTTAATTGGCTTAAATCAGTGGCTCTGATACCACCTTTTTCTGTCACGGCCCCGACCCGGTTTGACCCGTTTCAGGAGCCGCGGGACAGAAAATCCCGTGGTATTTAATTAACAACGGAAGTTTTCTTCAGGATCTTTTTAAAACTGTGTTGGTGCACACATCTGTCGTCTTCGTCTTATGTCGAGTCTCAGTCTCGTTGCGGATCTGAAAGAGGATGATGTCAACATCTTGGATGATGACATCATAATAGTGATGTCATCATTGCATCATTTCATATAAGACAAAATCATTTATGTTAGGAAGTTGGTGATTTCGCTTATAAGGAACATGCTGATTTCACTTATGTGTCCTTGTCAAGGTTTCGCTCATATGTCATGTGAGGTTTCGCTTATATGGCAATCAGAGGTTTCGCTTTTGTGTCATGTACGTATAAGCGAAACCTACTCATCTATATATAGGTTGTAAGGGCGAAATCTCATAGATAGTTCTAGGTGTTGTCTTCCGGTGAGCCACGAAGTGCTGCCGAAGTGTCGACAGGTTGTAAACGTTATCCAGATCAATAATATCGACAGTTTATAGTGAATACTTGCTGAATTGTACTCGGTTTTTCTGTTTCCGCCGTTCAAACTGAGATAAACTCTTCTAAGCAACTCGTTTAGGTCCGAATTCGATCCTACAATTGGTATCAGAGCTAGTGAAGAAGAGTTCTATACATTTCAGCTGCATATTCTGATATTCTACACCTTCTTTGTCATTTTTGAAAATTTTTCACGGTAAAACCAGTTCAATTTCACACACGGCACTCGTAATCATGCATTAATAAACCCTTGAAAGTTTCAAAGCTAAAATCGACCTAGAACTTAGGATTTTCAAGGTTTTGCTTTTATGAACTCGTGCAAAAAGTGACGTAATCAGAGGTTTTGCTCATTCGTACCATCATATTTCGCTCTTGTGTCACCATATCAGAAGGTTCCGCTCATTTGTACATACTGGTTTCGCTCCAATGTACAATACCTGAGATTTCGCTTTTATGAACATAAGGTTTCGCCTTTGTGAACAATCCGATTCCGTTCTTAATGGTTGTCGTGATTCCACTCCATAAGTGTTAGTGTGAAATAATTGTGTCGGTCATTGAACAGGGTCATCACGTGAATTTTTGTCAGTCAATTGAAAACAACAATCTGCATGTGTATAGTTCCAATGAAGTTGCATGTGAAAGTTGGTAAAGGTGTGTAAGTCGGTTTGCATGTGATTCAAAGAAATAGGTGTCAGCCACAATCAGATATTAGTTTTTTTTAGGTCCAATTAGAATTGTGATAGACTTTAAAATTGTCGACTAGTTGTATTAATTGTCCATCTGTATGAGATCAGACCATGTGATCAAGTCAGTCAAGTCATATAATGGATACATGTGAGTTGCAAAGTCAGCCCATGGGACTTTGAGTTTATAGTGGCTCAATCATATTTTGGTTTAGTGGAGTTACGTTAATCTAAACAGTTCTATCAAGTGAGTGTTATAGTTGGCCCAATCAGATTCAAGCATAGTAATATTTTCGGTTTAGTGAGTCTTGCGGCCCAATGAGATAATTGTTGTAAATTGTTGTTGTCGGCTACTTGCAAAAGTACTTTGATTATAACGGATTGCTTGTATTGTTGTGAAGCCCATTGATTTCTCCGATTTACAAGTCTTGGCCCATTGATTCAATAAACTTCAATCTGCCCACTTTTCAACGTCTGAATTTGATACGGGTCAAAGCAGTCCGCACAGTGTGTCGAAGCAGTCCGCACAGTGTGTCAAAGCAGTCTGCACAGTTTGTCTATTTTCAGTCTGCACAAAATAATCACCAGTTCGAGTACCAGTCTTATTTTGTTAATCGATAAATTTTTAAACTGATTGTTGTTTGTTTGTTCGACAGGTATTCTTACAAGGTGATACAGTTCATTTGAAAAACCGAATCATGGACGAGGAATTCTACAACACGTTCGCTACTCCTGTTACTCCAATTTCTCTTGCACAAAATACGATGTTGGAAAACGAAACGGGAACAATGCAAAAACCGCCCAAACTAATGAACATCGAAGAATATAAGGGTTGGGAAGGCCGTTTCGAGAATTGGGTACAAGCTAATTACTTGGATGCGTGGGAATGTGTCGAGACAAAATACATTCGACCGATGAATGATGATGAAGAAGTGGTTCCTATTAAAGATCTAAGCGCCGATGCTAGAAAGAAATACAAAGATGAGAAAATGATGCTGAGTCTTCTACAACAAGCTGTGAAAGAAGATATCTTAGTGTTATTACAACATAATGGAACTTCCTACTCAATTTGGAAAGCTTTAAGATCAAAGTTTGTTGGTAGTCAAGAAATGATAAAGAACAAGAAGTCACTTCTGAAGAAAGAGTTCGATCTGTTTCGTGGTTTGAAGAATGAAAGCACAAGGCAGATTATTGAAAGATATTGCAATCTGCTAGCAAACATGAAGAGATTGAGCATCGAGAAAGACAATGAAGAGTTGATCGAAAAGCTTGCTGATTCATTGCCACACGAGACTTGGGGAACATATCTCATGATGCTTAGAAACAAGAAAGGTTTTAGCAGTTTGACACTAAGCAAGTTCACTGAGAAGTTGGAAGCTCAAGAGATGGAGCAACGAAAGATTATTCGAATGAAAGACTTCGATGGTGAACAGGATATTGGGTTGTATTACAAAGCAGGGGTGAATGAGAAGTTTACAAATTTATCTCCAAAAATAGAAACTGCTTACAATGCCAAGAATTCTTCTGGAAGTTCATCATCAGGATCAAACAGCAAAACAAGTTTTACATCATTTCCATCATTTGATCCAAATGTTTCAACAACAAGAAATGGCAAAAAGCTTCAATGCAACATTGTGTTGAACATTGAAAATGATCAGGAATATTCTGAAAAGTTAGCAAAAAGTCATCTGTCTTTATTGGGAACTGTTCTTGAATCTTATGGTAGTTTTGTTGCAGGTCGAATCGGGAATCCAATGCTGACAAAGGAAGATTACGACCAGATAGATGCTGAAGAGATGGAACTGATGGACATAAAATGGTGTTTGGCCAGCGTGTTGAGGAGAGCTGAGAAATTCAAGCAAATCACTGGAAGAGATGATCTTCGTGAGGCTGGTACTTCTACTTTAGGTTTTGACAAATCTAAAGTCACTTGTTTTCGTTGCAGGGAAAAAGGTCACTTCAAGAGGGAGTGCACCAATCGCAAAGCAAGTGGAGCTCGGAATCCTTTCAACAACAACAATGATTATTACCGAAAAGCCATCTACCATCAAGTTGCTCAACAACCGTCTCAACAACATCAACATCAACATCAAGCATAAACTACACATGGAATGCACATTATTGAAGACTCTGGAAAGAGAGCTTGTGCGGTTAATCAAGATTCTTCAAAGAGAGCTGATGGTAGTGCATTGATAATAGATCAAGATGATGAAAAGTTACCTGAAGGGTTTAGCGGGGCAAATTTCAACTGGGATGATTATTGTCCAAATGAAGAAATTTCAAATCAAAAAGCTTTTGTAGCCCGAGTTGAAGAAGATAGTGATGATGATCGTGAATATTGGGCGAGAAAATTTGATGCTGATATGAAACTGATTGCTGAAAGTGACAGTGAAGATGAAAAGGTTAAAAAGAAGAAGAAAAAGGTCAAGACTCCAGTAAGCAGTGATGATGAGATTGTTCCAGTAATCAAAAGGAAAGTAAAGGTTGAAGTTCCAAAGTTCAAGGTTGATCAAGAAGTTGATGCTAAAAAGATTCCAGTGAAATGTGAGAACTGTGAAGCTGTGAAGAAACAGAACAGTACATTGATCTATAATTTGAATAGTTTGAAGGAATCATATGATGTGTTGAACAAAGCGATGAATCAATACAATCAAAGAAGTGAAGAACAAGCAACAGCAATGAAGACACTTCAGGGAGCTTTTATGACGAAGCAAAAAGTGGTGAACAACTACATTGAGAAGTGTGTTGTGCTAGAACAAAAGCTGGAATTGCAAAGAATTGAGACTGAAAGAGTAAACAGGTTGTTGAAAAGTTACTCATGTACTTCTTATGTCATTGACAGGATTTATCCAACTGTTGAAGGCATGAAGGCATTTGAAGAGGATGAAGTAATTGAAGAAAAGAATGATGATGGAAAAGTGGCTGAAGAAAAGACTCCAGAAAAGAAGAACAAGAAGAAGAGTGACACAAAGAAAAAGACTGACAAGAAGGATTCTGGTAAGAAACAAGATATAGGTTACAACAAGTGTCCACCCCCGCTAGAAAATGGATATTTGCCCAGAAATCCAAATCAGGAAAGAGTCGAAAAAGCAACAAATTTACAGTGGGAGTCTGAGTCCTCAGTCAATTTGCCAGAAAATATTGATGTTGTGTTTACATCATCTGACACTGATCATGAGTCCGAGTTAATAAAGAAAGTCGTCGATCAGGTGTTGGATAAAGATGAAACTGAGGAGTCAAAGTTGGAGTCAAACTCAGAGTCAAAGTCAGAGTCTGAGTCAAAGTCTGGTTCTGAAAGTTCGAGTTCGACAGTCAATAGTTAAAAATCTTCGGTTAAAAGGGTTTACAATAAAGAATTCATGTTATCAAAATCTAATTTGGATGACGAAACGTTTAAAGTTGCATATACTTTGAATGATTCTGACAAATTATATTCTGATGAGGAATTTCCAATAAGAGGTGTCAAAACTGAATTGATCAAAAAGGTTTTCAAACTAACAGAAATTAATATTTCTGAAATAAAAGATTTAAATCTTAATGGTAAACCTAAACCTTACACCTCAAGAGTACAACAAAGATTAAACAAGAAAAAAGGTTACAGTTCTGGTTCTAGTTTTCACAAGAAATCAAACCAAAACCGTAATTTCAAAAAGAAAGGTCTTGGATTTATTCCAACAGAAAAACAGAAAAATGAAAAATATGTTCGTGATTTTAAAGCAAAGATGACATTTGTTTCAGGTACATCAGCAGAAGAGGAAGAAAAGAAAGAATTCTGGAGACAATCGAACAAAGAATTCCTTGCAAAGAAGCAAGAAAAGATGAAAGAAACGAGAACCTGTTTCAAATGCAACAATGTTGGACATATTGCCAAAGATTGTTCAAAGGCAATACAGTCAAAACAGGGAGTTTCTCGTAACTCGAAAGACAAGAAAATTGTGTTTGAACCACTAATTGACAGAACCAAACTTTTCAAAAATTCTACATTTGAAATTGGTGAATGTTCAAACAAGTTTTACAAGAAAAAAGCTCAATCTGACAATCAGAAATGGGTTGTAAAAAGGTCTGGTGGTAGCTCTAGCGATGATTCTGATAGATCGAAATCAGAGGAGCTATCTTCTGGCGATGAATCTGATTCCACAAAATCAGATGAGCCACAGGTTGAGGTAAAAGGAGAAAAATCAGTTCTGACTGTGGATGATGAAAATTTTCTATCACTTCAGATTGAAAATTATAAAAAGAAAATTGGTAAAGTTGAAATTTCTAACCAATTTTATAATGACAAAAAGGTTTTTGATGTTGAAAAGGCCTTTAACCCCACTGTGAAACACATTTTTGGTAAAATGATTGATCGAAAAGTCAAAGGGGTTAAAGAGTTCTATGAGAAGAAGACGGAGAAAGATAAAGTTGAACCATCCCTGGTTTGTGACTGGGATGGTACATACTACGAACAGTAAGTCTCTGGACTTGCCGGAGATCCCAAGTTTGTAATCGTGGATCAGGAATCGGTATTTTTCTTGAAAATTGATGTTTGTGAATGAATCTTATAAAGTTTAATTTTTTTACAGGTTAAGTGTGACTTGCCGGAACTTCCAGGTTGGTAAGTGTGGAGTAGGTATCGGCATTTATCTTGAAATTTGCTTTGATAAGTTCATTGTACAAGTGATACAGAGGTTTGTTTTGACATAGTAATTACTCAAGGTCATTAATTTGAACTTGATGTAATTTTCATACAAGTGGTTGAAAGACAATATGATGAACCATGTCCCTATAAGTGGTAAAAACAAACTTATTTTCCGGAAAAATCATTTTGATTAAAACAAACTTAAGTGTTTTGAAATCTAAATGAGAAAATTGTTTGTTGAAATGGGGAGTTCTGATGGTTTATGCCAAGTGAATGGTGATTTGATGCGATTTGATATCAGTTGTCAACTTTCTTGTACAGTTTGTTTTCAAATTTCCTAAAATGTGTTTGCATTTTAGGGGGAGTAAGAATTTTTAGAAAATCCAAAAACATTTGAAAATTTGAAAAAGACAAAAACATGATAAAATGAAGAATGAGTTTTGTTGCATAGAAGAGGAAATGATAGTACATCAGTAGACGATCATAGCATGCTAAAGAATTGGAAAGTTAAAAGTGATAAACG
Organism: Helianthus tuberosus; assembly: GCA_030545235.1. Taxonomy (NCBI): domain Eukaryota; kingdom Viridiplantae; phylum Streptophyta; class Magnoliopsida; order Asterales; family Asteraceae; genus Helianthus; species Helianthus tuberosus. The sequence goes on from CM060375.1 coordinate 57,148,083, forward strand.
GTCTCACTGATGATGTGCCAGTAGATTTTTGCACATTTAGTAGATTGTGACGAGATATAAACTTAAATTTCAAACTTGCTTATATCGTGGGGAAACATCTCTCGGATATATGGGTAACCCCCGAAATCTCGTTTGAAAGGTCTCATAATCTGATATACTAGGTTTTTATACTCAATGATGTCTGGGGTATTATTCCAGCACTTCTGCTGAACGGTAGTTCTGACCTAGTCCTCGAATAATACTTTCCGCAAATGCTTGAAACATAGCATCACCCTCAGCATATATGATAAGACAATAAAATTGATTAACAATGCTGTTGTAAAAAAGATCCTCTAAAGGGGAGACACCCACAAGTTGAGTCATGATCTCTCTGCTGAACGGTAGTTCTGACCTGAGCTCTCATGATTCTTCATAATTTATTAACCCCTATAGATATCATTTGTGTCATAATTACCTGTAAGACTGAATATTGGGATCTGGATACGGGAGTATATTCTGAGGTGGGACACGCGATTGAGTTTAAGTACTTAAGACATTTATATCATATCTCGAAGCAGTTGAACTTTGTGTGAGAATTTAAGTGGACCAGTATATTGACAATCTAAGTGAATCATTTAGAACTTAAAATGAAATGAAGCTTAATGGTGTTGGTGATTCGTTTCATAAACTGATATGATCCTCTTACACAAACTCACAAAAATATTGTGTGTAAATATTTCTTTACTGCTTTTCTTTCTTTCAAAAATCCCAAAAAGATTTTCAGTGTGTTTTAGCTTAAATTTTGAAAAAGTCAAAAAGATTTTCGACAACTAGTGTTGAAGAGCTGATTTTCAAAATTCCAAGTGCTAAATTTGATGAACTGGTTTGGGAGTATTGTGTGTGAAAGATTTTAAAGTCTTGTTACAAGTGATCATTGAAAGTAAAAAAATGATATTTCTTCAAGTGGTTCATCAGAGACTAAATGTTAGATCATTTTTTGTGATATTTACAAGTGGTGTCTATATGCTTAAATGTTTATCATAAAACTTATGTTTATGGTAGAGTTGTATGCAGGATGAATCAACATTTGAGGGGGAGTGCATGTTGATGATGATGAATTTAAAGATGTTAACATCTAAGAGAAGAAGTTTGTTGGTGATAAAAGAGTAAGAGAGAAGATAGAGATTGAGGATACTTACAACGTCAAATATTTCAAAGAGTTTGAGAGGACTGATAAAGACTGAAGATGCGAAGACTCGACACTTAAGACTCGTCAACATCTGAAGGGGAGTCTGTTGGTGCACACATCTGTCATCTTCGTCTTATGTCGTGTCTCAGTCTCGTTGCGGATCTGAAAGAGGATGATGTCAACATCTTGGATGATGACATCATAATAGTGATGTCATCATTGCATCATTTCATATAAGACAAAATCATTTATGTTAGGAAGTTGGTGATTTCGCTTATAAGGAACATGCTGATTTCTCTTATGTGTCCTTGTCAAGGTTTCACTCATATGTCATGTGAGGTTTCGCTTATATGGCAATCAGAGGTTTCACTTTTGTGTCATGTACGTATAAGCGAAACCTACTCATCTATATAAAGGTTGTAAGAGCGAAATCTCATAGATAGTTCTAGGTGTTGTCTTCCGGTGAGCCACGAAGTGCTGCCGAAGTGTCGACAGGTTGTAAACGTTATCCAGATCAATAATATCGACAGTTTATAGTGAATACTTGCTGAATTGTACTCGGTTTGTCTGTTTTCGCCGTTCAAACTGAGATAAACTCTTCTAAGCGACTCGTTTAGGTCCGAATTCGATCCTACAAACTGCAATTTTCCCGATTATTTTATTTCACAATTCGGAATAAAATCCCGGTAATTTACAATCATAAGATTTCACAGAGAAATCTTTATTTTACAAAACATGTTTCTTTATTTTTATATTGAGCCACTTCCTTAAGCTTGTAGTGTTTCACGACACTTTTCCTGGATCACAACAGATTACCTGAAACATGTTTTAAAAAGGTTTTGTCAGCGGGAAATACTGGTGAATCATTCATTTTGCTAAAAGGACTCATTTGTTATAATTTACAGTATTAAGAGCGATTACAATGTTTCTGATATCAAACAAACTACCCACGGTATTTTGTCACTCGACCCATTGGCCCTCCTGTTGTCCAATGGTGTCTGTGACTATGGTCATATCACCCCTTGGCTGCCCCAATGGTGAAGATTATCAAGTAATGTATACAAAACCCCACATACCGGCTGTAATTTGGTGATTACAAAGACTTAATCCCTGTAGTTATAACTTTGATAATAAACATGCTTTTGTAAACAAATTTTGATAAAAAGAGAATGACTCACATTGTAGATTTAATTGAGCAGAGCCTAGCCTACTGATTAGCCTTTTAACCTAAATTAATAACATGCACACAACTCGGTTAGTAACTTAATACAGCATTTACGATAACTCACGAGATTAAACCCTCACATCGAATGACAAAGTGCGATACTTAAACATCCATTGAATTAACAACGAATGACAAAGCATAAACCCTAATGTGGGCAGCACTTAAACATCCATTGGATAGTTTAATCGATCGGGCATTGAATCGTATCAGCGATCGAGTTATTACCCTGTATTGCGGCAACGATTTGTGATTCGTGTGTGTTTTAGAACTGTTTCTGGTATATCTCAGTGTATATAACGAATTTCTTCGTCGTTCAAGTGCCCAAATTCCAGTCCCAAACCCCACTATTTATAGTAAAAATTTGACCCCCCTCGCGTGACGCGAGGGGTACCCCTGGGGCGTCGCGTGGCGCGACGGGTCATACCCTATCATAGGGTAGCCCCGTGTGTGTGTAGGCTTGCTGAGTCGACAGAATTGTAAAATTCGATTTTGACAGCGTTTTATTTGGATAATCGTAACTAGGGTTTACCCCCCCCCCCCCCTGAGTTTTAGGGGCCCTGATCCTGATTCTGATTATTCTTGGGTGTCTCAATTAGGGTTTCCTTTTGGACAAAATAAAATAATAATTAGGTCTTTTGATGAGAGTTGTTACAACTTCCTCAGCCACATTGTTAACGAAATGGGGATACACGTGGATCCTTCTAAGATTGATGCCATCAGAATTGGGCGGCACCGAAGAATCCTTCGGAGGTGCGACAATTTCTAGGTCTCGCTGGGTACTATCGCAAATTTATTCAGGATTTCTCAAAGATCGCTCAACCTCTTACCTCGTTGACACAGAAAGGCGTTGTATATTCTTAGGGAACGAAGCAGGAAGATGCCTTCCAACTTTTGAAACAAAAACTCTGCAGTGCGCCGATATTGTCATTACCTGAAGGCACCGAGGATTTTGTGGTATATTGTGACACTTCTATTCAGGGTCTCGGATGCGTGCTGATGCAACGCGAGAAAGTTATAGCTTACGCTTCTCGGTAGTTGAAGGTTCATGAGAAGAATTACACGACTCACGAATTGGAGTTGGGGGTCGTGGTTTTCGCGCTAAAGATTTGGAGGCATTATTTGTACGGTACCAAATGCACTATCTATACCGATCACAGGAGCCTCCAGCATATTTTCGATCAGAAAGAGTTAAACATGCGACAGCGTAGGTGGGTAGAACTCTTAAATGATTACGACTGTGCCATCAAGTATCATCTAGGCAAGGCTAATGTTGTAGCTGATGCCCTCAGTTGAAAGGAGGGAAAACCTAAATGTGTACGAGCCTTACAGCTCACTATTCACTCAAACCTCCCTGACCAGATCCGTTCTGCTCAAACTGAAGCGTTGAAGGAAGAGAACATTAAAGCTGAGTATTTACGGGGCATGGAGAAACGACTTGTAGAGAGATCTGACGGCATTTACTATTTCATGGAATGGATATGGGTCCCATTGTTTGGTAATCTTAGAGAGCTCATGATGGACGAAGCACACAAGTCTCGCTACTCTGTACACCCAGGTTCAGATAAGATGTATCAGGACCTCAAAGTCTTATATTGGTGGCCGAAGATGAAGGCTCACATCGCGACGTATGTGAGTAAATGTTTGACTTGTGCGAAGGACAAGGTAGAGTACCAGAAACCCTCAGGCCTGCTTCAGCAACAAGAAATACCCTTGTGGAAATGGGAGCAGGTTGCTATGGATTTCATCACTGATTTGCCAAGAACTAAAAATGGAAACGATACCATCTGGGTGATCATTGACCGTCTCACGAAATCGGCACACATTTTAGCAATCAAGGAAACCGATAAGTTCTCACAACTTGCCGCTGTTTATCTAAAGGAGGTGGTTTCTAGGCATGGGGTGCCAACCTCTATTATCTCTGATCGCGACCCGCGTTTCGTATCCGATTTATGGCAGTCGATGCATAAATCATTCGGTTCACGTCTCGACATGAGTACTACTTATCACCCACAGACTGATGGTCAAAGTGAACGAACCATTCAGACACTTAAAGACATGTTGCGAGCATGTGTGATCGATTTTGGTAAGGGTTGGGAGAAACACTTGCCTTTGATAGAGTTTTCTTATAACAACAGTTATCATTCCAGCATTCAGGCAGCTCCGTTCGAAGCATTGTACTGACGGAAATGCCGTTCTCCTCTCTGTTGGGCTGAGGCGGGTGACAGCCAGATCACAGGTCCAGAACTTGTACTTGAAACTTCAGAAAAGATTGTCCAGATTAGAAATCGTATGGTGGCAGCGCGTGACTGTCAGAAAAGCTACGCTGAAAAGCGTAGGAACCCCTTGGAGTTCGCTGTAGGCGATCGCGCTATGTTGAAAGTCTCACCCTGGAAGGGTGTGGTGCGCTTTGGAAAGCGCGGCAAGCTTAATCCACGGTATGTTGGGCCATTCAAAATCCTAGTGCGAATCGGTAAAGTAGCCTACAAGCTCGAGTTACCTGCTGAGTTGGGTAACGTTCATGATGTCTTCCATGTTTCGCAACTAAAGAAGTGTTTGTCTGATGAAACACTTGTGGTACCACTTCAGGATGTGAAAATCGACGACAAATTGCAGTTTGTCGAAGAACCCATCAAAATTATGGATCAGGAAGTTAAGATTCATAAGCACAGTCGGATTCCAATCGTGAGAGTCCGTTGGAACTCAAGACGTGGACCGGAGTTAACGTGGGAACTCTAGAAGATTACTGCCGTAATCCGGTGTGACACCTTACTGTGTGGACACAGGCAAATAAACCCCAAGCCTGGGTAAAATAATATCTAAGTCTGGTCGTTGTGGCGGAAGTATTGGACAAAGGCTTTTTAATCCTTTGTTGAATGGGAGAAGGCGCAAGGATTTATGTTATCCTTTGGGCGCGCGACTGTAAGTTACTGATTTCTTTGTCCCTTTAGTAGGACCAGTGCGCGGCCGCGCAAGGTCAAAAGGCTAGAAAGGTTAGTTTGTGGTATGGTCCGAATCCTTTTTTATGAGGTTTTTGGGACCTTACCCCTTCAAGTCCCCCCAGTCTAGTGTTGTACTTATGCAAGTAAGTGGAACACTGGACTTATGAGAGGGAAATGTTTTTGGGCACGAAAAAATAAGAAATCTTTTTTGAGAAGATTTGAATTTAATGAGTTTGTAAAAGATTTTTTTTGTAAAAAAAAAAAATCTTTGACTTGACATTATATCAGTAAATTGATTTTGACAGCCTGTCATTGTCAGTTGTTTTTTACCATTCGTGTCTTACACGCGCGCGTGTAAACGCGTGTATGTTCTGACATCTGCTTTTTCTGTTGCTTGGGTAATCGTGATACCCGGAACAGTGCTGCAACGGTTACCGATGCTTATTTATTGCGATGGGTATATAATCGTTTGGGTAACCCCTTCTGTGTAATCATTGTTTTGTTTGAAAACTTTTCCCCTTTCCTTGTTCTTAAGAAAAACTTCCCGTCATTCCCCTGCTTATGTCAACCGGAGAACGTCAAGAGGATCTTGTTGAAGAGATGTCGACTGAGCTTCCACCATTGAAATGGCCCAGGGCGTCTTTTGAGGGTTTAATCCAGAATCTTAAATTCCTGGAAAACTGGGGTGCCTTGTATCCTGAAGAAGGGCAAACGGCAGCGAATGCTCCGGCAGGGTATATTACCCTCTTTTGGGATTTTTTCTGCGATGGTAACTTTCGTTTGCCTGTTACGAGATTTTTCCTTGACATTCTTAGTTTCTACAATCTGCATATCTCCCAACTTCACTCTATTGGTATGGTTAGGGTTCGTCATTTTGAATTTGTATGCCGGACGATGCATGTGGAGCCAACTATTCCCCGATTTAGGGTTTTTTATCAGATGCACTGTACCCAAGGATTTTATTCATTTGTTTAGAGAGCTTCTGCAAAGAAGATTCTTCATCAACCCCCAAAATCATTTCATGATTGGAAACAGAATTTTTTCTTTATCAAGGCTGGAGTAATTCCGATGAAGATGACGTTAAGAGGGAAAGATGATGTTCCGATTGAATCGATCCAGACTCCTGTTGATGAGAATTGGTACCAAGATCTGAAGGATGTTCCCAATATTGCTTTGCCGGAGAAAGCCTTAGTCGGAGCCGGCATGAGTCTGAACTGGAAGATGGAACGTGATGATAAACCCGTGTACACTGAGGATGGTCATAGTAAGTTTTGGGGCTTTGTCACTGTTCTTCTTCTTTTTTTTTTTTTGACCTGCTCTCTCTTCAATGTAGTTGTTTCTCTATATGTTGTTGCCTTCAAGAGGGAAGGCGGAAGAATGGGAACTATCAAGAAGAAACCTGAAGAGGAGCTCTGGTATCATCATATCGTGAAGAATTTTGTGCTTCCGCGGAATGCGGATTTATCTGTTCAACCGGCAGCTGGTGCTGGTGAGTTTATCCGTTTTTCCTTCTCTCTCTCTCTTTTTTTTTTGTTGTTTTGAGTAATTTCTCTGCGCTTTTTGCAGGTGATTTGTTGAATTTGGGCATAGGCCCTGAGAAGAAAAAACGTGCAACTACGTCCACTTCTGCGCCGAAGAGGAGTGAAACTGTTAAGACTCAACCTTTGAAGGCGAAAAATGTTGGGGAGAAGAAAGGTACGCGCCGTTCTTCTGTTTCCAGGTGTGACTATGTGGTGGTTTCTGACTCGTTGGAGGGTCTTACTCCTGTAGTGACTATGCGGGAACCGAAACCAGAACCGAAGGATTCTGCCGATATTCCTCCTTCCGACCCAAATGAGCCTATCGATCTGGATTCCAGTCCCGAGCGTTTGGTGCATAGGAAAGCCGGTAAGAGAAAGCCAGCTGATGCTGATGCGGAGGATCAACCTCCTAAGAAAGTGCAGAGGAAGAAAATTACTAGAAAGGGAAACCTAGATTCTTTTGTTTCAGAATCCATTCCTGGTATGTATTGGTGTTCTTTATTTTCTTTGAACGGATAGGATTTTTATAGACTTTTGTTTTTCCAGAAATTGCTGTTTCTGTGAACGTACCAACTGTGTTTGATAAAGAACTTCCCCCTTCCCCACCGCGCGCTACCGTCACACCTCCTTTAGAGTCTTCAGAGATAGCTGGGGAAGGTGTTGAGAAAACTGTTGAGGCTGAGGAGCCTGTTGGTATTAACATTGAAACTGAACAGATTGTTGAACCAAGTGTGGTAAATGATAATAATCAACCGACACCGGAAAAGAAGACTGCTGAGACAATTCAATCTTCTCCTCCCAGATCTTCTGAAACTGTTCCTGAGCATGCTGAAAAGGCCGGTACTGAGGAAGCAGGTTCTTCTGCTGGTGTTGAAAAACAATCTCCAATTCGTCCGGAAGAAACTTTAGGAGAATATTATTACCGGATGTATGCAGAGAAAGATGCTGCTGATCCTCATATTCCTGTTTGGAATGTGAAGAAAGGAGATACGTTCTCAGATTGGCGTGTATGCCAAGATTGGTTGCAGTGGATACTTCCGCCTGGTGAAATTAAATTTCAGGAAAATCAGCCTTATGAACAGACCTATCAATCTTATCTTGCAGAAACTGCATCTCATGTTTCTACTACTCATCGCATAGTACGTGAGTGGTACAGCATGCATAAAGAGCGAGCATCTTTTGTAGCATCGCAAAGGAAGTTTGCGAAAGATGAAAAGCATGTGGCTCAGTTGAAGGCTAAATTAGAGACTGAGCAAGCTAAATTTGAAGCGGAGCGTAAGACTGAAGAATGGTCAGCTTCTGGTTGGAAAAGGAAAGCTGAAGCTGAAGCTGCGCTTTTATCTGAGGAGCGCAAAAATTGGAGAAGAATTTGTGAGAAAGATAATGCCGAGAAGGCAAACCTTCGCAACATCATAAATAACCTCAAAGCTGAAGTTGAAAATCTGAAGAATCAAGATGCGGAGGTAGAAAGATTGAAGAAAGAAAAAGCTGATATGGAAGCTATGTTGATGGAGGCACGTTCTCATAGGGAACGAAGTGAGCAACGGGAGGTACGAGCTTTAGCCACTCTTGCCGTTAGAGATAAAGAATTAGAGGAACTTACCGCTTTGGTTTCTGACCAGGAACAATTGAAGAAGGATCTGGAGCTTGCGCGTTTCGAGAATACTGAAACCTCCCGCCGTTTAACTGAGGCTGAAGAAAAACTGGAGAATTCATAAATGGCGCGGGTTTCAGCGGAAAGCGAGCTCGAACCTTTGAAGAATGATATGGCCTGGTTAAAAGATCGCGGAATTGCTTGTGTAAGTACCTTCTTTCTTTTTGTTCCTGTATGCGCTTTTCTTGCTTCGATCTTATCTTTATCTGATGTTATAGGTTGCTGAATCTGTATTAAACTCTGAAGAATTGGATAAAACTGTTGCTAATTTGATGGTTGCTGCGCGACGAGATGGTTATGCGCAAGGGTATGCGGAATGCTCCCATCATGTGAATAGCGCTTTAAAGGTTAACTGGAATGATAGCAAGTCTGCTACCTTTGGTGTTAATACTTCCAGTGCGCTTGCTGCTATGAAGACAGAGTTTAATAACTTGCAACTGCCAGTGATGGAGTTGATAAATGTGGCGCTGCAATCGGATGATCACGTTGCGCAACTTAAGGAAATCTTTCCGGATGGGGGAGAAGATTTAGAGTAGGATGAAATTGTATTTGAACAATTTTTTCTATGTAGGATGTTGATCCTTGTTTTGATGGTGCGCTGTTGCGCAAGGGTTTTAAACACTGCTGTGTCTTGAACCTCTCAGGACGTATTTGTACGCCTAACATAGTATGTTTCTATTTATTTTGTTAATATGTCTTTACAATATTTTGCATGAGCACAATTACTTTTGTCTTGAGTAAGGCGAATAAAGTTGGTATGAAGCTCATGTATGAGTTTATGGTCATTTGTGACGTGATCACTGACCGCGCATGGAGCTTTGTGTTAAACTACCATAATGTTTTTGCTCTTACTAAAAAGGAATTGCATGCATTTTGTAAACACAAAAATAATAGAAACTTTGTAATTTTATTCATGGATAATGCTCAGAGGCGTTACAAAGTTTTTTGGATAATTAGATGGAACTTAACTTACTCCCTGATAGTTCCGCCGCTTTTAATAAGTCGTGTCTTTTCTGCGGAAAACATACGGAGTTCTTTAAGTCTTAGCCCGTTTGCTTGAGCTTTCTTCTCCCCGAGTAATCTGTTTAATCTCCTTGTGCATATTCTGGAGCAGATGCGTAAGTTCTCCATTCTTGAGAGCCTTTTCGATTTCCATGCGCAGAGATATACAGTTGTTCGTGGTGTGCCCGTTATCCTTATGATATTCGCAGAACTGCGTCGGGTCTTGACCACGTTTACTCTTCATTGGAATCGGGGGTTTAAATTGGTGATCCTCGGTACTTAGTACCTCTGCTGGGGTTTTCGTTAGGGGAGTCCACTGTCTCTCCCTATTTTCGTGTCTGTTTTCTCTTTGCGCCGAGAACTTGTTAGTTGTTGTGCGGGTGTCTTCCGCAGATCGACTTCCTGATGCTTCGCGCCATGACTTTTTGTACTTTCCATTTGCGCTTAAGTCTGCCGGCCTGCTGTGTGGTGGTGGCGGTCTGTTTGTAGTAAGGTTTTTCTCGGTCTGCGCATAAACCTTGGCCGCCGCCATTATCTTTTCCCAACTCGTGGGGAGACCTTCCGTTCCCGATAACACCTTGACCATGTCGTCACACCTAACCGTGTACTTAAATTGAGCACGGATTAGTTGTTCGCTAACACCTCCAATTTCTAACACTTCTTTATTATATCTGGTAATAAAATCTTCCAGATTCTCATCATCGCGACGCCAGATATTCATGACGTCGGATGTATCACGTTTTGACCGCCTTTGTTGGCTGAAGTGTGTTAAAAATTTTCTTCGCAGATCTTTCCACGACTCGATCTGCCCTGTTGGTAGGTTGTCAAACCAGATTCGCGCTGGGCCAGTTAGTGTTTGCACAAACAAATGACACCACAACGGAAGGGTCCAACCGCCAACCAACCCTGCGCTGGTGAATACCCTTAGATGATCATCGGGGTCAGTTAACCCATTGAATTTTCCAACGTTAGATGGTAACTTGGCTCTTTCCAACGGAGCCAGAGCTATCTCTAATATGAACTTCGAGTTTTCTGCCGCTTCGTCCGGGCGATAAACTAAATCATAGTTATGCTCGGCCTCAGGGTTATAAACCGCTCGAGGCCTGCATTTGTTATATCTTGGCTGTAGCCTATTGAATACGCTGGTGTTTTCACTCAATCGATATGTTCGATCGGATTCATCGGTATGAATGTCTCGTTGGGAACCCAACCTGTCATGGACCGATTGTCTTTGACGAGGGTGCAATTCATCATGGTGTTGCCTTCGGTAACTGCTTGTATCATCATAAGTTGATTCCTCTCGTTGAGAGGCATGAGCTCTTGATCCCGGCCTCCGGGACTGGGTTACGGGAGCAGTTTGAGCACACAATTGTGAATATACTGCGTTTAATGCTCCTTGGGACCGAACATACCATGATATCGGAGTTTCTCCTGGTGGTAAAATTGACTGTGTAGGATTTGCTGGTAACATTCCTGGGGTAACAGGATCATTTGCTCGATGAGACTGGACCTCGTTATCGTCTGAGGCCTCCTCTACGATCCCTTCTATTGGTAAATTGTTTCCGACGTTTGGTCGAGGACCAGGTTGCCGGTGGGATGACGAATTTTCTGCCATGTGCAAAGACAGAAAATAGAATGAACTGAATCGAAACGAGATAGAAACTAGAAAAACAGAGAAAACGATGGGCGCCAATGAAGAAACACTAACTAAATGGTCGGAACCGAAATAGTTAGGGGGTTTGAATCCGCATAAAAGGTTAGCTCTCTCTCGGTTGATTCAGTTGTAATGGAATTACTTCTCCGGTAGCTCTGCAAAAAAGAACACCGTTAGCCTCGCCAAGGGGAGAAGAGGGTTCTCTCCTTGACCCGACTCCGGCGTGAGAATAAGTATTGGTATCGGAGAAGATAAGTATTTAAAGAGTGAGAGTAGTCTGAGTTTATACCTGAACAGTTCTCTTATTTATAACCGGGAGTTTGGGAGGGAAAACCTGTTATTGAAAAGATAACGGAAAATGCTTAACGCCGTAGCGGTTATTTTTCTTCCGTTTGATTTCTTTGATCTGACGTCAATTAGCCTCGATCCGATGTGAATGCACACGGATCGTGGTTTGATCTGTGGCTGGGGGATCGCCACGTGGAAAGAGATTAAGTGGAGATTACTCTCCAATTGCATGCCTTTGTTGTGATTTCAGAATTGCTTATGGTGATGACACGTGTCCAGACGGTTATAACCGTCTGGGTGGTGCACGATTGTATTTCTTTCTAGAAGATTACTGCCGTAATCCGGTGTGACACCTTACTGTGTGGACACAGGCAAATAAACCCCAAGCCTGGGTAAAATAATATCTAAGTCTGGTCGTTGTGGCGGAAGTATTGGACAAAGGCTTTTTAATCCTTTGTTGAATGGGAGAAGGCGCAAGGATTTATGTTATCCTTTGGGCGCGCGACTGTAAGTTACTGATTTATTTGTCCCTTTAGTAGGACCAGTGCGCGGCCGCGCAAGGTCAAAAGGCTAGAAAGGTTAGTTTGTGGTATGGTCCGAATCCTTTTTTATGAGGTTTTTGGGACCTTACCCCTTCAGCTAGGAACTAGGGTCGATGTGATGTTATACATAAACTTGAATTGTGATGCTAATATCGGTTATGGTAAACTTATGGATAGGGTTTTGATGATCTGTTAATACATGATGCATAAATGAATGGTTGATGTTATACAAGTGTGATTCGATTTGTGTTGAATGCCGGTTGCATTGTGTACTGTCAATAACTAAATGGTGATTAGGGATATGTTAATTAATAAAGACTAGGCATGATTTCAAATCAATGACCATGATTGGGATTTCTGTTTAACATAAACGGTGACAATTAGGGTTGGTTTGATTATGTAAAATAACTGTTGTTTGATCTGATGAAACATGCCAAAATATAATAACTGATGTTACGAGAATGTTGGGAATCACAGAAAGAAATTTGTAACTAATAAGGGTGCGACGAAGGATCTCCATTCCCCAAAGAACTTAGTTCGTCGAAGAATTGGTTCTTCATTGACTACTCCCTGACGAACCACTAAAGTTCTTCGTCATGTCCATTCTCGACGAAGAATGGATCTTCGCCGTTGGGATTCTTCGCCGTACTGCACCCCGACGAAGAATAGTCCTTCGCCGTTGGGATTCTTCGCCGTTGGACACTTGTGTTTGTAGAATTTTGTTTGTTGCATGATAACGAAGTTAACTAGAAATGAGGATCTGGACTTGACTAGTGTGAGTAGCCAATTCATCTATTAAATGTTATCATGAGACCGGCACATGGAATGTGGACTTACATGAGAACTATGTAAATCCTATGCGATATACGGTGATCTTGTGATGAATGCAAACTGTGTAAAATACGTGACTTGATTGATTATGAAACTGATTTCGATTGGTAACCACGGTAGGGTTTGGGTTGACCAACTTGGACGGGTAACTTAACATACCGTGCAAATCAAAGGTGAGTTCACTTCTCTTGAGCATGTGTCCCGGTTGGTGGGACAATCAAACGGGTATTCCTGGGAGGAATAAGTCTTTGGGTAAATCAAATGGGTATTCCTGAGAGGAATAAGTCTTTTGGGTTAAAACTGGAATGTTAGATAATACACTCATTTCCTATCACTTTAAGTCCCATCTTATACCGAATTAGTTACCTGAGAGGTAACGGGGTATTAGTTGATAGCGCTATTAGGCTTGGCAACCTCACACCGTACCTGAGAGGACGGGCGTGAACTAATGACCTTAATCATGACCAATGCTTAGATAGGGGGCATTGGGGACGGGCAAAACAATCTGGAAGCCATCTTGTACGGTAATCGAGTTATTATCAACATTATTATCAATGAACTGAACTAAACACTTGGCAAATAACGTTTTCGTAAAAACTATGAACTCACCAGCGTTGTCTGATACACTTGTTGCATGCTCGCAGGTTGTTAGATGCTATGGACGAGGAACTTGCTGTCTGGGATTGCTGGAGTGGTCATGGGTCGAGTCTTTTGAGAACACATAACAATACATTTGGTTTACATCTATTTGGTTTTAAAACATTGAATGATGATTTATCTTATGCTTCCGCTGAACATATTAAACTTGGATTATGTTTATGAATGTTTTCTCATTATGAATGGAAACTTGGTTTAATAACTTGATGTTAGTTCAATGTGATTGGTGGCTAGATCCTGTACGTCACACGCCTAGCAGGGTTTCCACATGTGGTATTTTGGGGGTGTGACATCTTGTATCTTTAGGAAGTAGTTATTGAGACCAATAGTTTGAGTGGTTGTTTGGATAACTTTCAAAGAAGGAAACTTCTGTACATTTGGCTTGTAATCCAACTTATTCCATCAGGCAAGGAGATGGTTTCCCCTGGGTTTTGGCTTTCATCATCAGCAGATCTTACATAACCCAACATCTTTTACTCATACGTATTAGATTTATGAAGACTAATTTTCAACACAGAATCCAATTAAGTAATCTAACTAAAACCCAAACATTTCCTTTTGACGATTCTCCCACAAAAATAACATCATTCGCATACAATAAGTGAGAAACATTTACCTCATCGCTAAGTTTGATCCCTTTGAGAATCCAAACCGAAGATATATACTGCATAGCCACGTGGAGACCTTCCATGATAATAACAAAAAGAAGCAGAGATAACAAATCACCTTGGCGCAAACCATAAAACATATCAAAATCCTGCGTAGGACTACCGTTAACCAAGACCAACAATCAAGCCATGGATAGACATCCAATGATCTAGTTAATTCATTTTTCCTCGAACCTATCACCTAAATGGGAGCAAATGAAAGAAGTAGGAAGATAGTGATCAACTCTGTTCGAAAGGTTGACATGAACTTACATGTGTTTACACTTGGGTGCCAATTTACACATGATGTTTTTTTTCTAAGTGTTAATTTATACATAGTATTTTATGTGAGTGTTAATTTACATATGATGATTACACACCTAGGTGTTCATAATAACTTTTCTAAGTAGCAATAATACATTTAAATAAAGAATAAAATATAAAAAAGTTATTTACATTTAAAAAATGAAAGAATCTTGATAAAAGATGGGCATTCATATTCTACCATTAACCCAGTAGTCATTTGGTTCATAGAATGTTTGTGATGAAAGGAATTGAAATTAATTCCAATCAAAATTCGTAATGTGTTTGATTGGTAAATTTAAAAAAGGAATTCAAATGTTAAAAAGGCTAGATTACAAAATCACCTTATTTATTTGAGCTCCATTTACATTTACATTAGCAGATGCTATGAATTATATTCTGATTTAGTTTTTTATTGACTTTGATTTTATGTTTGGTTTATACCGATATGATTATTTTATTTACTTTGATTTTATGTTTGGTTTGGTTTATATCGACATGAAGTGGAAGAAAACACAATTTTCATTTTGTTATAAACATATTATTATTATGGTTATCAACGACAAAAATAGATTAGCTTTCTCTCCAAGTTTTGTACTCCTATATATACCGCTATCGTATCTCATTATAGATCACACCTCAATCAATGAAATATTAGATCCCTTCTCCCAATTATTGTCTTCTTCTTCTACTCTTATTACTTGTTATTAGGTTAGTTTCACAACACGTTATCAGCACGAAAGTGCTCTCACCAAGACCCTAACCCCTTCCATGAAGTTATAGCAATCAAAGTTAATACAGATTCATTCGAGCATGTTCAATAACACTATCCTACCAAAAGGAGGCTTAATGAAGATTCCGTTTATTCATACATCAGAACACATCCGATTTTGTTGGTAAGTTTTCAATTGAGTTTTAGTTATTATTAGTTTGGATCCAGAATAGGTTCGTATTGATTATATGTCGTTTGATTGTTTTATGAGATATTCTGGATTTATCCTTACCAAAAGTGATATATGCATCTGAATTTCGAAACTCTTATTTTAATAATATAGTCACATATATGTTTTGAATAAAACAAAAAAAATTTATTATTAGTAATTAGTTTCGATATACATGTATAGTATTAAATTAAATATATCGTCTCGTTTTTTACCTTCATTGTTTGTTTTCACATTTCATCTCTCATATATGTTAGACTTAACAATCAAAACGTTAGATTCAGTAACATGATTATTTTACACATTCAAAAACAATTACACTATTAGCAAAACTGAAAAAACAAAAGCAATATAAAAAGTACAGTACGATGATGATTTATGTAACACATAAATATTTTATTACAACTATGTAATGAAAGAAAGAAAAAACAAACTAAATTTTATTATCCGAATAATTCAGTGATCGGTTTCGTATATGTGTTCATTGAATGTATATTTCATTTCAGAGATACTGCATATAATAAAAATCAAGAAGTAAAGAATAAAGTTGAAACTCAATTAATGGGGTTGTGAGATTTTACAACTAGTTAAAATTGTCTGGTTGGAAAAGTTAATTATAAGCTATATCAATGTTGGTTTATTTATTATTATTATCTGCAAAGGAACTCGTTTTAATATAATTAGTGTCTCAAATGCTAGTGGAGATTAACACATCATATCATATGGTTATTTTCATTAGTGTGTTAATTATTTCTAATTGTTATTTAGTATGGTTTAATTATTATTTGTATTGAATATGATTGTAAATGCACTCCACCTTATATGTTTATAATGATTATGATCATCACCAATATCATATCCCTGTCTTCACCTGATATATGTTTATAATGATTGTGATTATCACTAATATCCCTATCAGAAGAGATTATTTAGTTACCATTCTCTTGTGTTTAATGACCACTTCAATATGATGATTCTTCCTTATAATCTGGTATATATTTAAGTTGCAATAAATAAGAGATTAATAATATTAAAAATTTATGAACTTAGAGTTTAAATTCATTGATTATGTGTGCTGCTTATGCTTTAGTTCATGATCTATTTATGACACTTTGTCTGTTTAGTTGGCATTGCTTGCTTCATGTGTTAAATCATTACCATGATATATTGTAATGGATCTCATATATGTGTTACATATTAACTTCATTAAAAGAATATATACGAATGGTACAAATATATGAATATTTATATGGTAAGAGATATATTTGCAAAATTGAGATTATTTTTATAAAATTTGTCACCATAAAAAAACGCTTATCTACAAGCAATAAAAGAGTCATATGTTATTAAACATCACGAGGATGCTTGTTTATGTTTAAAATTTGAGTGACAAATATATGTATATAAGTTGTACTTATTATTAATTATACCATGATAAGTTGAGTGACAAAATATATGTACATGTTTGTTTTGTAAAGTTGCATGATTAATTTGAATTATATGGTGATATCTTATAATATCATGCATTTATAAAATTTGAATTTATGTACACCTTCTATTCTATTTTATACGCAATCATTTATTATTATAGATAATATAGAATAATTAAATTCATGAACGAGTATAAATAAGCATAGACATGAAACTCTGAGGTGTCGATCCTCCAAAATCTCATTACTAATCTATATAAGGTTGTAAGATTTAAGACCGATAAATCATGCATGACTCGATTATGTAATTACTTCTCAATATATATTATATGGTGAGAAAATAATTATAAGGAAAAATCAGATAAAGTAATCTCATTTGTGACACTTGGGATATGCTCCTGAAGCAGCAGTACCATTAGAGAGTACAAAAAGTTTGAAATGAATCTACATTTGTGTGACCGAGTAATGAATAAAAACTATAAAGTTTGTTTCGGTTTGACTACATTCTTTGAAGTGAATGTGGCTTTATATTGAATGATGTAAAGATAACGATCATGAAGAGAATATTATGATGATGAGATCGATGATGAGAATTGTAACGATGTTAATAATGAGATTGACCACTAGAAGTGACAAATTATGGGTGTGATTATATGATAACAAAACGTCAAAATGATAAAAGTTATATAACATGATAGTTTGCAATAATAATGCGATGTTCTCTCGCATAATGCAACTAATACACATACGATCGTAAACTAGAATTTTATGTATCATGATTATTTACTTAGTTGGCATGACCGGTTAGACCATGCCGGGGCAATGATGATGTGAAATATAACGAAGAACTAAAAGATTCTTCACACTAATAATTAGCACGTAATGTTAGCTCTTAAGAGAAATTTTATATTTTACCAAATAAAGTAGGGTGTGTATCCCTAAATATTCTGGAAGTGATTAAATGATACGTATATCCCAGCATAATACTATTTAGTGTTTAAAATCGATGCATCGTCTAAATGGTTATCGAATACATAACTTAAGGATTATGTAATTTATGGCTTAGCTAATGATATAGCAAGTACATTGTTCCAGATTGACATATTTATTTCGGTTATAACTATGAAATTTATTTTCAAGTTACTAATGATCACTGAAATAAGTGTTTTTATTGAAGACGATCATTGAGCGTCTACAACTTATTGCAAAGTCAATGATCACGAGAGCAAAAGTTCATGTTTGTATTTTGGTACATGTAATTATACATATTGTAATAGTAATTCACATCAAGCCAATAAATATAGTTCTCCTCATACAATTGATTTTTGGCCAGGAACCAAATGTACCCCATCAAAGGTTTCTAATTGTGCGGTATTTATATGTATATACAATTTAATTCATCCACCACAACGCACAAAGATGGGACCACTAAGGTGGTTGGTAATATGTTGGGTAAAAATAATTGTCTTATGATTAAATACTTAAAGCCATTGGTGAGAGATTTTCTTACGACTCATTGGTTTTCACCTTAGTGAATGAATGTTTCCAACATGGGGGGGGGGGGAGATAAAAAGCAGTTGGAAAGCGAAAAGTAGAATGAATTAGCATGTCATTTTGATCCTCATATATAAACTGTGAACCAGAAGTTCAAAAGATAATTCATTTGCCAAGATTAAAGAATAAATTACTAGACGAGTTCACTGACCTAAGTGACTAAGTAAGTCACACAAGCAACTGCTTATGCTCCATATATGATTGTGTCCTAGAGACAACCACGTATTTGTAATGAGTCTATTGCAGGCTTGAAGCGTGGTAGACTAGTCGATTCCAATAATAAAATTTCTCGAAAATCAGAGCAAGTAATTAAGATGGTCAAGTCGAGGTTACAGAAAGAATATGTCCTGAAGAGACATCAGACATGATGGTTCTAGAAGAACCTCAGGTACCTGAAGATAAAGAGATCTCAATAAGTTGTATCATGTCTATAAATGCATGGAATCGAAACTAAAATCGACTTCGTTATACTTTTGTATATAATATAGCGCTTGAAATGACAGGGATCAAAATTTAAGATCTGTCTATGAATTAATACATATAAATGATTGGCCAAAAGCAAAAAGATGCAAATAAGGCAGAGTTCAATTCTCTAATGAAATTGAAAGTTTTCGGTCCATACAACAGAATTTGTAAAGTATGTTGGATACAAATGGGTCTTTTATGCGAGTCATGTGAAAATCAAATCAAACGAGATAAGACAAAATTGGTGGCACAAGGATTTTCGCAAAAACCCGTGATTGATTATAAAGAGACACATTCTCTAGTGGTGGATGCAATGACTTTCCAACATTTAACTCGTCTGGTAATATATAGAGAGAGAATGTTATGTATCTCTTGATACTAAAAGTGTACATGAAGGTCCCTAAAGGATTTGAATGATCAAAATCATGTAAGTTAAGTTCTCAAGAACAATATGATCGTTGTATACAGATTTTTTTATACGATTGAACTCTTGATAAGTTTCCTAAAGCAGTTGAGTCCATAAAGGTATATTGAAACATCTTAACGATGTAATTCTTGTGCACCAATATCTTAATAAATAGTGTACACGCATGGTACAATATGGATTGGAAATTCCAAAAGCATTGTTATGAAAATTTATGTAGCAAAACTCCTGAAGAGTGAAAACACATGCATATTTGGATAAGATGAAATGAATTCCCTCATGGATTGAAAATGCCAAAAGCATTGATGTCAAAACCTCAAGAACATACTATATGAAGCTGAAAAAATATGTACGGACTAAAATAGTCGGGTCGAGTATGTTACAGCTCGAGATATTTGCCTAAAGAGGGATATAAGTTTAATTAAATTAGCCATGTTTTATCAATATTCTACTCTTAAAAGTTGACTATAATCGCAATTTACAGTGATAATGTCTAGTCATCATTGAGAGAAATTGTCGAGCTTTTAGAAGGAGAATTTTTGAATGACCTTGGCATGATCTAATTATTACTCGAACTGTAGTTCGAGTATACATGTAATTATATTTTATCAATCCCTCAAGTACATCTAGAAGATGATGTTGGGATATTTTAGTATGGACATAGTTGAACCTTAAAGTATGTTAAAGGTTCTTAAGTCACTTGTTATAAGAAATGTCTATTATCATCTCCTACCAAAGTAGAGATTCTCATTCTAGAAGTACCATCGTTAAATGCATATGTGCATTAATATGTTTTGCTACCTATGTATGGTTATAATATCTTTCACTTGAGCTTATTGTCATGATATAGTCTTTGTCAAGCGAAAAGACATTGGAACGAGTTCAAAGAAATATTTCAGGTATAAATGATATTTGATTATATTTTACTAACCCATCAAAATAAGTTTGGTTAGTCTTGTAGATGCAAGAATGTAACAAAACACAGTCGTGGACATATGGTATTTTTGAAAGGATGGACCTAAAGTCTCATTAGAAGATTATACAACATTTCTCAACATAAAGGATTTCATATTAAGGGATTAAGGGATCAAGAGACAAATCATTGGCTACAAAAGCTTTGAACAACTTTCAAGGAAGATGGACACACGTCACTTAAAGGATACGTATTATAATGAGGGGGAGATTTATTCAAGTTGTACGCTTTTTCCCTTAACTAAGTTTTGTCCCATTGGGTTTTCTTAGTAAGGTTTTTAATGAGGCAACATACCCAATCCAGACGTATCAGGGGGAGACAATACGCATTGCACTGTTTTTCCCTTAGCTGAGGTTTTGTCCCACTGGGTTTTCCTAGCAAGATTTTTAATGAGGCATCTCCAAGCGTAAGAAGTTGATAACCAAGGGGAAGTGTTATAAACATATTATTATTATGGTTATCAAAGACAAAAATAGATTAGCTTTCTCTCCAAGTTTTGTACTCCTATATATACCGCTATTGTATCTCATTGTAGATCACAGCTCAATCAATGAAATATTAGATCACTTCTCCCTATTATTTTCTTCTTCTTCTACTGTTATTATTTGCTATTAGGTTAGTTTCACAACACATTTTGATTTTAGCTTCCATTTAATTTTTATTTCATAATCATTTATAGATTTTTATTAAGAAAACTGAGCTATTTTGGCCTTCTTGTGATTGTAGCAAGTTTCGTGAAGGGTTATTTCCTAAGGACATCGGGAGGCCATTAGTGGGGGTGAAGCTTCTTGGGGGGGGGGGCTGTTAGTAGAGACGCAAGCTTTATTAGTGGGTTAGCAAAGAAAAGAGCTGCTAAGGCAGTAGATTTGATGCATCTTCTACCGAAATTAGGTGACCCGCAGAGTGAACTACTCTTGCTTCGATCCTGTATGGGCATTGCCAAACTTTTCTTCGGCTTGAGGACATGCCAACCTGTACACATGGAAGATGCAGCGTTTTTCTTTGACAAATGTTTGCGTGAGGCGATTGAGGAATTGATGGTTTGTGGAGGTCCTTTCTTTGGAGACCTCCAGTGGCGACTTGTTTCACTACCTATTAGGTTTGGAGGTTTGGGGTTGTATTCAGCTGTAGAGGCTTCATCCTACGCTTTTGTGGCCTCGAGGGCCCAATCGTGGGTGCTACAGGACCACATCTTAAGAGACAGTGGCATATGCGGTATGGATTTTGATTATGTTTGTGCTTTGGCTTGTCTTCGTGATACGATTCCAAGCTTTGACTTCAGCGGTTTCACTAAAAAGGACACCGCCCCCCTAAAGCCCAACATGCATTGGCGAGTGCTCTTTTTAGTAAAATTGTCCATGAAATCGAAGTGAAGTTTGACTTGACCGTTAGACAAAAAGTCGTTTTTGAGTGTCTCCGAGCACCACATGCATAATATTTTCTTCTTGCTATACCTATAGATGGGTTAGGCCAGCATATGTCGCCGGTGGAGTACCGTACTATCCTTAAGTATCGCCTCATGATTCCTTTATTCCAATTTGATGAGGTATGCCCAGTTTGTCATAAGGCGTGTTTGGATTCTTTTGGTGAGCATGCAGTTCTTTGCAGAGAGCTCCCGGGGTTCAAATATCGACATGATTTGGTTAGGGATGTCCTTTTTGACATATTCAGGTGCGCTGGTATTTCGGCTAAGAAAGAGACACCCGTTAATTTCTTAACGGACCCGTTGGAAGGGAGATCTACCCTTCGACCAGCCGACATTCTGGTCTTTGGATGGGTAGGAGGAAAACACGCCTGTGTGGATTTAACAGGGGTTTCCCCGCTGGTGGGCTTAGGGAGTAGTGCTTTCACAGTGGGCCGACTGCTTTAAAGGCTGCTTCGGGTAAAGTGATCAAGCATGAGAAAGCGTGCCTTGACAACCAGCACGTATTTATCCCATTTGCTTTTGATACTTTTGGTTTTCTGGCGCCAGAGGCTGTGGACCTACTTAGTCGAGTTCAAAGGGTCATGCATAGTAATGTTATGACCCCGAGATCTATGGACGTAGTTTTTAAAAGGCTTAGTTTTGCTATTCAAAAAGGGGTAGCGGCGCAGCTTGTTGCCCGTTTACCAACTACCTCGATGTAAATTTCTAATTAATTAAATATATATATAATAAAAAAAATTAGATATCTCGATTATCATCATCGATTTCTGTTTCACTTATCTATTTTGATTTTGGTTCCTAATTTCTTATTCATTAGATCATTTGAGATTAGAAGGGTACCTAGGTAATCATATAAATAAGCCTGTTTTATTATTATTTTCGGTTTTAGGCTAATGGACTAGTTTAATAGGCTATTAACAATTATATTTGGGCCTGTAAAAAGATTTGCATTTACACTTTATTCTATTATATTTTTATGATTAGGGGTATCCTCGTATTTTTAGATGTATCCTTAGTATAAAAATGAGAAAACAAATAACACTGCAAATACGGGGTTGAGCCGTAGCCCGTGATACGGCTGCTTATATGGTGGTTCCGCCCCTGGCAGGTAATGTTTACACATTCTATTGGAGTGTTTTAATTTCCATAGGCTATGTGAAAGGGTGAAATATTTCAATTTTCCTAAGAATGAGAGAATTTAGTTGAATTAATTCCAATTTCATTTCCTTTCTTTGTCAACAAACACGTATTTTAAGGGAATCATTTTCAAATTCAATTCAAATTGTAGAGAAACCCAAGAACCAAACGGGTCCTTAGAAATAACCCATTCCACTTTCTAGTGTATTCGAACGCTTTCTAAACTTTTACCCTTTTTATTATGTCATTCTCCTGCACATTCCATTTACTAGTGTATTCGAACACTTTCTAAAATTTTACCCTTTTTATTATGTCCTTCACCTAGGGCTGTAAATGAATATGAGCAAGGCCTTGTTAGTGTTTGTTCGTTAAGGATGTAATTTGTTCACAAACGGTTCATGAACACTTACCGAACGAGATCTTGTGTTCGTGTTTGTTCATTAAGGAAAGGAGCGCATTTACGAACACAGATAAAATCGGCGAAGATGGTGGCGGCTAGAGGTGGATGGTGAGAGGGAGTGGTGCTAGACCTTGAAGCCCATATTGTTGAACGAAAGTCGATTTTTTTCGATGTGAATAATAAGAAGGAAAGTGGGACGGTGCATAAATAAGGTGGAGAGAGGGTTATTTGTTTGGGTAACGAGACTGATAAAAATTAAAGAATATAAAATGTTTAGATAAATTAAATAAATGCTAAGAAATCTTTAATTAACAACATAAGCAAACGAACATGAACGAATGTTCATGAACACATTACCGAACGTAACTGAACGAATGAGATATATGTTTGTGTTCATTCATTTAACTAAACGAATAGATTTTTTTGTTCATGTTCGTTCATTAATAAACGAACGAACGTAAACAAACTTCTTGCCGAATTGTTCACGAACTGTTCGTTGAACGTTCAGTTCGTTTACAACCCTGTCTTTACTAGTACAAAACTATGTATTTTGCATTAAAGAAAACGAAACTCTTGAAGGAATTGATATTGTTTTTTAATGTTTTCATTTAAAATTTTTTGAACTCGTGGGCCATGGCCCGTATAAATTTCAGGACATTTATTATTTGAAACCATAAACCTCAGTCCTCAGGGATTGTTTATTGTGAAACCAAAAATACTTAAATTACCATCACACTGGGCCTTCTTATTCTTGGCCCACGACAAAAAAACATTTGCTACAGGCCGTGTATTGGTCCCATCTCGTAAAAAGCTACAGAAGTGGCCAGTGACTAGCTGCCATTTTTGACGCAAGGTGCATGGTCATTTCATGTGCTTTCACTTTCCATTTTGAATATTATTTCAATTCAGTTATGATAGATAATGATCTTTTGCTTCATATCTAATGTATGACAAAAATATATAAGATTATATAAATATATAGATTTCTTATTTATTCCACAAATGCACACATTGTGAGTCGTCACTAGTTACCTTCATTTTCTTATTCAAATAGAACACATGAGTTGAGTGGTCGAATGTTAGTTGGGGTCATGATGAGGATCTCTTCGATACTCGTCATATTTTCACAAAATAAACTCATATTTTATAATAGGTTATAGTAACTGAGAAGTTAGTGAACCCTCTTGACCTCCTTTGATTCCATCGTTGTGTTAGACATTTATCCCTAACGGTGCAGCTATTACTTCAGTTGTTATCGGTGTTATATGATAGAAGAAATGAGCAAATTTTGCCCTAAGTAAATCATGTCAAACATTGGCATCAAACAATTTTGTTTATATATCTAGTGTTTGTTTTTTACTAGTGGGATTTTCGCACTTCGCGGCGGGCTTTTGGTCGGTATTGGTTCGATTCGTTAAGGTACCGGTATGAAACAGACACTTGTTATAGCAATCGAAAGAGTTAAAAACGAATACCAATGCGAATGCACCTTCGTTTTCAATGAAATTTATCTCGAAACGTCGAGACCACCATAAAATCGAATACCGGAGGGGGGGGGCAAAATGGTTAGTTATAGAGACCATGTGGGCTAAAATGGTTAGACTTAGGGTCAAAATGGTTAGTTATAGAGACCATGGAGGCAGATATGTTAAAAATTCTTATTTTGGGCTAATATAGTAAAAGTAATATAACCACAGGGGCCAAAAACGTAATTTACTCTATAGAATAAAATAAATTATCAGTCCAAATGTATCAATTAGACTAAACTAGTGTAAAGTCCTTCTAAAATGTATGATATAAGAATTGCATATTCTTGAAACTTTTTCATCTCATGTTAAACTTTTCCACAGATGTAAAAAACGAAACGAAATGAACAGATCTAAATCATCTAAATCTTTAATTAATGGATGGTATTGATTACATATCAACCCATTAAAATTACTTATCTCAATTAGTAGTTTTAAGGATATTTTAGTAATTGTGTTAATTATATTAAATAAAAGGATTAAAGTTAACTTTTTGAGTCTATGAGGGTGTTTGTGATTCCTTATTATAAGTCATTTTTTTACTTCTCTAAAAAGTTAATAATGTTGTAAAACAACGACCTACTAGCAATGTATAGAGGAGAATGGAAGATGGATTTCTTATTGATGTAAAAATATGGATCACATATGCCTCTATTTATAGGCTTACAAGATGGGAGTTAAGTACATGAAGAGACGGGAGTTAAGTACATGGAGAGTCATAATATAATGATTAACACAAGTGGATTGTCACACAATAAATAGATATTAATTCATAACACTCCCCCTTGACAATCCACTTGACAAAACTATCCACATGATGATATACCATTCTTTAATACGTTTGGTGATGATGCCTCGTTAAAAACCTTGCTAGGAAAACCCAGTGGGACAAAACCTCAGCTAAGGGAAAAAGAGTGCAGCGCGTATTGTCTCCCCCTAATACTTCTGGATCATGTATGTTGCCTCATTAAAAACCTTACTAAGAAAACCCAATGGGACAAAACTTAGTCAAGCGAAAAAGAGTGCAACTTGAATAAGTCTCCCCCTCATTTTAACATGTATCCTTTAAGTGAAGTGTGTCCATCTTCTTTGAAAGTCGAATAAAGCTTTTGAAGCGAATGATTTGTCGCTTGGCCCCTTAATGTGCAATCCTTTATGTTGAGCAATGTTGTATAATCTTCTAACGAGACTTTAGGTGCCTCCTTGCAAAAATTATCAAATGTCCACGACTGTGTTTCGTAACATTCCTGCATCTACAAGACTAACCAAACTTGTTTTGATGGGTTAGTAAAATATAATCAAATATCGTTTATACCTGAAATATTTCTTTGAACTCATTCCAATGTCTCTTCGCTTGACAAAGGTTATATCATGACAATAAGCGCAGGTGAAAGATATTATAAACACACATAGCTATCAAAACATATTAATGCACTTATGCATTTAACGATGGTACTTCTAGAGTGAGAATCTCTATTTTGGTAGGAGATGATAATAGGTATTTCTTATAACAAATGACTTAACAACCTTTAACATACTTTAAGGTTCAACTATGTCCATACTAAAATATCCAAACATCATCTTCTAGATGTACTTGAGTGATTAGTAAAATATAATTACATATATACTCGAACTGCAGTTCGAGTAATAATTAGACCGTGCCAAGGTCATTCAAAAATTCTCCATCTAAAAGCTCGAAAATTTCTCTCAATGATGCCTAGACATCATTACTGTAAATTGCTATTATAGTGAACTTTTAAAAGTAGAATGCTCATAGAACATGGCTAATTTAATCAAACGTATATCCCTCTTTATGCGAATATCTCGAGTTGTACAACACTCGTTTCGACTATTTAGTCCATACGTATTTTGTCAACTTCATATAATACGTGCTTGAGGTTTTGACATCATTAATGCTTCTAGCATTATCAATCCATGAGGGAATTCGTTGCATCTTATCCAAATATGGATGTGCATTCACTCTTTAGAAATTTTGCTACATAAATTTGTCCATTTAACATAGAGATATCTATATCATATGCAAAAATGTCATGAACACTTGCTTTTATCTTCAAAATCCATAGTGTACCATGCGTGTGCACTATTTATTGAGATATCACAATCACTGGGTACAAGTTTCTATGTACGTTTTGTGGTGCACAAGTATTACATCGATAAGATGTTTCAATTAACCTTTTAAGCACCCAATTGCTTTAGAAATTCATCAGGAGTTTCAGTTATATCCAACATGTAAAAATCATAACCTATTCAAAATCCACATATGTATACAATGATCACATTGTTCTCGAGAACTTACTTTACATGACCTACATAATTTAATCCTTCGGGACTTTCATGTAAACTCTCAGTATTAAATGATACATAACATTCATAAGACGAATATCAATTCTCTCTTTATATTACCAGACTAATAAAATATTGGAAAGTCAATGCATCCACCACTGGAGAATACGTCTCCTTATAATCAATCATAGGTCTTTGTGAAAATTATTGTGCCACCAATTTTTCCTTATATCACTCAATTTGATTTTCACATAATTCGTATAAAAGACCTGTTTATATCCAACATATTTTACAACTTCAGTTTTATGTACTGTTGGTCCAGATACTTTCCATGTCTTTAGAGAATTCAGCTTTGTCTTATTTGCGTCTTTCTATTTTGGCCAATCATTTCTTAATATTCATTCATAGGCAAGTCTTAAATCTTAATCCTCATCATTTAATCATTTTAAGTGCTACATTATATACAAAAGTATAACGACGTCGATTTTTATTTCGATTCCATACATATCTTAGACATGATACAACTTATCGAGATCTCTTTATTTTCAGGTACATGAGGTTCTTCTTGAACCATCATGTCTATTGTCTCTTCAGGAGATCTTATTACTATAACCTCGACTTGACCATCTTAATTACTTGCTCCAATTTTTGAGGAATTTTATTATTGGAGTCAACTAGTCTACCACGCTTTAGGTGTGCAATAGACTCATTACAAAAATGTGTTATGTCCTCTTGGGAACATAAATATAATTGGAGCATAAGCAGTTAATTATGTGACTTACTTAGTCACTTTATTTAGGTCAGTGAACTTGTCTGGTAATTTGTTCTTTAATATTGGTAAATGAATTATACTTTAAACTTGTAGTTCATAGTTTATAGTCTGGGGATCAAGATGACATGATAATTCATTTCACTTTTCACTTTCCAACTGCTTGTTATCTCCCCCTAATGTTGGGAACATTCATTCATTAAAGTGAAAACCAATGAGCCATAAACGAATTTCTCACCAATAGCTTTAAGTATTTAATCATAGACGATTATTTATACCCAACATATTCTCAAACTTTTTAGAAGTCCCATCTTTGTGCGGTGTGGTGGATGAGTTTCAATATATGTTGCACAACCAAAATCTTTGATGAGACATCTTTGGTTCCTGACCAAAAACCAACTGTATGGGGAGAACTATAACTTATTGGCTTGATGTGAATTGATGGTACTATATATAAAATTACATGTACCTAAATGAACTTTTGCTCCTCTCATGATTATTGGCTTTGTAACCAATAGTAGACGTTTAGTGATCACAATAACACTTATTCCAATGATCGTTAATAACTTGGGAATCAAACTCATTATTATAAAATAAATATACTAATCTGGATTAATATGCTTGCTATCACATTAGCTAAGCCACAATCACACAAGCTTCAGGTTGTGGATTTGATAACCATTTAGACGATGCATCGATTTAAAAAAACTAAATGGTATCATGTTGGGGTATGCATATCCGTTAATTGCTTCCAGAATATTTAGGTATACTCGTTTATTTTGCAAATATATAATTTCCCTTGAGAGCAAACATTACATGCTAATTATTATCTTGAAGAATCTTCTAGTTCTTCATTATGTTTCACATCATCAGTGACTCGATGTGGTCTAACCGATCATGCCAACTAATTAAATAATTGTGATCCATAAACTTCTGGTTTATGATCGTATGTGTATTACTTGCTCGTATGTAATACAAAACGTATGATACGAGAGAATATATTATAACTTCAAAGTTAAAACCATCATGTTATGCAATCACTCCTTAGTTTGCCACTTTTGGTAGTCCATCTCATTATTAAAATGGGCATCATTACAATTCTTATAGTCAATCTCATCATTACAAGTGTCTCAATTATGTCCATCATTATATTTACAATGATTAATATATAATCACATGCACTTTTGTGAATGGAGTAGAACCAAAACAAGCTTCATAGCTTTTCATTAGAGTTAACTGCCATTTTCGTCCCTATGGTTTGGTCACTTTGGCCATTTCAGTCCATTTTTCAAAAATGCGCCATTTTCGTCCCCCACGTTCTGGAAAGGTGCCATTTCAGTCCAAAAATCATAACCCAGTTAAGTCAGTTTGTAAATAAAGACTGATTGTGTAAATTTGTAACATAAAGGACTGATTGTGTAAATTTGAAAAATGGACTGAAATGGCAGTTAACACCACCACCACTAGCCCTGCCACCACCACCACTCCGCTGCCACCACCACCGCCACCACAGCCCTGCCACCACCACCACTCCGCTGCCACCACCACAGCCACTGCCACCACCGCCACCACAGTCCTTATTTACAAACTGACTTAACTAGGTTACAAATTTACGGAACCGGAGCTCAGCCTAAAAATCAAAACAGATGTCGTCTTCTTCGTTTCAACAACAATTTCCCGACGCTTTCAAAGTGTCACAAAAACAAAGAAACCCAGCTTCTTCTTCGTTTCAACGACAGTCGAACCCAAACCAAAATATGAAACTCAGCCGCAAAACACTCCAACCTGATGGTACAACGATGACTGAATTAAAGAGAAACAGTTACAGGTTCTGGGATGATCGGTGTACGGTGGTGTGGATGAATGATGGTGGCAGTGGAGATCGTTAATGGTAGTGCAATATCGGAAACCAGAACTTGAACTCGATACCAAAACGGAGGTGATGAACGTGACCGGAGACTGATGACGAACGGAACAGTGAAGATGGCTGAAGGTGTGATGATGATGGTTATTTGAAGGAGCGATGTTGCTGATACGATGATGATCGGGAAATTCGAGAACTTCGAACACGAAGAACTCTAACTCAAAACGATGATGATGGCGGTTGACGATGAGCAGTGATGATTTTTGTGGAGCTCCGGTTCCGGCGGCGGTGGTGGCAGTGGCTGTGGTGGTGGCAGCGGAGTGGTGGTGGTGGCAGCGGAGTGGTGGTGGTGGCAGGGCTGTGGTGGCGGTGGTGGCGGTGGTGGTGGTGGTGGCAGCGAAGTGGTGGTGGTGGCAGGGCTAGTGGTGGTGGTGTTAACTGCCATTTCAGTCCATTTTTCAAATTTACACAATCAGTCCTTTATGTTACAAATTTACACAATCAGTCCTTATTTACAAACTGACTTAACTGGGTTATGATTTTTGGACTGAAATGGCACCTTTCCAGAACGTGGGGGACGAAAATGGCGCATTTTTTAAAAATGGACTGAAATGGCCAAAGTGACCAAACCACAGGGACGCAAATGGCAGTTAACTCCTTTTCATTATTTACTTGGTCACATGAGTATAAAATCATTTCATTTTTTCATAACTCTTATAATGATATTGCTACTTTAGGAGCATATGTCTCAAGTGTGACAAATGAAAAGAATTTAATCGATTTTTCCTTATAAATAATGTTCTCTTTGCTTACCATCAATTGAAAAGTAGTTGAGTCGTATAAGATTTATCAATCTTATATCTTACGACCTTTATAACGATCATTGTATAGTCATCATCTTATTAACATGGTTGATCTCATTACATGAGCATCATAACAATTTCCTCAATTACCATGATTATGAACTTTACACCAATTATTATATCATCACATTCACTTCAAGGAATGGATATACCCAAACAACTATCATGGTGACATCATTACAATTTTCTTAGTTGTGTACATGATCTTCACCTTTACACTGGTCATTATATCATCACATTCACTTCATGAATGGATTATAATCACACAACTTTCATGGTGGTCGTTTCAAACCTTACATATTCTTTAACAATCTTGCTTCTTCAAGAGCATATTTGAGGTTTGGCAATGGAACTTGTTTTATTCCACATGTATAACTAATCTTTTCACCACATAATATCAATTATATGCTCGAATCATTAAGATTTATCAGTCCAAAATCTTACAAGCATCAATAAATTTACAATAAGCTTTAGTGAGTTTGAAACTTCGAATGTCATATTATAAATGAATCTTGATCACTATTCAATCATGTTTATAACGTGTGATCATATACACAACTTTAATTTAGGTGCTTCATTGAAGACTGTTTATATACATAAACAATGGCATATTAAATATAATGTATAAAGTCAAATTGTATAATATATAATTGATATAAGATGCCTTCTTATCAAGTGTAATAAAACACATATAATTAGATTAACTTACTGTCATGATTGAATATTAAAATATATCAAGAACACTATTAAAAAGGTTTATGGTAATATGTAAAGGTGATGATTATACAATGCATCACTTTATATTATGTTACTAGGATAAATGACTTATGACACAACCTTATGATATAACATGTGTTCATCAGTTTTATGAAATATGTAGTTATTTATGAAACATGAATATTATGTAGCAACTCATCGCGATATAACCAATCACAAATATCTATATACATGGTTTTGTCACTCTAACTTGAAAAATAAACAAATATCTCCATGAATTTATTTTAGGTTATTATTATTTATTTATTTTTTAAGATTGGAGATTATAATATCATATAAGGAACATATATACCAAAATTTATATAACCCCAATATTATAACAAATAATATTCTCAAATCTACTCATTTATATTTGAATGAATCCCTCTAATTTAGTTTAATCATAAACCTTGTTTACATGTAAGTATTTAACCAAATACATATCCTTATAGCATGAATAAACGAAAGTTACCTTCCATGTTAATAGTATTTGAATATACATTTATTAAATATCATAAACTTCTTTTTCAACAAAAGCATATTATTAGGAAAAAAAAATAATAAATAAACTCAACAGTCAACATTGAATTTAATTATAAATATAGTTTATCGATACAAATTTCAATAAAATTACTTTCAATTAATAACAATACAATATTACATATCAATATTATGCAAAATTGGTTTTATTTAAATCTGTTATCAAACTTGTGACATCAAAATCTATGATCTAAAAGATGTACATCGACATAAACCTATTGTTATTCATTCGGGAATATAGCATACCTAAATAACCATATTGTATTGTATTATACGCATGATGATGTGCGTAAGTGTGTATAGTTTTTAATGTATATTTTAAGCCATTTTTAACACTTTTTAGCCAAGTTTTAAATTTATAAAACACGATATTTACTAACACTAAACACACATATGGGCAAGTGCACCCATCGTGAGCGTAGTATAGTGTTGGTAAGATGCCGAGGTCGTCCAAGGACACAAGAGCTTTTAATACCGGTTTATCCTCAACGTCTAATCAAATCAAAAGTTTAGAAAAAAGGTTTTTAAACAAGAAAATAAAACTAACTAAAATGCTGAAAAATAAAATAAAATAAAAAACAGATAGACAAGATGAATCACTTGGATCCGACTGGTGTGTAGTGTAACCTTTGATTATTTCCGCACTTTTTCACTTTTTAAGAGATTATCTTAGTTATTGTAGTAGGCCCCTCTTTTGAAGGTGAGGTTACCCTCAACCCAGTAGTTTGAGTCAGCAACGATACAATCCTAAAGGGTCGGATAATTGAAAGATAATTAATTAAGTTATTAATGCATAATGTGGTAGGCCACTCATTTGAAGGTGACGTTACCCTCGGCTAAGTAGTCTGAGTCAGCAGGGATACAGTCCTAAGTAGTCGGGTTAAAGTTTTAATAGTAGCTTACATATGAGGGGATCAAAGAGTTTGGACCCCCGCTATCCAATACCGGTGGGTATCGAAGGAGGTCCTACTAAATTTGACCCAGGTCCTTGCAGGATCTATACATTGAACAAGGCAAGACTCATACCAAACCGTTCCCTTAACCCCCGACCTGGTAGCCAACATACCTCCATATAGACCGTTGAGATATGAATGGTGAAAATCTTTTATTTTATATAGACAGTAAAATAATGCCAAGACACCACGGACAAACGATAAGGAAGAATCACCTTCAACATAAGAAACTAGTTATTAAAGTCATTAATACATAACCAAATAAAAAGTGCGAAAATATTAAAAATAAAAAAGTATTACACTAGACACTTGTCTTTACCAAGTGATGTAAGAGACTTAGGCAAACATGGCCTTTGATTGTCAAGAACTCTTACGATCAATCTTGGATCCCGAGACGACTCACACACTCTATGATGGATGATGGATTATGGTGGTGGATGATGGTGTTGTGGTGGTGGTGGAGTGTGGGTGAAGTGTGAGAGAGGTGGTGTGCCAAGGGATGGTTTGCAAATGAGCCAAGCACCCCTATTTATAGCCTGAAAGCAGCTCGGGCACGGCCCCGTGTCCACCCTCTTTCTCTTTCTTTATTAATTGCAGTTTGTCTGCATTAGTTGACCACGCCCCCGTGTCCGCTGGGCACGACCCCGTGTGCAGAAGCGTATCTGTACTATCAAGATTTCCCCAGATTCTGCGAATCTTAGAGTTGACCAAGGCCCCGTGTCCGCTGGGCCCGCCCCCGTGGTGGGTGATAGAAGCTTCTACAACTTTGTCTTTTCTGCTGACACTTGGGCACGCCCCCGAGCACGGGGCGTGTTCAGCCTTCTGTTCTCTTGTTTTTGCTTGGGAAGATGCTGTCGGGGGTCGGGCATGCCACATTTATCTCTTTTTATGTTAGATTTAGCTGCCTTTTTGCTTCTTTTGTTCATTTGAGCTCATTTAATCCTGAGAATACAAAAGGAAGACAAAAACACACTTTTTCCAACATTAGTACTAAAAAGGGTTGCTTTTATGCCACTTTTTCCAACACTTGGGCACGCCCCCGAGCACGGGGCGTATTCAGCCTTCTGTTCTCTTATTTTTGCTTGGGAAGATGCTGTCGGGGGTCGGGCATGCCACATTTATCCCTTTTTATGTTAGATTTAGCTACCTTTTTGCTTCTTTTGTTCATTTGAGCTCATTTAATCCTGAAAATACAAAAGGAAGACAAAAACACACTTTTTCCAACATTAGTGCTAAAAAGGGTTAGTTTTATGTCACATTTGATGTAATTTATATGTTGCATTTTGCACACATCAAATACCCCCACACTTGAATCTTTGCTTGTCCTCAAGCAAAACTCTTTATAATGTGGCTTTACACACCCAAAGAGAAAGTTTTTGGGCTTGTCATAGAGTGTCGGAATTCTCAAGATTCTTTATTAAGTTTTATTTTTAATTTATTTACAATCATATTCGTCATGATTTATTTAAAACATTACATAAGATAAATTACTTATTAGGGCATAACATGCCTCTTTAAAATTCCATTTATATACAAGTTCACATACCTCACGGGAGATCACTCAACACTCGGCCGAAAATGTATTTTTGTGAAACACTCGAGAGCGGCATGGAACTTACTCCTACCATAAGCTTGCCAAGCAATCAGTCCTCCTCCTTTTTAACTATATACCTTTGTAAATATCAAGAGGACTTTTGGGGTGAAGGGTTAGGCTTGGGTTAAAGGTAGGTGGTTGGATTAGTGGTTAGTAGAAAAGGGCGAAAGGCCTAAAAAAACATCGGTTTTTGTGAGACTTTTTATTTTTCATAACTTTTTATTTTGATGAAGCAATTCTTCAAACAAATTTGCTTTTGATAAACTTGTTTGTTTATTTTTGGCTTCATCATCATAATTTTTTTTTAAAGGAAGTCATAAGAAAACCGAGCTTTGTTACTAAAATAAAGGGTTTAAAATGAAAAAGGTTTAGACTTAAAGGGGTTAACTAGGGGGATTTTGGGTAGGTGGTAAAAAAAAAGAAAAATAATGGTGTAGAAATAAAAAGGGTTAGTCCTAATGTCTCCATCATTTACTTACTCGGGTTTAAGTTGGTAAGGACCGGGAATGTATTCTCGTGGCAAGTTCTAGAGTCATAAGAACCAAGCGGCTATTCACACAAGAAATGAAAAATGAGCAATTAGTTTAAAGATATGTATTTGTATGCTCAATAAAGGCTCAAAACTCACTTTTTGTGGGAATGGGTTTTTATGTGATCAAGTATATATAATCAAATTTTAACTAAACTTGTCATGTCGTTTCATAATTTTCTTATGTTGGTTCTTTTTATTACGACGCTATCGGTTGTAAATTTGTAAAAATATAACCTTTTTAGAATTTGAAACTCCCAAATTAAACCTAGACAAGTAAAAAAATGAAAATTTTTGAAAAAATTTGGGGTGATTTGCGGTTCCAATAGAGTTTTGTGTAAGGCTTGTAATTAGGACTTGCAAGATTCAAGGT
The DNA here is from genome assembly GCA_030545235.1 of Helianthus tuberosus. Taxonomy (NCBI): domain Eukaryota; kingdom Viridiplantae; phylum Streptophyta; class Magnoliopsida; order Asterales; family Asteraceae; genus Helianthus; species Helianthus tuberosus. The sequence goes on from CM060375.1 coordinate 57,183,334, forward strand.
TTTAGCATCCCCCCACACTTAAATTACACATTGTCCTCAATGTGTCCCAAAAATAAGTTTTTAGGTTGATCGAATGTGTAAAAAAGGTGTGAAAAAGCAAAAAATTATGTTACTGGGCGTCTGGACACGGCCCCGTGGTGTCCGGGCACGGCCCCGTGTTCAGATCGTCAGTAACAAAAATGAGTAAAAAGAAACAGAAGCCTGGGCACGGGGGCGTGTTGGGTGAGCACGACCCGTGTCCAGTTACCTGAACTGGGCATTTTCTGCAGATGGTTGGGCACGGGGCGTGTTGGGTGAGCACGCCCCCGTGCTGAACTTGTTGTAATGAAGAAAAATTCGTCGGGTGACCCTGTTTTTTGTGCATGGGGTGCTGGTTCAAGTTTTCCTTGGTATCCTTCACCATTCTGAGTGTGTTTTACCCATTACAACATCATCCAAACACCAATTTAACTAAAACCGTCATTCCATTAAATAGAGAAAATTACATAATAGTCCTAGAGAATTGAAAATAAAGTAGAAAAATAAAAGTTAAGGGTCCTAAATTAGATAGGTCAAGTGATACATAAAATCATCCTAAAGAGCTCTACTTTTACACTAGGAACCAAAATTCCAGAAATAGTTTTCCGGTATCTAAAAGCTTTGTAGAACTCTGAGCCGAGGGGTGTTCCCTAGATGTTGTTTAGAGCCATTCTTCTATCTCTCTCGGGAGGAAGAAGGCAGCTTCATTCTCCTCAACATCTCGCGGAGGGGGAGTGACACCAACCGGAACTCCTTGTAGTATGTCTTGAGGGGGTTCCGGGTGTATGGCGTACCATTCGGCTGGTATGATGAGTTCTGGTACCACATTCCATGCCCTTTGGGTGATAATTGGTACCAAAGGAGGAGAGGCGAGAATGTTCAACCTTTGTTGCAAAATGTTGACCTCTCGAAGGCATCCCTCTAGTCCCACCGTCAAATGATTAATACGGTCGACAATGCTTCTTCCACCCCCTTCATTTCATCAATGGCCTCTCTTAAGGCGTAAATGTAGTTCACAAGAGAATCTTCAACCGTTGATGACCTCCTCCCTTGTCGGTTGTTCCTGGAGTGCGACAAAGATGTTCCGCTAGTTATGCTCGCCATTCTGAGGAAACAGACCGAAAAGAGTTCAATTTTTACGGAATAGTACCTCGGACACGGCCCCGTGTTCAGTTGTCTGCAGATTTTTTGGATAAGAAATCTTGGAGTTTTAAATTATTTTCAAGGTTTTCAAAGCATTTTTAAGCAGAAACAACTTAAAACATTGTTGTAGAGCTTATTTTTAACAAGATTCCTTGAACAAAAATCTATCAAACATCACCTTAAAGCTTGGAATCATGGTGACTTCAAGCTCTAATGGAGGTATTGAGTGAAAAATTGAAGAAGGTAATGGACAAAAGAGGAAAGGACAAGATGGTTGTTGAGAACCTTCTTTTAGAAAATACCTAGGATGGTATGAGTGAAGATTCCCCCAAATCTCTGTCCCTGGAATGGTCCAAATGTGCAGGATTCTTGGCTGCATTTATAGAAAACGACAGCACGTTGCACACGGCCCCGTGTGCAGGCAAGGTCCTGACACATTTTGTCCGTATTCTGACAAAAAGTCAGAAAGGAATCTTTTGGTGGACACGGGGCGTGTTGACCTGGACACGGCCCCGTGTCTAGAGGCTGTTTTATGAAGTTTCGTTTATTTCTAAGAAACTTATCTGAATCGGGTGGTTCCTTACTGGATGGAACAACCCAAAGTGCCTAAGATACCTTAATTGCTCTAGATTAAGACGAGAACGCAAGAGGTTGTCGGTGAGGGTGATTCCTATGCTAATTGTAGGTGGACAGTCCAACCCTTTCCCGGGCTCTCGTTAAAGAAGGTGTATGAAGTCGATGGGGAGTCCTTCACGGCACAATCGACACAGGGACGACTATCGCCCAAGTCTTTGCTAGAGTTAGAGGTAATATCGAGAACAACGAAGTTGTTTTTATTCGAATGCGATCCCAACAATTCTTCTTGGGTATCGTCTTGAGATGAATTATTGAAATCCATCTTAAGTTCTTTTAGCTAATTAAGAATTAGATCTTCCAATTGAAATAGTTCATCAATAAGCATTTTTTCCTGGAAGGTCCGGTTGAGAGCATTTAAGGGAGAGATAGGGATTATTTTTACTTTCGCCCCTCTTAAGGCTACAGGAAAACAATGGGTCTATATAATGGGACGTATAATTTAGAAAATAACATTCTAAATCTTTATGAGGGCCACCACATAATTGACACTACGTACCATAAGAGTGCCGAAAGTAAAAATATCAGTATATCTCATGTTTGTGTCAGAAATTACAATCGTCGGGATCTTACGGTTCTGTTTTCAGTAATTGAAACTTGGGCACGGGGCGTGTTGAGTGGGCACGTCCCCGTGTTCAGCTTACTGTCTGATTTAAAACAGGATTGCCAGTTCCAAAGAATGGGCACGGGGTGTGTTCAGCGGGCACGGCCCGTGTTGAGTTCTGCAGAAGCTGAAAATTAAGAAAAATCCAAAAAAAAAAAAATAAGAAAAACTGATTAGGCCGTTGATTTTAAACATTCTTAAAATCCTTGTGTCCCCGGCAACGGCGCCAAAAACTTGATGTGCGTAAGCGTGTATAGTTTTTAATGTATATTTTAAGCCCTTTTTAACACTTTTTAGCCAAGTTTTAAATTTATGAAACACGATATTACTAACACTAAACACACATATGGGCAAGTGCACCCATCGTGAGCGTAGTATAGTGTTGGTAAGATACCGAGGTCGTCCAAGGACACAAGAGCTTTTAATACCGGTTTATCCTCAATGTCTAATCAAATCAAAAGTTTTGAAAAAGGTTTTTAAACAAGAAAATAAAACTAACTAAAATGCTGAAAAATAAAATAAAATAAAAAACAAATAAACAAGATGAATCACTTGGATCCGACTCGTGTGTAGTATAACCTTTGATTATTTCCGCACTTTTGCACTTTTTAAGAGATTATCTTAGTTATTGTAGTAGGCCCCTCTTTTGAAGGTGACGTTACCCTCAACCCAGTAGTTTGAGTCAGCAAGGATACAATCCTAAAGGGTTGGATTATTGAAAGATAATTAATTAAGTTAATAATGTATAATGTGGTAGGCCACTCTTTGAAGGTGACGTTACCCTCGGCTAAGTAGTCTGAGTCAGCAGGGATACAGTCCTAAGTAGCCGGGTTAAAGTTTTAATAGTAGCTTACATATAAGGGGATCAAAGAGTTTGGACCCCCGCCATCCAATACCGGTGGGTATCGAAGGAGGTCCTACTAAATTTGACACAGGTCCTTGCAGGATCTATACACTGAACAAGGCAAGACTCTTACCAAACCGTTCCCTTAACCCCCGACCAGGTAGCCAACATACTTCCATATAGACCGTGGAGATATGAATGGTGAAAATCTTTTATTTTATATAGACATTAAAATAATGCCAAGACACCACGGACAAACGATAAGGAAGAATCACCTTCAACATAGAAACTAGTTATTAAAGTCATTAATACATAACCAAATAAAAAGTGCGAAAAGATTAAAAATAAAAAGTATTACACTAGACATTTGTCTTCACCAAGTGATGTAAGAGACTTAGGCAAACATGGCCTTTGATTGTCAAGAACTTTTACGATCAATCTTGGATCCCGAGACGACTCACACACTCTATGATGGATGATGGATGATGGTGGTGGATGATGGTGTTGTGGTGGTGGTGGAGTGTGGGTGAAGTGTGAGAGAGGTGGTGTGCCAAGGGATGGTTTGCAAATGAGCCAAACACCCCTATTTATAGCCTGAACAGCAGCTCGGGCACGCCCCCGTGTCCATTGGGCACGGCCCCGTGTCCACCCTCCTCTTTCTTCATTAATTGCAGTTTGTCTGCATTAGTTGACCACGCCCCGTGTCCGCTGGGCACGACCCCGTGTGAAGAAGCGTATCTGTACTATCAAGATTTCCCCACAGATTCTGCGAATCTTAGAGTTGACCACGGCCCCGTGTCCGCTGGGCACGCCCCCGTGGTGGGTGATAGAAGCTTCTACAACTTTTTCTTTTCTGCTGACACTTGGGCACGCCCCCGTGCTCGTTGAGTACGGGACGTGTTCAGCCTTTTGTTATCTTGTTTTTGCTTGGGAAGATGCTGTCGGGGGTCGGGCATGCCACGTTTATCCCTTTTTTATGTTAGATTTAGCTGCCTTTTTGCTTCTTTTGTTCATTTGAGCTCATTTAATCCTGAAAATACAAAAGGAAGACAAAAACACACTTTTTCCAACATTAGTACTAAAAAGGGTTAGTTTTTATGCCACATTTGATGTAATTTATATGTTGCATTTTGCACACATCACATGACATGGTAAAAGACAATATTTACAGTAACACTATTAACTACATGATCTTTTTTTGACTAAATGAATATATGAACTTAGACTTCAAAGTTTATTACTAAGTTGATGGATGAAGAAACAATTAGATAACAATATTAACCTCATACAGTATTCTAAAAACAATTCAATCTAAAAACAAATTATATAAACATTTAGTTGATACAATCTAGAGTAGCACAATATAGAACACATAGCACAACTAACAGTTTGTTTTAAACAAGTACCAATTTAAAGTGGGTTTACAACAAACAAATGTTAGTATAAAGAAATAGTAGCAGATTTATTAAAACAAAAACAATAAACAGATTTACGAACACATACTAAAATAATTCTTACACAAATGAAACACAATTAAATATTATTTAAAAAAAACAAGACACAACTCACTAAAACAATACGAACACATCAATTAAATATTTGGCTTACACTTCAGTTGAAATTATTTTAGCAAAACAAACAACTACATAATAACATATGATTCATAAAGGTTTATAGGAATAGTTTATTTACCTGGTTTGGTAAACAGACCCATAACTTCTCGTGAGGCCTTCACCATCAGTGGTTCATTAACGATGACGTAACGCCATAAGGGACATGTTGCTTCGTGCTGATAACGTGTTGTAAAACGACCTACTAGCAATGTATAAAGAAGAATGAGAGAATGAAAGATGTATTTCTTATTGATGTAAAAATATGGATCACATATGCCTCTATTTATAGGCTTACAAGATGAGAGTTAAGTACATGAAGAGACAAGAGTTAAGTACATGGAGAGTCATAATATATGATTAACACAAGTGGATAGTCACACAATAAATTAGATATTAATTCATAACAAATAAGTCAGAAACTAGAAACTGTGATTATTGACGTCTTCCCTCACAACACAAGCAATCCCAAACAGATTATAAGTCCTTTTTAACTTTTTTAAAACGCTAATAAGTTATAAGTTGATGAAAATAAAGAATCCCAAACACCCACTATGTATTTTAGTGGTTTTAACCTGATTTCAAAAAAAAAAAATCCTAAATACCCTAATTATCAATTTGTAACCTTTTGAGTCTAAATTTTTAACACCATTAGAAATATTTTGTTGGGGTAAATTACACTTTTCCTCCTTTATGTTTGTATCGGATTGCAATGGATAGCCTTTAACTTCAATAATTACAGTCACAGTCCTTTATTTGCAAAATCCGTTACACTCTACGTCCTTTAGCACTAACCAGTGTTAAAATTTTTGGGTTAAGTATGACATGTGACTTGCACATAAGGGTAGATTAGTAATTTTACTTCTCTATTTATTTAAAGACTTTCTCTCCCCCCCCCCCCCCCCCTCCAAACTACTCTTTCTCTCTCTAAAATCTCTCTCCCTCTCAGCCTCTGTATCCTAGCCACCACCCATCAAATTCCACCACCATCATCACCCTGCAGCCGCCACCCCCTTCAACTCATCCACCACCGCAACCAACAACCCCTGCAACCACCTCCCCCACAACCCATCCGCCACCGCATCTACAATCTCCCTGTAACCATCGCCCCCTGCAACCCAACAATTACTTTAAGTCAGGTATGACTAAAACAATTACTGTAACCATTTATATTATATGCTGGAGCTGCTGCGATGTATTATTGTGTCCAAGAAACTAAAGTAAAAAATACAACATTATTTATAAAAAAGGCAGCTTTGTAGGATGATGTAGAAGCATGGGTTGATGCACTTGATGACAGATACTTTTAGGTCAGTTTTCATGATGGCCATTTTGATTTTAACAAATATATTGGTTTACTTATGTATTTGAATTCTGCAAGTGAAATTTGAAATAAGTAGTGAGTTAAAATGGCTTTATGTGTAATTTTAGGTGATATAACTCAGGCTCATGATATTTTCTTAACAGGTGCTCAATTTTGGATCAAACATGTCAAAAAAGTGGATATATGAGGTATCAGAACCAGTGAATGAGTATGCAAAATTGAATCACCTTAAAGTTGCAGAGTGCATTAGAATTGTAATCTATTCCCTAAATTAGGGATAATCATTTGGTACCAGATACCCCGGTACTGTATCGTACCGGTTATATTTGGTAACGGTATCCATTTTTTTCATTTTTCGGTACCGCTACGGTACCGGTACTATGGTCTATTTACGGGTAAATACCGGTACCATACCGGTTTTCTCACAAACTTTATGGAGCATTTGAAATGCGAGAAACGGGAAGGTATTCAGAGGAAAGGAGGTGAACAACTACAAGATAGTGGAAGAGATAAAAGATATCATATTCGATAGAATGGCGAACATATCAAAGGTGACGGGTATAACTTGGAAAGATCGGAGAAGTTTTAGTTTGAACTTTTAAATGTAATTTGTTTGTTTTAAATGTGTCCAATATAGCACCTTGCTATGTTGGACTTTGTTTTGTTTGGTCAGTAATAAAAAGATGTTTCTGGTGCCTGTAAAAAAATCTATTAATTTTCTATTATTGTGGTCTAGATTACATGTTTAGTGAATATGAAACTATTATTCCTTATTTGTCTTCTCATTTATTGATCATAGATAACTAAAAACATGGATTAAAACTTGATAATATGATGATATAGATTATCTTTGTGTGTTATGCTGTTAGCGTAACCCGTCCACCGGTCGGGTATTAAACTAGTTAAAGTAGGATAAAGGAATCGAATGGACCTGAAACTGAATCATTCAATCATCATAAAGGAATCCATAAAGGAAGAGTGAAATCCCCCAATTGCCCTTTTAGGCGTCTTAAAGTTGGTAGGAATTCTAATTTCCATGGCTTTAAGCACCTTGTACATGTTGCTTTAAAATTTATACGCTATGTAAAATTACGGTTGTGTACGTCACTTTTCCTTTTTAATATATTATAGATATATAGGCAAAAGATCAAATACAAATAATCTTAACATACTAAACATACACATTGAAGGAAAACCCAAAAAGACAAGGTGACATTTTTGTAATTACCACCAACTATCAAAGTTACAACCAAAAATACCTAAAAAAACACAAAAATTTTTTTTAACATTTTTTATTAAAAATCGCTACATTTCGTTAGCAAAAAAAAAAAAAAAAATTTTTTTTGCTGCTACTAAAAGTAGCGATTTTTTAATAAAAAAATGTTAAAAAAATAAAATAAAATAATTTGTGTGTTTTTTTTTTTATTTTTTTAGATTTTTTTAGGTTTTTTGGGGGTTTAGTTTTTAGCATTTTAGCTGGGAGGGGGGGGGGGGGGGTTAGGTTTTTTTTAGGTTTTTGGGGGGTGGGGGTGGGTAGGTTTTTTTTTAGGTTTTTGGGGGGTGGGGGGAGTGGTGGGTTTTTTTAGGTATATTTGTAGAGTAACTTTGATAGTTATTGATAATTACAAAAATGTCACCTTGTCTTTTTGAGTTTTCCTTCAATTTGTATGTTTAGTATGTTAAGATTATTTGTACAAGAACTTTACCCTATATATATAACCTATTTTATTTCTTTTTAATTTTTATGGTATGGGTATTTTGGTAATTAAATTAAAATATTAATTAAAGAAATTGAACATAGTTAGTAAACAAAACTCTACTTGTTGCAATTGTTAGTTAGTTGGATTCAGATAGTTATCATTAGAAAAATCAGGTACTCGGGTAGTTAAAATATAAAATTGAAGTTAAGTAGTTAAAACCACTAAAACACATGAACTTAAAAAGAAATTTACTCTAGTTTTTTTACGTTGACTTTTTTTCCTACTAGTTCCACTAATATTTTTGAAATATAATAACTTTTATATATTTCATTATTATTTATTAAAAAATGTACCATAAAATTAAGCATTTTTTTTATCTTTGATACGTGTATGGTATTGTTATATGTTTTTCTTTTTAAACGACATTTTTTAAAAGTACTAAAAGTAGCAAATCAAAATTATTAGTGTTGTTTCGAAACTTATTGGTCATGTATGTACTAGTTTAATTTTGAACTTTTTTGTGGCGGTTCAGCATGACATGTTGGTTTCGAAACTATATGTGTTGATTTTAATATTTCTTTTTGCTAATTACGAACTTGTGTTTGTGTTGTTTTGTTTTTACTAGTCTCGAACTTGTTTGTGGGGGACTCGAAACGATATGTGTTGATATGCTAGAACAATAGATGAAAAACGATTTTCTGACTAAAGAAGAATGGTTTTAAGGGTGGAGATACAATAGGAAGTTTATTTGGCTAGGAAGCATAGGAAGTGATCTTGACCATCCATTAAGTTAATCAAGGGCTAAGATTAAATCAGACAAATTGAAATGAAGAAAAGAGGCGCGTGAGTTTGTTCAAGGACATTCTAGTCAATCCAAGCCAATAGTTTCTCTTTCCTCCAATTCCCCCCCCCCCCCCATTTTTTAAACGTTAATAACTCTTTCATACGACATTATTTTTTTATAAAAATTGCACCAAAAAAACGAGCGTTTTTTTATCTTTAAAACGAGTATACTATTGCTATATTTAAAAAAAAATTTAAAACCCACTTGCGTAAAACGCAATAGAAAACCACCAGTTACGTAAAACGCAATGAAAAAAAAAAACTAAAAAATGACATTTTTCTAAAACGCAATGCACAAAAAACACAAAGAAATGACTTATTTGTGAAACGCAATGGCCAGAAAACACATAAAAATGTGTTTTACCTAAAACGCAATGCACCAAAAACACAAAGAAATGACTTATTTGTAAAACGCAATGGCCAGAATACACTTAAAATGTCTGTTTTCTAAAACGCAATGGACTGAAAACACATAAAAAAGTGTTTTACCTAAAACGCAATGCACCAAAAACACAAAGAAATGACTTATTTGTAAAACGCAATGGCCAGAATACACTTAAAATGTCTGTTTTCTAAAACGCAATGGACTGAAAACACATAAAAAAGTGTTTTACCTAAAACGCAATGCACCAAAAACACAAAGAAATGTCTTATATGTAAAACGCAATGGCCAGAAAACACTTAAAAATGACTCATTCTAAAACGCAATGGACTGAAAACACCTAAAAAATGTGTTTTACCTAAAACACAATGACTAAAAACACTTAAAAATGTGTTTTTTTTTTCTAAAACGCAATAGCCAGAAACCACATAAAACTCTCTGCCCCTTGGACCCCGCCAGGGGCTGCCGCCCCTGGGACCCCGCTACCGGGGGCTGCCGCCCCCGGACCCCCGCAAAGATCGTAAAACGCAATGACTAAATCAAAAACCCAGATCATGAAAATGAAATTAAAGAATTTCTTACATGGATCGAAGCCGATTTCTTCATCAATTGACGAAATTTGAATGATAGAAACACTTATCAACGCTCGAATCGAACGAATCGAGTGATTATCTCCAAAATCACCGAAAAAAACGAGATTTTTTTATGAAATTAAACTGTGTTTTCTTCAAAAAAAAAAGCTGAAGAACACGTTGATCGGGTTCTGAATCATTGATTTGTGATGAAAATCGCACTATAATGTAGTGATTATTGAGATAGAAAGTGAAGAAATAGTTGAAGATGGTGGGTTTTGAAAATGATGGGTTTTTTAATTTACTGGGTTTTGAAAAAGAAAGAAGAAGGAGTTGGATTGACTAAAATACCCTTTCTCTTTATTTTAAAATTTGCCACATGTCATAATCCTATGGCTTCCCATCCTTTCTAGCGAAAATTAACTTCCTATTTGATCTTTACCCATGGTTTTAATACTAAGATTGAAATATCATATGTAAAATTAATTTAAAATTGTTATCATATTATACGGATTTACATATAATTAACAGAACTAAAGTTACTATTTTACCCTTTTTCTAAAATTGATTATTTGTCATGTGTTAAATTTATATTGGTTCTTATTATTTTTACACATAATAGTATTTGTATTTGATCCTCCTTCATATATGGTTTACATAATATTGTAATATCCTGTGCCAGTATTCTATTGTATCCAAAATAATACAAGAGACATAATATTTTTCGTGCTTTCTTAAAACATATTAAACTTGAGATTTTATCTAGAGTTAATTACGCCGTTAGTCCTTGTGAAAATTTTAGGACCAACATGGATACTCACCATCACCGGCATGCATTTTGCATGCATGGTCTAATATATAATCTGTAACACCCCAAAATTTAATTATGTACATTTATATATATTATTATAGTATTGATATGTATACTACAAGTACTAACTAGGAGGATGAACCTAGTTGGGATGTAAACTAAAACTTTAACTTAAAGGATAGGTTTTAGTCATTTTAAAATAAGAGTTCATACTTGAGGTGCTAAACACACCACACACACATCAGTGTGTGTGTGTGTCTCGTCTGGAGTAAGAGAAAGAAAGGGGAAAGCCCTTATCTTCACAAAATCAGAAAATTAGAAGGGAAATCATGGCCAAATCCACTGCATCAATTCTTAAAATCAATCATCTAAACTAGTCTATCAAGAGGTAAGTTGAATTTTATGATTTGATTAACTTTCATAAGAGGGTTATGATTAATCTATGAAATTGAATGAAATTTAGTATGAACATTGAATAGGATCATTATGTGGAAGATGAATTATACTTGAATTTTGATTATATTAATGATTCAAAGTGAAACCCGCTTATAATAGTAGTATGATGAAGAATGATAATCATGTAGGTGCAAATTAGTGTATGTTGATGTGTAAATTTGTATATAGTAGAACATTTGCTGGATGAATTTTGATATAGAATGAAAGATTATGTGAGTTTAGTTGGTTGATGATTCATGATATGAACTAGTGAGGATATGCATAGGATAGTTGTACATTATGCCTTTTTAGTGGTAAGCACACCAAGTGTTTGATGAAATATTCGAAAGATAGATCATCAAATGTTTATGATAGTTTATTGCTGAAAAATATTCATTTAAAATGAATGTACAAGATAATGAATGATCCTTCGATGAAAGACTTGTGTTTTAATGTTCAAGTATAAAAAGCTAAGTGTGAAATTTGCTAAGTGTAGGTGTGAAAGAAGAAGGATCAAGCGACAAGAGGTTACAAGGTGCAAGTGATCAATGTAAGTTCATTCCCTTAACTATAAGTAGTTCATTACGTAGATGTGCTTTTTGCATCGTAATTTAACGGATTATGTATAATCTAGCAAACTTGACCCTTATAGTTTATGACCCAATAAATAGGTTAATTGAGTAAGAACATCGAATGAATGATTGGTTTAAGGTGTTATAACTAAGCATGTTTAGATGGGTGAGCTTTCATTGCGAACTTGAAAGAACTAATGATTGGCATTCGTAAGTATGGAAAAGATAGGAGTTATAAGGTATAATCATTTTAGAGAGTTTATGAAATTTGAGTGATAAAGATTGAATGTCTATGATATATTTAAAGATTACATTTTTGAACTTCTAGCATCCTTACATAATTATGTAACTAATGGACATGTTTTTGATGATAGGTAAATCCTCTACACAGATAGATGGCAAGCTCGGGACGAACACACCATCTCAAATTCTTCCACGATGATACTCGATTAAATGGGTCAAAACTTTTGTAGAAAACTTTTGCTAAACCAGGAACCGGCGAGTTTGACGGAGTTTTGGTCCCAATCCGACGTGTTCGGTGCATTTATTACGACTAAGAAAGGAGTAGAAGATAGATACGACACCGAGCAGTCACTTATAATCTGGTCTCTATTGATTATTCAACAAGTTACAACACCACGAGACCAGTTGGACATCATCTCCCCTCTGGGAACCAAAGCTAGTCCAAATGGGAACCCCACTTCCCTATTTATAGACAACTATACCTATGTGTCCATCCGTCCGGATTGTCATCCGGCCGGATGGTCATCCGTCCGGATGGACCGTTACATTATCAGAACCGTGTCCAACTTTCTCCTATTCTATACAATATTCAACACACGCTCTATCTAACTATTCGTACAGTGGCAGACGTACGAAATATGCACCAACAACTTTTATGTCATGTTTAGTCGGTGAATGTTAATTTAAAAAATTTCCGAAAACTTTTATTGTATAAAGATCATGATGGTTATCTTAAAACTAGGATGTAAACTTTATTTATGTCATTAGTATGGTTCATGTTTTGTTTTTTTTTTTTTGAAATTTTGTGGTCAATATTAGAGTGAATTGCAAGTTTTGCCATTTATTTTTATATCAAATTTCAGGCATTGTCCTTTATTTTTAAAATTGATGACTTTTGTACTTCATGTTTCAAAAAGTTGCATGTTATGTCCTTTACCACTAACCCAATTTATTTTCTCAGTTAAATATGGTCATGTGAGTTGTACATGATGGCAAATCAGGCATTTTTCAACCATTTCCATTCCCCCCAATTTATACCCACCCAAACCCTAGTTCACCAGTCTATACCCAAATCAGCTCTGGCCACCCGTCACCCACCCGAACCGGCAAAACCCGACCGCTCTGTTCAAAGTAGTTCACCAACCCTTTCCATTTCCCTCCAATTTATCACCTGTCTAGTTCACCAGCGTATCTCCCTATGGTCGCTCGTCACCACCACTCTGTTCAGACTCATCACTTGAAGGTGCTTGAATGCATGAAATCGTAAAAGTTGTCTTATGTATATCAATGAGATATATTTTTATATGGAAAATGTCCAGATTTAAAATGATTTTTGAAAATATAATGAGTCCCACATAGTTCACTAATAACTCTTCAACTAGTGGAATTTGGAACCTATCTGGTATTGTGACTTTGTTCAAGGCACTATAAACTACAGGTGTACGCCACTTGCTATCTTTCATTACATTGATATGGTGACTTTGTCTAATAACTTGTTAGTCATCTTTTTATCACATTTTTTTGCATAGAGGATACCTATAGGGTGTCAAAATTACATGATTTGCTACCTATTGTAAAGGAATTTTGTGATCAAATTTCGAAGGGCATTGGGACACAGCAGGGTAGGAGTATAATATAGAATGAATATTAGGAGGTACCACTGTATTAGAGATCATAGGATATACCTGCAACTCTGCAAGTTGGTTATGTGATATACCTGCAATTAAATGACACATACACACTTTAGTGAGAGGTCAGTACATAATAATTTTCTCATTACCTTCAAATGACGAGTTTGTGGCAGTGGAAGGAGGTGGTACAGAGAGATAGATGGACTAGAGAGAGAAAGGGTGTTTGTTTAGAGAGAGAAATGAATGAGTTGATATATAATATTTTAATTTTTAATAGGGTAAAAGACACTTATACCCTCATGTGCTTTAATTTAACATATAAGATTATCTGAGTTAGGGCCAAAGGTGTAACACCCTTGCTATTATTTTAAAGGTTTTCGTATATATAACGAAAATAAACATGTAATTAAGATTAAGGATCCGTAAAAAAAATACGAGTAATTTAAAACTTTTACAACTTAAAAGTTTACAACATAATATAATTAAGGTCGTCGTTTAAAATGACAACGAAATGCCGTGCGAAAGCTTGTATCTTGATCGTGTTCGGTCCTTCAACGAGCTTGATCTTCATCCGTAAGCTTACTAAAGTTTACCTGTAATCAAAACCAACACAAATGTTAGTTTTGATACTAATATAACTAGTTTTATCAAGTCCCTTTCAACTAAGTAATAAAAACAACAAAATTTGCAGGTTTTATACCCGTCGCGCCGCGCGACGGGATTTTTGATGTACGGTCGCGTGCCGCGACGGTGGTGGCCCCCACCTATCGCGCGACGCGAGACCCCCAATTCGACAAAATGTTTCTCAATTTGTTGCTGCACTTGCCTGCTCAAACTTAAACCAAAATCTTAACTTTAAAACTTCATAACTTTTGTTCTACTCATTCGTTTCGCATGATTCTTTTTCCCACGCGTCCATAATTTAATTATCCGTCACATGGAGTTATAACCCTACACCCAAACTTATAAAATATGGGATTTCAAACCCTCGGCATGAAATCGAATTACTAAGACTTTTGACCCGTTTAGGGGATTTGAGCTATCTAGTCTAAACTAACTCTTTTCTTTTCACACTTCGTTATTCCACACCTAAAATATATGCTTATATTCCACCATGAATACTTTTGTGGTATATTTAGAATATCTAACTTATTATCCAAAATTTACCCTTCGATTGGTCATATTACGCAAATGACCCATTTTTAGGCATTCGACCCACGAATGTGCATGCGTATAACCTTGATTCGAACTTAATGATCCCATAATCAAATACAAACTACTAAACAACCTTTATGGGTCGTTGCCCAATTTACCTTTCACGGGCAATTTGGTCAACTTCAGTCCCTCATTTAACGACGAAGGACTTTCTCTAATTAATTGACCAAGAATCGTATGTTTCACTAAAAGCTTGTTTATACTTACCTGGCTCGGGTCAACATATAAAACCGTTTTATACCTTGCTTTTATTAGCCGCTACTTATGGCGACGCAATTATCCACTTCCGGTTCACTCCTGTGAACATACAACTTAACAACCAGCGTTAGTCAATATCGTCAAATGGTGTTATCACCACCATTTGACCCGTTTGGCCTATATGACCAAACATTCGCATATATACCCATTCACACGTCCGACCCATTTCGGATTTTACCACAAAATTTCTCTCTTTTTTTCTTACATATTTAACCCATTTCGGCTTACGCCGTGGGTATCCATTTAATCTCAACTTACATTTAGTCATCACGTGACTAAATTACCCTTTTTACCCCTTTTTCCCATTACTAGTTACGCTATTAGGTAATTTTAAGAAAACTTGTAAATTCTTAGTCAATTCGTGATTAATTACTATTTTGCCCTTTTCACCATTAACCATGGTTTTGATCGTTTTTATTCGTTCCGACTTCTTTTGGTTCGTGCCCATTTTTCGAACATAATCCATTGTTGTATTTATCGCCTATAAAACAAATACGTATACTACAAATGAGTGTAAGCTTTACTTACCTTTCATCCGATTCCGCCCTTTCTTCGCGTATTCAAGCCGTTTGACCCGCTTCTTTTTCCCAAGTTGTCGCCTAGCTCGTCAAGTGTCAAACTATCATATAGTATTCACAAGGTAGTTAGGTTAGTCCTTCTAGATCATAACCTTTACGCCTTATGAACTTCTATACTACTTTTCTTACCGAACTCTATCATAGGTCGGTTTGACTTTTAAAAGTCAAACCGCCTTATAGCATATGAAATTGAGCAACTAATTTGACAAACTTATGTTGGCATTCCGCCCTTTACTCGATAGCACTATTCTTAGGCCACCATTTTAACTAATAAGTAATCCGAGTTCATGCTATTTTTAATACTAAGTTATCTTAGCTCTTGATTATCAACGTCACATTATTCTTTCATTACGCAAAATCTACGGGTTTTCATCTATAAATGAAACCCGTTTCATCATGTTATTAGGCATTCCTACAGATACCTAATCAAATCAAATTCTTCTTACAGACGCGCATTCCACTTAGGCATTTTAACAAACACCTAGTGGGCATAATTTTTACACATTTACCACTAGTTTATAACTTGTCATTTAGCCAAGATTAACATCAATTAGGCTAGTCCATATCAAATTTTTACACCAACAAATCTGAATTTACTTCATGGGACTAAAATTACACTAGAATAACTATCAAAATCCTAGTGTTTAACATGTTTCTACAAAACCCACTTAACACCTTCAATGGTGATTGTGGAATTCTCAAGCATTGAGCATAATTTCAACAATCCAATGACTAGGGTTTATTCCTAGACACTATTTCATTCTAATCAAACAACGAATTTTGACATACCTTGTGATCCCCTAGGCTTGATGATCACTAATTTCAGCTTGGTTTTCCATTTAGACTTGATTTGCCCCATGAATTTGGTTGATTTTTGGTGATTTAGTGTGAACCCTTTCTCGGCTCTGTGGAATCGTCGACCAGAACACACTTTGTGTGTGTTTTGGTTTTTAATTTTTTGTTTTAATCAAAACTCTTTCCACACTTAACCCTTTTAGTCCCTATAGTTCTAACCTTTTTATAAAAAGGTTCATTAATTCTTATTTTATTTCTTGTTTTCACTTAATTACTCATTACTAACTAGGTTAATTATTCCTAGTTAACTTAATGGGTTCGAGGAGTTAAATCCCGTTTTATTTCAAGTCCCGTTAACTCGGGCCTCTTATAAGGCCAGAGGGTGTGGGGGGCGCCATACCCGCCACGTCACCGCCTATAGCGCCCCGGGCGCTATACACCCACACCGCCCGAATTAAGAAGGGGCGCTATAGAGGGGGCTCCATGGTG
The DNA here is from genome assembly GCA_030545235.1 of Helianthus tuberosus. Classification (NCBI taxonomy): domain Eukaryota; kingdom Viridiplantae; phylum Streptophyta; class Magnoliopsida; order Asterales; family Asteraceae; genus Helianthus; species Helianthus tuberosus. Next base: position 57,200,034 of record CM060375.1, read on the forward strand.
GTAACGAGAGAGAAGGGGCTTTATCAGGTGGGGCCCTCTTTTTTCACCAATCAAATTTTTTTTTTTATTTTGATTAATAGGGGGCTCCATCACACACCGTGCAAATTAAAGGGGGCGTTATGGCCGACGTGGATCCTACGTGGCGCCTACGTGTCTTGATAAAGCCCCTAGGGGCTCCATCCCACACCCTCCAGCCTAAACTTTATTTCCTCTAAAGCTTTTATTCCCTTTTTAATTTAATATTAGGTTTATTTATTTAAATCCTAATATTTACCGGGTTAAATATTAACGTGGTTTGATTACCAAACATGTTTTCGGGGTGTTACAAAAGGACATACCCTCCAATATTTTGAAACAATAAGTACAAAACTCGTCAATTCTAAAAACAAAGGACATCGCCTGAAACTTGGTATATAGATAAAGGACAAAACTTTCAATTCACTTTCAATATTATAAGTTTTAAGTTTTGACCCGTTTCGTTGTCATGCTTGAATTTATTATGTTTTTAAGTAAGATTTTAGGCGTTTACATAATCTGATGGAAAAGAACATCTTTTACATGTTTGTTGTATATTGTCTAAAGTTTAAAAAATTCCATGTGTAGATACGTAAAGTTTAAAAAAATTCCATGGTCTAATATATAATCTGACTGAAATCGCCTCCATGGTGGTACGTGGTAAAACGAAACGGCTTAGGGAATATTTATGTAAGGCATGTAAGGTTTCTTGCGTCTAAGGGTTTTTTATTAGTATTGATAAATGGAGAATGCAAGAGGACCTAATTACTTTTGAACTCTGTTAAAATTAAATTGGGTTAAGTGTTAGTACGTTAGTTTGTTACAAATTGAAAGGTTAATACCTTAGAATGTTACTTTAAACTCTTAGTACCCTAGGTTGTTACTTTCTACAAACCACAGGGACTAACGACATAATTAACTCTTTTATCTACAATATTAAAAGAGAATGTATTTGAGATTCCCTCCTGTCGTAGACTATATGTTGTGGATTAACTATTGATTTAAATAACTAATAAAAAGTGTTCACGAATTTATTGTTTCATCTGCTTGAAAAAACACTTGATCTTGTTTCGATAAACCCAGGTAGTCCTTTTGGAGGAAAGCAAGCTCCGACACAATGCGTTTATCTACTCTAAACTCGATTAGGCAGTCAATTTTTTCATCCAACCTTTCGACAGCCAAAACTTTATCGGATTTAGATGTACTACTTTTGGAGGATGATGCTCGAGATTTATTGCTTACCACTTTGCTTTTGTTTGTCCCCATTGGACGAACTAGTGGTTCCGACTCCGATTCCTCTTTGGGCGAAATCCGGCTTGGCGGGTGATGTAGTTTTTGACCGTTTGGACTTCCACTTGGGTGGTTGTATCGTGGCTATTAAAGGCCAATTTGAGGATCTCCTAAGAAATTTCCATATCCTTTCCATCCCAAAGGGTGCATGGTATTGAGGTTTAAATTGATCATTAGCCTCTACCATGTCGTCTTCATCATTTCTTCCACTTCCTCGGTTAAGCATGTTAACACGCCGATTGTGGATCGCGTTAAATGAATTGATTCTTTTCGTCATATAGGTACATTTCCCGACACTTTGTCCGATCCACAATACTCTTCTCGTCCCATTACTTCGTGGAACTTCTCACGAACCTTCTTCCAAAAATCTTTTGCCATTTGACCATCCCCCCTTAGGATAAATAAATATATAAAACTAAATATTAAAATGTGCAATGTAAAAATAAATTGTAAGTAAATAATGTATAAAAATATAATGTAAATAAATTATATTACCAACAATTGTGTCTTCGAAAACGTGGAGATACGCTTGTGCCAAGACATATTTTTTTCTCACTCGTCCTCCTCTCATGCCCTTTCTCGACCTGTTCCTCTTCGGTTCGATTGGAGCCAGGCTTGTTACCACCATGTTTTTTCTTGCGTGATGACTTCGGTTCGGTTGTTTGTGGCGGTGGCAGTTGTGTGCCGGAAATAAATTGTGTCTCCGGAATTGAGATAAGACCAAAATTATATTCTAAGTTTGGTGAGGATTGCTTTCTTGTCTAGGATGATACACATAGCTTTGGTCGAAATGCCTTAGATAGAAGAGATTAGAGTGGTTGGCTTTCTTGTGTGTTTGCAAAAAAATGGTGTTAATGGTTGGCTTTCTTGTGTGTTTGCAAAAAAAAAAATGTGTTATTATAATTGGGTCGCATTTTTTTGCAAAAAAAGGGTGTCTTGGATCCCAAGGGTTCACATTTTCTTTTGTGTAGAAGGTTGTGTAATTTTGATTAGGTTTGGATTTTATTATAATTTTTTTTTTTTTAATTTTAAACCCAACCCAATGGCTACCCCACCCACCCCCAATGATTCTTTCCCCCTCAAAAATCATGCCCAACGTTCCACTTTTTAAACTTGCCGTCATGAACAGGTTAACCGGGGCGGTGTGCCCACCGTTAATGGTTGAGCTGGCACGTTAATGGCTTGTTAACAGACAAAGACATAGTCTTAAAAAAATGGATCAGTGAAAACATAGTTTGTTGTAAAATTCTAAGAACATACTTTTATGAGATTATTTTGTAATTTTGAATTCTATTATCTTGTTTCAAAATAAAAACCAATTTATTTTTGGTTCATTCCAGTTGTCTTTAAACGTTTTATTATCTTCAAACAAGTTTGTTTTATACAATTTATTATTTGATACCGTTTTGGAATTTATGTCTTGATTTTGTTAAGCGTTTTTGGAATTTTTTTGAAGACGATTTCTACAATATTATGATGGGTTTTCACGAAACTGGTGTGATTAGCCCGGGTTGTGGTTCCTCTTTCATCACCTTGATCCCTAAGATTAAAACTCCTTTAGGTTTAAAAGATTATAGACCAATAACTTTGGTTGGGATGATTAGTAAGGTCATTTCCAAATGCCTTGCGAATCGCCTAAAACAAGTTATGGGTCTCATTATTTCCGAGTCTCAATCGGCATTCTTGTCGGGGCGCTTCATTTTGGATGGGCCTTTAGTTGTTAATGAAGTAGTCGATTGGTTGAAGAAAAGAAATAGAAAGGCGTTTTTACTGAAGATCGCTTTCGAGAAGGCTTACGATAACGTCAACTGGAATTTCCTTATGTCGATCATGGCTCAAATGGGCTTTCACGGTAGGTGGTGTGAATGGATCAAGGGTATATGTCATTCTTCTAGAGCCGCGATTTTGGTGAACGGGTCTCCAACCTTTGAATTTAATTGTGAAAAGGGGCTTCGCCAAGGAGATCCCTTATCGCCTTTTCTCTTTTTGATTGTTATGGAAGCATTGTCGTGGCTTTTGGATAAGGCGAAACATCATGGGATTTTCAAAGGTATTTGTTTCTCGAACGGGGAGGTGGACATTACTCATCTATTCTATGCGGATGACGCACTTATCATAGGTGAGTGGTCGAAGGATAATATTCGTAGTATTGCAAGGATTCTTCGCATATTTTATATCTGCTCGGGGCTTCGTATTAATCTTCATAAGTCGAATATTTATGGGATCGGCACGGAGGACGCCGAAGTGGATGACATGATGGGATTTCTTGGTTGTGTGCGTGGAGATTTTCCGTTTAAATATCTTGGTATCCAAGTTGGTCCTAAGATGTCCCGTATTCGGAGTTGGGACCCGGTCTTGGAGGTCATTCGTAACCGGCTTGTCCTTTGGAAAGCTAAGTCGCTTTCGATAGGGGGCCGTCTCACCCTCATTAAATCGGTGCTAGAAAGTCTTCCGGTTTATTATCTCTCGCTATACAAAGCCCCAAAGGCGGTGCTCGAGTCTATTATGCGTCGCTTTTTGTGGGCGGGGTCTAGCGAGGAGAAGAAGATTCCATGGGTTGCGTGGGATATTGTCACTATGCCTAAAAAGAAAGGAGGTTTGGGGGTTGTTAAACTTCTAGATGTCAACACCGCGCTTTTATTAAAGTGCACATGGAGATTCAAAAGAGAAGGTAATTTTTTGTGGAAGAATATTATCATGGGTTGTCATGGTGCAAGTAGACCGTGGGCTCTTCTCCCCTGTAGCGCATCATCTTCTGGGTGCTGGAAGAATATTGTGAAAGTGGGAGAGCTGAAACTGTCAAACGGGTCGGTGCTCAACTCCTTCTTTAGTGGTAAACTCGGGGACGGTAAGACTTTAGCGTTTTGGGGTGATGCTTGGTTAAGTGATGAACCACTTAGACTCGTCTACCCAAACCTGTTCAGGATTGAAAAAAATAAATGGGTTAAAGTGTCGGAGCGAATCAAGATGGTTAATAATATCAAAACTTTACAGTGGGAATGGAACTCGAACCCTAGCTCCGAAGCCGAAGTGACTGAGCTGTTTCAGCTTCTTAATGATATTCATGACATCGATTGGAAGGGAGGTCCAGATAATTGGATTTGGAAGCCTGATGGGGACGGCGTTTTCAGCGTGCAATCGGCCAAAAGCCTGCTGCTTAGTTCATACGATGCTGTTCAGATTCCGAAGTTTAAGTGGAAGGTGTGGGTACCGATCAAATGCAGGATCATGGTTTGGCGAGCTGCTCTCAACCGACTCCCAACTAACACTGATCTCATAAAACGGGGTGTTAATCTACTTCATTCAGGCTGCACTTTCTGCCAGGTTGGTACCGAAACAGCTTGTCATCTTTTCACAGGTTGTTCGTATTCGAATGAAGTGTGGAATAGGATTGAAGTATGGTGTCGATTAGCCCCTAATATTCTGTTTGATGTTTCGGATGTTTTACAAATGCCGGAGAACCAGTTGCTGAATAAGAAGGCTAGAGGTATCTTAAGAGGTATTATTTACACGACCTTGTGGGCTATTTGGATCGAGCGTAACAATCGTATTTTTAATAGCAAGTATCGGAAGCCGATCGAGATTGTGGAGACCATTAAATATACGACTTTCCTCTGGGTTTGTAATAGGTCTAGATGGAAAGATATAGAATGGTCTAGTTGGTATTTGTACCCCTTGGATTGATGTATCTTTTTTGGGTGGCTCGTTGGTCCTTGTTTTGAGGACTCTTTGGGCGTCTCGTTAATGAAATTTTCCTTTCAAAAAAAATGTCTTGATTTTGTTTGTTAATCAATATATAAATTTGAAATTGTTTTTGAGAACCGTTATGAATCTAATATAAGAGTTTCATGGATTTTACAAAACAAATAATGATTTAATGAGAGATTTTAAAATATAAAAATTGTTTGCGTCAGAATACTAGAATTTAAATATTTGAACTTAAAGGGTTTACTACCCGACATAAAAGAAGCTTTTTAAAATGCCTTGGAATATAATTTGACTTGATTGTCTTTTGTTATATAGAGAGAGATAATAATCAGGGTGGTTGTCTTGAAAACAGATTTTCAAAATATTAGTTTATTGTGAAAAATTGTTTGCATAAACAAGTTTGTTGATTTTGAATAGATTGTTAAGTGTGGTGGTTGGAGTTTCAAATCGAAAAAAAAAACTCGGACATGATTAAGAGAAGACCCTATTGTGGGCAGGGCGGAACCAAGTAATATTAGCCGTAGCACGGGTTATGGCTGAAGTTCCATATTCGTATTTTTTTTTTATTTTTTTTATACAAAGGATACCCCTAAATTAATACAAGGATACCTCCAAAACCACATAGTGTGAGCGTTAAAAAATGAAGTTGTTGCTACTCAACGCCGTTCACACTGTCCCGTCCACGGCGTTACCACGATGTTATTGATTAGGCCGGGAAATCTCCACCGGCGTGGAAGAGTTTCTGGCATCGACGTGGCACGTGGTTAATGGACGTGGATGTTAATCGTTTAACCCCAATGGTTAACTTTTTAAATTTTAAAAAAACGTACCTTTTTAAAAAATTCTAATTTTACACTATAAATACAACCCACTTCTTCATTTTTTAATTACAAACTCTACCACTTCACCTAAATTTATACAAAGTCTCAACCCCGTTTCACATCACCAAAAAAAACGGAGGATGACAGCCGTTGCGTGGACCGAAGAAGATTGCACTTTGCGAGTCGTGGGTCAAAGCTTTGAGCCACCACACGCCGGATAGGCGCTCGAGTCGTCCTTTTTGGAGGACAACCCGACAACACTTTCAAGCCTCTACGGGTGAGTACAACCGAACCGTCGACTCCCTCTCGTATCGTTTTAGGACAATCCGTCTCGATTGCGAAAGATTCGAGATGATCCACATTCCACACCACCATGGAGCTTGAGGGTGGTGATCTCGGGGAGGACGACATCATTCAAGTGGCTCTCGTCAGCTTTAGGCATGTGCACCACCGTGAATTCAAGCTCCGCTCGGCGTGGGAAATCATTAGATTTTTTATTTAAATTATGTGTTTTTTAGTTTCGTATTTTTATTTTATGTAATGTTTTTTAGTGTTATGTATGTGTTTACTTACTGGTAATATTTTTATAAGTTTTTAATACATTTTATATAATTTTAATTATAAAATAATACAAAAGGTGTGTGACACGTGTCGAAAAAGCCACATTTAAACGCCCCGGTCCACACCGTCCGTTTTAACACCACGCCCCGTTCTAACGTTTGGTCCACGTGTCGCATAATGCCCCATCTTCAAGGCCTTCCACAACGTGTGGTCTAACCAACCCAAACTTATAAAATAAGGGAGTTCGATTGAAACACTGGCCCAATTGATTAGATTAGCCAAAAAACACAACTACGTATGGCGGCAACTTGGAAGAAAATCAAACGTCGCTCTGGCCTCTCGCTCAAACTTAGGCGTTGCATTATTCGACCTTCGTTCTTGTTGTTTTTATTAATACGAGTAAACTTCCGTTTTGCTCTCTGTGGTTTGGTCACTTTAACGGTTTTGCCCCAAACCTTTAAAAATAGTCATTTTACTCCCTGATGTTACTACTTTTTCACCAATTTGCTCTCCGCCCCAAACGGCGTCCATTTTAGCTGTTAAGTGTTAGTCATGTGCCCCTCACATGAGGGGCATTTCTGTCTTTTTTCTTCCAAGATATTTTATACCCTTCATTCAAAACCCTAACTTATCATAATCTCCTGCCATCTTGTTGTTGAAGCTTCAAAAGAAATTCATGGCCACCACTACAACCACCACTCGCGGCCATCACCACCACAACCATCACCCGCCGCCACATCACCATCTTCAGCGACCAACCCCGCCCAATCCACACACTATGTCTTACCCGTCTCTCTCTCTACCTTCTCTATCACCACCCACAACCACCACCTGCCGCCATCACCACCATCAATCAACCTCACCCAACATTGTTTCAAATCTGAAAAGGGGCAGTGAGCTCTAACTTGGGGGCTAAGTTTTGCTCAGATCCAATGGAAGGGGATATATTTGCGGCAGTTAAAAAGCATTAAAATTCATGGAAGAAATCAATTACCTGAAAAGTACAAAACGTTATTTGCAGAAACACAGAAAAGGGCTGAGATTAAGCAGAGATCCTGAAATCCGAGATTAATAAGGCTGTAATTTTAATGCTGTAATTAATTTAGGGTGATACTATTCCCACCCCCCCTAATTCCTGATTACACCCCCCCTACAAAAACATCACATCCATCAATCTATCAATCAATCATTTGCTTTTTGTTTTTTTTGTCTTTTTGTTGTCTTTTTAGTATATTTTAGTGTTTTTTTGTTATTATTATTATTAGGGGACCGCTAGAATGAGAACCACCACGAGTTATGAGAACCGCGAGAACCACGTGCCACGGAGGGGCGTTGACCACGATTTTTTTTACAACTAGATCCGTATATTTTAACAACATTCGTAAAAAAAAAATTTCAAACGGCGCGCCCGTGAGGGTAGTTTTTTACACCCAAAGTTTGTAAAAAAAAAAGAAAAAAACAAAAAAATAATAAAAACACCAAACTTTGGGTGTAAAAAACTACCCCCTCGGGCGCGCCGTTTGAAATTTTTTTTTTACGAATGTTGTTAAAATATACGGATCTAGTTGTAAAAAAAAATCGTGGTCAACGCCCCTCCGTGGCACGTGGTTCCCGAGGGGGTAGTTTTTTACACCCAAGATCATGATTACACTCAAGAGCCTTGGAGGCATAGTTCATTCGGGTATCTAGAGACTGCTGATTATGTTGGTTACATCAGTCCAGGCGTGAACTATCAAGTGCCTGGTGAAACAAGTTCGTTCATAAATCAAGATATTTACGGAAAAAAAACCATTCAAGGACGATCCTGGTGAACCAAGTCCGTTCATGACACAAGATACAGACGGACAAGGTTTTTTTACCAACCTTTTAAACACACCGGGATATGATTTCATGGGGTTGATACACAACTATATTCATCTAATTCCAAAAATCTTCCATGCGTATGTTACACGCATACATAACGTGTTAGGTGATGGAAATTGTGGGTTTCGGGCGACAACTTCTGCTCTCGGGTACGGTGAAGATGAATGGTTATTTATCCGGAGATCACTGTTGGAAGAGCTACTCGAGTTTAGACATAAGTACACTAAGGCTTTCTTAGGCTCATTCAAAGATGTGTTCACATCCTTGGCTTGGTCAGGATCGGGGTTTGCACCTGAAAAACACTGGATGATTATGCCAGAGGCAGGATTCTTGATTGCGAACAAGTTTAATGTGATCGTTCATTTTTTATCTCAAGAAAAAAGAAACAGTTCTACTTGTTTTTCGCTTTGGAGAGGCCCTCACGAGTTCCCAGAAAAAAAAAATAATTACAATTGCACACGTGAATGGTAACCTATGGAAATTAATGAGAGAAAATGATGAAGCTGGCTGGGAGAATATATTTGAATCACGTCAAAATATGTATAAGTCTTGGATAGCACAACCTGCTACATTTGGGGGGTGTATCGATTAAACCTCTGTATGTAAATTATTAAATGATAATAATTTTGTAAAAAAATACTTATTTTTATATAGCTTTTGTTACAGCTATAAATATAATTTGATAAATTATAACAATAAAAACTAATAATAAATACTATATCATTACTACTACTAATAATAATAATACTAACTAATTAAATAATAAACAAATACTAATTAATAATAATAATAATACTAACTAATTAAATAAATGAATAAAAAAGACAAGAAAAAGGCAAAACATGCTAAAAACAAAAACCAAGTGATTGATGGATGTGATGTTTTTAATAGGGGGTGTAATTAGTAATTAGGGAGGGAGGGTGGGAATAGAATGAGCCCTAATTTAATGATTCTTTATGTTTTTGGTCGAACCACTAAGATTATATAAAATAATTTAGATATATAGATAAGAAGAGAAAAAAGGTTTAATGAATTAATAATAAAATGAAAATGATAAAAAAGTTTAAATGGGAAAAGACTAAAATTCCTCTCATGTGAGGGGCATGTGACCAGGATTTAACTATTGAATTGGATGACGTTAGGGGCGGGGAGTGAAATAGAGATAAGCTTCATAGATCAGGGAGTAAAATGGCTATTTTGAAAGGATTGGGGCAAAACCGTTAAAACGGCCAAACCACAGGGAGCAAAACGGAAGTTTACTCTATTAATATTGTATGATTGTATGATAAAAAAAATTAGGATACCCCTGACTTAGCGGGCTAGTTCCGCCACTGATTGTGTTGATGTATATGGTCATGAGAAACCAAAGGGTGATGGTATCAAATCCCATTGGTGACTAAAATTAAGCCGTTCAAAAAAATAGTCTCAAGAACAATTGATGTTAGTGGATGGTTCCAGAGGCGCAGAATTTAAGAGGCGGGGAGGGGCGCCCGACCCCCCGAAACATTTCGGGCAGCAGTGTTATATATGTACGTTTCGTATAGGATTTTGTAGGTTTATACGTTTTCGACCCCCCTGTTTTAATTTTTTTTATTTATATAGCCCAAATAAAATATTTAATTAGCCCAAATCATTATATTTGGTAGAATACTAGAATGTATATTATATAACCCAAATCAAATCATTATATAACCCAACATAAAAGTCCACCCTATAAAAAAAAACCAAATTCGTTTACTTTGGGACATCAACCAGAAGAACAGAAGCCACAAGCCAGAACTACAGAAGGGGGGAAAACGCAGGTTCCAGAACTATTCGATTTCAGCTTCTTATTCGAGAACAGAAGCCAAAACGCTGCTCGTTGTTGTGGTCTTGTACTCTTGTTCGACTTCTTCAATCTTCACAAGGTTAAAGGTATGTGTTTTTTTATCTTTAGGTTTAATTTAGGGCTGCAATTTATGTGATTTAGGTTGAAATTAGGGGTGACATTAGTCCGAATTTTTGCCATAAACTTGTTGAATCTTTCTGTAACTATGTCTAATTTTATTTGTTTAATCTTATTGTGATTTGATTTAGATAGAAATTAGAGTTTGAAATTTAGGGTGATTTGTTAACTTGTTTTCATATTAGATTATGTTATGGGGAAGAATAAAATGATAACTTCTTTTTTAATGTTTGAGAACGTTTTTTATTTGATATTAATGTTTGACCCGACCCGAATCGAATCACCGACGTCCGACCCGAACATACACCTCGAAACTACGCGATAGAAAAAAAGTTTTAGGTCCGTTACCTTCCGACCGCCCGAACTTTTTTTTCAAGCTTCGCCACTGGATATCGTTCCAGTTTTAAGAACTCTCAGGTTATCGGGAAAACATAACACTGAAATCATTTGGATAACCCATCTTTTAGGAGAACTTCATGCGCTTCCCGCCAGTCGCCCAACTATCCTTATGTGACAATCGTAGCGCTCTGTTTCTCACGCAAAATCCTATTTCACACAAACGAGTTAAACATATTGAGTTGGACTACCACTTTATACGTGAGTTAGTCTCCAGGTAGGTAGCTGACATCTTCACTAATTTTGTTGCATTTTACAAACAGTTAAAAAAAGTGTATGTCAAGTTCTTTTGCTTCTATTTTCACACCTGAGTCCAAATAAGGAATCCCTCGATCATTGTCATTCACTTTTATGAACATATAATGTTTACACATGTTTTAAAAATATTATATATATTCATATAATTTTATTGTTTATGTGTATTCTCTCATAAACATGGAATTTATGACCTAGTTCATTATTTATATGCATGCATGGATGCATGTATTCATTAATTAGAACAGAACTGAGGGGGGGAAATAGCATCTATTATCTTCAAGATTCTAATACCATCAACACAAGAACAGCATTCACATGAAATGAAGCAACCCTCCAACTAAACGTTGAAAACAACAACTGCTGTTTGGTTGTTCAGGATTCTCAGTCAACCAGCTCTTCTGCAAATACTTCATTACTGCCATGCCATGTCATCTCTGTCTCTACTAGTTCAGGAAGTACTCCATTGGTATGGATGGAGGACAGTACTTCTTTGCAACAAATTTGTACTGTTTCACATAAAAAAAAAATCACCAAATTAAACTTCAAATCCATGTGAAAATCACAATTAAATAAAAAAATTCACAATTAAGTTAAGTTACCTTGTGTTGACTGTATTTTTCCCTGATTGCGGGCAAACTCGAATTCGGGCATTCAGTAACAAGTGTATGCAGCGATTTGACGCATTCGAAGAGTTCCGATGGCTGATACTGAGTGTAGTGCTTCAACGTCGAGTTCTGTAGATTTATCATGAATTTATTCTAACTTTAGTACGACATAATCGAAGAAAACAGTAATTATGAATTGGAATGGGACATACCCAAGGATTCTGGGATGGAGAAATTATGTATCTTGCTAAGAAAATGGCGGATGCAGCGACAAGAGAAGGAGCGTATCGCAGCATGTTATACTCCACAAGAGATAACTCGGATATGTAGCTTGCTAAACACTCTAAATGCATGGATGGAGCCTGAAAATTGGAAGGGTTGAGTAAATACATGTTCGGGTCAAGCGAAATTTCTAAACTTAATCGTTTTGTTACCATGATAAAATGATTTAAAAGGTTTTTATACATTTTCAACACGAAGGACTTTCGACCCGTTTCATTATATACCCATTTGATTCATTATAAATAATGTACAACAATTTTTGGGTGGGTTAAAAGGAAGTTGGGCCATTATGAAAACACTTTTTTGTCTTTAGAGCTTTTAAAAATAATCAATTGTAGCCCAGGATATGATTGACCGATTTGATCCAATAGAAACAAAAATAACACACATTGACCAACCAATTTAATTGACCCATTATGTACACCTTTTTTTGCCCTTACAACTTTACAAAAAAAATAATCAACTATAAATAATTGACCCATTTGAACCTATAGAAACAAAAATAACACACATAGACTGACCCATTTATTCATAGAAACTGACCCAATTTAATTGACCCATTATGTACACCTTTTTTTGCCTTTACAACTTTACAAAAAAAAAAAAAAATCAACTATATATAATTGACCCATTTGAACCTATAGAAACAAAAATAACACACATAGACTGACCCATTTACTCATAGAAACTGACCCATTAAATTAATCCATCTGGAAGCATATAAAGTTCAGTTTTTTTACCTCATTTACACCATGAGCAGCACGAACAAATCTTCTCAAGAAACATCTAACAGTTGGGGCTGTCAATTCAAACTTCAAGAAGTTTAAAACTTTAGATTCCATTTGCAATACCTGCACAGATCAAACTCATTAGTCAAATGAACCCTCTAATAAGAACTTATGTTAACCATATAGAACACACACACACACCTCATCTTTGAAGTATGTGTTATCTGTTATGTAGCAGAACTCTTCCACTTGGGGTGCACAAATCTCCTCATACTTCCTGCAATTTTCTCAAATTATTTCAGATTTTTTTAACAAAATTTGCAAATTATTCAAATAACATTATAAATTTAAAAAGCGCCTTACGATGCTATCATCATGCAAGCAACACCGAGCAACTGCAGCCGTTGGCGATCCATTAAATTGCCAGAAAGATATCGGTCAATGTAGTTGATGGTCAAATACAAAGTGTCGGGCACTAGCCGATACTCTTCGGCAACCTCAACAAGCCAGTCGATCAAGATCGCACGCATACTGGCATTGATGTCTTTTTGCACCTTCTCCATGAAATCAACCGCAGGCCTTTTCTTCACCTCGGATGCCCGAAGATGCTGGTAAATGTCACAAGCCATAGTCGCACACAACTGCGGGTCCATGAAATTGACATCAAGATCAACAATCTTGTCATTTGACCCGATCTCCACAAGTATCTCCCTCTTGCATACATTTGCTGTTAACATAAAAATTTAAAAAAAAATATGTTAAAACAAAAAAAAAATCCCACAAATAATACAATCATCATAGAGATTAAAACAAAAGAACAATAATCAATACCTGTGGGTTCCACATGATCTGAAATGTTGAGTTTGCTACTCGTTTTCCTCTCGATCGACTCGATTGCTGCAATGTCATTACTATCTATGTACTCAACATCAGGGCTGTTCAAACTGTCACAAGTGGACATTGTCTCATCCATAGATACCGATAACCCATCCGATTTAACCGGAGAGACCTCCATTTTAGTTTGAACAGAAGGAACAATGTTGATCTTGGAAATAGTTGCATCTTTTCTTGATATGTTCTTACTCAAAGCAGCCGGATTCAAATGGGCCGAAGACGACGATATCCCAAACGTATTTGTAGTCAATGATCCTTTCTTCGGTACCATCTGAACCACAGAGTACACTTGATTCAGTTACATAATAAACACACAAACCCAATTTCACATTCAACATTTCAAACTCATTTATCAAAATCAAAACAATAAAAAGTTCAATTTCAAAATAATCAAGAAACGGGGATTGAAACCCTAATCAAGAAAACAAGATATGACAATAATGTGGTAAATTAAAAACTAAGAATCAAACATAACAATTAAAGATATGAAATTAATGTTGTATATAAAAAAACCCAAAAAAAAATTATACCAAATTAGACGCGTTACGAGCCGTGGGTCGCTGATTTGTAACGTTAGCCAGAGCAGGGCGTTTCTTGGCCATATGGGGCGGCGCCGCCGTGGACTTTCCGGCGACATTCTCCGACGCCTGCCGCTTTGCCAGAGACGACGTCGTTCCAGTCAATTTCCGATTATGCGCGACGGTCGACATCAAGATGACGAAAAAAGGGTTTCAACAAATGAAAGAAACAAGAAACCCTAGAAACAGAGCACCAATTGGGGGTTTTAATTTCAGAAAAAATTGAAAAGAATTCGCAACGACCCAGATGAATTCATACGATTTTAAACAAAAGTATCCGTTTGATTTTGTCAGAACAAAAGAGGGTTTAACGAATTTGAAAAAAGCAGAGTGAGAGAGAAACAGAGAGAGAAAGTGGGTTATTTAATGGTACTTTTGAAAGAGGGAAAGAAGATGATTTGAAATAAGGGTTGATCCTGACCGTTGGATTAAAACAATGTATTCGTTAGGAGCGGACAAGAGATGGGCCCCACTGGGCTCTTGTCTGTTTTATGACATTGGGCTGAGGGTGAGGGGGGGTTTTTGTAAGGTTGATGGAAGATGAGGGGTAAAAAGTGGAAGTTTAAAAGGCATTGGGTTTCACAAGGGTCTTGTTTTTTTAAGATTTTGAATGTTGAGCTCTCTTTAAGTTGTTTAGCATGTGGGTTTTTGAATTCGAATTTGAACGTTGGTGTTTGTCAACAATATTTTATGGATCGTGTGTGTTAGCTTCTTTTCTACTTTGAGTATATAATAAAAAAAATATAGTTTATTAAATTTTGGTGTCATTGACTTGTAATTCAAACACACTAGGATGGTCTTTTGAATCTTTAGCACAACACTAGAACATTACAAAGTATTAGGGGAGCGTTCTATCTATGTTTGGTTTTAATTTTGTACAAAACGATTTTAATTGCATTAAAATAGTTTCATAAATTACCTAGTGTAGTATAAATTGCATTAAATGGCTTGATGTTTTGAATGAATATTAAATTGATTTCGTTTAATAACTTTACATCAGTTGTAGAGAGGTCACAAATGACAATGATAAAACTTTAGGTCAGAGCAAAACCCAAATTGCACAAGCTTGAGGATTTCGATCGGACATTATCACCTATAGGCTCTCTCGTAAGGCCATCAGGTTTACCCGTTTCATCTCACAAGTCTCAGCACCACATCAGCGTCTTCACCCATCTTCCAAATTTAAATCTTTTTATATTATTTTAAAATTTTAATTTATTTTATTTTTTAAACCTAAGTAAATTTAATTTAAAACATTAAATAATGATACTAAAGTAAAAAAAAAAAACTACTTAGATAAAATTTAAATTGCATAAAGTTAAGAATAAAAAATAAAAGCCTACATAAAATTGAAAACTACAAACATACATACAATACATGATAAATTCAAATAAAACTCATTGTTTATCATAATTATAAATTGTTGATTGAATCAAACTAGTAGTTTGAATTAACTGAGTGTCTGTCTTCCTATGGGTCATTGTTCCTCAAACGTCATTCACGATCACTGTCGTACTCATCCTTCAAATTAGGTATGTATTCCTCTTAAGGGTTAGTGACGTACTCGTCTTTTGAATTGGGGACGTGCTCGTCCTTTAAATTAGAAGTGTGCTCTTCATCAATTCGTAATTGGCTAAAGACCCGATCGTAGGCCTAGTTCCACTCTATATTCGTTCATGTCAATGATTTATTATTAGGTGGGAGAGGATTTGTAGGGCATACGGGTTCAATCGGGAACAGATAATCTCCACCTATATTTTAGATAAGAGAGTTGGAGGGTTTTTTTTTTGTGTGTGAAAAATATAAGGTTTGATTAGTTTAAATAAGGTAAGAATTTTAATTATTTTTTATTACAACGGTCATATTTTTGAATTTAGGTTGTTAAAATGGTAACATTTTGGTTGGGACGAGTATGAAATTGCTACCAATCCTCCCAAGAATCATTGGTGGTTGTGAGGGAGGTTATGTATCCCGGCTCTCACCGTGTCAGGTAGCTCCCGAGCACCCCTCTCTTGGACCCATACCAGAAGGCCTAAACAAAATTTTACCCCGATCCTTCCCACACACGCATTTATGTAGATGTAAAACCTAAGGAAGTTAATTGTGAAACATCTTGACTCCTTCCTTACAAACCTTATTTGAGACTTCTTCACCCACCCCTCTACGACAAATCCGGCTCATTTTCTCCTTTTAAATTTCATTTCAAACATCACTCTTTTTGTTTCAGTTTAAACACTGTCACACTACGACCCGCAGCGGAAGACATGAATTATTGTCCAAAGCTTATAACAGCTATTATAAAGTTATAATATTTAAAGCATCATGTTAAATTTTGTGACACATAGACATAGAATCCAAATATCCATACAATAATCCAAATTCATGAAACATAACTAAAATCCAGTTTAATTACTAAGGCAAGCCCTAAGTGTCTTCATCTCGAATCCGGCTCACACTTGTGTACCTGTACCACGCGTAAAAGAAAAGGGTTTTGGGTTAACAAAAATGTTGGTCAATAGATTCGGTTTTTAATTAAAAATGTTTTTTATTATTATTTTTGAAACATTATTTACTAATATGCAATACCAAATGTGAAACGGATACATACTAATTAAAGCATGTGGCTCAGATGGTTGGGTGATTGTTTTGTTTCCCAACTGATCCGGTTCGAAACCCAGGCAGCGCGCCTTAGGTTTTTTTTTCCTTAACCAACTTTCAAGTAATGTCCCCCCAGCCCTTGTACTCGGGCCAAATTTTAAATTTGTCAATTCCATCCAAAAAGCTAAGGCTGAATAGAATCTATTATATATAATAAATGAAAGTGATTTGGGTCACGTGTCACTTAATTAGGGCATCGTTTTTCCCCTTTTCCCGCCCAACAGTAACCACTGCCCTTTATCCTCACATTTTCACAAACCCTATTTCATTCTTCTCCTTCACCTTTCCATACAAGATCCCCTTTCTCTCTGATGTTCATCCTTCTCCTTCTTCACATTTTCATCTCATCAACAACGTCCGACAGAGGTTACTTCTATTGGATACATCTGCGTTTGAAACCCTAAATCATGTACCGTCGAGTGGTTGAAGAAGAGAATAATCATGTAAGATCTATTTTTTCATTCAGAAATTTTATTTCGTTTTATCTATTTTCTCATACTGAACACGATGAACACTTTTGTACCCTCAGAAGAAGAAGCAGATCTCCTAGGGTTTCTTATCGTACTCGATGAACCCTTTTGTACAAGCTCCTGTTAATCAGTGACACTGGTATGTTGTAATAATGTTTTTATTATTGTATATATAATAGATTTATGAATAACTCTGTTTGTAGCTTTTGATTTTGTCTTTCCTTTGTTATTGTTTATTCAGATGTTTGCTTTGTTGTATCATGTGATTACGAGTATACTGATTTTGATATGTTTGTAGTTTATGTCTTTCACAAGTTGTTTTGTTGATTTATTCACCCATGTTAGTAATTTTTGATGCTCCTATGTTTCTTGATCCTCTGTTTTTATTTCAACTTTCATACTATTATTTTAGCAATCCAAGCAGAATATATAGATTTTATGCTTATTTTTTTTATTATTATTTTATAGAGTTTGTTGATTAGAAGCAACCTCTGCCGGACCGTTGTTGAGGAGATGGAAATGTGAAAGAGAAGGAGAATGACGGTAAATTCATTATTGCATTGTTTATGTAGTGAACTAAATTGAGTAGCTTAACTACTTAATTACAGAGAAGTTTTTGAGATTGTTTTTACACTTTATTATTTTTTGCAGCGAGTTGTACTTCATTTGTTCATGTTGCAATTTTATATTTGTAGGCTTTTGAATTAAGGTTGGTTGTTACTTAATTTGTGTTTGCTTTAATGATTTTCAGTTTCATGAAGTCATTGTTTAGAACCTGATTTTGTTTTCAGGTATGTTGATAGGTGATACCAGCCCAAAAGTTTAGGCTTCATCCCTTTTTGTTATTCGGTATGGTACTCATTTACAGTCCCACTTTCAATGAGGTTGTCTTAGTCATGTATTTAATTTTTGCCCTTTTGTTTACAATTGAAGTTGTGGAGAGACGAATTAAGATGGGGAGCGGGAGACAATCTCAGGTGAGTATAGGAATTTTAGTGCATGATTGAGATTATTTGGACCCATATACTGTAAGTCATTGAATGTTTTAATTTTACGATCAGTTTTACTTTGTTTTTTATGAAGGTGTTGTTGTCATGGACATCAAAGTGATTGCACAACACCAAGGTAACCTCAATTGGTCTGATTTATTTTTGGGTATTTGTAACCTTTTGATTTACTGTTTATTGATGCATTGATTCGCTTGCAGATCACCTGTCAACATAATTTGATCAATTAAACGGAGTTTTCTTAATCAGCACCGTAAGTTTCCTTCACTAATCTATGCATTGTTAATTCCACATGTTTTTTTTTATTCTTAATTGACGATTCTGTTTCAGGTGTACTTTTTGTTGTTAGTTCCACGTGTTTTTTCAGATTAATTGTTTTGATGAAAAGGGAAATCGTTCGAGATGTTTGATCCAAGAACCGAATAAAACATAGTGGATATTGCTGAAGGAGATAAAGATGATGTTGATTTGGCTGTTGAAGCTGCACGTTTCCACAATAAGCACTGCCCAGCTAAGTTTCCTACAATGACAGTGGTTATAACAAGTTAATAAGGCAAAACACGGATCTGCCTAACAACTGTTGGATATAACGACAGTTGTACACAAAGACTGATGAACATCATCCACTGTTGAAGACCAAACCACTAATGAAGACCAAAGTCCTGTTGAAGACAAGCACTGATGAACCAAAGGCCTGATCAACCAAAGGTGAACCACTGTCTAAAAACAACCGTGGTTCAGCATCAACATTAGTGACATAGTGGATATTGCTGAAGGAGATAAAGATGATGTTGATTTGGCTGTTGAAGCTGCACGTTTCCACAATAAGCACTGCCAAGCTAAGTTTTCCTACAATGACAGTGGTTATAACAAGTTAATAAGGCAAAACACTGATCCGCCTAACAACTGTTGGATATAACGACGGTTGTACACAAAGATTGATGAACATCATCCACTGTTGAAGACCAAACCACTGATGAAGACGAAAGTCCTGTTGAAGACAAGCACTGATGAACCAAAGGCCTGATCAACCAAAGGTGAACCGCTGTCCAAAAACAACCGTGGTTCAGCATCAACATTAGTGACATAGTGGATATTGCTGAAGCAGATAAAGATGATGTTGATTTGGCTGTTGAAGCTGCACGTTTCCACAATAAGCACTGCCCAGCTAAGTTTCCTACAATGACAGTGGTTATAACAAGTTAATAAGGCAAACCACTGATCAGCCTAACAACTGTTGGATATAACGACGGTTGTACACAAAGACTGATGAACATCATCCACTGTTGAAGACCAAACCACTGATGAAGACCAATTCCTGTTGAAGATAAGCACTGATGAACCAAAGGCCTGATCAACCAAAGGTGAACCACTGTCCAACAACAACCGTGGTTCAACATCAACATTAGTTATTCTACCTTTGTTTATGTTAACAATGTTTATATGTAACAGTGTTTTTCACATCAGTGTTTTAGAGTCTGTTAGGTTGTTAGATGTCATCACCTCAGTGTTTTATATGTAACAATTTTTATGACATCAGTGTTCTTTGCAAACAGATGTTTATGGGCAAACATTTGTTTAAGCTCAAACATTTGTTTAAGGCCAAACATCTGTTTATGGCCAAACTTCTGTTTATGGGCAAACATCTGTTTAAGGTTAAACTTCTGTTTAAGTCCAGACAACTGATATATAAGGCGAAACATCTGTTTAAGCCCCAACATCTGTTTAAAAGCCTGTTACAACCACTGTGTTGGTTCAAACATTTAATTGTTAAAAGTTATCCACTGCTGAAATACAACCTCTGTTTCTTCAATCTTCGTGTTGACCAGTGACTGACCAAACATCAGTGTTTCAAAAACTGTTGGTGTCGCAGCCCCTGATCCCATGTTCCCGGGAACGGGCGGCCGCTAGTCAGTTTTGGTGGTATCGTGGTATTAGTCTAATTTGGCAGCGGAATTTTTTTTCATCAGGACCGTAGTTAGGAAATGTTTATCAGAGTAAAACCACCATAATTTATAATATTAAACAAATGGGATAAAACCCAAGTTCATAGTACACACGTTTTCATAGGAATAAATCCTATTTTATTTAATAAAAACATCTATTTTATTTTAGGTAACTTTATTGCCACTTTTCCAAGCCTTCAGTGCTGTCCAGCTGGATTCTATTTGGCTTTCACATTTTGTTACCTGAAACGCGTTTTAAAAACATTTATCAGTGGGAAATACTGGTGAGTGAATCCCAATTTAATCAAGTTTAAATAAAAAGTCACAGTGTACAGTATTGAGGGCACATCCGCAATTACATTTGTTTCCAGGATATAACAATTAACATCAGTGGTACTGTCATACTCAACTTGTGGAAATGTTACTCCTTGACCAGGTGATAACAAATTTTGTATACAAAACCCCAACATACCCACTATAATGGTATTCTTACAAATACTCAATAGGGTTATTCGCATGGAAAGATATTTAAGGTTTTGTAAAACAGTTCACAAAAAGGTTTACAAAAAGTGGATCAACTCACATTGCTGTTTTAGGGTTTTCAGTAAAGATTTCCTGGGAATAATCTATAAATTACACAAAAGCACATGTGTTAGTATAATAACCCAATTTAACATTAGCAATACCCTCCCCGAGACGGCATTCCAACGACTACGTCGGGCAGAACCACGACAGCCGTTACGGAACCCTAGATCAATCGGGCAGAGTATCTAATACGTCTCCAGGGGTTATAATACTTACAACTGAGCAGAACTTCGCTATTAAGGGGATATAATACCCGACTATAATAAGCCTACTACAGAATTTTGAGATTGAGAATGAAATTGTAAGCGACGGAAAACGAAAACCCGTTGCTTTCTTATATAGTGCTGATATTGGACTCTCACGCGGCCCGCGTTAAAGACAAGGGTCGCTTACGCGGCCCGCGTCAACCCTGGTCAACAGGGTATCTTGTCCCGGTCATCTACTAGGCTTGACACGATGACGACACTTGTCAGCTCAGGGTGTCTCCGAGTTGTTGATCTATCGCGGCCCGCGTACACTTAAACGGGGTCTTACGCGACCCGCTTTAACTAAAGGAATCAAAGGAATCCGGTATCCACCTTGATACCGCCCGCGTAAATGGTTGGGGTGGGTCTATGCGGCCCGCCTCAACTTAAATAAACTTGTTTTTAATTTATTTTACTATATTGTATTTCGAGCTCGGTTTTCACATACGGGTATATTTTAGGACATATTGGGTGTTTTAAAATATATTAGAGTATTGGGAAAAATAATCAAGGGTGTCGGTTAATTAGGATTGTTACATCCTCCCCACCTTACTTTAGAGCTCGTCCTCGAGATCTACTGGAACAAGTGTGGATATTTCTTTTTCATTTCAGATTCAAGCTCCCATGTATACTCAGGTCCTCTTTTTGGAGTCCCACTTCACTTTGACCAGAACTAATCTCTTATGCTTGAGGTTTTTGACTTTCCTGTCTTCGATTTGTAGGGGCCTTTCTACAAATTTAAGTTGTTCATTTACCTCTATATCCTTGAGAGGTACTACTAGTGATTCATCAGCTAAACACTTTTTAAGATTAGAAACATGAAATACATCATGTATTCCTGCCATTTCCTCTGGCAGTTGTAGCTAATAGGCTACATGTACTATTTTTCTAATAATCTTAAAAGGTCCATTATACCTGGGACTTAGCTTTCCTCGTTTGATGAATCTTACTACTCCTTTCCAAGGAGAGACTCTTAACAATACTTTATCTCCTACTTGAAATTCCAATGGCTTGCGTCGATTATCGGCATAGCTCTTTTGTCGATCACGTGCGACTTTCAGTCGTTCCTTGACTTGAATGATTTTGTCGGTTGTTTCTTGTACTATTTTAGGTCCAGATAATTGCTTTTCCCCAATTTCTGCCCAACAGACTGGGGTTCGGCACTTTCGTCCGTAAAGTGCTTCGAATGGCGCAACATTGATACTTGTGTGATAACTATTATTACAAGAAAATTCTATTAAAGGTAAGTGTTCATCCCAATTACCTCCAAAATCAATTACACAAGCTCTAAGCATGTCTTCCATCGTCTGGATGGTCCTTTCGCTTTGTCCGTCCGTTTCAGGATGATAAGCTGTACTCAGTTTTAATTTAGTTCCCATTGCCTTTTGGAAACTTGACAAAAAATGAGAGGTAAATCGGCTATCCCTATCAGAAACAATTGATAAAGGAATTCCATGTAAAGAAACAATTTCATTTACATACAATTTAGCTAATTGTTCCATACTAAAAGTTTCCTTCATTGGTAGGAAATGAGCTGACTTGGTTAGCCTATCTACAATCACCCAGATTGTATCATTACCTTTCTTGGTTTTGGGTAATTTAGTAACAAAATCCATTGTTATTAATTCCCACTTCCACACTGGCATTTTCTAATTGCTGTAACAAACCTGAGGGTTTCTGATGTTCAGCTTTAACTTGTGAGCAAGTTAAACATTTAGAAACATAAGCTGCTATGTCCTTTTTCATTCTTATCCACCAAAATTTCTTCCTTAAATCTTGGTACATTTTATCATTACCTGGATGCATCGTATACTTAGATTTATGTGCTTCTTCTAATATACGATGGCGTAGGTTTCCTAATTTAGGTATCCACATTCTCTTTTTATGGAATCTCCAAATTCCATCTGAAGGGGTAAGGTCCCAAAAACCTCATAAAAAAGGATTTGGACCATACCACAAACTAACATTTCTAGCCTTTAGACCTTGCGCGGCCGCGCACTAGTCCTACCAAAGGAATAAAGAAATCAGTAAATTACAACCGCGCGCCCAAAGGATAACATAAGTCCTTGCGCTTTCTCCCATACAACAAAGGATTAAAAAACCTTTGTCCAATACTTTCGCCACAAAGTCCAGACTTGGATATTATTTTACCCAGACTTGGGATTTATTCGTCTGCACCCACACAGCAAGGTGCCACACCAGATTACAACAGAAATCTTCTAGAAAGAAATACAATCATGCACTACCCAGACGGTTATAACCGTCTGGACACGTGTCATCACCATAGACAACCCTGAAGTCACAACGAAGGCATGCAATTGGAGAGTAATCTCCACTTAGTCATTTTCCACGTGGCAATCCCCCAGCCATCGATCAAACCACGATCCGTGTGCATTCACATCGGATCGAGGTTAATTAACGTCAGATCAAAGAACTCAAACGGAAGGAAAATAACCGCTACGGCGTTAGGCATTTTCCGTGATCTTTTCAATAACAGGTTTTCCCTCCCAAACTCCCGGTTATAAATAAGAGAACTGTTCAGGTATAAACTCAGACTATTCTCACTCTTCAAATACTTATCTTCTCCGATATCAATACTTATTCTCACGCCGGAGTCGGGTCAAGGAGAGAACCCTCTTCTCCCCTTGGCGAGGCTAACGGTGTTCTTTTTTGCAGAGCTACCGGAGAAGTAATTCCATTACGACTGAATCAACCGAGAGAGAGCTAACCCTTTATGCGGATTCAAACCCCCTAACTATCTCGGTTCCGGCCATTTAGTTAGTGTTTCTTCATTGGCGCCCACCGTTTTCTCAGTTTTTCTAGTTTCTATCTCGTTTCGATTCAGTTCATTCCGTTTTCTGTTTTTGCACATGGCAGAAAATTCGTCTTCTCACCGACAGCCTGGTCCTCGACCAAATGTCGGAAACAATTTACCGATAGAAGGGATTGTAGAGGAGGCCTCAGACGATAACGAGGTTCAATCTCATCGAGCAAATGATCCTGTTACCCCAGGAATGTTACCAGCAAATCCTGCACAGTCAATTTTACCACCAGGAGAAACTCCGATATCATGGTATGTTCGGTCCCAAGGAGCATTAAACGCAGTATATTCACAATTGTGTGCTCAAACTGCTCCCGTAACCCAATCCCGAAGGCCGGGGTCAAGAGCTCATGCCTCTCAGCGAGAAGAATCAACTTATGATGATACAAGCAGTTACCGAAGACAACATCATGATGAATCTCGTCCTCGTCAACGACAATCGGTGCATGACAGGTTGGGTTCCCAACGGGATACTCACACCGATGAATCCGATCGGACATACCGTTTGAGTGAAAACACCAGCGTCTTCAACAGACTACAGCCAAACTATAACAAATGCAGGCCTCGAGCGGTTTACAACCCCGAGGCCGAGCATAACTATGATTTAGTTTATCGCCCGGACGAAGCGGCAGAAAACTCGAAGTTTATATTAGAGATAGCTTTGGCTCCGTTAGAACGGGCCAAGTTACCATCTAATGTTGGGAAATTTAATGGGTTAACCGACCCCGATGATCATCTAAGAGTATTCACCAGCGCAGGGCTGGTTGGCGGCTGGACTCTTCCGCTGTGGTGTCATTTATTTGTGCAAACATTAACTGGCCCAGCGCGAATTTGGTTTGATAACCTACCGACAGGACAAATAGAGTCATGGAAGGATCTGCGGAAAAAATTTCTAACACACTTCAGCCAACAAAGGCGGTCAAAACGTGATACATCCGACGTCATGAACATCTGGCGTCGCGATGATGAGAATCTGGAAGATTTTATTACCAGATACAATAAGGAAGTGTTAGAGATCGGAGGTGTCAGTGAACAACTAATCCGCGCCCAGTTTAAGTACGCGGTTAGGTGTGACGACATGGTCAAAGTATTATCAGGAACAGAGGGCCTCCCTACGAGTTGGGAAAAGATAATGGCGGCAGCCAAGGTTTATGCGCAGACCGAGAAAAACCTCACTACAAACCGGCCACCACCACCACACAGCAGGCCGGCAGACTTAAGCGCAAACGGAAAGTACAAAAAGTCATGGCGCGAAGCATCCGGAAGTCGATCTGCGGAAGATACCCGCACCACTAACAAGTTCTCGGCGCAGAAAGAAAACAGACACGAAAATAGGGAGAGACAGTGGACTCCCCTAACGAAAACCCCAGCAGAGGTACTAAGTACCGAGGATCACCAATTCAAACCCCCGATTCCAATGAAGAGTAAACGTGGTCAAGACCCGACGCAGTTCTGCGAATATCATAAGGATAACGGGCACACCACGAACAACTGTATATCTCTGCGCATGGAAATCGAAAAGGCTCTCAAGAATGGAGAACTCACGCATCTGCTCCAGAATATGCGCAAGGAGATTAAACAGATTACCCGGGGAGAAGAAAGCTCAAACAAACGGGCTAAGACTTAAAGAACTCCGTATATTTTCCGCAAAAAAGACACGACTTATTGAAAGCGGCGGAATTATCAGGGAGTAAGTTAAGTTCCATTTAATTATCCAAAAAACTTTGTAACGCCTCTGAGCATTATCCATGAATAAAATTACAAAGTTTCTATTATTTTTGTGTTTACAAAATGCATGCAATTCCTTTTTAGTAAGCGCAAAAACATTATGGTAGTATAACACAAAGCTCCATGCGCGGTCAGTGATCACGTCACAAACGACCATAAACTCATACATGAGCTTCATACCAACTTTATTCGCCTTACTCAAAACAAAAGTAATTGTACTCATGCAAACTATTGTAAAGACATATTAACAAAATAAATAGAAAGATACTATGTTTGGCGTACAAATACGTCCTGAAAGGTTTAAGATACAGCAGTGTTTAAAACCCATGCGCAACAGCGCACCATCAAAACAAGGATCAACATCCTACACAGACAAAGTTGTTCAAATACAATTTCACCCCTACTCTAAATCTTCTCCCTCATCCGGAAAGATTTCCTTAAGTTGTGCAACGTGATCATCCGATTGCAGCGCCACATTTATCAACTCCATCACTGGCAGTTGCAAATTATTAAACTCTGCCTTCATAACAGCAAGCGCACTGGAGGTATTAACACCAAAGGTAGCAGATTTGCTATCATCCCAGTTAACCTTTAAGGCGCTATTTACATGTTGAGAACATTCCGCATACCCTTGCGCATAACCATCTCGTCGCGCAGCAACCATCAAATTCGCAACAGTTTTATCCAGTTCTTCAGAGTTTAATACAGATTCAGCAACCTATAACATCAGATAACGATAAGATCGAAGCAAGAAAAGCGCATACATGAACTAAAAGAAGAAAGGAACTTACACATGCAATCCCGCGATCCTTCAACCAGGTCATATCATTCTTCAAGGGTTCAAGCTCGCTTTCCGCTGAAACCCGCGCCATTTCTGAATTCTCCAGTTTTTCTTCAACTTCAGTTAAACGGCGGGAGGTTTCAGTATTCTCGGAACGCGCAAGCTCCACATCCTTCTTCAATTGTTCCTGGTCAGAAACCAAAGCGGTAAGTTCCTCTAATTCTTTATCTCTAACGGCAAGAGTGGCTAAAGCTTGTACCTCCCGTTGCTCGCTTCGCTCCCTATGAGAGCGCGCTTCCTCCAACAAAGCTTCCATGTCAGCTTTTTCTTTCTTCAATCTTTCCACCTCCGCATCTTGATTTTTCAGATTTTCAACCTCAGCCTTGAGGTTATTTATGATGTTACGAAGGCTTGCCTTCTCGGCATTATCCTTCTCACAAATTTTCCTCCAATTTTGGCGCTCCTCAGACAAAAGCGCAGCTTCAGCTTCAGCTTTTCTTTTCCAACCGGAAACTGACCATTCCTCAGTCTTGCGCTCCGCTTCAAATTTCGCTTGCTCAGTCTCTAATTTAGCCTTTAACTGAGCCACAAGTTTTTCATCTTTTGCAAACTTCCTTTGTGATGCAGCAAAGGATACTCGCTCTTTATGCATACTATACCATTCACGCACTATACGATGAGTGGTAGAAACATGAGAAGCAGTTTCTGCAAGATAAGACTGATAGGTCTGTTCGAAAGGCTGATTCTCTTGAAATTTAACCTCGCCAGGCGGAA
Source organism: Helianthus tuberosus (assembly GCA_030545235.1). Lineage (NCBI taxonomy): Eukaryota > Viridiplantae > Streptophyta > Magnoliopsida > Asterales > Asteraceae > Helianthus > Helianthus tuberosus. Next base: position 57,226,993 of record CM060375.1, read on the forward strand.
GTATCCCCTGCAACCAATCTCGACATATCCGCCAGTCCGAGAAAGTATCTCCTTTCTTCACATTCCAAACAGGAATATGAGGATCAGCAGCATCTTTCTCCGCATACATCCGGTAGTAATATTCTCCTAAAGTTTCTTCCGGACGAATTGGAGATTGTTTCTCAACACCAGCAGAAGAACCTGCCTCCTCAGTAGCGACCTTTTCAGCATGCTCAGGAACAGTTTCAGAAGGTCTGGGAGGAGAAGATTGGATTGTCTCAGCAGTTTTCTTTTCCGGCATCGGTTGATTATCATCATTTACCATACTTGGCTCAACAATCTGTTCAGTTTCTATGTTAATACCAACAGGCTCCTCAGCCTCCACAGTTTTCTCAACACCTTCCCCAGCTACCTCTGAAGGCTCCAACGGAGGGGTAATAGTAGCGCGCGGTGGGGAAGAGGGAAGTTCTTTATCAGCCACAGTTGGTATGTCCACAGAGACAGGAATTTCTGAAGAAACAAAAGTCTATAAAAAATTCTATCCGTTCAAAGAAAACAAAGAAAATCAATACATACCAGGAATGGATTCTGAAACAAAAGCATCTAGGTTTCCCTTCCTAGTAATTTTCTTCCTCTGCACTTTCTTGGGAGGTTGACCCTCCGCATCAGCATCAGCTGGCTTCCTTTTACCGGCCTTCCTATGAACCAAACGCTCGGGACTAGAATCCAGATCGATAGGCTCATTTGGATTGGAAGGAGGGATATCAGCAGAATCCTTCGGTTCTGGTTTCGGTTCCCGCATAGTCACTACAGGAGTAAGACCCTCTAATGATTCAGAAACCACCACATAGTCACACCTGGAAACAGAAGAGCAGCGCGTACCTTTCTTCTCTCCAGCATTTTTTGCTTTCAAAGGCTGCGCTTTAACAGTTTCACTCCTCTTCGGCGCAGAAGTGGACATAGTTGCGCGTTTCTTCTTCTTAGGGCCTATGCCCAAATTCAACAACTCACCTACAAACAAGCGCAAGATAGAGAAATTTACTCAAAGCAAGAAAGAAAAGAAAAACAGACATAAACTCACCAGCACCAGTTGCCGGTTGAACAGATAAGTCCGTGTCCTGCGGAAGCACAAAATTCTTCACAATGCGGTGATACCAGAGCTCCTCCTCAGGTTTCTTCTTGATGGTCCCCATTCTCCCGCCTTCCCTCTTAAAAGCAACAACATATAGAGAAACAACTGCATTGAAGGGAAAGTAGGTCAAAAAAAAAAAAAAAAAAAAAGAAGAAAGAAAACAACAACAAAAGGAACAGTGACAAAACCCCAATACTTACTATGGCCATCCTCAGTATACACAGGTTTATCATCTCGTTCCATTTTCCAGTTCAAACTCATACCAGCTCCAACTAGGGCTTTCTCCGGCAAAGCAATATTGGGAACATCTTTCAGATCTTGGTACCAGTTCTCATCAACAGGGGTCTGAATAGACCCAGTCGGAACATCGTCTTTCCCTCTTAGCTTCATCTTCATCGGAATCACTCCAGCTTTAATGAAGAAAAATTTCTGTTTCCAATCATGAAAAGATTTAGGGGGCTGATGAAGAATTTTCTTTGCGGAAGCCCTCTGAACAAATGAGTAAAATCCTTGGGTACAGTGCATCTGATGAAAAACCCTAAATCGAGGAACGGTTGGCTCCACATGCATCGTTCGACATACAAATTCGAAATGACGAACCCTAACCATACCAATAGGGTGAAGTTGGGAGATATGCAGATTGTAGAATCCAAGAATTTCAAGGAAAAATTTCGTAACAGGCAATCGAAAGTTACCATCGCAGAAAAAATCCCAAAAAAGGGTAATATACCCTGCTGGAGCATTCGCTGCCGTTTGCCCTTCTTCAGGATACAAGGCACCCCAGTTCTCCGGGAATTTAAGATTCTGGATTAAACCCTCAAAAGACGCCCTGGGCCACTTCAATGGTGGAAGCTCAGTCGACATTTCTTCAATGAGATCCTCTTGACGTTCTCCGGTTGACATAAGCAGAGGAATGATGAAAAGTTTTTCTTAAGAACAAGGAAAGGGGAAAAGTTTTCAAACGAGACAATGATTACACAGAAAGGGTTACCCAAACGATTATATACCCATCGCAATAAATAAGCATCGGTAACCGTCGCAGTACTGTTCCGGGTATCACGATCACCCAAGCAACAGAAAACAGCAGATGTCAGAACATACACGCGTTTACACGCGCGCGTGTAAGACACGAATGGTTAAAAAACAACTGACAATGACAGGTTGCCAAGATCAATTTACTGACATAACGTCAAGTCAAAGATTTTTTACAAAAAATCTTTACAAACTCAGTAAATTCAAATCCTCTCAGAGAAGATTTCCTTTTTCGCGCCCAAAAAACATTTCCCTCTCATAAGTCCAGTGCTCCACTTATTTGCATAAGTACAACACTAGACTGGGGGGACTTGAAGGGGTAAGGTCCCAAAAACCTCATAAAAAAGGATTTGGACCATACCACAAACTAACATTTCTAGCCTTTAGACCTTGCGCGGCCGCGCACTAGTCCTACCAAAGGAATAAAGAAATCAGTAAATTACAACCGCGCGCCCAAAGGATAACATAAGTCCTTGCGCTTTCTCCCATACAACAAAGGATTAAAAAACCTTTGTCCAATACTTTCGCCACAAAGTCCAGACTTGGATATTATTTTACCCAGACTTGGGATTTATTCGTCTGCACCCACACAGCAAGGTGCCACACCAGATTACAACAGAAATCTTCTAGAAAGAAATACAATCATGCACTACCCAGACGGTTATAACCGTCTGGACACGTGTCATCACCATAGACAACCCTGAAGTCACAACGAAGGCATGCAATTGGAGAGTAATCTCCACTTAGTCATTTTCCACGTGGCAATCCCCCAGCCATCGATCAAACCACGATCCGTGTGCATTCACATCGGATCGAGGTTAATTAACGTCAGATCAAAGAACTCAAACGGAAGGAAAATAACCGCTACGGCGTTAGGCATTTTCCGTGATCTTTTCAATAACAGGTTTTCCCTCCCAAACTCCCGGTTATAAATAAGAGAACTGTTCAGGTATAAACTCAGACTATTCTCACTCTTCAAATACTTATCTTCTCCGATATCAATACTTATTCTCACGCCGGAGTCGGGTCAAGGAGAGAACCCTCTTCTCCCCTTGGCGAGGCTAACGGTGTTCTTTTTTGCAGAGCTACCGGAGAAGTAATTCCATTACGACTGAATCAACCGAGAGAGAGCTAACCCTTTATGCGGATTCAAACCCCCTAACTATCTCGGTTCCGGCCATTTAGTTAGTGTTTCTTCACCATCCGTTCCTTGTTCTAATTCTTTTAGCATACCTTTTATTTTTTCAGTATCATCCTTGATTACTGATTCTTGTGCTTCTCTTATCTGATCATTTAAATCTACTAGTAGATTTAACTTAATAGAACGTACCCTTTTTGGCTTTTCATGATACTCTCGGCTTAAAGCATCTGCCACTACATTTGCTTTTCCTTCATGATACTGGATATCACAATCATAATCACTAAGCAATTCCATCCAACGTCTTTGTCTCATATTCAATTATTTTTGCCCAAAAACATACCTTAAACTTTTGTGATCAGTAAATATGGTAAACTTACTACCATAAAGGTAATGTCTCCAAATCTTAAGGGCAAAAATTATAGCTCCTAGTTCTAAATCATGGGTAGAATAATTTTCTTCATGACTCTTAAGTTGTCTGGATGCATAAGCTATAACTTTTTGACGTTGCATTAATACACATCCACCTAACTTAGATGCGTCACAATAGACTACAAAGTCTTCAGTTCCTTCTGGTAACGCAAGTATGGGTGTATTAGTTAATCTTTTCTTAAGAATTCTAAATGCTTCTTCTTGTTTTGGTCCCCATTCAAACTTAATGGATTTACAGGTTAACTTAGTCAAAGGAATGACTATTCTAGAGAAATCTTTAATAAATCTTCTATAATAACCGGCTAATCCTAAGAAACTTCTAACTTCGGTTGGTGACTCAGGGGTTTTCCATTTGGTAATCGTTTCGATTTTTGTTGGGTCTACATGAATTCCTTCATGATTGACTAAGTGTCCGAGAAATTGTACTTGTTCTAACCAAAATTCGCACTTTGAAAACTTAGCATAAAGTTTTTCCTTTCGTAGTAAATTTAAAAGTGTGTGCAAATGTCTTGCATGATCTTCTTTATTCTTAGAGTAAATTAGAATATCATCTATAAATGCAATTATGAATTTATCTAAATATGGCTTACATATTCAGTTCATCATATCCATAAATGCAGCTGGGGCATTGGTTAAACCAAATGGCATGACAGTAAATTCATAATGACCATACCTTGTTCTGAATGTGGTTTTAGGAATATCCTCTTCTTGTACCTTTAATTGATGATATCCCGACCTTAAATCGATTTTTGAGAAAAATCGAGCTCCTTGCAGTTATCAAACAGATCATCGATTCTCGGTAATGGGTACCGATTCTTAATCGTAACTTTGTTTAATTCATGGTAGTCAATGCACATACGCATTGATCCGTCCTTCTTTTTAAAAAATAAGATTGGCGCTCCCTATGGCGATGAGCTTGGTTGTAAGAAACCTTTTTCTAGCAATTCATCTAATTGTTTCTTCAGTTCCTGCATTTTAGCGGGCGCCAAATGGTAAGGTGCTTTGGAAATTGGTGCTGTTCCAGGTAGCAGGTGAATTCTGAATTCAACTTCTCTGTCTGGAGGTAGTCCTGGTAATTCTTCTGGAAAGACATCTGAAAACTGAGACACTACTGGAATGTCTTTTAGTTCATTTCCTTTAGTGTTAGTGATTATAGAAATCAAATACACTATAGAACCTTTTCTTATAGAACTTGCAGTTTTCATCACAGAGATGAATTTTGTGGATCTAGATGGCTTATTTCCTTTAATTGTGATCGTTTTACCTTTAGATGAATTTACTTGAATTGACTTTTGATCACATAAAATATTGGCTTTATTGGCTATTAACCAATCCATTCCTAAAACAACATCAAATCCTGCCAGATTCACTGGATAAAGGTTTGCCCTAAATGTTTGGTTTAAAATTTCTATTCTTGCTCCCTGCAAGATTTCAGAAATCCTAATAGTTTCTCCGTTAGCTGTCTCTACTAGACATTCTTGTGGTAGTTTAGTTAATGGCTGATTTAGAATTTTGCAAAACAAAGTATTAATAAAACTTTGGTTTGCACCAGAGTCAAATAATACTTTAGCAAATACATCATTAACTAAAAACGTACCAGCTATAACGTCTGGGATCATCTTGGCTTCTTCTGCAGTTAGAACAAATGCTCTAGCAAATTTTAGTGTTCTTGTTGTTCGCAACTGGAGCCAGTTTTGGACAGTTTGGCTTGATATGACCTTTTTCTCCACAGTTGAAGCACAATCCATTACTGGATTTCCTCCTGCAGGTCTCTTCCTTATGTCCTGGTGCTTTGCAGAATTTGCAGTAAATTGAGCATTTTCCAGAATGCTTCTTTTTGCAGATCCTACAGTACGGTGCAGAGGTAGAACCTACGTTTCTACGGTTGAAATTCCCAGAACGGAATTCGTGGGTAAGCCTTTGAGTCAAGTTTCTCCTCTGATCTTCTTCTCTAGAACTAGTTCATCAGTAAAGGTATTGGCTAGTTCTACGACTTCTTCTATGGTTTGGGGTCTAGCTGCCTTGACTACATGTCTAATTTCTCCAATTAATCCCCAGATGTAACGGGAGATTAATACCGGTTCGGGTGATGCAAGGGTTGGCACTATCCTAGCATATTCAAAGAATGTAGTAGTGTATCCCTTACTATCCACTCCATTCATCCTAAGATTTAGGAATTTGTTTGCTATTTGCTCTTTTTCATTAGGAGGGCAGAATTTCCTTTCCACTGTATTCCTAAATTCTTCCCATTCCATATTATAAACCTTATCACTTCCTCTAGACTGGAGGATAGTATTCCACCATTCTAAGGCTAAATTCTTGAATAGATTGGAAGCAAACATTATCTTATCCTCTTCCGCACATTTACTTATTTTTAGAACAGCCTCAGTCTTTTCTATCCAACGTAGAGCTGCAATAGGTTCTTCATTGCCCGAGAATTCTATTGGTTTACAAGACCAGAATTCCTTGTAAGAACAGCCGTTAGGCACAGTTCTTCTTCTTTTGGGGATGGGCATCTAAAGTACAGGGCCATTGTTCACACTGTGTTCTGGTTCACTTGGTCGCTTACTGCTATGTTTACTTTTATTATTCGCTTCTTGAACCGTTTGAATAATAAATGGCATTGCATCTATAATTCCTTGTGCCACAATGTGTTGAACGACACTATTATCCATTTGGTTTCCATGGTTATTGTCGCTAGGATTCTCATTAACCACGTTAATGTTACTCTGGTTATCATTATTAAGATTATCTTGATGTCCTTCGTCGACCATCTGAAACATTTACCCCGTATTAATATTACAAAATAATGTTTAACATAGTCAATCACATGACACGCATTTTAACCAAAAGCGTCGATCATTGCGACTTACTCTATTCATATACTATGCGTCTATTACACACTAGTACTGAAATAAAAATTACAATACCAACTGAAAGAAAATTACACTAATAATAGTAGGCATCCGTACACACATATTTTATTTTTATGGTATTATTATATTATTATTACTACTACCGTTTCTTTCCTTCACATTCCCTGATATGGATTCATCGAGAAATCCATATTGCGTTCGTCATACTTCCAGACGAGACGCTCTCCCACCTGTCGCATTCTCTCACTGTTTTCTAAAATTTTCTCACCGAAAGTCCAAAGTTCTTGGACGTTTTCTGCACTCATTGGGGGTGCAGGTTCTAGGACTGGGTTTGGAATCTGGGGTGCGGGTTCCTGATATGGAGGTGTATGAGTTCGGAGATGGTAAGGATCTTCTAGAATCTCCCTAATGTATTCATTGTGGTAATAAGGGTCTAAAGGATCCATACCTGGGTAGTCTCCTAGGGTTGGCATATGCATGTCTTCGTGCATTTGGTAACGTGGCACATAATCCCTATTATTGTCCCACCAGGGGTCATAATTTGGGTCTAGGGGGTTTGGTGCTACTACCCTTGGTATTTCCTCCGGGTTGAAGTCATGCATCTCTACTTGCTTTTCAGGGATTTCTAGCTCCATGGGTTGGACAAGTAATTGTGGTTGGGGTGCTATTATGTGTTCTAGGTTAGGGTCAGCTGCAGTGATTGCAAATATGTGGATGTTGGCTATACCCCTATTGATCATATCTTGGTCATATGCATCTGTCTCTCTCTTGGCTGCTGCTAATACCCACTGTTCCTGTAACTTTTTCATACGTTTTCTACGCTCATGCGCCCCTCGACTGAACCATCCCCTTTTCTTTTGAGGAAATGGTTCCTCGGATTGAGCCTTAAACACAAAGATTCCTTCTTCCGTGTCAGCAGAGTACCCAGAGAGGGCATGCTGAGAAGAGGATGTGCCTTCGCTTCTAGGCGAACCAGACAATTGACGATACGCGTCAGATGGTCCTTGGTCGCTCATATTGTAAACTAACACATAACAAATAATTACAGTTATACACGTACTTCCATAATTTATTTCCTAACACTTTGCATTTTGATGTCAGCAGAACACCTCTGTGGCTGAATCAGTGGCTTAGCTCTGATACCACTTTCTGTCGCAGCCCCCGATCCCTTGTTCCCGGGAACGGGCGGCCGCGAGTCAGTTTCGGTGGTATTATGGTATTAGTCTAATTTGGCAGCGGAATTTTTTTTCATCAGGATCGTAGTTAGGAAATGTTTATCAGAGTAAAACCACCATAATTTATAATATTAAACAAATGGGATAAAACCCAAGTTCATAGTACACAAGTTTTCATAGGAATAAATCCTATTTTATTTAATAAAAACATCTATTTTATTTTAGGTAACTTTATTGCCACTTTTCCAAGCCTTCAGTGCTGTCCAGCTGGCTTATATTTGGCTTTAACATTTTGTTACCTGAAACGCGTTTTAAAAAACATTTGTCAGTGGGAAATACTGGTGAGTGAATCCCAATTTAATCAAGTTTAAATAAAAAGTCACAGTGTACAGTATTGAGGGCACATCCGCAATTACATTTGTTTCCAAGATATAACAATTAACATCAGTGATACTGTCATATTCAACTTGTGGAAATGTTACTCCTTGACCAAGTGGTAACAAATTTTGTATACAAAACCCCAACATACCCACTATAATTGTATTCTTACAAATACTCAATACGGTTATTCGCATGGAAAGATATTTAAGGTTTTGTAAAACAGTTCACAAAAAGGTTTACAAAAAGTGGATCAACTCACATTGTTGTTTTAGGGTTTTCAGTAAGGATTTCTTGGGAATAATCTATAAATTACACAAAAGCACATGTGTTAGTATAATAACCCAATTTAACATTAGCAATACCCTCCCCGAGACGGCATTCCAACAACTACGTCGGGCAGAACCACGACAGCCGTTACGGAACCCTAGATCAATCGGGCAGAGTATCTAATACGTCTCCAGGGGTTATAATACTTACAACTGAGCAGAACTTCGCTATTAGGGGGATATAATACCTGACTATAATAAGCCTACTATAGAATTTTGAGATTGAGAATGAAATTGTGAGTGACGGAAAACGAAAACCCGTTGCTTTCTTATATAGTGCTGATATTGGACTCTCACGCGGCCCGCGTGAAAGACAAGGGTCGCTTACGCGGCCCGCGTCAACCCTGGTCAACAGGGTAGCTTGTCCCGGTTATCTACTAGGCTTTACATGATGACGACACGTGTCAGCTCAGGGTGTCTCCACGTTGTTGATCTATCGCGGCCCGCGTACACTTAAACGGGGTCTTACGCGGCCCGCTTTAACTAAAGGAATCAAAGGAATCCGGTATCCACCTTGATACCGCTCGCGTAAATGGTTGGGGTGGGTCTACGCGACCCGCCTCAACTTAAATAAACTTGTTTTTAATTTATTTTTAATACTATATTGTATTTCGAGCTCGGTTTTCACATACGGGTATATTTTAGGACATATTGGGTGTTTTAAAATATATTAGAGTATCGGGAAAAATAATCAAGGGTGTCGGTTAATTAGGATTGTTACAGTTGGGTATCCAGTGATAGGAAAAAATAGCCACTGCTCACTTTTTTATTGTTGACATCCACTGATATTGACCATCATCGGTTTCCCTAAAAAACTGCCACTGCTCACATTTTAATTATTGATGGTGTTAATTAGTGATAGATTGAAATTATTAAATGAAAACTAGAATTACAATGAAATTACCATTTTACCTAATCGTTACATTCCAATGAGATAAGAGTTCCTCCAACATTGTTTTCATGATAAAATTTAAAGTTAAATTGAAAAATAAAAAAAAAATCTTGATGACTATTTGTTGCAAATCAAATCAGTAATTAATGCTAATTTCTTGAGCTTTGGACATTGAAAAATTGCAAAATGTGAATTTCAAATTGACGGTTATTATCTCTTAATTAAAGTTAAAATAAAAATTAGAAAAGTCATCATGACAGTTGCTTTCAAATCAATTTAGTAATTACTGATAATATCAGTAATTTTGAAATTCAAAATATGCAAAATGGTAATTTAAAATTGATGTTCTCTTTTTTTTTCCTACTTTGCATATCATTTCTAATATTTAATTACTTTAATAAAGCAGGATATAAGGATATAAACAACTTACCTTTCAATTTACATTTGCCACTGCATTCAATTAAAATTTTGAATGGAGAATCGGTAAGCTTGAATTCCAACCTTGATATTTTTTTAAGAACATCCATGCTTATTGAATTATCATATTACGTTTAGCAATAGATTTATTTTGCTTATTCTTTTTTTATGTACAGTCTTCAAATGGAGGTTGCAAAGGTTAGCATGCTTAACGATCTTAATACATTCTCAAACAATTATTCTATTAGAGTGAAGATTGTTAGCATGTCGAAGAAGATGATGAATGAAAACAAAAATGAAATATATCGTCTTGATATGATCTTCATGGATGAGATGGTACCGTATATATTTGTCTTATATTTTTTGTGGACATATCAATACCCAAATGTTATATAAGATGTTTTTTATTTAATCGGATTTTTCATATTCTTAGGGAACTATGATACAAGCCAGCTGTCTGCATAAGATGCTAGGAAAATTCAAAGACTTCCTTCAGTTGGATGAATGTCTTCTTATCACCAAACCGTTTCTTGCTGTCAATAAGTCCTCTGCTAAGTATACCAAGAGAAATGACAAAATATCACTGTATTTCTATACTTCTGTTGAGAAATGCCTTGACTGGTTTGGACCGAAATACCGTTTTAATTTTGTTAACCTCAAGGATGTTGTTCAAAATAAAATTGAAGTTAATACAGTTATTGGTATGTAAATCTGATGTGCACAAAATCCAACATATAAATTACATCAAATGTGGCATAAAACTAACCCTTTTTTAGTACTAATGTTGGAAAAAAGTGTGTTTTTGTCTTCCTTTTGTATTTTTAGGATTAAATGAGCTCAAATGAATAAAAGAAGCAAAAAGGTAGCTAAATCTAACATAAATACAAGAAAAGGAACAAACGTGGCATGCCAGACCCCCCGACAGCATCTTCCCAAGCAAAAACAAGAGAACAGAAGGCTAAACTTGCCCCGTGCTCACTGAGCACGGGGGCGTGCCCAAGTGCCAGCAGAAAAGACAAAGTTGTAGATGCTTCTATCACCCACCACGGGCGCGTACCAAGCGGACACGGGGCCGTGGTCAACTCTAAGATTCGCAGAATCTGGGGAAATCCTGATAGTATAGATACGCTTCTGCACACGGGGTCGTGCCCAACGGACACGGGGGGCGTGGTCAACTAATGTAGACAAACTGTAATAAATGAAGAAAGAGAAGGAAGGTGGACACGGGGCCGTGCCCGAGCCTCTGTTAGGGGTGCTTGGCTCATTTGCAAACCATCCCTTGGCACACCACCTCTCTCACACTTCACCCACCACCATCACAACACCATCATCCACCACCATCATCCATTGTTCATCATAGAGTATGTGAGTCGTCTCGGGATCCAAGATTGATCGTAAGAGTTCTTGACAATCAAAGGCCATGTTTGCCTAAGTCTCTTACATCACTTGGTGAAGACAAGTGTCTAGTGTAATACTTTTTATTTTTAATCTTTTCGCACTTTTTATTTGGTTATGTATTAATGACTTTAATAACTAGTTTCTTATGTTGAAGGTGATTCTTCCTTATCGTTTGTCCGTGGTGTCTTGGCATTATTTTACTGTCTATATAAAATAAAAGATTTTCACCATTCATATCTCCACGGTCTATATGGAGGTATGTTGGCTACCTGGTCGGGGGTTAAGGGAATGGTTTGGTAAGAGTCTTGCCTTGTTCAGTGTATAGATCCTGCAAGGACCTGGGTCAAATTTAGTAGGACCTCCTTCAATACCCACCGGTATTGGATGGCGGGGGTCCAAACTCTTTGATCCCCTCATATGTAAGCTACTATTAATACTTTAACCCGACTACTTAGGACTGTATCCCTGCTGACTCAGACTACTTAGCCGAGGGTAACGTTACCTTCAAAAGAGGGGCCTACCATAATATGCATTAATAACTTAATTAATTATCTTTCAATAATCCGACCCTTTAGGATTGTATCCTTGCTGACTCAAACTACTGGGTTGAGGGTAACGTCATCTTCAAAAAGAGGGGCCTACTACAATAAATAAGATAATTTCTTAAAAGTGCAAAAGTGCGGAAATAATCAAAGGTTACACTAAACACAAGTCGGAGCCAAGTGATTCATCTTGTCTATCTGTTTTTATTTTTTTATTTTATTTTTTAGCATTTTAGTTAGTTTTTATTTTTCTAGTTTAAAAACATTTTTTCTAACTTTTTGATTTGATTAGACGTTGAGGATAAACCGGTATTAAAAGCTCTTGTGTCCTTGGACGACCTCGGTATCTTGCCAACACTATACTACGCTCACGATGGGTGCACTTGCCCATATGTGTGTTTGGTGTTAGTAAAATATCGTGTTTTATAAATTTAAAACTTGACTAACGTGTAAAAAGGGCTTAAAATATACATTAAAAACTATACACACCAAACTGCATCAAGTTTTTGGCGTTGTTTCCGGGGACACAAGGATTTTAAGAAAGTTAGGAATCAACGGCCTAATCGTTTTTCTAATTTTTCTGTTTTTTTAGGATTTTTCTAAATTTTTCAGTTTCTGCAGAGCTCAGCACGGGCCGTGCCTGGTCGGACACGGGCCGTGCCCAGCATTGTTACTGGCAATTTTTATTTTCCGAGTTACAGAGAGTTGAGCACGGGGCCGTGTCGGTGCAACACGGGGCCGTGTCGGTGCAACACGGGGTCGTGTCAAACTCCCCAGTAACAGGGATCCGGAAAACAATCACTGTATCTCCGACTACAGGCCGTGTTCACCAGAGCACCGGGCCGTGGTGAACCTTCTGACCAACGTTCTTTTCTGTTTTTATTCCAGGACTTGGAACCCAGGCGCCCCATCTGAACTTTCTACGTAGTGTATGAGCTCCAGTTCTAGTAGAGACATAAAAGAACCTCTAGAAGAACCCGAACGCTTTCTCAGAAAAAGACTTAAAGCTAAAAACCAAGAGAAAGTTTCGGGGGACCCACTTCCAATGGCGGACCAACGTACTCTCATGGATTACTTACGCCCCACCGTAGGTAATCTAGGCGCCGCTACCAATGCACCGAATGTCGAAGCCAACAACTTCTTGCTTCGGTCACACTTGATACAGATGCTTCAAAACTTCGCAACCATCCATGGACTTGCGGACGAGGATCCCCATCTACATATTACTAATTTCTTAGAAATATGTGATACCTTTCGGATCAATGGAGCATCAAACGACGCCATCCGCCTTCGTATGTTTCCATTTTCACTAAAAGACCGAGCTAAGGCTTGGCTTAATACCCTCCCAGTTGGCTCGGTAAACACCTGGGATGAACTAGCCCAAAAGTTTCTATATAAGTATTTCCCTCCTGCTAAAACGGCTAAATTAATGACTGAAATTAATACATATTCACAAGAGGATGGGGAATCCTTGTATGAGACTTGGGAAAGGTTCAAGGAGCTACTAAGAAAGTGTCCTCGTCACGGTCTTGCGGTATGGCAACAAGTATCCACTTTCTATAATGGGTTGTTGCCACACACAAGACAAACACTCGACTCTAGCTCCGGGGGACTTTTAGGTAATCATCGCCCAAATGAAATTTATAATAAAATTGAGGAAATTGGTCAAACCAATTTTCAGTGGCACACTCCCCGAGGCAATAAATCTATAGCCCCGGGCGCCCATAAGGTTGATGAAAGCAAAGCCCAAATCGAGGCCCTTTCTTCAAAAATCAAAAAGCTAGAAATGGCAAAAACAGTCTCGGTCATGGCTTGAGAGGGGTGTGGTGGGCCACATGAAAATTGGAGTTGTATGAAAGAAATGGATGATCAAACAGAATCGGTAAACTACATTGATAATAGACCTAGGCCGTCGGGTCCTCCAACGGGTACCTACAACCAAGGATGGCGTAACCACCCTAACCTTGGTTGGAGAGAACCCGGCAATAGTAGTAACCAACAAAATCTAAACCAACGAACATGTTAGTGCATTACGTCTATTGACTTCGTCTTGTATCATGTGTTGTAATAGGAACGGTTGGAACAGTAGGGAGGTGCTGCCGGATTTTCATCAGAAAACTTTGTATAAGCACGTTTATTAATCAGAAAAGAAAAGTTAAAAGGATTAGAGCTGTTTTGGACGTTATGTGCATTGATTCCGCCTTTACACATGATGTTGAACTACCTTAACTGACTTTCAGGGTCACGTACACGATCCAACAAGTGGTATCAGAGCTAGTGAAGAAGAGTTTAGCTTGATTTCGTTTATATTCTGACTTCTACATCTTCTTTCATCTGTTCAGAAAGTTTTACCGGTCGGAATTCGCTCAAAATTTCACAGATTGTTTAAAATTGGATATAGATAAACCCTTGAAAGTTTCACATTGAAATTCGACCTAAAAATGGACCAAAATGGCTTCGGAGTTGATTCCGCTTTTATGGACATTTGGTGATTCCACTTTTATGTCATAGTTAATTCCGCTCCAAAGGTCATATTTTCATCTAATTCCGCTCCAAAGGTCATCTTAGATCTAATTTCGCTCCAAGGGACCATCTTAGATCTAATTTCGCTTCAAAGGACCATCTTAGATCTAATTTCGCTCCAAGGGACCATCTTAGATCTAATTTCGCTTCAAAGGACCATCTTAGATCTAATTTCGCTCCAAGGGACCATCTTAGACCTAATTTCGCTCCAAGGGACTATCTTAAAGTTGATTTCGCTTCAATGACAACCTGATTTCGTTTTAATGTACCATTAATACATGTGATTCCGCTCCAGTGTCAACATTTTGATTTCGCTCCAGTGGACAAAAGTTGATTTCGCTTCAACGGACATTATAAGTCTGATTTCGCTCGAGTGTCATTTTTGAGTCAAAAGTGGACTTTTTCGTGTCGAGATTATTTCACATCGATCGAGTGTCAGTCTGCTACAATTTATTTGTTATTAATTGTACTGATTGTGTTTGTTTGTTGTCAGGTTAATTGAAGATGTCAAGCAACGGTGAAGAGTTCTACAATACTTTTTACAACGCGTTCAATTCCGAATCATCAGATAGAAGATCTGAGATGAAAGAATATTCAAAGGAGATTTCGGAGAATTTGAAATTCGAGAACATGTATGGAAGCCAACAAAAGCCACCAAAGTTAATGAAAGTTGAAGATTATAATTGGTGGAAAAACAGATTTGAGGGTTGGATAAAAGCTTTTGCTACTGAAAGCTGGTTAAAACTGACACATGAATACGTTGCACCAGTAACAGAGGGAGGAGAGTTAATAGATGCAAAAGATTTTACAGAAAAAGATATAAAAAATGTTGTGGCTGAACATAGAATGATAACATTGATCAAACAGTCAGTAAAAGAGGATATTATTTCATTGCTCGAACAAGAAAAGACTTCAAAGAGTTTGTGGGAAGCGTTAGAAAGAAAATGTGTAGGAAGTAATGAAATTGTTAAAAACAAAAAGAAATTGTTGCGTAAAGAGTTTGATTTATTCAGTTGTATGAAAAATGAATCTATTTGTAAAATGATTGAGAGATTCGGACATCTGAAAATGGAGCTGATCAGACACAAAATCTTACCTTCTGAAGAGGAGCTGGTGGATAAATTGTTTGATTCATTGCCAAATGATCAAGAGTGGCAATATTTCGCTTTAATGTTGAAGAACACTATCAAGCCTGAAGATTTGAAAGTGGATTTGCTGATTGAAAGACTTGAAAGCCATGAGTTGGAGATAAAGAGATCTAAAGTCAACAATCCAGCTTATCAGCAGAATGTAGAGCTTTACTACAGAGGAAATTCACCACAGGCTGGGTCTCCAAAAACAGCATTTTCCGCAGAAAGCTCAAGATCAGTGAACAATGAAAGTCTTCATAGTGGTTTTCACAGTGGATCTTTTTCAAACACTTCAAGTCAATCTGCTTCCAAGAATTTGTTTCAGTGTAATATCGTAGTGGATCTGAAGAATGGGCAGAATTTCAGCGAAGAGTCGGCAAAACAACAGATGGTTTTCTTGGCATCTGTACTTGAATCATATGAAAGCCTCGTTGCAGGGAAGATTGGCAATACCAATTTGACAAAAGAAGATTATGATCAATTAGACCCCGAGGAGATGGAACTAATGGATATCAGATGGTGCATGGCCAGTGCGGTTCGTCGGGCACAACGATTCATGGAGATCACGGGGAGAAAGTCAATTGGTGGACCATCTACCAAATTGGGATTTGATAAATCCAAGGTGACATGCTTCAAATGCAAACAAAGAGGTCATTTTAAGCGCGAGTGTAGAAATGCGTATGCTGCTGATGATTCTGAAAATCCATTCAATGAAGATTACTACAGAAAGGCGATTTACCATCAGAACAAGTCTGAGCCACCAAGATTAAAGCAACCAGAAGAAAAATCAAGGGCTCTTGCAGTTATATATGACGATGAAGGGTATGACTGGAGTCAAGAGGTTCTACCTGAAGAA
Organism: Helianthus tuberosus; assembly: GCA_030545235.1. NCBI lineage: Eukaryota > Viridiplantae > Streptophyta > Magnoliopsida > Asterales > Asteraceae > Helianthus > Helianthus tuberosus. Next base: position 57,243,222 of record CM060375.1, read on the forward strand.
GATGCAGTTGGTTATGCATTTGTTGCAAATGATGATCATGATAGATGGTGGAGAAGAGACAGTGCAAGATGGGAGATTGGCAAATTGAATGAACCATTTAAGGAAGCACAAAGAGCCAAGAGATGGAATGAAGAATTAGAGTGTTACATGGATCCACAGGGTAATCCAGTAGTTGATCCATCAAAAGTGGATTTTGATGCTGTAACCAATGTGTTTCCAAGTGAGGGCACGTTCAACACAAGAAGGCTTTCTGATAAAAGCTATTTGCCAAATTTGATGATCAAGTTAAAAGAAGTTTTTGAAGCAAGTTTACCAAAGGTGGTAGAGATGAAGAAGAGAAAAGAAGAAGAACTGAAGAAGATGATTGAAGAAGTGAAGACTGTTGCAAAGCTTGCTGAAGAGGAACAGAAAGCTGAAGAAGAACAGAAGAATGCAGAAGTTCAGAAAGAAGAAAAGGAGAACGATCAGAAAGATGAATCAGAAGAACTGGTGCTGAATGAGACCGAGGTTAGAAAATCTTCTGATCTATCTAATGTTGAAATGGTTGATGAAAAAGAAAACAAGTGCAGGAATTGCATAGAAATGTGCAAAGCCTGTACTGAAAAAGATGACATCATAAAAACAAAAGATAATGAATTAAGCAAACTTGAAAATGGTTTCACAATAAAATGTAAAGATATGATTGAAAAAGAAGAAATTTTGAAACTAAAAGTTGAAAAATTGACACAGAAATGTCAAGGTCTTGAAAAAGATAATGATGTTTATAGACAACTGTGTTCTACAAAATGTGTCGATTGTGTTGAAAAAGAATCGAAATTTCAAGATTTACAAAAATAGTATGATTCTTTAAAGTGGTCGAGTCAGAGAGTACAAGAAGCTTATGATACTTTGAAGAGCCAAGTCAAAAGTTTTGATCAAAGATTGTCTGAAACTTTAACAACCAAAGAAATGTATGAGAGACAGTTTAAAGAAAAGCAAATTGAATTAAACAAATGTGTTGATGAAATTGCAAATCTTAAACAAGTCTTGGCAGAAAAAGAAAAGGTTGTTACAAAACTTCAAAGTTATCATAACTCTTCGTACATTCTCGAACGCATCTTCAACATCACACCAAATGACAAAGATACTGAAAATTGCAAAAAGGGTATTGGTTCAGAATTTCATCAGGTACCACCACCATTGAGAAACAATTATACTTTTTATGATGAGGAAAAGGTGGCAAAGGGTTTGAATATAGCTGACCAGTTACCTGAAAGTATCGATGTGACTTACTCCAAATCTGATGATGCTAATGATTCAGAGGTGGTAAGTAAGGTTGTTGAAAGCGTTTTGAAAGATGAGTCTACAAAAGGTAAGTCTGAATCACAGGATGGAGATGAAGGAAATCTTTATGATGGTTATCTGAAAAACACAAAATCCGAGAAAAATTTGAATGATGATTCAAAAGGATTGGTTTATACCATGATTGGATCAGACAAATTATTCTTAGATGTTGTATTCCCGATTCAGAATGTGATTTCAGAGAAGGTCGATCAAGTTTTCAAAATGGTTGAGATTGAGAAGTCTGAGATTCCAAAGTTTGCTGGTAAAGGTCATAAATCTTTTTATAACAAACCTGGTTTTAAGAAGAAAAACATGAAGGCTGGTTTGGGGTATAAAAAGAAATGGAATTGGAATCAAAGTAAGAAACCAAATTTGCAACAAAAGATGAATTTTGTTCAAGGAAAAAGCTTGAAAGAAGAGGAAAAACTCAAATTTGGACGACAGTCTAATGAGGAGTTTGATGCTATGAAAAAGAAACAACAACAGGCCAAGGATGTTTCAAAGAAAGTGTGTTTTAAATGTGATCAAATTGGACATGTTGCAAGAAAGTGTCCAAATCCAAAGCCTGTTGATGTTGAAAAACAGAAATATGAGGATGTGAAATTGAGGTCAACCAGATTTAATTCGAAACAAACTTGGAGGTACAATACAAACAAGTTTGCTTCAAATCAAAATTGGAAATCAAACCCAAACAGGTTCGATTCAAGACAGACATGGAATTCTCACACACCCAGATTCAGAACAACACAGAGTTGGAAAATATCTGTTGATATGACAAAACCTCAAGAGTTTTGGAAACCTAAAAATGTTGTTCAAAATCAAAAGGTTAAAAAAGAGACAAATTTTTACAAAAGAGGTACTCCGAAAGGTCAAATGTGGAGTGCTAAGAAACAAGTGACGTCGGTAAAAGATGAGAAAGTTGAAGTTAAAATTGAAAAAGTTTTAAGTGACAAAGAGTTTCCAAAATTGAATGAACATTATTGTGTTGAAATGCCTAAGGTCCAACAGACCTGGGCTAAATTGTTCAAATGATTGATAAAGTTTGAAATGTGCAGGTGCTCAACGAAGCTGAAGATTGTGAGAAGGGTAGTTGGAGCAACCTGGCACAGGAAGAGGTTGCAGGACCCTGGTTTGGTTGAACAGGGAGTTTAGTTTGAGTGTTTTTTGTACATAAACAAACAATATTTTCAAAATCCTAAAAATTGAAAAATTAAAAACCAAAAATATGTTTTTAAGTTTGTTGAAATTTGAAAAACCAAAAATATGTTTGTTTTTAATTTTGTTTGAATGAATGTTGATTGAATATGCCGAAACCCTCACGGCTGAACAAACATGATTACTTTCATCAGATTGAAAAACGGTTTTCAAATTGTTAAGATCAATGGGTTGTAAATCATGGGGGTACGTTATATTTTCTGCAAATCAGAACATGTGAAGCAGAAAATGGATGGCGAGACAAAGCTATAAGTGTTGGTTGTCAAATTTTCTTTATATGGTTTTGCATTTTAGGGGGAGTAATGTTGTTAGAAAATACAAAAACATTTGAAAATTTGAAAAAGTCATACAAAAACATTTGAAAATTTGAAAAAGTCAAAAACATGATAAAATTCAAAAATTGAGTTTTTGCGTAAAAAGAGGAAATGATAGTACATCAGTAGACGATTACAGTACGCTAAAGAATTGAAAAGTTTAAATGTGTTAAACGATCTCACCGTGGATGTGTCGGTAGATTTTTATACATTTAGTAAACTTTTTCGGGATATAAACATAAATTTCACGCTTGCTTATTTTGTGGGGAACACTACTTGGATATATAGGTAACCCCTGAAATCTTGTTTGAAAGGTCTCTTAATCTGATATACTAGGTCTTTATACTCAATGATGTCTGGGGTATTATTCCGGGACTTCTGCTGAACGGTAGTTCTGACCTAGTCCTTGGCTAATACTTGCTGCAATGCTTGAAACACAACATTAAACCCTCAGCATGCTGAAACAATAAAATTGATAAATGTTGCTGTTGTAAGCAAAAAGATCCTCTAAAGGGGACACACCGAAAAGTCGAAGCTGATATCTCTCTGCGTATACGGAAGTATCGATCTGAGATCCCTCGGCCCTCGCATACCTAATTTATATACAGATATCATTGTAGTATACTCACCTGTAAGACTGATTATTGGGATTCTGGATACGAGAGTATATTCAAGAGGTGGGACACATGAATGAGTTTAAGTTCTTAAAACATCTAATTCGTATCCTGAATCAGTTGAAGTTTGTATGAAAATTTAAGTGGACAAGTATATCGACAATCTAAGTGAATTGTTTAATTCTTACTGTGAAATTAAGCTCAACGGTACTTGTGACTTGTCATAAACTGATATGATCCTCTGTCGCATACTCAAAACAAAAATATTATTTGTAAATATGTTTGTACATATTTCTTTACTGCTTTATGTTTTCAGAAAATACAAAAAGATTTTGATTTCTGCTTTATTTTTGACAACTGATGTCTGAGTGCTGAGTTTCAAAATCTAAGTAAGCTGATTGTGTTTCTGGAAATAAAACAAGTTCATTAATTTGAAACTTGAAGTTTTAAAATCAAAAATTCAAAAACAGTTTGTGATATCTCCAAGGTCATTAATTTGGACTTGGATGATTAACTGTGGGGGATTTGGATGCTTATATTGTTATAGAGCTAGTTTCCGATACGATTCGATGAAACTGCCAAATTCATGAGAAGTGATTTTAAGGAGATTGAATTGTCAGATTACGATATCTGGAAGATTAAAATGCTGTTACTTATTGTTGTATGAGTGATTGCAGGAATAGTCCAGACTACGATCCCGAGAGCAGAGTCTAAGGGGGAGTCTGAAGACAAGCTTGAATCATGGAAAAGCTTGTAGATAGAAAGCTAGGTGTCGATCCCAAAACATGGAAGCTTGATGAAAGGGGGAGCCTGAAGCTGATATAAGAAGAAAGAGAGTGACGAATGCTTACCATGTTACATCTTGAAAGAAAAGAAAGAATGATCAAGACTGAAGAAGGTGTCTTAACAGAGAATAGTCACTGAAGACTTCGTCAATATCCGAGGGGGAGTCTGTTAGTGCATTACGTCTATTGACTTCGTCTTGTATCATGTGTTGTAATAGGAACGGTTGGAACAGTAGGGAGGTGCTGCCGGATTTTCATCAGAAAACTTTGTATAAGCACGTTTATTAATCAGAAAAGAAAAGTTAAAAGGATTAGAGCTGTTTTGGACGTTATGTGCATTGATTCCGCCTTTACACATGATGTTGAACTACCTTAACTGACTTTCAGGGTCACGTACACGATCCAATAGAACAAACTTTCAACAACCACAAAATTTCTCTCAACAACAAGGTGGACGAGAAAGGCTTGAAGATACTGTATCTCGCCTCATCTCCGACACCGAAAAGAAAAACTCCGATCGATTACAACAATTGGAATCAAATTTTAGAAATCAACAAGCTAGCATTCAAAACATTGAAAAACAATTAAATCAAATAGCTCAAAATTTCTCCGAGAGACCACAAGGCGCGTTACCAAGTAATACCGAAACCAACTCAAAGGCGCAAGTACATCTCATAACATTGAGAAACCGTACCGTGGGTCCCGAAGAGGCTCCACTACCACCAACTGAAAGAAGCCAATCTAGCCAAACCACAACTCCACCCACGCCCCAACAAGAGAAGGCTTCTGCACCAGTTCAAGAGCCTACTAAGACTCCTCTGGTTCCATACCCCGGTCGGTTAATTCGTCAAAAGACCGATGAGCAATTCGCAAAGTTTGAAAATTTACTAAAACAATTGCATGTTAATATTCCATTTATCGAAGTCCTCACTCAAATGCCTAAATATTCAAAATTTATGAGGGACTTCCTCACTCATAAAAGGAAAATTGAATCATTGCAATTAGTTAATTTAGGCGAAGAATGCTCCGCCTTACTGCTCAACAAACTCCCGCAAAAGAAGCTTGACCCCGGAAGCTTCACAATTCCTTGCTCGATTGGGGAATCCCCCATTCGTAATGCATTAGCCGATCTCGGGGCAAGCATCAACCTCATGCCCTCATCAATGTTCAACCGACTCGGCTTAGGGAAAACAAGCCCTACAAAGATAAGCATACAACTCGCCGATAGATACGTCAAATATCCACAAGGTGTCGCTGAAAATCTATTGGTCAAAGTCGGCGAATTTGTCTTTCCAGCCGACTTTGTCATACTAGATATGGAGGAAGATGCCGAAGTACCACTCATCCTAGGGAGACCATTCCTAGCTACGGCCCAAGCAGTGGTAGATATGAATGATGGAACACTAACATTGAGGATTGGGGACGAGGAAATGAAGTTTGGAGTTGGAAAAAGAGTAGAAGACGAAGACCCGGTCAATTACACGATGGTCATTGACTCAAGTTTGGATGATGCTCTCCGACGGTGTAGCATGGGATGCAAAACATCCCACTTGGGTAACATATGACCAGGCTTTGGGTCTAGCCAAGGACCCTTATAAACGTGGCACACCACGGAGGCATTCCGCGGAACTATCCTTAGTTTAGATTAATTTTTATGTTTTCTAGTTTAGTTTTAATTTTCAGGAATAAAACACACTCGGGATGGTGAAGGATAACAAGAGAAACTTGAACCAGCACCCCATGCACAAAAACAGGGCCACCCGACAAATTTTTCTTCATTACAGCAAGTTCAGCACGGGCCGTGCCCGCCCAACACGGCCCCGTGCTGCACAATCTGCAGGAAATGCCCAGTTCAGGTAACTGGACACGAGGCGTGCTCATTGAATACGCCCCCGTGCCTAGGCTTCTGTTTCTTTTTACAAACTTTTGTTACTGGCGATCTAAACACGGGGCCGTGCCCGGACACCACGGGGCCGTGTCCTGACGCCCAGTAACATAAAATTTTGCTTTTTCACACCTTTTTACACATTCAATCAACCTAAAAACTTATTTTTGGGACACATTGAGGACAATGTGTAATTTAAATGTGGGGGGATGCTAAAACCTTGAATCTTGCAAGTCCTAAATACAAGGCTTACACAAAACTCTATTGGAACCGCTAATCACCCCAAATTTTTTCAAAAATTTTTCATTTTTTTACTTGTCTAGGTTTAATTTGGGAATTTGAAGTTCTGAAAAGGTTATATTTTTACAAATTTACAACCGATAGCGTCGTGATAAAAAGAACCAACATAAGAAAATTATGAAACGGCATGACAAGTGTATTTAAAATTTGATTATATACTTGATCACATAAAAACCCATTCCCACAAAAAGTGAGTTTTAAGCCTTTATTGAGCATACAAATACACATCTTTAAACTAAATGCTCATTTTTCGTTTCTTGCGTGAATAGCCGCTTGGTTCTTACAACTTTAGAACTTGCCACGACGATACATTCCCGGTCCTTACCAACTTAAACCCGAGTAAGTAAATGACGGAGGCATTAGGACTAACCCTTTTTATTCCTACACCATTATTTTTCTTATTTTTATCACCTACCCAAAATCCCCCTAGTTAACCCCTTTGAGCCTAAACCTTTTCATTTCATAACCCCAAACAAACACCCTTTCAACCACCAAAACCCTTTTTATTTTTAACCCTTTGTTTTAGTAACAAGCTCGATTTTTCTTATGACTTTCAAAAAAAAAAATGATGATGAAACCAAAAGAAATAAACAAACAAGTTTATCAAAAACAACTTTGTTTGAAGGAAAAATGCTTCATCAAAATAAAAAGTTTTGAAAAATAACAAGTCTTATGAAAACCGACGCTTTTTACGCCTTTCGCCCTTTTACTAACCACTAACCCAACCACATACCTTTAACCCAAGCCTAACCCTTCACCCAAAAGTCCTCTTGATATTTACAAAGGTATATAGTTAAAAAGGAGGTGGATTTATTTCTTGGCAAGCCTATGGTAGGAGTAAGTTCCATGCCGCTCTCGAGTGATTCACTAAAATACATCTTCGGCCGAGTGTTGAGTGATCCCCCGTGAGGTATGTGAACTTGTATATAAATGGAATTTTAAAGGCATGTTATGCCCTAATAAGTAATTTATCTTATGTAATGTTTTAAATAAATCATGACGAATAGGATTGTAAATAAATAAAAACAAAACTTAATAAAGAATCTTGGAAATCTCGACACTCTATGACAAGCCCAAAAACCTTCTCTTCTACCCATTACATTTGGGAGTGTAAAGCCACATTATAAAGAGTTTTGCTTAAAGACAAGCAAAGATTCAAGTGTGGGGGTATTTGATGTGCACAAAATGCAACATATAAATTACATCAAATGTGGCATAAAACTAACCCTTTTTAGTACTAATGTTGGAAAAAGTGTGTTTTTGTCTTCCTTTTGTATTTTCAGGATTAAATGAGCTCAAATGAACAAAAGAAGCAAAAAGGCAGCTAAATCTAACATAAATACAAGAAAAGGAACAAACGTGGCATGCCCGACCCCCGACAACATCTTCCCAAGCAAAAACAAGAGAACAGAAGGCTGAACACGCCCCGTGCTCAGTGAGCACGGGGGCGTGCCCAAGTGTCAGCAGAAAAGACAAAGCAGTAGAAGCTTCTATCACCCACCACGGGGGCGTGCCCAGCGGACACGGGGCCGTGGCCAACTCTAAGATTCGCAGAATCTAGGGAAATCTTGATAGTACAAATACGCTTCTGCACACGGGGTCGTGCCCAGCGGACACGGGGGCGTGGTCAACTAATGCAGACAAACTGCAATTAATGAAGAAAGAGAAGGAAGGTGGACACGGGGTCGTGCCCGAGCCTCTGTTCAGCCTATAAATAGGGGTGCTTGGCTCATTTGCAAACCATCCCTTGGCACACCACCTCTCTCACACTTCACCCACCACCATCACAACACCATCATCCACCACCATCATCATCCATTGTTCATCATTGAGTATGTGAGTCGTCTTGGGATCCAAGATTGATTGTAAGAGTTTTTGACAATCAAAGGCCATGTTTGCCTAAGTCTCTTACATCACTTGGTGAAGACAAGTGTCTAGTGTAATACTTTTTATTTTTAATCTTTTCGCACTTTTTATTTGGTTATGTATTAATGACTTTAATAACTAGTTTCTTATGTTGAAGGTGATTCTTCCTTATCGTTTGTCCGTGGTGTCTTGGCATTATTTTACTGTCTATATAAAATAAAAGATTTTCACCATTCATATCTCCACGGTCTATATGGAGGTATGTTGGCTACCTGGTCGGGGGTTAAGGGAATGGTTTGGTAAGAGTCTTGCCTTGTTCAGTGTATAGATCCTGCAAGGACCTGGGTCAAATTTAGTAGGACCTCCTTCAATACCCACCGGTATTGGATGGCGGGGGTCCAAACTCTTTGATCCCCTCATATGTAAGCTACTATTAATACTTTAACCCGGTTACTTAGGACTGTATCCCTGCTGACTCAGACTACTTAACCGAGGGTAACGTCACCTTCAAAAGAGGGGCCTACCATAATATGCATTAATAACTTAATTAATTATCTTTCAATAATCCGACCCTTTAGGATTGTATCCTTGCTGACTCAAACTACTGGGTTGAGGGTAACGTCACCTTCAAAAGAGGGGCCTACTACAATAACTAAGATAATCTCTTAAAAAGTGCAAAAGTGCGAAAATAATCAAAGGTTACACTAAACACGAGTCGGAGCCAAGTGATTCATCTTGTCTATCTGTTTTTATTTTTTATTTTTTTTCAGCATTTTAGTTAGTTTTTATTTTTCTAGTTAAAAAACATTTTTTCTAACTTTTTGATTTGATTAGACGTTGAGGATAAACCGGTATTAAAAGCTCTTGTGTCCTTGGACGACCTCGGTATCTTGCCAACACTATACTACGCTCACGATGGGTGCACTTGCCCATATGTGTGTTTGGTGTTAGTAAAATATCGTGTTTTATAAATTTAAAACTTGACTAACGTGTAAAAATGGCTTAAAATATACATTAAAAACTATACACACCAAACTGCATCAAAATCACTACATGATATATATGTACTGTTTTGTCTTATTGTTTTTTTTTCATGTTATCGCTTCTTAATGATGTTTTCTTTTAACAATATATTTTTGTTTATAGATTGGATTGGTTATGTTGAAGTATGTTTCAATCTAGAGGATACAACAAAGAAGGATGAGAGCAAGGGCAAGAGACTTAATCTTAGAGTTGAAGACCTTGAGTGAGTTCTTTTTATTAAGTTGTTGCATTTTGACGTTTAAAGCATTAAAAGGAGATCTGCTTGATGTTATTATGTTTTATGTTAATATTTTAGAGGCCAAAAGTGTTCGGTTACTTTGTGGGATTGTTTTGCTATTGACATGTTTGCTTACATGAATGATAAGAAACGAGAGAAATATGTTGTTATCCTTTGTCATTTTGGTATGGTCAACCTTTACAAAGGTACAATTTAAACTTAATTAGTTTAATTTTTTTAGTAATTTATATTTATATTTGTTTATATGTTTTAAATTTGACACTGTTTATATTGATCTACATTTGGTTTTATTTTTAAATTCAGGCAAGCGTGGAGTTGCAAATGGGTTTGAGCTTAGCAGACTTTTTATTGACACTGACATTGAAGAGATATCCTCTTTTAGGAAGAGGTATATTTAGTAATATGCATATAAACATTAAACAGTATTATTTTGTACCTACATTTACTTTTTACGTTTTAATTTGATCACATGAATCTGTTTAGGTATGTAGAGAAAATTTCTGCTTCATCTTCATCAAATGAGCATGTTGGTTCAAACGTTATCTCAAGTGTTGAAGATGAGTTTCTTAATAACCCTGATTTCATGCTTATTGGTTTCCTTGGAACCATATCAACGGTGTGTATTTTCTTATAAGTACTTTAGTTTTTTTTATAGTCTTCTCTAAGTATTATTATTTTTGTTTGATATTGATAGACAAAGAAGGTTTTGGTTCTTGGCACAATCACAGCTATATGCACTGATAAACTTTGGTATTACAATGGTTGTAACCACTGTAAGTCGAGTGTGGAGGAAAGATTTGTAACGAAAGAAAATGTGGAGGGTTCATTTGATGTTGATCATGCAAAATATTTGGTGTGTACAAATGATAAACGTGAAGGAGTCGACATCTATTCTATTCCGCGGTTTGAGATTACGGTTTTATTACCTTATACTAAATACTAATATGAAACACACTTCTGTTATTAGTAATACTAATGTTTTCATTTGTTTTTAACTTTCATAGCTTCAAGATACCTATTAGGTTGCAAGACTCTTTCGGTACTGTGTCTTTGACACTGTTTGATTTCGAAGCTTACAAGATTCTTAAGAAAACTGCCAAAGAGTTACTTGCAATCCAAGATCAGGTAACAAATACATGCATTCAGTTATTTGGCCATGTAGTAAATATAATTTAAAATAATTTTTTATAAAATTGTAGGTTCTCAATTATGGAATCATTGTGCTCATTGTAATTTATATTAATTTTTATAAAATAATAGGTTGTTAATTCTGGAGAGATACCGAACCCATATCCTGAGATTTTTGACACATTGATTGGAAAGAGGTATGCGTTCATCATAAATGTTAAAGACTATAACATTGAGTATCAGGTTGAAAACTATGGTATTTCAATGGCCACTAACGATGATGAGATCCTTGCCGCGCTCTGCGCCAAATTCAATCTTAACCAGGTTTAAATCTTCATTATGTCATTCTTTTCATTTCATAGTCATATCGTTTTGAAATAGATTTATACCATTGTGTGTATTTTATGTTATTGTGTATTATGTACTTAAAGCATGAGTAGTCCGAATCGTTGGATGTTCCAGATTCCTGCAGTTTGTCTACTCCTGTTGACCTTATGAAGGTAATATAAGAATTTGGTTATTTGTACTAAATTTTTTGAAACGTTAATACTTATTGTCTTTTTATATCAGGATGAGATGTCATTCAGTGGTGACAATGTTACACCTGCATCCAAAGCACTGGTAGGCACTAAGAATGCCTCTTCTGATGAAACAAAATGTAATATTCGTGAAGTGTGCGATGTAGATGATGCATTAGGTTGCTCCTTGACAAAGCGCCGCATGAGTGACGAACTGTCTCAGGATGAAGATGCTGTTGTTTCGACGCTTTTGATTCCCAAGATTGAGAAATAGTTTTCTCTGTACTTTCAAATACATTTACGTGTTGATTTCATATGCTATTGCCACGTTGAACTTATGGTTTTCGTTTTGCTGGTTTTGGGTGTTTGGTGTTGTTATGTTTTGGACTGATTGTGTGGTTTTGAATTCCTGAAAACTTATCTGCTTATTATACTGTTATGTTCTAATATTATAATGAGTATGACATTTCTTTGCATATTATAATGTATATGTTAAATAAATATTGAGATGTTCAATATTCAATATTTATTTATGTTTAAAACTTATATGTATGAATAGGAGCAACAATTTATAATATATATTGTATAAACCCAAATAACAACTTTTTTTATCTACAAACATTTGTAATCTTTAAGAAATTTTAATCTTATTATCTTATCTCATAATTTATATAGGATTATCAGTGGATGTGGTTGTTCTTTATTGGTTTTTACCGTTATCCCTTCCCACTAAGGTTTAATAAGTATCCGTCATATATTACAGTTTATAAAAAATATTTAGTTTGTGCCTGTTTCTCCCATTAAATTATTTAAGTAATCTCATTCAATAGCTTTTTTATATACTTCAAATTTTGTCTAAGTCATTCAAAGTAGGGTGTTTAGAAAAACCGTAACCAAGTAAGAAGCGTAAACGCAAACCCATTTTATTCGGTTTATGGATCCACGTTTTATTTTATTTGTTTTGTTTGGTTTATTTGGATAACTGAATAAAAAAACCGTTTAACTTAATTATTTATTAAATAAAGATAATAATATTTTATTTTAAAAATCGTATACAAATAAACCATAAACCTAACCGATGAACACCCGATTTACATTCCACAAAGATTACAAAATTTGTTGTTAAGTTTTTTTTTTTATCAATGTAATAGATTGCTTGAAATAATTAATTCAATAATTTAAAACAATTATATTTTGCTTTTCATGAAATGATTTTTAATTACAAAATGATAAAATGGAATATTATAATTTATTGAGGATATGTTAATCCCTAGGTATGACATATTGTAATTCAAAATTTAAAAACCACTGTTTGGTTCTATTTTTTTAATGTTGCTTATCTTTTACTCTTTCTTCTTTTGAATACTTCTCCTTCTCTCATGTATGCAATGTCAAAGAATTCACGTTCATCTTCTATAGCTGCTAATTCATCTCAACGAAATTTACACAGTAAATGAAATTATAACTTCTTAACTCATCATTTCCCAAATCAAAATAAGCTTTCAGATTGAAATCATAATTCTACTTGGTTTTTTTGTACGTCCTCTTATAAGAACTCCTCTTTCAGATATCTCAAATAGATCTCCTCTTTCAGATATCACAAATGGTAATACCTCTTGAATTTGATTATAAGTATACTTTTTTCCGTTTTATGTTTCCAAGTGGACTGATTCTTGTGTTTCGTAAATATTATACTTTTTCTATTATTTAGTTACTTCACCGAATGAAAGGTGTAAGCTTCGAAAATTAATACTTGATAATAAGAAATCAAAGAATTCATCGTCATCATCAATGAATGTTCGTAACATCTTCTCTGACAATGTAAATTTGCTGGAATGTTCTGATACTACGGATCAACATATGTACTCCATTGCATGTGGAGCAGTTAGAAATGCTACTGGTTCTTTAATTTCAACTACACCAGGTTTGTATTTTGTTTCTTTATTATTTCTTTTGATAAATACATTACTAAACAACATACCGGTACTAACATGTATGTTTTAATATTGAATGTTCATATAACGGCATAAACATAGGTACACCTCTAGATAGCAGCTGTCGATATTCCAATACTTCTAGCATCATTAGCAGTAACAATCAGCCGATATTGGGTAGTACCTTAAATAGATTCTGGTAAACGTAACCTCGAGCACAAGAAACGTGATAATACTCCTGTACCTATGCTGACTTTGGATTCAGATGAAGATGATGTGTTTTTGTGCACTGATGAAGATCCTTATAAAGGGATATCTAAAGGTTTTAATCTATTTTACTATTTTAGGACATTTGTTGTGTTCCACCTGTAATATAACTATCAATCATTTTTGAACAGATTATTTGGACCATGGTGACCAAGTGCTTACATGTCAGGTTTGTAGTGCAAAATTATGGACATCAGAAGGTGGAAAATGTCATTTAACTATAAATAAGCTATGTTATAGTATGTGTTGTGGGTATGGTAAAGTTCAGCTACCGCCTTTAAAGGATGCACATCCGTCTTATCAAAATTTGTTTTCTTCCTCAAATGCAAAAAGCAAGTTCTTCCTGAATAACATAAGACGATACAACTCTATGTTCTCTTTTACATCTATGGGTGGTGAAGGGGTAAGGTCCCAAAAACCTCATAAAAAAGGATTTGGACCATACCACAAACTAACATTTCTAGCCTTTAGACCTTGCGCGGCCGCGCACTGGTCCTACCAAAGGAATAAAGAAATCAGTAAATTACAACCGCGCGCCCAAAGGATAACATAAGTCCTTGCGCTTTCTCCCATACAACAAAGGATTAAAAAACCTTTGTCCAATACTTTCGCCACAAAGTCCAGACTTGGATATTATTTTACCCAGACTTGGGATTTATTCGTCTGCACCCACACAGCAAGGTGCCACACCAGATTACAACAGAAATCTTCTAGAAAGAAATACAATCATGCACTACCCAGACGGTTATAACCGTCTGGACACGTGTCATCACCATAGACAACCCTGAAGTCACAACGAAGGCATGCAATTGGAGAGTAATCTCCACTTAGTCATTTTCCACGTGGCAATCCCCCAGCCATCGATCAAACCACGATCCGTGTGCATTCACATCGGATCGAGGTTAATTAACGTCAGATCAAAGAACTCAAACGGAAGGAAAATAACCGCTACGGCGTTAGGCATTTTCCGTGATCTTTTCAATAACAGGTTTTCCCTCCCAAACTCCCGGTTATAAATAAGAGAACTGTTCAGGTATAAACTCAGACTATTCTCACTCTTCAAATACTTATCTTCTCCGATATCGATACTTATTCTCACGCCGGAGTCGGGTCAAGGAGAGAACCCTCTTCTCCCCTTGGCGAGGCTAACGGTGTTCTTTTTTGCAGAGCTACCGGAGAAGTAATTCCATTACAGCTGAATCAACCGAGAGAGAGCTAACCTTTTATGCGGATTCAAACCCCCTAACTATCTCGGTTCCGACCATTTAGTTAGTGTTTCTTCATTGGCGCCCACCGTTTTCTCAGTTTTTCTAGTTTCTATCTCGTTTCGATTCAGTTCATTCCGTTTTCTGTTTTTGCACATGGCAGAAAATTCGTCTTCTCACCGACAGCCTGGTCCTCGACCAAATGTCAGAAACAATTTACCGATAGAAGGGATTGTAGTGGAGGCCTCAGACGATAACGAGGTTCAATCTCATCGAGCAAATGATCCTGTTACCCCAGGAATGTTACCAGCAAATCCTGCACAGTCAATTTTACCACCAGGAGAAACTCCGATATCATGGTATGTTCGGTCCCAAGGAGCATTAAACGCAGTATATTCACAATTGTGTGCTCAAACTGCTCCCGTAACCCAATCCCGAAGGCCGGGGTCAAGAGCTCATGCCTCTCAGCGAGAAGAATCAACTTATGATGATACAAGCAGTTACCGAAGACAACATCATGATGAATCTCGTCCTCGTCAACGACAATCGGTGCATGACAGGTTGGGTTCCCAACGGGATACTCACACCGATGAATCCGATCGGACATACCGTTTGAGTGAAAACACCAGCGTCTTCAACAGACTACAGCCAAACTATAACAAATGCAGGCCTCGAGCGGTTTACAACCCCGAGGCCGAGCATAACTATGATTTAGTTTATCGCCCGGACGAAGCGGCAGAAAACTCGAAGTTTATATTAGAGATAGCTTTGGCTCCGTTAGAACGGGCCAAGTTACCATCTAATGTTGGGAAATTTAATGGGTTAACCGACCCCGATGATCATCTAAGAGTATTCACCAGCGCAGGGCTGGTTGGCGGCTGGACTCTTCCGCTGTGGTGTCATTTATTTGTGCAAACATTAACTGGCCCAGCGCGAATTTGGTTTGATAACCTACCGACAGGACAAATAGAGTCATGGAAGGATCTGCGGAAAAAATTTCTAACACACTTCAGCCAACAAAGGCGGTCAAAACGTGATACATCCGACGTCATGAACATCTGGCGTCGCGATGATGAGAATCTGGAAGATTTTATTACCAGATACAATAAGGAAGTGTTAGAGATCGGAGGTGTCAGTGAACAACTAATCCGCGCCCAGTTTAAGTACGCGGTTAGGTGTGACGACATGGTCAAAGTATTATCAGGAACAGAAGGCCTTCCCACGAGTTGGGAAAAAATAATGGCGGCGGCTAAGGTTTATGCGCAGACCGAGAAAAACCTTACTACAAACAGGCCACCCCCACCACACAGCAGGCCGGCAGACTTAAGCGCAAATGGAAAGTACAAAAAGTCATGGCGCGAAGCACCAGGAAGCCGATCCGCGGAAGACACCCGCACAACAGCTAACAAATTCTCTGCGCAAAAAGAGAACAAGTACGAAAATAAGGAGAGGCACTGGACTCCCCTAACAAAAACCCCAGCAGAGGTGTTAAGTACTGAGGATCACCAATTCAAACCCCCGATTCCAATGAAGAGTAAACGTGGTCAAGACCCGACGCAGTTCTGCGAATATCATAAGGATAACGGGCACACCACGAACAACTGTATATCTCTGCGCATGGAAATCAAAAAGGCTCTCAAGAATGGAGAACTCACGCATCTGCTCCAGAATATGCGCAAGGAGATTAAACAGATTACTCGGGGAGAAGAAAGCTCAAACAAACGGGCTAAGACTTAAAGAACTCCGTATGCTCTCCGCGGAAAAGACACGACTTATTAAAAGCGGCGGAACTATCAGGGAGTAAGTTAAGTTCCATTTAATTATCCAAAAAACTTTGTAACGCCTCTGAGCATTATCCATGAATAAAATCACAAAGTTTCTATTATTTTTGTTTACAAAATGCATGCAATTCCTTTTTAGTAAGAGCAAAAACATTATGGTAGTACAACAAAAAGCTCCATGCGCGGTCAGTGATCACGTCACAAACGACCATAAACTCATACATGAGCTTCTTACCAACTTTATTCGCCTTACTCAAAACAAAAGTAATTGTACTCATGCAAAATATTGTAAGGACATATTAACAAAATAAATAGAAACATACTATGTTCGGCGTACAAATACGTCCTGAAAGGTTTAAGGCACAGCAGTGTTTAAAACCCACGCGCAACAGCGCACCATCAAAACAAGGATCAACATCCAACATAGAAAAAATTGTTCAAATACAATTTTACCCTACTCTAAATCTTCTCCCTCATCCGGAAAGATTTCCTTAAGTTGCGCAACGTGATCCTCCGATTGCAGCGCCACATTTATCAACTCCATCACTAGCAGTTGCAAGTTATTAAACTCTGTCTTCATAGTAGCAAGCGCGCTGGAAGTATCCACACCAAAAGTAGCAGACTTACTATCATCCCAGTTAACCTTTAAAGCGCTATTCACATGTTGGGAACATTCCGCATACCCTTGCGCATAACCATCTCGTCGCGCAGCCACCATCAAATTAGCAACAGTTTTATCCAATTCTTCAGAGTTTAATACAGATTCAGCAACCTATAACATCAGATAAAGATAAGATCGAAGCAAATAAAGCGCATATAGGAACAAAAAGAAAGAAGGTACTTACGCAAGCAATCCCGCGATCTTTTAACCAGGCCATATCATTCTTCAAAGGTTCGAGCTCGCTTTCCGCTGAAACCCGCGCCATTTCTGAATTTTCCAGTTTCTCTTCAGCCTCAGTTAAACGGCGGGAGGTTTCAGTATTCTCAGAACGCGCAAGCTCCAAATCCTTCTTCAATTTTTCCTGATCAGAAACCAAAGCGGTAAGTTCCTCTAATTCTTTTTCTCTAACGGCAAGAGTGGCTAAAGCTTGTACCTCCCGTTGCTCACTTCGCTCCCTATGAGAGCGCGCTTCCTCTAATAAAGCTTCCATATCAGCTTTTTCTTTCTTCAATCTTTCCACCTCCGCATCTTGATTCTTCAGATTTTCAGCCTCAGCCTTGAGGTTATTAATAATATTACGAAGGCTTGCCTTCTCGGCATTATCCTTCTCGCAAATCCTCCTCCAATTTTTGCGTTCCTCAGACAAGAGCGCAGCTTCAGCTTCCGCTTTTCTTTTCCAACCAGCAACAGACCATTCTTCAGTCTTGCGCTCAGCCTCAAAATTGGCTTGCTCAGTTTCTAATTTGGCTTTCAATTGAGCCACACGTTTTTCATCTTTAGCAAACTTCCTTTGTGATGCTACAAAAGCTGTCCGCTCCTTATGCATGCTATACCACTCACGAACTATGCGATGAGTAGTAGAAACATGGGAGGCAGTTTCCGCAAGATAAGACTGATAGGTCTGTTCATAAGGCTGGTTCTCTTGAAATTTAACCTCGCCAGGCGGAAGTATCCCCTGCAACCAATCTTGACATACCCGCCAATCCGAGAAAGTATCTCCTTTCTTCACATTCCAAACAGGAATATGAGGATCAGCAGCATCTTTTTCCGCATACATCCGGTAGTAATATTCTCCTAAAGATTCTTCCGGACGAATTGGAGATTGTTTCTCAACACCAGCAGAAGAACATGCCTCCTCAGTAGCGACCTTTTCAGCATGTTCAGGAACAGTTTCAGAAGGTCTGGGAGGAGAAGATTGGATTGTCTCAGCAGTTTTCTTTTCCGGCATCGGTTGATTATCATCATTTACCATACTTGGCTCAACAATCTGTTCAGTTTCTATGTTAATACCAACAGGCTCCTCAGCCTCAACAGTTTTCTCAACACCTTTTCCAGCTACCTCTGAAGGCTCCAACGGAGGGGTAACAGTAGTGCGCGGTGGGGAAGAGGGAAGTTCTTTATCAGCCACAGTTGATATGTCCACAGAGACAGGAATTTCTGAAGAAACAAAAGTCTATAAAAAATCCTATCTGTTCAAAGAAAATAAAGAAAATCAATACATACCAGGAATGGATTCTGAAACAAAAGCATCTAGGTTTCCCTTCCTAGTAATTTTCTTCCTCTGCACTTTCTTGGGAGGTTGACCCTCCGCATCAGCATCAGCTGGCTTCCTTTTACCGGCCTTCCTATGAACCAAACGCTCGGGACTAGAATCCAGATCGATAGGCTCATTTGGATTGGAAGGAGGGATATCAGCAGAATCCTTCGGTTCTGGTTTCGGTTCCCGCATAGTCACTACAGGAGTAAGACCCTCCAATGATTCAGAAACCACCACATAGTCACACCTGGAAACAGAAGAGCAGCGCGTACCTTTCTTCTCTCCAGCATTTTTTGCTTTCAAAGGCTGCGCTTTAACAGTTTCACTCCTCTTCGGCGCAGAAGTGGACATAGTTGCGCGTTTCTTCTTCTCAGGGCCTATGCCCAAATTCAACAACTCACCTACAAACAAGCGCAAGATAGAGAAATTTACTCAAAGCAAGAAAGAAAAGAAAAACAGACATAAACTCACCAGCACCAGTTGCCGGTTGAACAGATAAGTCCGCGTCCTGCGGAAGCACAAAATTCTTCACAATGCGGTGATACCAGAGCTCCTCCTCAGGTTTCTTCTTGATGGTCCCCATTCTCCCGCCTTCCCTCTTAAAAGCAACAACATATAGAGAAACAACTGCATTGAAGGGAAAGTAGGTCAAAAAAAAAAAAAAAAAAAGAAGAAAGAAAACAACAACAAAAGGAACAGTGACAAAACCCCAATACTTACTATGGCCATCCTCAGTATACACAGGTTTATCATCTCGTTCCATTTTCCAGTTCAAACTCATACCAGCTCCAACTAGGGCTTTCTCCGGCAAAGCAATATTGGGAACATCTTTCAGATCTTGGTACCAGTTCTCATCAACAGGGGTCTGAATAGACTCAGTCGGAACATCGTCTTTCCCTCTTAGCTTCATCTTCATCGGAATCACTCCAGCTTTAATGAAGAAAAATTTCTGTTTCCAATCATGAAAAGATTTAGGAGGCTGATGAAGAATTTTCTTTGCGGAAGCCCTCTGAACAAATGAGTAAAATCCTTGGGTACAGTGCATCTGATGAAAAACCCTAAATCGAGGAACGGTTGGCTCCACATGCATCGTTCGACATACAAATTCGAAATGACGAACCCTAACCATACCAATAGGGTGAAGTTGGGAGATATGCAGATTGTAGAATCCAAGAATTTCAAGGAAAAATTTCGTAACAGGCAATCGAAAGTTACCATCGCAGAAAAAATCCCAAAAAAGGGTAATATACCCTGCCGGAGCATTCGCTGCCGTTTGCCCTTCTTCAGGATACAAGGCACCCCAGTTCTCCGGGAATTTAAGATTCTGGATTAAACCCTCAAAAGACGCCCTGGGCCACTTCAATGGTGGAAGCTCAGTCGACATTTCTTCAATGAGATCCTCTTGACGTTCTCCGGTTGACATAAGCAGAGGAATGATGAAAAGTTTTTCTTAAGAACAAGGAAAGGGGAAAAGTTTTCAAACGAGACAATGATTACACAGAAAGGGTTACCCAAACGATTATATACCCATCGCAATAAATAAGCATCGGTAACCGTCGCAGTACTGTTCCGGGTATCACGATTACCCAAGCAACAGAAAACAGCAGATGTCAGAACATACACGCGTTTACACGCGCGCGTGTAAGACACGAATGGTTAAAAAACAACTGACAATGACAGGTTGCCAAGATCAATTTACTGACATAACGTCAAGTCAAAGATTTTTTACAAAAAATCTTTACAAACTCAGTAAATTCAAATCCTCTCAGAGAAGATTTCCTTTTTCGCGCCCAAAAAACATTTCCCTCTCATAAGTCCAGTGCTCCACTTATTTGCATAAGTACAACACTAGACTGGGGGGACTTGAAGGGGTAAGGTCCCAAAAACCTCATAAAAAAGGATTTGGACCATACCACAAACTAACATTTCTAGCCTTTAGACCTTGCGCGGCCGCGCACTGGTCCTACCAAAGGAATAAAGAAATCAGTAAATTACAACCGCGCGCCCAAAGGATAACATAAGTCCTTGCGCTTTCTCCCATACAACAAAGGATTAAAAAACCTTTGTCCAATACTTTCGCCACAAAGTCCAGACTTGGATATTATTTTACCCAGACTTGGGATTTATTCGTCTGCACCCACACAGCAAGGTGCCACACCAGATTACAACAGAAATCTTCTAGAAAGAAATACAATCATGCACTACCCAGACGGTTATAACCGTCTGGACACGTGTCATCACCATAGACAACCCTGAAGTCACAACGAAGGCATGCAATTGGAGAGTAATCTCCACTTAGTCATTTTCCACGTGGCAATCCCCCAGCCATCGATCAAACCACGATCCGTGTGCATTCACATCGGATCGAGGTTAATTAACGTCAGATCAAAGAACTCAAACGGAAGGAAAATAACCGCTACGGCGTTAGGCATTTTCCGTGATCTTTTCAATAACAGGTTTTCCCTCCCAAACTCCCGGTTATAAATAAGAGAACTGTTCAGGTATAAACTCAGACTATTCTCACTCTTCAAATACTTATCTTCTCCGATATCGATACTTATTCTCACGCCGGAGTCGGGTCAAGGAGAGAACCCTCTTCTCCCCTTGGCGAGGCTAACGGTGTTCTTTTTTGCAGAGCTACCGGAGAAGTAATTCCATTACAGCTGAATCAACCGAGAGAGAGCTAACCTTTTATGCGGATTCAAACCCCCTAACTATCTCGGTTCCGACCATTTAGTTAGTGTTTCTTCAGGTGGAAAGGTTGATTCTAATATTAACAAGGGCAATGCTCCATTTATATATCGTATCAGTGGCCAAAACTATCATTGCATGGGGAGTCTCAAACCTCCAGATGGAAATGAAGCTAAGTTTTGTCAGCTATACATACATGATACCGAAAATGAAATAACAAACAGACAGGCATTATTCAGGTACCAGTGATTTCTAAGTTCCATTTTTATTCTATTAAAGAACAACTAGAAATTGAAGCATTTGTAGTTCACTATCAGTTGTTAAGTACCATCACTTAATCCTTAATCACTGATTCTCTATCCACTGATTACTACAACAGCAGTTGTTAACCATTAGTAGTTCACTATCAGTTGTTAAGTACCATCAGTGTTTTAATCACTAGCAGTGCTTACAAGATTTTCATCAGCTGTTTGACTTAAGAGTAGTTTGCTTTATTCATTCTAAATTCATCAGTGGTTGTAGGTAAACTGAAATGTTACTTTTTCTCAACATACTCTAAAAGTTTTGGGCTGGTATCAGCAGTTGTTAACAACTGCTCTTCCTTAACAATTAATTATTAATCACTGATTCTCTATCCACTGCTTATTACAATAGCAGTTGTTAACCATATGTAGTTCACTATCAGTTGTTAAGTGCCATCAGTGTTTTAATCACTAGCAGTGCTTACAAGGTTTCCATCAGCTGTTTGACTTAGTACTAAACAGTAGTTTGGTTTACTCAATCTAAACTCATCAATGGTTGTAGGTAAACTGAAATCTAACTTTTTCTCAACATATTCTATAAGTTTTTATAAAACGAGATACTATTATAGTTATGTTATGTTAATGTTTTGTTGTTTTTTTTCTTTTAACAACAAAGGAACCAAACCTTCATCGCCTACTGATAAAGAACTTGATGTTGAAATGACAGAGTATTTAAGGGCTTTATTAGATTCACAAAATATGTTGGTTAAGACATATAGGATGGTCAGAGACCATTTTCACCAATCTCCAGAGGCCAACCTTAGTCTGCGACTTATTTATAGAAGAGAAAAATGAAGGATCGAGTTGTGACCCAAACGAGTCGTTCAGAAGAGCTCTACTCTGTTTCAGAGGCGGAAACTAAGAAACAGATGTGAAAAACAGCTTGTTTCACTATTAATCGTCTTGTTTATTGAAAATAACAGCTTTACAAATCAAACGACGCGTCGGCAGCAATTCAGTACCGGAATCAAGAACCTTACAACTGATCTCGCTTGGAAGCTATTTATAGAGATGAGATTTCGCTTGAAGATGTCATGTGTCAGTTCAAGCGAAATTAACATGGTTGATTTCGCTTGAAACTGTCAAATGTCATTTCAAGCGAAATAACATCATTCAAGCGAAATTAGCTTAAACACCATCTAAAATCTCCTATTTTCTCGTACAACGCGCCCTGATTTAACAATTCTAGTACAAGACTCGATACAAGACGAAGTCGACAGACGTATGCACCAACAGACTCCCCCTCGGATGTTGACGAGTCTTAAATGTCGAGTCTTCAACGTCTTCAGTCTTTATCAGTCTTTGGGCTTCCAGAATCTTTATCTGGCTCTTATCACACTCTAAATCTTTCTTCAGCTAATTTCCCCCTCGGATGATGCTCTATCAATCTCTGGCATCTTCAGGATCAAATTCCTAGCTCTTACAACTTCAGACTCTCTTTCTCTAACAGACTCCCCCTCAACTTGTGCTGGGATCGTAGTCTGGCTTTCACAGGTTCAGGTATCGCAACCTGACTCACCTGCATATTCTCTACCCAAAACATAAGTTTCATAAAAGATAAGATATAACAAATCTAGAAACCTTGATAACCCCTAGAAGATACAAATAAATCACATCATTTTCAAATATCAAACCAAAAGATTTATCATGTAAGATTCTGATGAACCACTTGCATGTATATCAATTTATATTTCAAACATCTTCAAACAAACTTCCCAAACCTGTTCGTCATGTTTAGCACTCGGAATTTTGAAAATCATCTTTCCAACATCAGTTGTCTAAAATCTTTTTGGATTTTTCAAAATTTAAGCTAAAACACACCGAAAATCTTTTTGGATTTTGTAAAGAAATGAAATGTAGTAAAGAAATATTTACATACAATATTTTTGTGAGTTTGTGTAAGAGGATCATATCAGTTTTTGAGACAAATCACCAACACCATTAAGCTTTAAACATTTTAAGTTCTAAACGATTCACTTAGATTGTCAGTATACTGATCCAATTAAATCTTCACACAAAGTTCAACTGTTTTGAGATACAAGATTAATGTTTTAAGAAACTTAAACTTATTCGCGTGTCCCACCTCAGAATATACTCCCGTATTCAGATCCCAATATTCAGTCTTACTGGTAAGTATACCTAGATGATATCTGTAAGGGATTAAATTGCGAAACCGTGAGAGCTCAGGTCAGAACTTCCGTTCAGCAGAGAGATGACAGGCTCGACTTTTGGTGGGTCCCCTTTAGTGGATCTTTTTTTTTTACAACAGCATTGATTAGCAATTTTATTGTCTCATCATTTTATGCTGAGGGCGGCGCTATATTTCAAGCAAGCAGTAAAGTATTCTCCGGGGACTAGGCCATTGCTTCCGCATTATCAGAAGTCCCGGGATAATACCCCAGATATCACTAAGCATAAAGACTTAGTATCTCAGAAAGAGGGGTCCTTCAAACAAGATTTCGGGGGTTACCCATATATCCGAGAGATGTTTCCCCACGATATAAGCAAGTTTGAATTTAGATTTATATCTCGTCACAATCTACTAAATGTGCAAAAACCTACTGGCACATCATTAGTGAGATCGTTTATTACTTTTTAACTTTCCATTTCTTTAGCATGCTGTGATCGTCCACTGATGTACTATCATTTCCTCTTTTTGACAACAAAACTTATTTTGAATTTTATCATGTTTTTGACTTTTTCAAATTTTCTAATGTTTTTGGATTTTATGAAATTTTACTCCCTCTAAAATACAAACACATTTTAGGAAATTTGAAAACAAAAACTGTACAAGCGAAGTGACAACTGTTGTGAATCACTTCAATTCGCCATCCACTTGGCATAAACAATCAGAACTCCCCCTGTCAACAAACTATTTTCCCATTGTGATTTCAAAACACTTAAGTTTGTTTTAATCAAATGGTTTTTCCGGAAAATAAGTTTCGTTGATTTTATCACTTGTACGTTAGGGGATAAACTCATCACTTTGTTTCTTTCCTCTTTTCAATGAAATGAACCCCATTTTTTAAACCACTTGTAGAAAATCAAGTACAATTTAATGTCCCTGATTTACCACTTGAAATTGAAAACCTTTCTTCAACCACTTGTAGGTTCACTTGTCAACCAAAATCACTTGTAAATCAAAATATAACAATATAAAGATATCACCTATAGATTTACCAACCAAACCTTTTCAAGAAAGATGCCGATTCCTGCTCCACACTTACCATCCTGGGAGCTCCGGCAAGTCAAGAATTTATGGTTAAAATGCTGTCACCCAAGCCTGACCAGCCTTGGGTGATTTTGGTGGCAAACACCTGTCCCACCAACATTTTGATTTGTAAAATTCTTTAGCACCCTTCACTTTCCTGTCAACCATCTTCCCAAAAATATGTTTAACATTTCCATTAAACACCTTTTCAGCATCAAAATCCTTTTTATCAGCAAAGAATTGACCTGATATCTCAAATCTACCTTTTGATTTTAGATTATCTTTCGACAATGACGGAAAGTTTTCCTCGTTCAACGCAGGAACAGAATTAACAACCTTTTTCTCAACAAATGACTCCTCTGATTTTATGGAATCAGATTCATTGTCAGAACTACTTTCAGATTTTACAACCCATTTTTGTTTGTTCAAATTGACTTGTCTTTTGTAAAATCTCTTTGAAGTTTCACCAACTTCCACAGTCGATTGTTCGAACATTTTAACCTTTTCTTTTGATTGTTCAGATTTGTCAACATATTTTCTTCTCATTTCAAAGTTAGAAGACACTCCCTGTTTTGAATAAGTGGACTCTTGGCAGTTCCAAGCAATGTGTCCAGCCTTTTGACACTTAAAGCAAGTTCTTCTATCAACTTTCGGGGCAAATTTCTTTACATTCTTCTTTACTTCAGCAAGAAACTCTTGATTGGATTGTTTCCAGAATGGTTTCTTTTGCTCATCTTCAGAATTTCCTCCTGAAACAAATGTTGTTTTTGGTTTATAATTTTTCTCATTTTTATAATTTTCTGAAAAACTAAATCCAAGACCTTTCTTTTTGAAATTACTGTTATGGTTTGGTTTCTTTTGAAAACCATAACCAGAACCGTAACCTTTTTTCTTGTTCAATCTTTGTTGAACTCTTGAAGTGTACTTTTTAGGTTTTTCAGCAAGATTTAAATCTTTTATTTCAGAAATATTAATTTCTGTTAATTTGAAAACCTGTTTGATCATTTCATTTTTGACACTTCTTATTGGAAATTCCTCATCAGAATATAATTTGTTTGAATCATTCAAAGTATATGCCACTTTGACTGGTTCGTCATTCAAATTAGATTTTGATAACAGGAATTCTTTATTGTAAACCCTTTTAACCGATGAACTCGGATTCTTTTCTGACGAACTCGAACTTTCAGACTTAGATTCTGGTTTTGACTCTTCATCCGTATCCAACACTTGATCAACCACTCTTTTTAATAACTCAGACTCATAATCAGTGTCAGACGCTGTGAATGTAACATCAATATTGTCTGGTAATTCATCAATAATTTCAGACTTTAACTTGATGTTGACTGCCTTTTTTAGACGCTCCTCGTTAGGATTCCTGGGAGAATAACTTTCATGGATCGGGGGAGGACATCTGTTATACTTGACACTTTGTTTCTTACCAGTATCAGTATCTTCAGTCTTTTCCTTCTTGAATGCCTCAAGACCTACAACAGTAGGATAAACACGATCAATCAAATAATCACAAGTAGTGTAACTCAACAGTAATCGTTTAATCCTTTCACTCTCAATCTTTTCAAGTTCCAACTCCTGTTTCAGCTTAGCACAGTCTTCGATATACTCATTGATGACGCTCTGCTTTGTCATTAATGTTGCGCTCATTTTTGTCATTGCATTTTCAATCTCTGAATTCGTCCTTTTCAGACTATCAACTGTTTTGTTCAGCACATCATACGACTCCTTCACATACTTCACATCAGACAGTAAATCTTCTTTAATCTTCTCCAAATTAGCAATCTTCTTATCTTTATCCTCACAAATTTTGCACGATTCTAAACACTTCAAACATGATTTTTCAACTTCAACCAGTTTCTCAACTTCAACAATTTTTTTCTATTTCGACAATTTTCTCTACTTCGACAAGTTTCTCAACTTCAACTATTTTCTCTACCACTTTCTCCACTACAACAATTTTTTCTATTACTTTCTCAGTCACTGGTTCAACATTTTCTTCTCTAGCTTCTGTCTTTGCTTTTTCATCAGCTAGCATTCTTGCTGCTTCCAACTCTCTCCTCAATCTGGCAATCTTCTTCTGATTTAGCATCTCCATTTTATCTGCAAAAAAGAAATTAAAGCTGTCAGGATCTAAGCCTTTTCTAGCTTTGTTAAGATGTTCCTCTTCATCATCAGTATCAATATCACTTCCAAGATATGGAAAAATCAGAATTCTTTTCTGACTAGCCTCTTCATCATCCAGAATTCTAGCAACAAAACATGAACGTTGTGGAATATATTTATCCCAGTTAAAACCCTCAGCAACTAGACCTGAACCTTGTGGAATGTAGTTATCCCATCTAAAACCCTCTGCAACAAACTCATCATCTTGATCAATGATACCAAAATAAGCTTTCTTATTTGCTTCTTCGATCATTTTACCATGAGCAGTTTTTTGATCCTTTTGTTGAGGTTGTTGATCAAGCTGATGAAAAATGATTTCTGATAATAATTATTCTTTTCTTGATTCCCGGTTGCTTCTTTATTTGTACATTCTCTCTTAAAATGGCCCTTTCCTTTACACCAGAAACAGGTAACTTTTGATTTGTCAAAACCCAATGGAGAAGTAGCCATTCCTCAAAACTCATCTCTACCAGTAATTTGTTGAAACTTTTCTGCCCTCCTACAAGCACTTGCCAAACACCATTTCACATCCATCAACTCAAGTTCCTCTGCATCAAGTTGGTCATAATCTTCTTTTGTAAGCATCGGATTTCCAATCTTGCCAGCAATCAGACCTTCATACGATTCCAACATAGCAATGAGTGATGCCATGTGTTGCTTGGCTATTTCTGGAGACAAATTCTGACCATTTTGAATGTTCAAAGTGACATTGCACTGCAGATTTGTTGAATTCTGTTGTTGAGGACTTGATGTTTTAAAGTTTGGATCAAAGCTTGAAAATGAAGATGAAGATCCACCACCCTGTGTCATATTACTACCCTTTGTTCCAGATGAACTGTCAGCACTAAAACCAGTTTGGACCTTTGGACTAGGGCTAGGGGTAGCCTCAAACTTGTTTCCTCTGTAATACAGACTGACATCTTGTTGAGCATTTGGATTCGTCATGATATCAGTTTTCTGAATATCCAATTCCTGCTCTTCAATTTTCTGAATGAACTGTGCCAAATTCATACTCTCAGACTTCCTCATGTGTTTCACAATCATCAAATAAGTTCCCCACTTATGTTGTGGTAGTGCTTCAGCTTGTTTATCGACCCACTCATCATCCTCTTTCTCAATGTCCAATCTTTTCATTTCCAGTACCAGATGACAATATCTATCAATGGTCTGCTTTGTTGATTCATGGTCGAAAGATGTAAACATATCAAATGATTTCTTCAATAATGCCTTTTTGTTTTTAATCATATATGCGCTTCCTTTGAATTTCTGAATCAATGCTTCCCAAATTGATCTAGCTGTATTATTATGTTGGAGTAAAACAAAGATATCTTCTTTAATTGCTTGTTGAAGAATACTGATCATCATTTTCTCACTTGTAAATTTCAATTTATCACCCTCTGAATAGTCAACAATAGCTTTTCCAATCCCACGTTCATTCTTAGGTTTTTCATAATCTTTCAGCAATGAACACCATGCATCAAATTTATAAGCTTGCACCCAGTTCTCGAATCGATTTTTCCATCCTTGAAAATCTTCAATGTACATGAGCTTTGGCGGTTTCTGATAAGTTCCTGTTTCATTCTCATTGTACACTGTTTCAGCAGCAGTAATTGGAGCAACGGGTGTCGCAAACGCATTGTAAAATTCTTCAGCCATGTTTCGGTAAAATTTTTCTCAAAAAACACAAGTTTCAAGTGGAATAATAGTCCAAGCGAAATTACACCTCAAACTGAATCTCTGTTCAAGCGAAATTAGACTTGAAGCGAAATTAACCCTCAAGCGAAACAACAACTGAAGTGGAATCAGGTTTATTTTCAAGCGAAATAACGAACTCAAGCAGAATAAGGTCAAATTTTCAAGCGAAAACACGCTTTCAAGCGGAATCAACCTACTAATCTCGCTTGAAATGCTGCTGACGTCATCTATTGCGATCTGTTTTCAAACGGAAATAAGTATTTTACCAGTTTTAAACCGAATTAAGCTCCAATTTTCTCACAGATTCATTAAAACACTGTTACGCACACAATATGTGAAATTCAAGACTTTTTGACCGTGAAAACTAGTTCAATTTCAAAAAGAAGGTGTAGAAGTCAGAAAATTAGGCTGTTTTGGCAAGAACTCTTCTTCCTGAGCTCTGATACCACTTGAAGGATCGAGTTGTGACCCAAACGAGTCGTTAGAAGAGCTCTACTCTGTTTCAGAGGCGGAAACTAAGAAACAGATGTGAAAAACAGCTTGTTTCACTATTAATCGTCTTGTTTATTGAAAATAACAACTTTACAAATCAAACGACGCGTCTGCAGCAATTCTGTACCGGAATCAAGAACCTTACAATTGATCTCGCTTGGAAGCTATTTATAGAGATGAGATTTCTCTTGAAGATGTCATGTGTCAGTTCAAGCGAAATTAACATGGTTGATTTCGCTTGAAACTGTCAAATGTCATTTCAAGCGAAATAACATCATTCAAGCGAAATTAGCTTAAACACCATCTAAAATCTCCTATTTTCTCGTACAACACGCCCTGATCTAACAATTCTAGTACAAGACTCGATACAAGACGAATTCGACAGACGTATGCACCAACAAAAAAGACGGCAGGACATATAACTTACCCACCACATTTGAAGTTGCTGCTTTGGTTGTCGGAGACATAGATGAAGCTATAGACCATCGTGATATTGTTGTTCAGACTCAGTCAGGAATGCTGCAGCATATTAGCGAATTACACCCATCGTATCTTGCTCTGCAATATCCGTTACGTTTCCCATATGGTGATGATGGTTATAGAGTTGATATTCCTCATAGAGATTTTATGTCCACGCAAAAGAAAATAAAACCAAAGTGCACAATGAGAGAATTTTTTTCATATAGGATCCAAGATAGAACTTATGGATTTTCCTTAATTTTAAATGGGCGAAGGTTGTTACAACAGTTTTTGGTTGATGCGTACACAATGATTGAGTAATGCTGTTACTCAGGTACTTACTAAATTATTAAAATTATTTATTTTTAATTTAACACATATAAGAATTTAATGTTTTTACAACTATTAGTAATGCTGTTTACTGATGTTATATTTATCCAATAATGTATTATTTAGAAGAAGTTACCAACCAATGCCCAATGCACGTCGAAGAGACGCATGTCTTCACGATTGAACAAAACCCAAGATGTAAGTTTACCATCTTAAAGATTGTTATATTACTATTGTTATTAAAGTTACTCTATGACAACAGGTTAAGAAGAAAGGTAAAGTTACTTCTGAGAGAAAGGAGATGGTCAAGAATAGGACTAAGGGCAATGCTGCCTTACCTGTCGACACAAGCGATCATATTGGATGTTCTTCATCTGCTCATAA
The DNA here is from genome assembly GCA_030545235.1 of Helianthus tuberosus. NCBI lineage: Eukaryota > Viridiplantae > Streptophyta > Magnoliopsida > Asterales > Asteraceae > Helianthus > Helianthus tuberosus. Next base: position 57,273,576 of record CM060375.1, read on the forward strand.
AGTTAAGGTATCTATACTTGCCAGTTAATTAGTATATGTTATATAAACTGTTTTTTTGTGTGTGCATATATTCAACATTCATTTAATTCACATGTATATATTTACTTTTTCATCAAGGGGAAGAGAGCCGCCAACGTTCAGAAAAAGCTTAACCGTAGAAATAAGATTGCAAAGAAAGCAAAAAAAAAAAACATTCTGGACATCTTCTCGACCCTAAGTTCTTTCATTTTGATCGCAAAGGAGACTATAGGCTGGTATACCATTTTTTATAACAAACTAATGATTTATGTTTATTTGTCTAACTATTATTTTTTTCCACACAATACATGTAGCGTCTTCCTGCTGAAGTTGCCAGACGAGCAGGTCTTTCTCTTGATCTTCATCCTTTGAAAGTTCAAAACATGGTTGGAGTTGTGGAAGTTTATGATGTTAAGTCGGAGTTAAATTAATTGAACCCACGTTATGCGTTGGACGGTTGGCGAAAGTTTATGACTGACAATAACTTGAGGTTTGGTGATATGTTGCACTTCACATACGTGTCTTCGCAACAGAAGATCGTATTAAATCAAGTTACGTCAGTTTAACAAAGACATTTAAGTATGTTCTGATATCAGATACTATAACTATGAATTTTTTGATGGTGATGTTGTATGTTTTTTTTTTAAATTATTAACTTGATGGTTTGTTGCTATGTATGGCTAACATGATAAAACACTGTTATTAGCATTTTATGTTTTATATATAGATAATATGATGTTTCTTTTTGCTAATAGTAACTGCAGTTAGTAGAAACTTGGTTTATTAATTGCAAATGTGACATTCTTCTGCATTTATGGGTTTATGAATTCAGAATAATGGATGGATATATATGATTGTATTTGGCACGATGATGTTGTGTTTCATGTTGTAAAAACCACAAAATTGTCAGATAATAGATTGATTTGGCCGATTAGATTATGTGTTAAATTATAGTTCTTTAAGTCATTGTTTCATTTTCTTGAATTCTATGTAATTTTGTAAAGAAGTACAATAACAAACAGTGGTTTGAACATCTGTTTGCCTTTTGGTCAATAGTTAATGGAAACCCATGTTAGGTTGAACAATGTTTTGAAGAGGAAAACAGTGTGAGAAGACAATAGATCTTATTAAGTTAAACATCTGTTCAGGCTTAAACAGATGTTTGGCATTTAACAGATGTTTGGCCTTTTATATCAGAGGTTTGGACTTAAACAGTTGTTTGACCTTAAACAAATGTTTGGCCATAAACAGATGTTTGACCATGAACAGATGTTTTGCCTTAAACAGATGTTTCGCCTTCTATATTAGATATTTGGACTTAAATAGATGTTTGACCTTAAACAGATGTTTGGCCATAAACATATGTTTGACCTTAAACAGATGTTTTGCCTTCTATATCAGATATTTGGACTTAAACAGATGTTTGGCCTTAAACCAAACATCTGTTTAAGGTCAACATTTGTTTGACTATTGGTCAACATCTGTTTGAATTTTGGTCAACATCTTATTTTGTAAAGAAGTACAAAAACAAACATTTTTACAAAATCCCAAATCACCCTATCATGTAAGTGAATTGAAGTAAAAGTTTAAATGATATTATTCATGTGGTCCTGTTGTGCTTTTGTTTTACCTCTAATATGGGTTCATGATCTAATCCGGTGATTTGAAGACATTGTTGTTGAATCGAATGAGATGGTTGATGTAATGTGGTCGTATTAATAACAAATAGTAATTAATATAACTAAGTTTCCCGAGCCCGGGAAGCAATCTCGGGTAAAAACCTAGTAATTGGATAAACCACAGTGACGAAAATGGTAGTTAATTCATGTTTTTTGGTTGGAACTGACATGTTTCAAAAATGTCAGGGACTGAAATGATACAAATTTAAAATTTGGCTCGAACTGACATAATTGGACAAATCACAGGGACGAAAATGACAATTAACTCTTAACCAAAATTAAAATTTATTTAAACTTAATTGTTGAATTTATTAAAATAAAAAGAGTAAACTGCCATTTTGGTCCCTGTGGTTTAGGGACTTTTGCCATTTTAGTCCAAATCTCAAACTTTTTAAATCTGGGTCCCTGTGGTTTCACTTTTATTGCCATTTTAGTCCAAAATTAAGAGTAAACTGCCATTTTGGTCCCTGTGGTTTCACTTTTATTGACATTTTAGTCCAAATCCCAAACTTTTTGGAACAGTCAAAAAAAGGGGGGATTTTGAATTTTGGACTAAAATGGCAATAAAGATGAAACCACAGGGACCCAGATTTAAAAAGTTTGAGATTTGGACTAAAATAGCAAAAATGCCCAAACCAGGGGGACCAAAATGGCAGTTTACTCAAATAAAAAAAATGTGGCAATGGTAAGACGTCGCCAGTGTTTTTTTTGGCTAAAGGGTACTTTTTTTAGAAATTCGATATGGACACATTCGATTGATTAGGGGTAAGAGTACTACCCTTGGCTGCCTCTCTCCTCCCCACTAAGACCACCCGTAGTGAGGGATTTTTGGGCGTTTTTCCCCTAAAAAACGCCCCACAACGCCCTTTTCCATCCCGGGGGCTTTTTTTCAAACAAATTGCTTTTGCGGTGCTTTTTGCCACGCCTTGCTTCCTTTTGTTTGTCCAATCACCCTTGATCTTCCTTTTGTTTGTCCAATAAGATTTTTTGATGGTTTTTTTATTTAATTTTATTTCATATCTTTTAACATAATGCCCCACAATGTCCACATCCCCACTACATACATTTTAGAAAATTACCTACAATGACCCATAGGCTGCCACATAATGCAAAACACACAAGTGTAGAGGCATTACCACTACACATATTCTTAAAGAAAATATGATGGATATTCATTTAATCAGTTTATAAGGGTGATTCAGTGATAACCTAATTCAGAATTTGCATAATAAAAAATTGAATCGGTTATTCGGTTACAATTCCAAACCAAACTAAATAAAAAATCGGTTGTATTTTTTTATTATAGTTTGGTTCACTTTTAGTTGATCTGGTTTGCAAATTTAAACACCCTCTTATGCATGATGTATACACGCATATTATTATTTTCGTCAAAATTAGTGAATTTCATTTCCTCAACTAAATGTATCCAACGGTCCCCACATATAAGGGTGTAAACGAGCCGAGCCGAGCCCGAGCTCGACCAGGCTCGAGCTTGGCTCGTTAGGTTTTTATGAAGCTCGAGCTCGAGCTCGGCTCGGTTCGAGCCTACTTCTTTGAGCTCGAGCTCGGCTCTCGAGTAAAACCCAAAGCTCGAGCTCGGCTCGAACTATTTTGAGAACAACCTTAAACGAGCTAAAAGCTCGGCTCGAGCTCACTTCAGCATCGCTAAAACGAGCCAAAGCTCGGCTCTAGCTCGGCTCAATAGTGTTATCATCATTATTAATATATTATTATATAAAAAAATTAAAATTTTGTATAGGCTCGTTTTGTATTTCAGGCTCGAGCTCGGGCTTGATAACAAAACGAGCTCTATTTCAGGCTCGAGCTCGGGCTCGTTAAGGCTCGGCTCGTTCGAGCTTTTAACCGAGCCAATCACGAGTAGCTCTCGAGCCTCTGGGCTTGTTTACACCCCTACCCACATATATGGAATTTTGTAACTTTGATGGTACATCATGTATAGGGTATGTAGGTGTTAGTTACCCATGGCATTATAGCCTAGTGGTATCTTGGGGGTGGGATAAGACTTATGACCATTTGGTCATGAGTTCGAATCCTACAAAGGGGGTTTTTCCTAGATTTATTGGGTTTCCTCCTGAATTGGTGTATAGGTATTATTGCCTAATGGAAATGGATATGATCGGGTGGTTGCGCTGGTGGCACGATGATACTCCAGTGGTCCGTCAGTGATCCAAATTTGCCGTTAAAAAAAAATGTAGGTGTTAGTTTTTAACATTCAATTATAATTTAGTCTCCTATTTGTTAGCTAGCAAGTGTATGCACCAAACAAGAATCAGAATTAAGTGATGCTCTAGCCTCCAACCCATAAGCCACTAAAAACACCATAAGACCCTTCGTACTTGCAGGTTATATAATGCCATCACCATCCATCGCGCCTTATGGCGTCGGCGAACACCGCTCCGGGCGTCGCCATGCAACGGCTTCGCGAAAATTATAACGGGAATAAATATGTGGGGGTTTGTGTTGACCGTTGAACCTTTTTATATTTTTAAACCAAAAAAATCATATAACTACATCCCAATCTCTACACTTTATAAAAACCATACTTTCTACAACCATTCTTTCACTCTATATTTTATAAAAATCTAGATTTTTATACCACGTACTCTACCATGTATCTCTAGTTCTCTACAACCGTGGTTTTGTTCCTCCTCGTTCTAGCGGCGACCCAAACCAACAGAACGCTCCTAACTTGTCGAGTACAATTAAAACCAAACCGGCTTCGTGAACCTATTCAACCAACCCCTCTCATTGGATCCAAACCTATACGGTTGGAACCCCAACCACAACATGGGAGGTTTCGCAAAGTCTTCACAATCATTCGGCTCGACACAAAGCGAGCCCGACTTCGTCCCGGAGAAACAAACGGAGACTCAACCGGAAATAAAGGAGCTTGCGACACGAACGACCAACACCAAACGCAACAAACGGAATTGTTTTTAGTAATTCTGTTGTAATGTTTTTTTTTACTATTGTAATGGTTTTAAATTTAATGAAATGTTTTTAATTTTAAAATTTTATATATTTAGAGATTAAATGAAAATTAAAAAAAATAATAATTGAGTAATGATGGGTATGTGATGTTATCACTACACACTCTAGTGATATAAACTCCCATTGCACTTTTTGGTCATTTGTCACATGACCAAAAGAGAGCTTTACATTGGTGTTCAATGTGTTCTTTAGCATAAAACCAATAGAAAACCGATAATTGGTGTTCAACCCTTACCAGGTTTACAGGCAACGATAGTCAAAGGAGATGAAAATGGCTTAAACCATATAATAAGTGGTTGGTCGTTGCTTATTCATACGTGTTCCATACCTTTGAAACATTTTGCAGGTAAAAAGGAATGGTGAATACAACATTTAATAATTGAGAAACCCACTCTAATGTGTATCACGGCTTAAAAAGGGGAGAGCGGCCTCCTCTATCCTAATTTTTTTTAATGCAATTCTATTCCATTTCTAAAAAACACAATTTACACAAATGGGTCCTATAGTTTATACCTAATTTCGCCTTTGGGTACTAATTTTTTTTTAACAGGTTTAGGTTCTATGATTTCAATTTTGTAACACCTTTGGGTACTAACACCAAAATTAGTTAATTAATGACTAAAATACCCTTGCATTTTTTTAAGTTTATCAATGTAACCCATTTGGGTATTAACATCTAATTTTATTTAAGTTTAAATCAATTTTACAAAATCTATTTTTTTATTTTCATCTTTTTATTATATCTCTTAATTAACATAAAGTCTATTTATTTTTTTATTTTCATTTTTTTATTAAATTTCTTATTTAACATAAAATCTACTTGTTACACCAGTATTTTTTAAATAGATTTTTTAAATAAAATCCACTAGCTATATAGTTTTATGTAAATTAAATTTCTTACTCGTTTTAAATAATTTAAACCTTACTCGTTTTCAATTTTAGATATATATGATTGATAATAATAATAATAAATATCTTTCATGTAAAAAAAATTTAAGCCATTTTAACTCGTTTTTTTATTCATTTACATTTTACTATTTTAGAAAGATATTTAATTTACATAAAATCTACTTGTTGCACCAGTAAAATCTACTGGCTATATAGTTTTATGTAAATTAAATATCTTTTTTACAAAAAACGAGTTAAAAAAAAGCTTATTTTTTTTAGTTTTATCTAAAATACCTAGCTATATAGTTTTATCTAAAATACCTAGCTATATAGTTTTATGTAAATTAAATATCTTTCTAGAATAGTAAAATGTAAATGAACAAAAAAACGAGTTAAAAAAGGTTTAAATTTTTTTACATGAAAGATATTTATTATTATCAATCATTTCAATTCAAAATCTAAAACGAGTAAGGTTTACATTATTTAAAACGAGTAAAAAATTTAATTTATATAAAACTATATGGCTAGTAGATTTTATTTAATAATCTATTTAAAAAAAATACTGGTGTAACAAGTAGATTTTATGTTAAATAAGAAATTTAATAAAAATATGAAAATAAAAAAATAAATAGATTTTCTGTTAATTAAGGGATATAATAAAAAGATGAAAAAAATAAATAGATTTTGTAAAATTGATTTAAACTTAAATAAAATTAGGTGTTAGTACCCAAATGTGTTACATTGATAAACTTAAAAAAATGCATGGGTATTTTAGTTATTAATTAACTAATTTTGGTGTTAGTACCCAAAGGTGTTACAAAATTGAAACCATAGAACCTAAACCTGTTAAAAAAAGTTAGTACCCAAAGGCGAAATTAGGTATAAATCACAGGACCCATTTGTGTAATTAACTCCAATTTATATCATCAAATGTGTAACTTAAAAGAACACAATTTAAAAAAAACACCACTCATAAAACAGAATTATGAGTGTCACTGATACGAACCAGGAGGCTACAACCCAAACCCACGACCCAGTCAAGAGCTCCGGACTTGACCCATCAGTTGCTGACCCAATCCACCACTTGTGGCCTAGTGGTAGGGTGACTTGGGTTCTCCAATGGAGACTCAAGTTTAATCTCCACTTGTGTCACTTTTGTGGATAAGACAATGATAGATAGAGCCTAGCCTCCTTGCAGAGGTCTCATGTAACACCCCGTGTTACGAAAGTCAAAGTCAAAGTCAAGATTGAAGTCAAAGGAAGAAAGGATTGCTAATTGCGATCTGTCACTCCTTTCTTAATTACTGATTTGACTTCTTTGACTTGTAATCGAATCTTTTATTTTAATCGCTTTAGTTGTATTATGTGGAGTATCTATTAATAATAGAGGTTTAATCGATGTTTATCACATGTTTTATCGCTTATTCGCTTTAATCGCTAATCGCACCGCAATCGCGCTCGCAACTTGATTGATAGATTTTGAATATTGTTTTACGTGTGTGTGCTATTTATGTGTTACTTGTGCTTGTTTACTCTATGTTTGTGGTGACTAATCGAAACATAATCGCAACTCTATCGCAATTGAAACGCAAACGCTAAACGCAAATTAATTATAATGATTGTATGTTAGATATAGTATTTGTGTGGTTATTAGTAAGCTATCACATCGAACCTCGCTTAAACGCATCGCAACGCTCAACGCGCGAAACGAAACGTCGAAACGCAACTCGTCGGAGCCACTCGATTGAGTGACCGAACTCGATCGAATGGTCATCCGATCGGATAGCCATCCTATCGGATATCCATCCGATCGGAGTGTCATCCGATCGGTGTCATCCTATCCGACACTTGTGCACTTTCCCTTTTTGGCAACCTATATATACCCCTCTGTCATTCGACCAGCAGCACTCAAGACCTTCTTTCTCCTGATTTCTCGCGATTCTTGTAAGTTTTCAACCTAAATCTTGTACTTCTATGATCTACACACACTTCTTCATCATTTTCGCCTTTGAATCTTAACTTTTAACCGTGAAATCAACGGATTTGAGGTGTTCTAGGGTGATGTCATCATGGAGTTCTTATGAACTTCAAGTTTTGACCTCATTCCACCAAGAATAACTCAGATCTGAAGGATTTCCACATGATTTCACAATGATTTTGCATAGATCTAAGCATTTTCAAAGATTAAAGGATTGAAAGAAGCTTTTCCAACTTTCTTTCAACTCTTTTACACTCAATGCACTCAAAACCGATGGAATCGGAGCTCACTCAAATCTTCTACTCATTTCTTAGTGAAGCATCGGTCTGAGATCTGTTTTCTATTAAAGAGACAACCGATTTCGGATTGAACATGAACCACCGTCACAAACAGTTAGCTGAACGGACTAGGGTGATTCCTGTTCGATCGGACAACTTGGGACTGGACGAGGTTCCGTTGTTTAGTACGTTATCATACCTTCTCGATCAAACTGCAAGAATTTCAAAAATAATCAATATCAAGATGATCTGGTTTGTTGGGACGGATTGCCGTCCGATCGGATTGCCATCCGATCGAACTACTATCCGATCGGATTGCACTTGGTTCCACACTTAAACTTTTTACCGTAAACCTGCAAAGCTCTGAACGTCGAACGGATAGTCGTCCGATCGGATAGCCATCCGATCGAACAACCATCCGATCAGTGACTTTTGGAACTTCGACACTTAATCATTTTCATAGTTTTCAAAGAACATCAGTTTCTAACGGATTGCCAACCGATCGGATTACTATCCGATCGAGTGACAATCCTGCTGGGAACTTGTTCTCACTAAGTGTCCAGCCAATTGGATCGCTATCCGATTGAACGACCGTTCGATTGACGACCTGAAAGGTAGAGATACTTCTCTGTTTTCAAAATGCTACAACAAAAACTTCAAAGCCATCATGCACAAACATATCCTTACCAAACGAATGTCAATCCGACCGAATGGCCATCCGATCGGATTACCATTCGACACTTGGTCACTTTGCACTGTTTATCGCGTCGTTCTTCGCTTATGCTATCGTTAACTGTTCAGGATAATCTCTCAGCGCTCCCTTCAATCCAAGACAGTGTTTATTAACTTAAACGCTATCTATGAGTATACTCGAACCCTTTTTGCTTTACGCACTTTTGGGTGTTACATACGTTACATATTCTAAATCACAATCGACACACAACACAAACACTATTTATACGCTAACCGTTATTGCATGCTACGTGTTATTCGATGAATGCTTGTATGTTATGTTAATACAGTGATTGTTGCCTGACACCTTAGTATAACAACCCTCCTGAAAATTTTCCGACACCCTAAGATATTTTAAAATATCCCCATTTGTCCTAAAATACCCCCCATACGCGAAAACAGGACCCGAATACCTTTATTTTCATAAAAATTAATTAAAAACAAAATTCTAGGGGCTGTCGCGGGGCGCGTAGACCCCTTAGGGATCTTACGCGGGCCGCGAGCGATCATCAACGCGGCGAAACCCTGAGCCGACACGTGTCATCATCGTGGTAACCCTAAACTCGACGAATCAGCAGGCCTACGCCCTATTACCCTACGTCGCGGGCCGCGTAAGCCTTAAGCTTATCTTACGCGGGCCGCGAGAGACTCGAATTGCAGCCCTATAAATTGGAAACCTCAGCTTTCAGTTTCCGACGCTCACACACACTTCTCTCTCTCGAATTTCTTAATAGTAGAAGCTATTCTCGGGTATAATACCCCCTAAATAACGAAGTTCTGCTCTGTTGTAAGTATCATAACCCCTGGATACGTGTTATATACGCTGCCCGATTGATCTAGGGTTCTGTAACGGCTGTCGTGGTTCTGCCTGACGTAGTCGTTGGAATGTCGTCTCGGGGAGGGTATTACTAATGTTAAAATGGGTTATTATACTAACACGTGTGCATTTGTGTAATTTATAGATTGTCACCAGGAAACCCTTACAGAAAATCTAAGACAACAATGTGAGTAATCTCTGTTGGACCGTTTTCCGACCCTGAAAAGTCAGTCAAGGACGTTCATCTTCACATATAAAGGCGGAATCAGTATACACGAAGTTACACAGCTTTTCTCTTTCAATTTCCTTCTCTTTTATTGCTTTCTGAGTTGATTTTGACAGAGTTCGGTTACACAAGCAATGACAAGGTTCTGCTCCAATGTTCACAACTAATGATCAGGTTTCGCTTATGTCATGACCAAATAAGCGAAACCTGTTGCTAACCTTATAAGCGAAACCATCATGTGCCTTATAAGCGAAACCACCCTAGGTACATATAAGCGAAACCTACTCAATATGTACACATAAGCGAAATACCTCTAATCTATGTACATAAAAGCGAAAACCCAACATTAAACCCTAATTTGACTTTCTAGAACCTATGTTGACCTATCTTGACCTAAGACATGATGTAGACGTAGTCAACAGACATTCTGTGTATCAACAGACTCCCCCTTGGATGTTGACGAAGTCTTCAGCTCTAAGTCTTCAGTCTTGGTCTTTTCTCTAACTCTGTCTTTTCATCATAAGCATTCTTTCTTCACAGGTTCAGAATCTTGTCCTAGCTCCATCTTCAAACTCCCCTTTGACTGTTGATCCAGACTCCCCCTTTCACAGACTCCCCCTCTCAATATGCTAGAATCTGAGGTATCTGGTTCAAGATTTGACAATTAGCTTCCGTGGGAATAATGAAGTCCAAAACCTGTGTCTCAAACATCAATCATTACAAACTTATCTTTTCATCAATAAATCACAAACTTATCAGCTTTAGCAATCCACTCAAGTATTCAGGTCCAAGTTAATGACCCTGATCACTCGATTAATCTACCAAGTTCAATTTAATGACCTTGGTTGATCATTTGACGAATCAAACTGATTTTGAAAACATTTTACACATTTTCTGAAAATAACAAGTATCAAGTTAATGAACTTGTATTTGACTTTCCAATAAATCAAACTCCATCAAGATAAGCTCTCCTCATTCTTCAGTCCAGAATCTCCTGCATCTGCTTCAACATCTGAGAATCCAACAATCAACTCTCCACTTTGGTTTGTCGGAAAATAAAGCAGAAATAAAATCTTTTTGGATTTTATAAAGTGTTCTAAAATAAGAAATGAAATACAGAAAACTTAAATTGCAGAAAGTAAACAAAGTAAACTATTTACAAACATATTTTTGGCGAGCGTGTCAGGGAATCATATCAGCTATCAGACAAATTACAAGTACCGTTAAGCTTCATTTCATACTCAGACTTAAACAATTCACCTCGATTGTCAATATACTGATCCATCTTAAATTCTCACACAAATTTAAATTTACTCAGGATATGAATTAGATGTCTTATGAACTTAGCTCATTCATGTGTCCCACCTCTTGAATATACTCCCGTATCCAGAATCCCAATATTCAGTCTTACAGGTGAGTATACTACAATGATATCTGTACATAAATTAGGTAATGCGAGGGCCGAGGGATCTCAGGTCGATACTTCCGTATACGCAGAGAGATATCAGCTTCGACTTTACGGTATGTCCCCTTTAGAGGATCTTTTAGCTACAACAGCAGCGACTATCAATTTTATTGTTTCATCGGCATGCTGAGGGTTTATGCTATGTTTCAAGCATTTGCGAAAAGTATTATCCAAGGACTAGGTCAGAACTTCCATTCAGCAGAAGTCCCGGAATAATACCCCAGACATCATTGAGAATACAAACCTAGTATATCAGATTATGAGACCTTTCAAACGAGATTTCAGGGGTTACCTATATATCCAAGTAGTGTTCCCCACGAATTTCACAAGTTTGAAATTTTAGGTTTATATCCCGAATAAATCTACTAAATGTGCGAAAACCTATCGACACATCATCAGTGAGACTGTTTAACTCATTTAAACTTACAAATCTTTAGCATACTGTAATAGTCTAGCCGATGTACTATCATTTTCCCTATATACACAAGCTCTTTTTCAGATTTTATCATGTTTTTGAATTTTTGCATTTTTTACTGTTTTTGTATTTTCTGAAAATATACTATATACATCTATCTACTCCCCCTAAATACCAAAACAAGTAAAAAATCGACAAACCATTGCAGATTGTTTCTCGTCTTCATCCGCAACAGTACTCTCATCAACGCCCACAATTCCATCCGACACTGAAAGAAGCTTCATACCGTTCAGTTTTAACAAATATTTAAACCGATTTTTATCAAAAGCTTTGGTATGTAAATCAGCTTTCTGTTCGTCAGTGTGGATTTTCTCAATTCGTATCAACTTTTTCTCAAAACAATCACGAATAAAGTGATGACGAATTTCTATGTGTTTAGTTTTAGCGTGATGTACTGGATTCTTTGTTATATTTATTGCGGCCTCATTATTAACAAAAAGAGGTGTGTTAAGAAACTGCAAACCGTAGTCGCGCATCTGTTGTTGTATCCACAAGATCTGAGAGCAGCAACTGCTAGCAGAAACGTACTCGGCTTCACATGTAGATAACGCCACAGACGTTTGTTTCTTACACTGCCAGGTAATCAATCTAGATCCAAAGAACTGGCATCCTGCAGTTGTTGATTTGGAATTGACTTTGCAGCATCCGAAATCCGAATCGGAATACCCTTCGAGCGTAAAATCGCCTTTCCTAGGATACCACAACCCCAATGAAGGAGTTCCTTTCAGGTAGCGCAATATCCTTTTCACAATGATCATATGCGAAACTCTCGGGTTAGATTGAAATCTTGCTGCGAGGCACGTTGGGTACATGATATCAGGACGTGAAGCAGTTAAATACATCAAAGAACCTATCATAGATCGGTAAAACGTTTCATCAGCCCTGTCTCCGGTGAGATCTGGGTGAATCCCATGATTTGTTGCAAGTGGGGTAGCAGTTGGAGTAGAATTTGACATCCCAAATTTCTCTAGAATATCATGAACGTACTTTGTCTGATGAATGAAAATTCCCTCAGGAAGTTGTTCAACTTGTAATCCCAGAAAGAATTTCATCTCCCCCATTGATGACATTTCGAACTTTTGCTTCATCACTGATTCAAAGTCTTTGCACAGACTCTCATTCGTTGACCCAAAAATTATATCGTCCACATAAATCTGAACTATCAGAAGATGACCGTCGACCTCTTTAGTGAAGAGAGTGGCATCCACTTTTCCACGAATGAACTTGTTGGCTAGTAGGTGTTGAGACAAAGTCTCATACCAAGCTCTTGTGGCCTGGTGTAAACCATATAGCGCTTTGTCCAATAAGTAGACCTTGTTTTTGTGGATTGGATCGGTGAAGCCCGATGGCTGTCCGACATAAACCTCCTCTTTGACCTTCCGATAAAGAAACGCCGATTTTACATCTAGCTGATATACTTTGAAGTTATTCCAAGACGCAAATGCAAGAAAAATTCTGATTGCCTCTAATCGTGCTACAGGAGCATAGACTTCTGTAAAATCAATCCCCTCCTGTTAACTAAAGCCCTGAACAACAAGTCGAGCTTTATTCCTTATAACAACTCCTCTGTCGTCTCTCTTACACTTAAATACCCATTTTGTATTGATTTTTCTTTTACCATCCGGCAAATCAACTAACTTCCACACTCCCAATTTCTCGAATTGACTCAGTTCCTCCTGCATTGCATTGACCCAAGAGTCTTCAGTAAGCGCCTCTTTGTAAGTTCTTGGTTCAACCTGCGAGATAAAACAACTCAATGAGAATTCAGTTTGCAAAGGAGCAACTTTTGTATAAAAACATGTAAGCCCTTTATCAATCTGTCTTCGAGTGCGAACGCCTGTCTGCAATTCTCCTATGATCAACTCCTCTGGATGATATGAAAAAGTTCGCGGCATCACTTCACTTGGAACATCTACATTTCCCTCCAGATTAGTAACATTCTGATCTGCATCTTGTTCACCAACTTGGTTTGTTTGACTTGAAATCTGAATTTATTCCCCCTCAGAATCTGAATCACCATGATCAAAGACTGGCATGTTTTCAGCTTCTTGATTATCATTCTGATCCGACTGATTATCCTGAGCAACTTCATTCTGTTGGACATTATCATGTTCATCAGCATTACTCGGACCTGCTTCATCGTCATTTGAAGTTTCCCATGGTCGCCTCGAATACTCAGCTGGGAACCTTAGCTGCGACTCATATTCACGCAAAATATCCAACTCATCAAAGAAATCTTCATCATCCTCTGATTCTTCTCTCATGTCAAACGAATCCCACAGTTTGTCATAATGATAACGCCATGAATCACCAGGATTCTGCGGCGGCATAGTATAACCTTGACATTCAACATTTGCAGCTTCAATAATCCGCTTCTCACTTGGAACGAAGACACGTCGCATCGGATTTGCATAACCAACAAATATTCCCTCAATGCACTTCGGACCAAACTTTCCATGAGGTTCTATAACTGTACAGGGTGACCCGAACGGTTCTAGATACTTCAAATTCGGTTTGCGGTTATTGATTAGCTCAAAGCATGTTTTGTTGAACTTCTTGACAGTGAGAACCCTGTTGAGCGTATAACATGCGGCGGAAACAGCTTCAGCCCAAAAATTTATCGGTAACTTTGAATCTGTGAGCATAGTTCTAGCCGTCTCAATTAGTGTCCGGTTTTTGCGTTTTGCAACTCCATTCTGCTGCAGAGTGTACGGAGCACTAAACTCATGCAATATACCTCTTTCATCACAAAATTCTTCCATCTTGCTATTCTTGAATTCAGTACCATTGTCACTACGAATTCTTTTGATACGCCTTTGGTACAGATTCTCAATTTTTCTGAACAACGCCATCAAACTATTAAACGTTTCATCTTTCGTCTTCAAGAAAGAAACCCATGAAAATCTGGAATAATCATCAGTAACGACCAAACAGTAGTAATCTCATGTAATACTTTTGACATTCACAGGACCAAATAAATCCATGTGAAGTCTTTCCAGAGGTCTCGAAACTGAATTGACTTGCTTTGAAGGATGTGACTTTTTCTTCTGCTTGCCTTTAACACAGCTAATGCACTCCCCTTCCAGATGAAATCCTTTGACATGAACTCCAAGAACCAAATCATTGTGCACCAAGTGATTCATTTTTCTAAGATGTATATGCCCCATCTTGCGGTGCCACAATCTCGATTCTTTCTCAGTTGCTCTAGTCACAAAACAATGTGCTTGACCAGTAGTTGTAGTTGCTACACTCATATCTAACACATATAAATCATTCACTCTAGGTGCCCGCATGATAATCCATTCTTCAGGATAACAAATCCTGGTTTCAAGATCATACATTCTTTATCAGTGAAGTGAGTAGTATACATATTGTCACAAATCTGCGAGATACTCAGCAGATTGTTCTCCAGCTCAGTGATGTAGTTAACTCTTTCAAACGTCACAATCCCGTTGGATAACGTTCCTTCACCAATAATTCTACCACCTTCATGACCTGCAAATCCCACATAACCACCATTGATATTTCTCACATCATACAACAATGCAGTCTTCCCTGTCATATGTCTTGAAGCTCCACTATCCATGATCCATCTGGATACAAGTTTTGGAAGATCCTGCACATAACAAACTTTGACTTAAACTTTAATAAAGATGCCGATTCATGCTTCGCGATCAAGGAAGCTCCGGCAATTCAAACTGCTTAGTCGAACATGGAGTCCACCCAGGCCTCATCAGCCTTAGGTGTAACCTTGACTCTCGCAATTTGAATTTTGAAGTTTTCAGCCTTAAGAGGTGGAAAATTTGCATCATAATCAATTTGAATTGAATCCTCAGAAGATTTCACCTTCTTCTCAGTTTTTGGTTTCCAAACTTGTTGAGATAATGCAACCCGCTTGTAAAATTTGTCATTTTTAGTTACCACTTTCTTTACGGGTTCATTTTTCACTTTGATGTTGTCATTTTTCACATTCTTTTTCTCAACAACGATTGGTGCTTTACCCTTCTCGTCAACTTTCTTCTTTTGAATCTTCACAGTTTCAGTCTTAGGCTTCACATTGGTACACTTTCGTGCAATGTGACCAACTTGATTACATCTGAAACATGTTCGAGTATCAACAACTCGACATGTGCCTTCAGACTGATACTGTGAAGCTCTTTTCTCAAAGAACTCTTCATTCGATTTTGAAAAAATCTCTTTCTCTTCATCAGCAAGTGAACTCGAACTGTTCACAAACTTTTTCTTTTCAGCAAACCTCTTGTTTGGAACATTTCTTTTCTGATAAGACTTACCCCCCCTGATAACCACCCGACCAACTGTTTCGATTGTTATTATAAAAACGCGGTGGAACTACAGATTTCTTGTAGTAAGCTTTATCTTTCTCAAAACTCATTTTTCTCTTTGTTTGACTCAGATTGTTCACTTCTGACAACTCAACTTCAACCAATTTGAAAACATTTGTCAATTTGTTCATATTAACATTCTCAATTGGAAACTCAGAATCCGAATACAACTTATCAGATCCAGCCATCTTGTACATCACAAGACCAGGTTCATCACTTAAGTTGTTTTTGGATTTTGGTTTCTGAATGTACTTGTCCAAGAAACACTCATCTTCCTCAGTAGTGTCACTATCCGTTTTTAGCACATTTTCAACAACACCTTTTACAATATCATTTTGGACACTATCGTCATTGGAAGATGTGAACGTGACATCAATGTTCTCCGGAAGTTTAACTTCACTTTCTTCCTCAATTTAAACCAACCCTGATTGCTTTTTCGTGTAGTTATCAAGAACAGGTGGTGGAACTTGATGAAAACCCACCCCAGTTCCATCAGAATACACATCTTCGCCTGCTTTGTCTTTCCCGATGGGTTTGGGAATAATGTATTGCAACACAAAGCTTGCGGAGCTGTAACTGTTAAGCTTCAACTGGATTCGCTCGTTTTCAATTTCAGCCTCTTGAAATTTAAGTTTCAGTTTAGCGATTTCATCCAGTTGTTGGTTGATTGATTCTTCTTTTACTCTAAGCACTGCTTTTAGGTGTTCATTTTCTTTATAAGTTTTACCATTTCGATCATCACCATCTTTCATTGTGCTTTTTAGTTTTTCAAACTTCTCAGAAATCTGACGGTTTTCAAGTATTAACTTTTCATTTTCTTGTTTAATTTTGTCATGATCAATTTTATCATTTTCAATTTGGCTAGTTAATTCTCTTATCCTTTCAGTTGAAGCTTTAACTGTTTTGTCACGATCAAGAATCTGATTCTCAACGCTTCTGACCTTTGCTGTCAGATCATCAACTTTATTTCCGTTGAGATACGTGACCGTGTTACAAAATTTTCCCTCTTTGTTGCAATTTTTGCAATCAGCATTTCCATCAATTTGTTTACCTGACGCATTTGTTGACAAGTTTGAACTGACCTGGCTTTTTGACTCAGACACGGAGTTAGAATCTACCTCAAGTGCCTTAGCAGCCAGCACTTTGTCAGCCATTTTTCCGAGATTCTCTGCAGTCAACTCCTGCGTTGTGTCAATAACTCCAGTATCAACTTTCTTTGATTTCTCCTGCTCTTCTTTCTCCTTTTTCTCTTTTTCTTCTTTCTCTTTCTCGTCTCCAGTTCCCCACCATTTATTCTGCCAATAATCATCTTCTACCTTATACTCCTTGATTATGGCTTCAATATCAAGCGTTTTGTCATCGATCACAATATTTCCATATTCATCAAGATAACACTCTCTGTCCAGATCCCATCTATTTGCCTCCTCGCTTCCAAATAGATACGAGATATTCTAATTATTCTGTTTTCAGCCAACATTTTTCTGTATCTATATTTCTGCTCTTCAGTTCTATCGTCTTTCCACGAAATAGGTTCGTCATTTTTCGCCATGAATGCGTAACCAACTGCATCTTCCTCCGGTAGAACCTCTTGACTCCAATCATACCCTTCATCATCATAAATCACCGCAAGAGCTCTAGATTTCTCTTTGTTGTCTTCAACCTGCTTCAATCTAGGCGGCTCGGATTTATTCTGATGATAAATTGCCTTCTTGTAGTAATCATCTCTGAAAGGATTCTCCTACTCATCAGCATAAACATTTCTGCAATCTCGTTTGAAGTGACCTTTCTGCTTACACTTGAAGCATGTCACCTTGGACATATCGAACCCCAATTTGGTAGATGGACCACCAATTGTCTTTCTGTCGGTAATTTCCATGAAACGCTGTGCTCGACGAACAGCACTTGCCATAGCCCAACGAATATCGATCAGCTCCATTTCCTCAGGATTAATCTGATCATAATCTTCTTTCGTCAGATTGGTGTTGCCTATCTTCCCAGCTACTAACCCTTCATACGATTCCAATACTGATGCTAGTAAGATCATCTGCTGTTTGGCCGACTCCTCATCAAAATTCTGAGCATTCTTCAAGTCTATTGCAATGTTGCATTGAAAACGATTCTTTGCATCGGAATGACTTGCAGATGATGAAGATCCACTGTGATAACCACTGTGATTTCCACTGCTTTGACCACTTTGACTTTCTTTGCTTGCTGTGGACACATTTTCAACAGAAAATGCAGTCTTTGGAGAAGTTGCTTTCGGCATCATGCTTTTTGGATAATACAAATCCAAATTCTGCTGGTAAGATGAGTGATTAACTTTGTACGTCTTCTTCAATTCCAACTCGTGACTCTCGAGTTTCTCAATCAGCAAATCTAGTGTCAACTTTTCTGGTGCTTTGATGGTATTCTTCAGCATTAGCGCATAATATCTCCAATTCATCTCGTCAGGAAACGAATCGAACAATTTGTCGATAAGATCATCTTCAGAATATCTGATATCATGCCTTACTAATTCCAGCTTCAGATGACCAAACCTTTCTATCATTTTACAAACTGACTCGTTCTTTAAACACCCAAACATATCAAACTCTTTCTTAAGTAGTTTCTTTTTGTTTTTCTTGATTTCTTCACTACCTATACATTTCTTTTCTAACTTTTCCCAAAGATCTTTTGCATTTGAATAATCGATCAAGGCAATAATGTCTTCCCGAACGGACTGAAATAACAATGCCACACATTTTTGTTCAGCTACAAATGAATCAATCTCCTCAGCTGATCTTAAAGTTTCACCATTTTTGTTTCCATTGGCATAACCGTTTTTCAAACTCTTCCAGCTGGGAAATGCGAATGTCATCAACCAATCTTCAAACTTTCTTGACCACCGACTGTATTCCTCGATAGCCATTAGCTTTGGAGGTTTATTGAATGTTCCAAATGCACTTTCAGATTCCCAAGCTTCCTTTTTCTTCTCTTTTGGCAGATTCTCATTGTTGTTGCTAGACGAAGAATCATCGTTTCCGGAATCTCCAGCGAATGCGTACATGTCGCTAAACGGGTTCAAGAAAATATCATCCATCTTGAGTGTACCTGCAAAAATCAACAATCACTTAGAAAAATTTTCGAAATCTTGAAAAACAATGACACAAAAGCGAAATATCAGCTATTTTGACTGATAAGCGAAATCAGTCAAAGTGTCAGATAAACGAAATCAGTCAATGTGACTGATAAGCGAAATCAGGTGTAAGTGACAGATAAGCGAAATAAATTGTGTCCGAATAAGCGAAATATGATTGTCCTTATGAGCGAAATATGGTGATGTTCAGATAAGCAAAATCAATACTATGTTCTTATCAGCGAAAACAGATGATGTCCTTATCAGCGAAATACCACTATGTCTCAATGAGCGAAGTAGCAGAAGGTCCCTATCAGCGAAAACAGGAAACTAATGTCCGTATAAGCGAGATAGTATAATGTCCGTATAAGGGAAATCAGGCAATTACCTCTCGATGTCCGAAAAAGCGAAACCTACTTTTTAGTTGATTTGAACCATTTTTAATCCGTATTTTAACCTGAATCTTTCTAGGGTTTGTTAATCGTATGTTTTACACGTTATACTCGAATTTCAGGCCATTTCAACCGTAGGAACTATCTCAAATCGAAAAAGTATGAAAGAAAGTGAATAGAAGTAAGAGAATTTGGTCGATTCAACTGTAGTAGTATGAACTCCTCGTCCTGAAGCTCTGATACCACTTGTTGGACCGTTTTCCGACCCTGAAAAGTCAGTCAAGGACGTTCATCTTCACGTATAAAGGCGGAATCAGTATATACGAAGTTACACAGCTTTTCTCTTTTAATTTCCTTATCTTTTATTGCTTTCTGAGTTGATTTTGACAGAGTTCGGTTACACAAGCAATGACAAGGTTCTGCTCCAATGTTCACAACTAATGATCAGGTTTCGCTTATGATGCCTATATATAGCCCCTGAGGTTTCGCTCTTATGTCATGACCAAATAAGCGAAACCTGTTGCTAACCTTATAAGCGAAACCATCATGTGCCTTATAAGCGAAACCACCCTAGGTACATATAAGCGAAACCTACTCAATATGTACACATAAGCGAAATACCTCTAATCTATGTACATAAAAGCGAAAACCCAACATTAAACCCTAATTTGACTTTCTAGAACCTATGTTGACCTATCTTGACCTAAGACATGATGTAGACGTAGTCAACAGACATTCTGTGTATCAACAATCTCCTTTTTGCAAACTGTTTTTACAAAATCTTACACAATTAATTATATATTAAACAGTTATTGAATATTTGTAAGGATACAATTATCGTCGGTATGTTGGGGTTTTGTATACAAAATTTGTTACTGCCTTGCGAGGAGTAACATTTCCACAAGTCGGGTTGACAGTACCGTGGGTGGTAATTAGTATGACTTGGAAACAAATGTAATTGTGCGGCCGCCCTCAATACTGTACAATGGTTTTTACTTAAACTTGATTAAACTGGGATTCACTCACCAGTATTTCCCACTGACAAAATGTTTTTAAACGCGTTTCAGGTAACAAAATGTGAAAGCCAAATAGAAGCCAGCTAGACAGCACTGAAGGCTTGGAAAAGTGGCAATAAAGTTACCTAAAATAAATAGATGTTTTATTAAATAAAATTGGGTTTATCCCTATGAAAATGTGTGTACTTAAAATTTGGGTTTTATCCCATTTGTTTAATATATTAAAAGCGTGGTATTTTACTCTGATAAAATATTTCCTAACTACGGTCCTGATGTAAATTCCGCTGCCAAATAGAATAAACAACAGATATCACCAAAACTGGCCACGACCGCCCGTTCTCGGGGTTTGTAATAGGGGACGGGGGTTCCGACAGAAGGTGGTATCAGAGCTAAGCCACTGATTCAGCCCCAGAAGTGTTCTGCTGACACCAAAATATTAAATGTCAGGAAATAAATTACGGAAATACGTCCATAGTTGTATTTTATTGTTATGTGTTATTTGACTATTTGTTAGTTTTCAGTATGAGCGACCAAGGACCATCCGACGCGTATCGTCAGTTGTCTGGTTCGCCTAGAAGCGAAGGCGCCTCTTCACAGCCTGCCCTCTCCGGGTACTCTGTTGATAATGAAGAAGGAATATTTGTGTTTAAGGCTCAGTCTGAAGAGCCATTCCCTCAGAAAAAGAGAGGATGGTTCAGTAGGGGAGCACATGAGCGTAGGAAGCGAATGAAAAAGTTACAAGAACAGAGAGCGTTAGCAGCAGCCAAAAGAGAGACAAATGCCCATGCCCAGGATATGATTAATAGGGGCTTAGCCAACTTTCATACCTTAGCAACCACTGCAGCCACCCTAACCTGGAACAACTGATAGCACCCCAACCATTACAACCCATGGAAATAGAAAACAACCCTGAAAATCAAGTTGAAATGCATGATTTTAACCCAGAAGAGATACCTAGGGTACCAACACCTAATCCCTTAGACCCAAATTACGACCCGTGGTGGGACGACAATAGGTACTATGTGCAACGTTACCCCATACAAGATGACATGCCCATGCCAAATCTAGGAGCATACCCAGGTTTGGACCCTCTAAATCCCTATTACGATAATGATTTATTCATTAGGGAGATTTTAGAGAATCCTTACCCACACCAGGCACCCACACCCCCATACCAGGAGCCCGCACCCCATATTCCAAACCCAGTCCTAGAACCTGCACCCCCAATGAGTGAAGAAAATGTACAAGAACTCAGGACATTCGGTGAGGAAATTTTAGAGAGTAGTGAGAGGATGAGACAGGTGGGAGAGTGACTCATCTGGAAGTACGACGAGCGCAATATGGATTTCTGGATGAATCCATATCCATGAATGTGATGGTAGAGATGGTGATAATGATAATAATAATAATAATTATAATATAATATATATTATGTGTGTTTGAAAAAAAAACTACGGATGCCTACTACTAGTAGTGTAATTTTTATTTCAGTTGTATTGTAATTTTAATTCAGTTCTGGCTTGTACTAGATGCATATTATATAAAAATAGAGTAAGTCGCAATTGTCACCCCCCCAAAATACCACCTGCGGAAACACCGCGGGGCGTGGGACGTACCAGGATCTTAACCACCAATCACATTGAACTCGTAAATATATTTGAATAAAACTTTCATTCATTATCAATAAGTGATACAAAACGTTACATATAATTTATTGTACACAGCGGAAGCATAACTAATTTGTTAAGTGTTTCATAAACCACGCGTACGTAAACCGTTAGACTTGCGTTGCGATTCCATGTATCTCAACCCATGACCACTCCAGCTACTCCAGACAGCAAGTCCAAGTGTACCTCAGCTAACGACCTACAAGCATGCAAACAAGTGTGTCAGACGACGCTGGTGAGTTCAAAGTTTTGATTACCGAGTTAGTTATCATTCACGTGTGTAAAATAGTTATCCAGATGATATGACGTTTCGTTGTTTTGATGTGGTTATTACTCGATTACCGTATGTAGCTACAAGATATGTCTGCCCAACCTCCAATGTCTCTATCAAAACATTGGTCATGTTTTAAGGTAAATAGTTCACGCCCGTCTTTCTGGGACGGTGTGAGGGTGCCAAACCTAATAGCGCTATCAACTAAATACCCCGTTGCCTTTCGCAACTGCCGGTAATGTCAAGGGGTCTTATGAGATAGATACAGAGTACATAACACAACATCCCAATACCCGTTATCCCTCCCAGGGATGCATGCTTGAGAAAAGAAGTGAACTCACCTTAGATTGCTCGGTATGTTACATCACATTACCCGTACCAAGTTGGTCAACCATACCCTACCGTGGTTACAAAGAATAGTCAGTAAACACATATCCAATTCGCATTTGCAACAAGTCACACGAAATACCGTTAACACATATCACATAGCGAGCATTTAGATTTCATATATGTTTAAAATACAGTTCATGTTCACGAGATCAGTTTACGTTCACGTGTTCACGTATGTTCATAGTGTGTATCCGTTAGCAAGAATCATAGCATAACTGATAACAAGCATTCATAACACACGTAGCAGATAAGTTCACCTTTCACATGCATGTTTCATATTAGTACATAACAGTTAAGTGAGCTATGTGCAAGAATCAAATCATGTCACTTGATCATAATTAACCATCATTAACATAATCATTCATCAACCAAAAATCAACTTAATTTACTGTGTTCGTTCACCCTACTGACGAAATACCCATGTTTCGTCGCATTACTCGCCGACGAATCACCCATGTTTCGTCGGGTAGGAAGTTTCGCCGCATGCACACCAGTTACAATCTTCCCAATCATATTATCACACCCACAGTTTATCTCTAATCGTGATTAGCAATGTGATCATGCCCTAATCGAACCACCACATGCTTATAATTTGATTATACAACATCAACAACCATCCATCATGTTTTGTGAATCAACATGCTGCACAACAATTACCAAAACCCTATCATCTAATTGGTTTAACAACCTCTATTGCCGCTACCACTGTTGCTTATCATTACTCATGCCAATTAGTTTACACATTTAACATGCAATAAACTATCAATAAGCTCATTGGCATCAAATTAAGTCCTGTTACATCGATTTCATAGTTAATATTATACTAACCGTTTCTGAAATAATCATCCAATCAACATCACCTAACCCGATACATCATGCAGCCTTAGTATTTATTATTGAAACCCATAATCACAACTTGTGAATATCATGAGTCCACGTGAAAACAACACTAAATCATCAAAAGTCAACATCACATATTTATTAATCATCGCATCACATGATCATGCAACTAAACGACAACCTAGACATAAACCCTAGACTGCCAACTCGTCATCATCATCATATCATTGTATCATCAAAATAGTGGCAAGCAATCCAGCAATATTATACAGTTCTAGTCATTGCTTAACAATACTTGCACATAATCATAATACCACCAATCCTAATCTAGGCATCATGTTAATCGGCAGTAACATTACATTCATTAATAGTGTTTATCATTAATCTCACCATTTATACACATCATTCTCACAAGTTTATTCCAGCAATTATACCATGTAATCCCTACCTCTAATCAAACATACATTCTAAAAAGTCATCCCTATTCAGATTGGTCATGTGGAAACATCTAATCACCAAATATAACAAAATCAGAAATCAAGATCGATGCACTAACCATGTATAAGAGAGATATCAATTCACATAAAGAGGCTAACCAAAAGAGTTAAGGTATTGGTATTGCTGGATCTTCAGTAAGTTTCACGAGAGGGGGGGGGGGGGTTTCTCCTGTTGTACGCACGTATGAAAGCTAGTAGGGTTTTGTTTTTGAGATCTCCGTAGGCAACAAGTAGTACACGGTTCTAAATAATGAAGAAGTTTGATAAAAGGGGTTTGGATTGGGCTTCACAGCAGCCAATTGGGCTTGGCTAGCCTTGGGCTCATAGTCCGGTCCAAAAATAACAAGAGGTCACAACATGTCACAACATTGCAATGGTTGCATCGACCACAGTCGGCCCACCCTGATGTTCAACACCGTATAACAGAGTTACCAACGTTTAACGGAGTTAAAATCATGAGATTAAAACATAACTTACCTTGGAAGTTCGGGTTGTCACATCATCCCCAACTTGAAAGAAATTTCGTCCCGAAATTTGATAAGTGGGCACAGGGTAAGTGGGCACAGGGGAATGAAGTGAGAAGATCAAGGTTGCTGCGGGTTTTGCTCAGGTGTCACATCATCCCCAACTTGAAAGGGAATTTCGTCCCGAAATTCACTAGTTGCGTCAGGATTCAATTCAACAGTGTCAAACAGGTTAGGGTGCTTGAGCTTCGTCTGATCACCACGTTCCTACGTGAACTCCAGTCCACGTCTTGAGTTCCTACGAATTTTCACGATTGGGATTCGTCCATGCTAACTAACCTTGGTTTCATGTCCAAGCCTTCGATAGATTCTAACAAGGGTACCACAAGTGCTTCATCGGGCAAACACTATCTTTGGATTGGAGGTCTAAATGTCATCGTAAATGTTACCGATTCTTTCCAGAATTCTGAACGTCCCACATATCTTAATTAAGCTTGCCACGCTTCCCAAGGCGTACCGCACCCTCCCAGGGTGAGACCTTCGACATGATACGACCACGTACATCGATCTTCCAGCGTTTCCTGAGCTTATCAGCTTTCTTGGCAGTCACGCGTTGCCGCCAAACGTTTTCCGATCTAAGCAATCTTCCCAAGAGTTTCGAGTACAAGTCTTGGACTTGTGATTTGGTTGCCACCCACCTTAATCCACAAGAGGATTGGTGTTATCGTCCATGCAATGCCTCAAACAGAGCTGTCAGTATGCAAGAGTGGTAACTGCTAGAGTAGAACTCAACCAAGGGTAAGTGTCCTTTCAATTCTTACTAAATTCAATCACACACATGCTCGCAGCATGTCCTTGAGGGTCTGGATGGTTCGTTTACTCTGACCATCGGTCTAATGGTGATAGGCAGTGCTCATGCCTAAACGTGTGCCACAGGATTTGTGTGTTGTCTGCCATAAATTGAGCATAAACACGAATCACAATCAGAGATAATAGGAGTTGGCACCTCATGCCTAGAAACCGCCTCTCTCAGAGGGATATTCGCAAGCTGTGAAGATTCGTCAGTTTCCTTGATTGCAAGAAAGTGTGCTGGTTACGTGTGACGATCAACGATCACCCAGGTGATATCATCTCCATTTCGGACTTTAAGTGGATCAGTGACAAAATCCATGGCAGTCTGCTCTCATTTTCGTATGGTGTTTCCGGTTGCCGACCCAAACCAGAGGGTTTCTGATACTCCACCTTGACTCTCGCACAAGTCAAACTTCGTTCACATACGTTGCTATGCGGACCTTCATGCCTGGTCATCAGTACAAGATTTATAAACCCTAATATCTCCTATCCAAATTCAGGCGACTAGAATATCAAGGCTGGTGCGATTTGCTCAGCACAAGTTCCCTATGGTTGCTGTATAGTGGGATCCATATTCGTTCCACGAAGTAGGGAATATCATCCGACTTGCCAAAAGTTGCTCCTCCATGCCCCGCATGGACCCAACTTGAAAAAAAAACCCTACCCTCAGTGCTTCGGTTTGAATAGGGCGAATCTGATCGGGTAGGCTAAAGTCGATGGTGAGCTGCAAGCTCATACGCGTTTAAGTTCCACAATCGTAATCCTTCAAAAGTTCCATCCAGTGATGCCATTAGCTGATTTAGCTTTCTCGTCACCAAGTTACACGGGAGGCCCTTGTGATCGGTCTAAGTAGTGTATTCGGTACCGTCCAAGTAATGCCTCCAACTCGATTCCAAAGGCCACGATTTCCACCGCAGGTTGTGTGCTGCGCTGTCCTTCATGGTAACTCCTTCACGTACGTCATCACTCTCGTGATGCATCGGTGTGCAACTGGAACTCTTATTCGGACCATTAGGGTATGTTACTCAATCACCCGCACCCTCGGGTAAAGACGATGCTCAGTGCACGGTAGAGTTGGAATTTGAAAACTGAAAAGACGTCCTCCTATTGTGTCTACCACAGCACCCTGCTGTGCTAAAGAGATTAAAATTGCACGATCTGTGACAATCCTGTGATGAATCTACAACAGTATCCACCGAGACCAAGAAATTGCTGTACTCCTGAAGGACTCTTTGACGTCAAACAGTTTCTAACAAAACAGTTCCTAGTACGATGCACACATATTCCCACTTCGTTGGTTACATGATCAAAGTGTATTTCTCGAATCTAGATGTTACATTAAACAAGACTTCACACGTAATGACTCCTCCCTCAGGAGTTCTAAGATAGGATATAGGCATCGTCCATAATGTCCCTTCCTCCAGGAAATGTCCCAAAACGTCATCAATAAATACGATCGGTTCGTGTGGTCCATAGACTGCTGGTGTGTTGATTATCTCGATGGTCATGGTGTACAAAGTTACACTGGCCGCATTGCGTTTGATATACCGTTCTAAGAGGATTCTCCCATTGGACGTTCATCCGATGATAGTTCGTTCGTTAGCCAATTCTCGAACAAGAGCTTGATCCTCGCTATTGGTTGACAGGTTGGCAATTCATAATCGTGGTAAACGGTCCTCGACTGTCGGCTTGCTGAGTTCTCTGTAATCAGTACACATGTCCAACAATATGGCTTATCTTCACGGATATAACTGGGGCTCCCTGGAGCGAAAACTAGGTCCAACAAAACTCCTATCTCACGGTTCCTATGATTGAGTTAGCAGTTCTTGCAACCCTCCTGTTGCAAGGTGTTAAAAGTACAAGTAGTCAGGGCTGCTTCTGGCGTGAGAGCAAACTGAGATCCTACCTAACAGTTGTGGAAGTAAGCCCGAAAGCTCCTCGGGCAGCGCACCAAGAAGTATTACGAACAATTGGTGGATCCCCGATCCTCTTTTCCTTAGCTTAAATATCAGTAACGGCTGCTAACGTAGCGGGGTATTCCCTCCGTAGACACTTCGGGGCCTTCATTGCTGATATAATGCTAACCCTTACACCACTCTGACACTTCAAAGTATAAAGTGACGCAACTTTCCTTTCCCCCAAGGTGTATTTACGCGATATCCTGATAACCAATCTACACTACTACTACTACATCGAGACCATCAAGGATAGCAAGAAGGAAGGTCGATGTCGAACGCTTGTCCCACAAGGTCGAGGTTGCATCCCATTGAACATACAAGGCTTCAATTGACTTGCCATCAGCCGGTTCCATAACAGGTTTAGTTTCGAGAAACATCAGGGTTAAACGGAATTGAGGCGGAGCGGTTAGCTACCCATGCAAGCTACCATGTTGTTATTATGCCCGGCGTCGCCTACGCCAATCCTAAATGTCCTTCTACAGACACCACCACCTGTGTTGTTACGATCACGTGAATTCCCCAATACTGTCATCATTCCCTTGGTCGTTAACATTTTGACTTAACAACAGTCAATCCTTGTCGAAGTCACCCTTGTTTCCCTACGGTAGGCTACGATTACGAGTACCTTGATGTCGCCATGACTGTTGCCTCTAATGTCGTTGCTTGAAACAGAGCCCTACGATCTTTCACCACTCAAGTCCATCTATACTCATTCTGTGTCACGTCCTATCGCGCTGCTCACGGTGCTGGTTGTCATACATTTCACACTATAACCTGTTGCCATCACTAATGTCCCGATTGATTCGTAAAGGTTGACTCCCAAGAGTCGCGGACTAGGGTTGAAGATTCGATTGAAGTCAGTTCGCTGGTGTTCGTCGCCAGTAATCAGGGTCGTTCTGATACTGTGGTTGGTGAGGCTCTGCGCTCATCCTCTTGTCCATTGTTCTTGCAAGTTAACTAGGTAACGCACGGTATGTTTCCAGAGTGTTGCAGAAGTGATCGCACTTCGGGGTCTAAATCGTTAGTACATTGAGTTCCAATAATAAGGAAGAGTGAGGGGGTATAGACCAATCTTCGATGTTATAACACCCACCTAGGGGCGTTTGTACAAGCACCTAACATTCTACCCAGCTCGCTAGGCGTTCAGATGGGTGTTCAGGTAGTACTCAATAGTATCGAGATTCATAAGGATGCAGAGTGGAATGAAAAGATCATTTTCGAATGAGAGATAATCACTGCTATGACTCTTATAGACTGTTTTGTTTCACATCGACCTAATAACATAACGGAATCCCTTTTTCCACTTGTTAAGTCTCACCGGGACTCGCATGCACCCCACATTATTATTATGTGTGCACCCACAATAATATTGTGATTTGCATGTTCATCTCAGCTCCTCCTAACTCATGTCAAATGGTTCCTCAAACTCAAGTAACAAGCAAAGAGTATCACGAAACGTGAGTCACAAATGTTTAGGGAAATACCACCCTCTTAGTCATGTAACGCATGCAAGTAATGCAGGATTTCATACTGTTGTGCTAAACATGCAATTATATGCAACATCATAGGTAAGTGTTCACTAGTTACGCAGTACAATGAGTATACGAGAGACGAACCTTGCAATCTGGAGCTGAGTGTCATGGTCGATTCCGGATTAGTTCGGTTATAGTTTGGTTTTATAAAAATCGTTTTAAAACCAAGTTCACTATAACCAGTGGCTCTGATACCAAACTGTCACACCCCCAAAATACCACCTGCGGAAACACCGCGGGGCGTGGGACGTACCAGGATCTTAACCACCAATCACATTGAACTCGTAAATATATTTGAATAAAACTTTCATTCATTATCAATAAGTGATACAAAACGTTACATATAATTTATTGTACACAGCGGAAGCATAACTCATTTGTTAAGTGTTTCATCAACCACGCGTACGTAAACCGTTAGACTTGCGTTGCGATTCCATGTATCTCAACCCATGACCACTCCAGCTACTCCAGACAGCAAGTCCAAGTGTACCTCAGCTAACGACCTACAAGCATGCAAACAAGTGTGTCAGACGATGCTGGTGAGTTCAAAGTTTTGATTACCGAGTTAGTTATCATTCACGTGTGTAAAATAGTTATCCAGATGATATGACGTTTCGTTGTTTTGATGTGGTTATTCCTCGATTACCGTATGTAGCTACAAGATATGTCTGCCCAACCTCCAATGTCTCTATCAAAACATTGGTCATGTTTTAAGGTAAATAGTTCACGCCCGTCTTTCTGGGACGGTGTGAGGGTACCAAACCTAATAACGCTATCAACTAAATACCCCGTTGCCTTTCGCAACTCCCGGTAATGTCAAGGGGTCTTACGAGATAGATACATAGTACATAACACAACATCCCAATACCCGTTATCCCTCCCAGGGATGCATGCTTGAGAAAAGCAGTGAACTCACCTTAGATTGCTCGGTATGTTACATCACATTACCCGTACCAAGTTGGTCAACCATACCCTACTGTGGTTACCAAGAATAGTCAGTAAACACATATCCAATTCGCATTTGCAACAAGTCACACGAAATACCGTTAACACATATCACATAGCGAGCATTTAGATTTCATACATGTTTAAAATACAGTTCATGTTCACGAGATCAGTTTACGTTCACGTGTTAACGTATGTTCATAATGTGTATCCGTTAGCAAGAATCATAGCATAACTGATAACAAGCATTCATAACACACGTAGCAGATAAGTTCACCTTTCACATCCATGTTTCATATTAGTACATAACAGTTAAGTGAGCTATGTGCAAGAATCAAATCATGTCACTTGATCATAATTAACCATCATTAACATAATCATTCATCAACCAAAAATCAACTTAATTTACTGTGTTCGTTCACCCTACTGACGAAATACCCATGTTTCGTCGCATTACTCGCCGACGAATCACCCATGTTTCGTCGGGTAGGAAGTTTCGCCGCATGCACAACAGTTACAATCTTCCCAATCATATTATCACACCCACAGTTTATCTCTAATCGTGATTAGCAATGTGATCATGCCCTAATCGAACCACCACATGCTTATAATTTGATTATACAACATCAACAACCATCCATCATGTTTTGTGAATCAACATGCTGCACAACAATTACCAAAACCCTATCATCTAATTGGTTTAACAACCTCTATTGCCGCTACCACTGTTGCTTATCATTACTCATGCCAACTAGTTTACACATTTAACATGCAATAAACTATCAATAAGCTCATTGGCATCAAATTAAGTCCTGTTACATCGATTTCATAGTTAATATTATACTAACCGTTTCTGAAATAATCATCCAATCAACATCACCTAACCCGATACATCATGCAGCCTTAGTATTTATTATTGAAACCCATAATCACAACTTGTGAATATCATGAGTCCACGTGAAAACAACACTAAATCATCAAAAGTCAACATCACATATTTATTAATCATCGCATCACATGATCATGCAACTAAACGACAACCTAGACATAAACCCTAGACTGCCAACTCGTCATCATCATCATATCATTGTATCATCAAAATAGTGGTAAGAAATCCAGCAATATTATACAGTTCTAGTCATTTCTTAACAATACTTACACATAATCATAATACCACCAATCCTAATCTAGGCATCATGTTAATCGGCAGTAACATTACATTCATTAATAGAGTTTATCATTAATCTCACCATTTATACACATCATTCTCACAAGTTTATTCCAGCAATTATACCATGTAATCCCTACCTCTAATCAAACATACATTCTAAAAAGTCATCCCTATTCAGATTGGTCATGTGGAAACGTTTAATCACCAAATATAACAAAATCAGAAATCAAGATCGATGCACTAACCATGTATAAGAGAGATATCAATTCACATAAAGAGGCTAACCAAAAGAGTTAAGGTATTGGTATTGCTGGACCTTCAGTAAGTTTCACGAGAGGGGGGGGGGGTTTCTCCTGTTGTACGCACGTATGAAAGCTAGTAGGGTTTTGTTTTTGAGATCTCCGTAGGCAACAAGTAGTACACGGTTCTAAATAATGAAGAAGTTTGATAAAAGGGGTTTGGATTGGGCTTCACAGCAGCCAGTTGGGCTTGGCTAGCCTTGGGCTCATAGTCCGGTCCAAAAATAACAAGAGGTCACAACATGTCACAACATTGCAATGGTTGCATCGACCACAGTCGGCCCACCCTGATGTTCAACACCGTATAACAGAGTTACCAACGTTTAACGGAGTTAAAATCATGAGATTAAAACATAACTTACCTTGGAAGTTCGGGTTGTCACAGCAATGATCGACGCTTTTTGACCAAAATGCGTGTCATGTGATTGGCTATATTAAATATTATTTTGTAATATTAATACGTGGTAAATGTTTAAAATTCAGATGGACAACGAAGAGAACCAGGAAAACTAGAACGATAACAACCCGAATAACGATAATCTGAATAATGAGAATCCGAACAACAATAACAATGGAAACCAAAGTGGATAATAGTGCCATCCAACACATTGTGGCACAAGGAATAATAGATGCAATGCCATTTATTATTCAAACCGTTAAGGAAGCGGATAATAAAAGTAAACATAGCAGTAAGCGACCAACTGAACCTGAACACAGCGTGAACAATGGACCTGTACTTCAAGCGCCCATTCCCAAAAGAAGAAGAACCATGCCTTATGGTTGTTCTTATAAAGAATTCTGGTCCTGCAAACCAATAGAATTCTCGGGCAATGAAGGACCCATTGCAACTCTACGCTGGATAGAAAAAACCGAGGCAGTCTTAAAAATAAGCAAATGTGCGGAAGAGGATAAGATAATGTTTGCTTCCAATCTATTTAAGAACTCAGCCTTAGAATGGTGGAACACTATCCTCCAGCCTAGGGGAAGTGATAGGGTTTACAATATGGAATTGGAGGAATTTAAGAATATGGTAGAACGAAAATTCTGCCCTCCCAATGAAAAGGAACAAATAGCAAATAAATTCCTAAACCTTAGGATGACTGGAGTGGATAGTAAAGGGTAAACTACTACATTATTTGAATATGCTAGAATAGTACCAACCCTTGCATCACCAGGACCAGTATTAATCTCCCGTTACATCTGGGGACTAATCAAGGAGATTAGACATGTAGTCAAGGCAGCTAGACCTCAAACCATAGAAGAAGCTGTAGAACTAGCAAATACCTTGACAGATGAATTAGTACGAACACGAGAAGAAGACCAGAGAAGGAACCTAGCTCAGAGACTTACCCAAGAATTTTGTTATGGAAATTTAAACCGTAGGAACGTAGGTTCTACCTCTGCACCGTACTACAAAGCTTGTAAGAAGAAGCATTCAGGAAAATGCTCCATTCACTGCAATTTCTACAAGTTACCAGGACACAAGGAAGAAGAATGCAGGAGAAAACCTAATAATGAGATGTGCTTCAACTGTGGAGAAAAAGGTCACATTAAGCCAAACTGCCAGAAACTAGCTCCAGCCGCGAACACCAAGAACACCAAGAATGCTAGAGCATTTGTTCTGATGGCAGATGAAGCCAAGATGTGTTGGACCCAGTATGGCCTAAACAACTTCTTTTCACGTAATATGGTAAGTGATTTCAGTAGATGTGAAAAAGATGTGCGGAAATGGAAATCAGACTTTCAGAAACAAGACCTACAGAATTATCAAGTTTATATCACTTTGAAACAAAATAGTTTACAAGGTGATTGTAAGATTATTATCTAATACAAATGAATCTTGAATTCTGTGGGTGAGAGGGCAATGGAGTTTATGTAGTATGTATGAATGCTAAGCTTCAAACTCAATTGTCTTCTGCTGGTTGAGCCTTCTATTTATAGAAGGCTGGGTACATGAATAAACAATAGTTTATTCATGCAACAAGTCCTCCAAAAAAGTAGCAATTTGACATATTCATTGAATCCAACGTTCAAGTTGCCTTTGTAATCATGATATCTGTTGATGCAACAAATACAAGACCAACGGTGGTAGCTGGACTGGCTAGGCAAAACGGTTGAAGGGTTCAACCTTGCCTAACGCAGGTCGTGGGGTCCCCCCACGTTTGCGAGACGTGGAAGGAGGTTTACTAGTTTATTGTTGTTCTTTGCTATGGATCCTCCTATGAATTGTGCTCAGATTCGGAAGTGGTAGCAAAGGGAATGTGTGTGTTGGATGTGAAAGGGAATGACTTGTGTGAAACAAGCATTCGATGTGAATGACCAGAGCTTAGAGAATCAGAGCTGGTCAGGAGATGTTTTCTGAAGTAAATGAAGTGTCAATTTATAAGAGAAGACATCTCCCGAAGTGGAATGTACTAGACTAGTAACCTTGCTTGCAGTGGAGGGTTTCCCCTTTCGGGGGTTGAAGGCTTTTGACCCCCGGATAATAGTGTGCATTGTGCAGACCTGCTTTGCTTTTGCGGCTGCGGGTTGGTGAAGCGATCTCCAGATGTGACCGGCCACTGTTTCCGCATTGCTTTTCACAACTCACAGCTTTTCAACTGTTGAACCGTTTAACCTTTTGAGCCTTTACATATTTAATCATTTTATTTAGTCTTGAGCTACCCCCGTCATCAGCCCCCCAAGTCAGAGGTTTTTGGGTGATGAGCTCAAGGACTTCTGACTTTTATGTGCGTTTTTTATTTGCCTAAAGGTTTCAAGGGTTCGTTGTTTGAAGGCTTGAAAGGTTGAAGGCAGTTAATATTTTGAATTTGAATTTTAAATAACTGACAATTGATTTGATTGATGTATGGCAGTTGATAGGGTGGCGGTTTTTGCAGAAGTCACTGTTTTGCCATTATTACCCCTATTGTGGGTTTAGATTTATTTTATATTTCCAAAACTTATCCATTTGCTTCATAATTCTTTCCAAGTTTCTGCCATTTCTCTCCTTCTCTAAGGTTAGTTCCGATTTCCTTTTCATCTTGCATTCTTCATTTTCCGTTTTCAAAAATGGGTGCTCGTAAGGACTTAGCAAAATCTTTTTCCCGGTTAACACAAGAGGAGGTAGATTTATTTTGTATGGAATATGGTATTGATAGGAAGTTTAACCCCACTGCCCCTGCTTGTGATGTTCCTGTTGATAAACCATCTGCTGGTTCGATTGCCCTTTATTGTAGTCATTTTGAGTTCTCGAACCTTCGTTATCCCTTTTCGTTTTTTTGTTTTGAACTTGTTGGAGTATTATCGGGTTTCTTTTGGGCAAGTTCATCCAAAGGGGATGGCTAGGGTTTTGCATTTTGAGGTTTTGTGTCGTGCTCTTGGGTATGATCCTTCTCTTTTACTATTTCGCCGGTTTTTTCGCTTGGCTAAGAATGGCGATTGGTTTACTTTCGAAATAGCCAAAGTTGATACCTGCCTTATTTTGTCGATGGTTACTACGCTTGGGGCTTGGAAGGATCGCTTTTTCTGGGTTTCCGATGCTATTCTCCCATTTAAAATGGTGTGGAGGAAACCGGATGTCGTCCTCAATGATCCGGAACCTTCCGAGTCTGACTTGAATGATGTTTTTCTTAATGCCATCCGGGAGTGCCCTTCTAGGGTTCGTCCCTTTCCTGAGCACTTACTAGTTCTTTTAGGGGTTAGTAAAATTTGGGGGAATGTTGATCGGGATCCGGTTCTTATGAGGAGTGGCATGGGTATGCATTTTCCTTTTTTGCCCTCTTTATGCTTTTCTTAACTTATGACTTATATGCTGTTGTTTTTTGCAGTCATGTCTGCTTTGGATTTTATTAAGAGCGACGATACTTCTGATGTTGTTTTTGGGGATGCTCCGTCTGTTCCTGGTGAGAATGTTGTGGTTAGAACTGTTGATCAAAGGTTTGAGGGCTCAGGTTATGTTAGTGCTGCTACTGCCAAGGGTTTTTCTAAGTCTAATGCTCCTAAGTCTTCAACCCGCCGATCTTCTCGTCGGTTGTTGAAAGTTGGTCCTCAATCCACTTCTACTGAACCAGTGGACTTGAGTGATGATATTGAAGTTTCGGAAGATCAAGGTGTTGAAGCAGGTGCTGAGAAGGATAAAGAATTGGTTGTCCATGGTAAAAAGGTTTCAGGCAAGAAGGTTGTTGCCACTCCTGTTCAGGAGTCTTCGAGTAGGGACGTTGAAGGGTTGGATCCAGAGGGGATTTATGTGCCTACTTGGTCGGTGAAGAATGATGACAGCTTCAAAGATGCTGCTGTCTGTGAGGATGCTCTGAGTCATATTGCTCCTCCTTCAGTGCACAAGACCATTGCCGGGATGGATGATGACTTGATGTTGTCCCGCATGCTTTTGAGTACTTGCAACCTTGCTGCCATGCTTCCTCAAGGCATTGCCTGTTTTCGTCAAAGAATGCAGGAATATGAAGAATTCTCCAAGAAGAAGGATAAAATGAAATCCTCCATGGCTGGAATGAAAAAGGAGATAGCTGGTTTTGCCGAGAAGGAAGCAGCATGGGAGAAGAAGGTTAGTGATCTGAAAAAGATGCATGAGATTGAGATGGGTGATTTGAAAAAGAGCTTCGAGGCTGATAGGTTGAAACTTAGGGCTGACCGGGAAGCTTTGTTTGTTCAGCAACAGGCTTTTGGTAAGGAGAACGAGAGGTTGAAGGCTTCAGTTGCTCAGGCTACTGTGGATAACCAATGGCTCATAGAGCATGGTTTTCATCAAGTGGTTACTTATCTGTTGCACTCCAAAGAGTTTAACTCTGCTCTTGGTGACGTTTACACTAAGCTTCTTAACCTGGGGAAACACCAAGGCCTCATTGCTGGGTATAAACTTCATGAATCCGGCCATCCTTTGGAGAAGTCACCTCTGTTTCGTCCCGAGGCTTCTGATGTTTTTAAAGGCTCCGTTGAGCAAATGGAGAAGTTGACCTATCCTTACATCCATCAGGTTTCCACTTGTTTTGGTAAGCCTCTTGCTGTGTTGCAGGACTTGAAACCGGAGGGCCTAAATGAAAAGGTCTGTACTGAGATTTTGGGCTCTCTTTCAAGGAAGAGATCCTACTTGGGGGATAGTGATGATACCCTTTCAGGTCAGCCGAATGTTCCCAAGGATGCGAGTTTGGAGGCTTCAGCGGTTGGTGGTGATGGAGGTGTGAAGACTAAAAAGTTGAAGAAAACAAAGAAGGCAAAGGGCGAAGGTTCTGGAGTTTCCAAATCTGTTGATGCTTGATTCGTAGCTTTCTTAGCACTGAAAACAATTTATGTTTTGTAATGTTAACTTGAACAATATTAGGTTATTAGGAACCCTTAAGGTTCCTGTTGGTTGTGTTTTAAGGCCTCTATGGCCGCTGGAATAGTAGTTTAAGCTTGCAAGTTATTAGGACTTGCTCTAACTTATGTTTGAAATTCTTTTTGGGGCTTTCTTTTATATGATGTTATGTTTTAACTATTTTCCTTTTATTATGGTTTTATGCTTGTGCCTTTTTGGACAAGGCAGTTCATTTGGCTTTTAACCGTCCAAGCCTTTTGGCTGTCTGTTAATAGGTTGAAGCCTTTAAGGTTTCGAGATATTGCCCGGGTGGCTTGAAGCCTTGAAGGCTTCTTAGTTTTGCGTCCTGGCTTGGTTTGTACCTTTGTGATTTTTGTCCAATTGACTTTGTTCTTTTTGGATTTGCTTTGTTCTTTTGTAACTTTGTCTTTGTCGAGTTTGTGCTGCCCTTATGTTTTTTATACCTAAAAGGGTTCAGTGCTGCAGACACTTAGCCTTGGCATTTTTAACAAGAAGAGATGGCACCTATCCTTTTAATTATTTCTTTTGGTTTTTTAGCCTTTTTTGTAGACTATATTTCTAAGGCTTAGGGAACATTTGGTGTAGGCTGCTCATACCCGTCTATGAGACAATTTTATTTTTTCTTAACAAGTCTCATGGAGTTGTATTGATTTAGGAACTCACCCCTTACATAGGCTCATTCAACCCTTGAACCTATTGAGCGATGTGGCCTGGGAGCTCATCCCCTTACATGGCCCTCGCCATGGAGTTTTTTGCTAGGTTCTCAACCTGATTTTGGGATAGAAAGACAAGTTTGATAAAAACAACTTCATTCATTAAAGCAATACTTGCTTTTTACAAAAGGTATTCATAATCCTGCTTGAAATACATTTTTGATACAAACCAGACTTTCCCGTTTAAACATTGAACCTTTTCAGGGTTTTTCCGTTCCAATGCCTTGGAAGCTTTTTGCCTTCTGAATCAACCAGCTTGTAAGATCCACCTTTGTGTGCTTCAAGGATGGTGTATGGGCCTTCCCATTTTGGGCCAAGCTTTCCTTGGTTTTCTTTTTTGCTGGCTTCGTTGTTTCTGAGGACCAGGTCTCCTGGCTTGAAACGTTCGTTCTTGACTTTTTTGTTGTA
Source organism: Helianthus tuberosus (assembly GCA_030545235.1). Lineage (NCBI taxonomy): Eukaryota > Viridiplantae > Streptophyta > Magnoliopsida > Asterales > Asteraceae > Helianthus > Helianthus tuberosus. Next base: position 57,311,331 of record CM060375.1, read on the forward strand.
GTAAGCTTCCATCTGTTGTTTGTATTTGGCCTCTTGAATTGCGGCTTGATCTCTTGCTTCCTCTAGGAGTTGTAAATTCAACATGGTCTCTTTTTGGTTTGTTTCGGGATCCATGTTGACAATTCTTTGGGTTACAACTCCTATCTCGGCAGGGATCACAGCTTCGGATCCAAATACCAAGCTATACGGTGGTTTCTTATGGCTTGTTTTTTCGGTTGTTCTAATTGCCCATAGGACACTAGGCAATTCTTCAAGCCAATTGCTTTCATATCTTCCCAGTCTTGTCTTGATGCCTTCCACTATGCTTCTATTTGTTCTTTCAACCTGACCGTTTGATTGCGGATAAGCCACTGAGCTAAAAACCTGATTGATTTTGTATTCCTTACACCAAATGCTGAAAGGCTTCTCAGCAAATTGTCTTCCGTTGTCGGTGACAAGTACTCCCGGCAATCCATAACGACAAATGATGTTCTCCCAGACAAAGTCGATGACTTGCTTTCCTGTGATCTTAGCAAGTGGTTTGACCTCGGGCCACTTAGTGAAGTAATCTACTGCCACCAGTAAGAATTTTACTCCCCCATTGCTTGGGGAAAATGAACCGACAATGTCCATTCCCCATTTATGGAATGGCCATGCCGAGGTTATCGGAACTAAATCATGCTTGGGACTTTTTGGGATCGGTGCATGGATCTGGCAAGCATCACATTTCTTCAACTCTTCGGCTTTATCGCGATGCATTGAAGGCCAAAAATATCCGAGGTTCATGAGCTTTGCAACTACCGACCTAGCTCCAAAGTGTGCTCCGCATACACCTTCATGAATTTCCTTGATCAAATATTTACTTTGCTCGGGACCGACACATCTTAGCAAGGGAGCAAGGTAACCCTTTTTGTAAAGGGTTTCTCCTTGTAGTATGTATTGCCTTGCCTTGATTTCAACCCTTTTGGCTTCCACTTGATCATTGGGTAATTCACCATTTTTGAGGAACTTTCTTATGGGAGTCATCCAGTTTGGTTCTTCTTCGGTAACCACGTCTTGAACCTCCAATTCATTAATGGATGGGGCCTTCAACACTTCTACCAGTACCTTCTTGGTGAGATGGGCAAAAGTGAGGGATGCAAGCTTACTTAGGGCATCGGCCTTTTTGTTTTGAGATCTTGGGATCTGTTTGATGTTGCACGCTTGGAAGGTACTGATCAGTTCCTTGGATTTTTCTCTGTATTTTTTCATGTTGGGCTCTTTAGCTATGTAGCTGTCATTCACTTGGCTTGAGACCAGCAACGAATCCGTGAACACTTCAAGCTTTTCAACCTTCATTTCTTTGGCCAGCCTTAGGCCGGCTATTAGCGCTTCGTATTCAGCCTCGTTATTGGTGGTCTGAAAATCAAAACAGAGAGCATATGTGAATTCCAAACCTTCTGGGTTGATTAAAATTAACCCGGCCCCTGACCCTTCAACGCTTGAAGCCCCATCAGTAAAAAGCTTCCAGGCTTCAGGGTTGGAAGGTTCAGTGGTGGTAGTGTTTACTTCAGTGGTTGTTTGGTTTTGGACTTCCACAATGAAGTCAGCCAAGACTTGGGCCTTGATAGCTTTTCTTGGGACATAGGTGATGTTATGTTCACCCAGTTCTATGGCCCATTTGGCTAATCGCCCCAAGTTTTCAGGTTTTTCAAGCACACTCTTAATAGGTTGGTCGGTGACCACTTGTATGGGGTGTGCTTGGAAATACCTTTGAAGCCTTCTAGTTGTTTGAACTAAGGCTAAGGCAAGTTTTTCAAGGGGAGGATATTTCGTTTCAGCTAATTTTAAAGTTTTGCTGAAAAAATAAACGGGTACCTGGGCCTTGTCTCGCTCAATGGTGAGGACTGCACTGATGGCCTCGTCCGTGATTGAGAGGTACACCGATATTAACTCCCCGGTTTTTGGTGCCGCAAGGTCTGGTAGGGAAGCTAGATGTTGCTTCATCTGGTTGAAAACTTCTTCAGCTTCTTCAGTCCATTTGAAATCCTTCTTATCTGAGCAGTTCTTGAGCGTTTTGTAGAAGGGCAGAGATCTTTCGGCTAACTTTGCGGTAAAATGCTTCAAGGCTGCAAGCTTCCCGTTCAAGCTTTCAACCTCCTTTTTGGTCTTTGGTGGCTTGGTTTCAAGGACGGCTTTCACTTTGTTAGGGTTGGCTTTGATGCTTTGCTTTCCAACAATGTGGCCCAAGAATTTTCCTTCCTCGAATCCAAATGAACACTTTTCCGGATAAAGCTTCATGTTAACCTTTCTGAGGTTCTTGAAAGTTTCTTGAATATCATCGAGCATTTGATATTCCGTCTTGCTTTTAATAACCAAGTCATCGACATATGCCTCCAGGTTTTTGCCAATTTGGCATTCGAAGGCTTTGTCAACGAGCCGTTGATAGGTTGCTCCTGCATTTTTGAGGCCGAAAGGCATCTTTTCATAGCAAAAGATCCCTTTGTCTGTGTGAAAGGCTGTCTTTTCCTCATCCTCTTTTTTCATGAGGATTTGGTGATAGCCTTTGTATGCATCAAGAAAGCATTTGAACGAGTAGCCTGTGAGGGAATCAACTTTGAGATCAATTTCTGGTAGTGGATAGCAATCCTTAGGACAAGCTTTGTTAAGATCCTTAAAGTCTATGCGCATCCTCCAAGAGTTGTCTGGTTTCTTGACCATAACCGGGTTTGCAACCCATGGCTGGTACTTGACTTCACGAAGAATATCGGCTGACACAAGCTTTTCAACCTCTTGGCAGGCTGCTAGACTTCTCTCAGGTGCCAAGCTTCTTTTCTTCTGGACCACAGGCTTTACCTCTGGTGGTATTCTCAACTCATGCTCGGCAATGTCCCGGGGGATCCCGGTCATATCTTCAGGACACCAAGCGAATACATCGCTGTAGTGTGTTAGCAATTTTTTAAGGTATGAAAGGGTCTCTTGAGAAAGGTCTGGGTTGACCCTTATTCTTTGTTCAGGGTATTTAGGGTTTATGACCAACCTTTGCCTGTCTTCTTCACTGTTTGAACTTTCACCTTCAACCATGTAGGCTTCCTGAGAGGGTTGAAGGGTTGCTATGCCCCTTTCGGTGGGAAATTTGACTGTGCCATGGCCAACAGACACGGCCATGTAAAATGCACACTGTCCTGGTCTTCCGATGATCACATCATAGCTTGAGGGGATGTTGATAACCACAAAGGTGAGTGGTTGGGTTCTTTCTTTTAAACCTTCACTGAAACGAACATTAAGTGTCAGTTGCCCTAAAGGCTTGAGGGGTATATCAGCGATACCTTTTATAGAGGTTCCAGAGGGTTGAAGCCTTGAACGTTCTTCATTGCTCAATCAGTTGAAGAATTTTTCGAACATGATTTCAGTGGCTGCCCCCGTGTCTATGTATGCCTTGCATGTTTGCAACGTTCCCACGGTAGCTTCTACCACGAGATGGCTAGAGAGAGGGTCATTCTTCGTAGGGGGGAAACAGACACACTGAAGCTCCCAAGCTTCCAACCTCTGCCTCTTGTGAGGAACCTTTCCATCGAAATCTACCATATTGACTTCCTTACCCTTTCCTTCAGCCATTTTGTCCCGGACTCCCTTTACCAAATGAGCGAGTTCTCCGGACTTAACAGCTTCTTCTATTCTTTTCTTGAGTTGGAAGCAATCATTGGTGTGGTGACCTTTTTCTTCATGAAACTCGCAGTATTGGGTGGAGTTCTCGTTTTTCCTGCTTTTGGGGAGAGGTCTAGGAGGCCGAAAGTTTTGTTTAACTTCTTCTGTTGCAAGGATTTCTTGAGGGGTCTTTGTGAGGGGTGTGAAACTTATGCCTTTTTCCCTGCTTGAAGGGTTCCGACCTTCAGACCTTCGAGGGTCTGAACCCTTTGACCGCCGGTCATAGGAGTTGAAGTTCCCTCTTTTTATGGCTGGACTGTTGCTTCTCCAGCCGGACCCTCTTTTTCTTTGTTCCTTAATGTCCACTGCCTCCTCTCCCCGGATGTGGGCTTCAGCCCTTTCAAGAGCCTCTTCTAAGGTCTTGGGTAGAGATTTGTTGAAATCCCTTGTAAGGTACTTAGAGGTGATGGCATTCATGAAGCCAGCCACCCTCATTTTCTCATCGGCCCCTACATAAGTCAGACCTTCTTTCTTGTATCGTTCAATGAAAGCACGGAGACTTTCATCATCACGCTGTTTTATCTGAAAGATCACTGTTGCGTCTTTGACATATCGCCTTTGTTGGGAGAAATTGGCTAGGAAACCCTTGCTGAGATCGTCAAAGCTTCGAACGCTTTGAACAGGTAAATCGTTGAACCAGATCCTGGCGGATCCAACAAGAGTTTGCATGAACATTAGGCAACACTCAGCGTTGGACCATTTCTCTATCCGAGCTGCACCCGTGAAGATCTGAAGATGGTCCTCAGGATCTTCAGTCCCATCATATGTCCTGATGTGGGCTGGCATTTTGATCTTTGACTGGAAATCATAATCGGCTATCTGTCTTGAAAAGCATGAAAGGTTACTTGGCTTGTATGGTTTAGCTAAGTCTTCTTCAGTCCTTGCATCCACATTACTGCTATTGCCGTTGTTTCCTTGAGTGGCAAGCACTTGATTGATGAAGTGTTGCCATGGGAAGTTGGCCATCATCTGGGTCATCATGTTGGGCATGCGGTTGAAGCCTTGAAGGCTTCCTGGGCCAGCGGAGCAGTTTATCCCGAGGGGAGCACTCATAACAGCACTTCGTGCTAAGGGGAGCACGGACAGAGCTTGCTCCCATGTAGTTGTAGCAGATGCTGGATAGCTTGTCACTGGGGATTGTAGGAGCTGGTCAAGAGTTAGCTCATGTCCCAAAGGAGCACCACTAGTAATCGGTTGGGAAGAGAAGATAGGATGCACCGTAGGATTTGTCATAGTGGACAGATAAGGGTGAGGGTTTGAAAGGTTACTAGGACCAACCTCACTTCTTGTTGCAAAGAGAGGGGGAGGTGGCCCAGGGGACAATGTTGGTTCAGGTTCATCGTAGTCTAAACGAATCCTCACTCCCTTTTCTCTTTCTTTACTCATGTGCTGGTTGAGAAGGGATCTTAGCACAAGGAAATTGTTGGCAACCCCTTCAGGGGTGAGTTCAACACATGATGGGGCGTCGGAGACACCGATATTGGGAGATGGAACTCCGGATCTGGACGGAGTTGGGGTGTTGAAGTTGAGGAACTCGGGTGTGCTCCCCGGAGTTGAGAAAGAAGTTGGTATAGCCACGTGAGCTTGGCTACTACCCGGAGTGGAAGCGTTTGGAATCTGATTTACTTCTTCCGGTGATCCACTTTCAGACATGGTGATTTTAAGTGAATAGAGCTACACTACTAGGTCCTTTTTGAGAAGAAATAGCGGCGTAGCCCCACGATGGGCGCCAACTTGTTGATGCAACAAATACAAGACCAACGGTGGTAGCTGGACTGGCTAGGCAAAACGGTTGAAGGGTTCAACCTTGCCTAACGCAGGTCATGGGGCTCCCCACGTTTGCGAGACGTGGAAGGAGGTTTACTAGTTTATTGTTGTTCTTTGCTATGGATCCTCCTCTGAATTGTGCTCAGATTCGGAAGTGGTAGCAAAGGGAATGTGTGTGTTGGATGTGAAAGGGAATGACTAGTGTGAAACAAGCATTCGATGTGAATGACCAGAGCTTAGAGAATCAGAGCTGGTCAGGAGATGTTTTCTGAAGTAAATGAAGTGTCAATTTATAAGAGAAGACATCTCCCGAAGTGGAATGTACTAGACTAGTAACCTTGCTTGCAGTGGAGGGTTTCCCCTTTCGGGGGTTGAAGGCTTTTGACCCCCGGATAATAGTGTGCATTGTGCAGACCTGCTTTGCTTTTGCGGCTGCGGGTTGGTGAAGCGATCTCCAGATGTGACCGGCCACTGTTTCCGCATTGCTTTTCCCAACTCACATCTTTTCAACCGTTGAACCGTTTAACCTTTTGAGCCTTTACATATTTAATCATTTTATTTAGTCTTGAGCTACCCCCGTCAGCAATATCCAATAATGTCAGGTTGCTTCGGTCATTGTGGCAGGATGAAGCTGAGTTTTAAACAAGTGGGGTATTCATCAGAATTTCTGATAAACCACTTCATTATAAATTCTGGTGAACAAATCATCACAATCGTCAGAAACTGATGATATTAATATCATCAGATCCATCGGAAATGACCTTCTCGGATAATCCAATTCAGCTCTTGATCAACTTATGATTATTTGAAGTAGATGCTTTTCATTTCAGTTGTCCTATCTGATCTTCTTCTTCTTGTTGTGATCTTCAGGACAGTTATCTCTTCATTGATCCAGTTGATTATGATTTTCTTAAAATACTGATATGTAATAAAATACGCATACTTATCCCGTGTAAATTGTATGATTATTGTATAAGTTTTATTTATTATTTTTTGTTTTTAGTATTATATTACATTATTTTGTGTTTGGCTAGGTCCTGGTGCAAATGAAGAAAAAACGAGTAATTAGGAAATAACCAGTCAGTTGGGCAGAGTGGGGTGCCAGAGACCGAAGGAAATTCACCATTATTTTCTATGAGTGGACCGAGCCCGCTATCTCTAACAATAAAAAGCTGCATAATATAATAATTAGAAAGGAGCTGAGCAGTGGGGCTATTTAATTAACTATTAGTGGGGGACAACATCAAAAAAGAGGATTTTTATTATTGTTGGTTTCGTAAACAACATTGGTGGCAGCTTATTATTATTTTCGAAATCAAAGGAGGTTGGGATTATTATTATTGTATTAAGAAATTGGGGTCTACGACAACTTCTGGACGCACGTGTTCTAAGTGGGCTGCAACTATTTGGGAGAGAAATTATTTGGGCCGAAGCCCATGTTTTGGGATATGAATATTTTTGAGGAGCCGCACATTAGGGGGGATTGGCATCGGCTGGTACAGAACAATAACATCAGCCGCTGAGGAACATCACAATTACGAAAGTTAGACATCTTTGGACGATCATAGAGGCTGATTAGAGGTGTTTTGAAGGTTCGGGACTACTGGAATCATCGGAGATCATCGGGGAGCATTCGGGATTGAAGTTATCGGGTTACATAATCTTGTTTCTTTGTTTCTCGTTTGTTTTACTTGTTTAATGATGAATTCTTGTTTTACTTGGATTATGAATATGTTTTTGAACATGATTAGCCGCTAAATTTCTATTACTACCTAGACATGGATGAATGATTGCGTATGTTTTTGATTATTATTGGATTTTGGAAACTATGGCTAGTTTATAAATTGTAAACGGTTTGTTCTATCAGTTAGATGTGTGTGCATGCTTGATGTTATTTTATTATTGATTATTGCTTCGCTTGAATCTTGGTGACGGTCTTTATCACGGAATAGAGTCGGGCTAGGGTTTTAGGTTTTGGTGAGTGTCTATATCACATAATAAACCTTTGATCCTTTAGGGTGAAATTACGTAACTAACCTTAGAAGTAATAGTTGGTAATTTTATAAAATCAAGTGTTCTACTAATCGTCAATAGCTGTAAGGTGCGAGATTATTGCTAGGTCTAAGTGATTAAACCGCAAGGTGGGTCCTTCTTAGAGAGTTAACCTATTTGCTGCTGTCTAGCAAGTCTAGCTGAGAAAACAAACTTATCCTTGGTTTAGGTCTCGTAAGGGAGTGAGCCTTGTAGGATACTTTTATAAACACCATTAGATGTCTTGTAAAGGAGTCTAAAACCGGTAGTTTAACAACCTTTAGGGGATCTTAGCGTGCTCTTAAAACGGTCCTTAGATTTCTCGATAGGTGAGAATTTCAAGATCCCGGTTCTATAGCAGACAATTTCCAATTATAATCATAACTAAAAGCAATCAGGATTCCTGTCTAGGTAGTTCTTTCATCATCCTTGAGTTCAACTTTCGTGTGAGTTCGTGTCTAGTTCATCTAGTCTAGCTAGTTTTCATTATTTGCATTCCTAGGATTTTTAGAAACCCCCCCTCAATAAACAAATGGTTAAGTCGTGTCAGTTTTAGTCTAGATAGAGTCGTTAGCGTGATCAGTAGAGTCTCTTGGGTTCTATACTCGGACTTACTTAGGCTATACTTCATCGATCGGTACACTTGCCGGTTGTGTGATTTAGGGTTTTAGGTCGAGTCTTAGTTTATAAATTTAAAGCTTAGAGAGTCTAGAATTAGGGTAATTTTAGTTGTTTTAATTAACCCATTTTCAGCACATCAAGTTTTTGGCGCCGTTGCCGGGGACTCTTTGGCAATTGCGTTGATTTCTTTGTTTGGACTTAATTGACACATACGTGCTACTTGCTTTTGTATATTGAGTCGTAGGAGTCTAATTGTCCGTGTCTTTTATTTTTCTTGAGTCTAGTAGATATGTGTGAAATTTGTGGAGGACCTCACTTTACAGTTAAATGTCCCCAATATGAGGGGTCCTCTATAGATTATGATACTAACCCCTTTGTGCAGCCACAGCAATATTCTTTGCAGGGGTATCCCATAAATGCTAAAGAGAGGTTTCCTAAGGAGAGGTTTCCAAATTTTTTCGAGCTCAGGGAATTAATTTTTGAGTGTGTGCGAGCAGCAAAAGAGTTGGAGTACGGGGATCCAAGGTTACCAAGAATGATCGATCTACTTGATCGAATGTTCGAGCAAATTGGCCCAAATATAGAGTGTGACCTCAGTCGGCAAAGGGATCCAAGGTGTGAAGAATGTGGTGGACCGCACCGGTATGAAGAATGTGCGATCGCTGCTCGGTTTGAATTGGGTTGGAGAAGTAGAGAACAGAAAAAACCAATACAGTGGGGCTATGATGATGATGATGAGTGGGTTACAGTTCAAAGCTCATATTATAAGGCGATAGTGCTTCCTGAGCTTGCTGAAGGAGAGACAATATGGGGATATGTGGAGAGTAAGGCAGAAAAAGTAGAGGTAGAAAGAGAAGGAGAAGAGGAAGACGAAGAAGAGTCGGTTGAGGAGACCATTCCAGTCACGGAGACGAAAATGGACGATGAAGTCCCACCTCCGGTTCCACAGGTTCCAATTATTAATTACTGGAGTGACTCTGATGACGAGATAGATGAAGAAGAATGGGCAGCGTATCAGAGGTCGTTAGTGAAGAAAAAAGTAATTGAAGAAGAAGTGGAATTAGGGGATTCCACTGGTTGGATGTTTGATGAAGTGGAAAAAGAAAAGGTGATAGAGGAGGAAGTGGATTTAGGAGACTCCCTTGATTTGATGTTTGGTGCAGAGGAAGAAATTGAAGAGGTAGAAATTAAGTCGTCTGGGGAGGACGAGTTTTTAGAGTTAGAATTAGATGGTTTACCTGTCTATGAAGATGTAGGATTGTTGGATCCTGATGGGGATATAGCGTACTTTGATGCCCTACTTGAAGGTGAACTGACAGAGGTGAGCAACCCTACACTTGACGAAGAAACTAAGTGTGGGGATCATCCTGCGAGAGTGGTGGAAGAAGAAGAACACCACAGCTGGCCCATGGTTTTAGTGATAGGTGAAACTAAAAAATTAACAAAACCACGGGAGAGGGCAAAGAAAAGGAAGAGAAAGGATCTAAACAGGAAGAGGATCGAAGGTTGGGGCGAAATGGTAAAGAAGAAGACATTACAGTTCACGCATGATCAGTCTTCTCGCTACATGTCATGCATCCGGTTTCTTCCAGGTAAGTTTAAGTTTTGGTGGTCTGACCCGTTTAAAATTTTTAAAATATTTTATAATTCCACCAATTTATTTTTGAAAATTTTTGAGTTTCGGGTGGAATTAAACGGGTTGGACAGGGTCCAGGTCAAAGAGAAACCTCCTAATTAAATTCAAGTGTGGGGAGGTTTTGTAGAGTTTGTATTTTGAGTCTTATTATTCTGTACTATGAGTCTAATTTAGTTGTTTTTGAGTCGTTTGTTTAGAGTCGGTATTGCTTTGGTGTTTGCTTGTTTTTGTTTATGCAGGTTAAATATGTACCACCCGTACTCAATCTCCATTCGGGTGAGTTTGGAGCTGTTTATTCAAATTTCAGGCATTTATCGAGCATATCAATTGGAGTCAAGCCGATCGCGAATGAAATGCTATACGATCGAGCTGGATTGGACGAGAGCTTTGGAGCGTACGCGTTATAAAACCAGCTAAGTCTTTTCCAAGTTGCCCTTTGTCTTTTATTTCTTATTTATTTTTAGTTTTTGAGTCGGTTTCCATCCTACATTGAGGGCAATGTAAAGTTTAAGTGTGGGGATGGGAACTATCGTTTAGTTAGTGTCTTTTGAGTCATAAAAAAAATCGAAAAATACAAAAAAAATTAAAAAATTGAAAAATCCAAAAAAATGAAAAAATAGAAAAATGTCTTTTGAAACAAGAAGTTTGCAAAATAAAAACGGAAAGTGATAGAAAAGTTGGGTTTTTGTTCGGGTTCAAATAATAATAATATGAGATAAAATAATCGTGCTTGTGTCTAGTTTGGGATGCGCGGGTAGGCTCGGTTCGGTTCTGGGTTCCTTTGATCTTAATATACCTAATTGTCGGTCTACTAGTGGGTTCTCATCTAGGGAAAGTGGGGAAATTGAAACCGCCAAAAATAGTATAAGGGACACCGTTATAAGCTAAGATCGTTAGAGTTTTTAGTCATTATCTCGTTGAAAAGAAAAAAAAAATAGAATAAAAAGTGAGCTAGAAACTAAATGAAAGTAGCACAGGCCTATGTAATCCGAGTTGGGGATAGCGACTCTACAGCCGGAATGCCTCTGGGATGTGTGAAATCGACTTGCCGAATAAAAGTACCGAAACCTATGTAATCTGTGATTGGGGATAGCGACTCTACAGTCGGAATACCGCTGGGTTAGGGAAAGCATCGTCTAGTCTCACGAATGAAAAAAAAAAGGGAAAAAGCAAGCAAGAAAAGGAAAAAAAAAATGGAAAAAAAAAATAGATTTGATTTTAAACTCTCTTGATCTTGGTATAAAACGGTTAGGAAATAACCCAGTGATTGTTCCTTTTGTCCTATAAGCTTGAGGGGGGATTAGGTGGACTTGCAATTCTTAGTGTGAGACCCTAGGTAGATTGACCGAACTTGAACTAAATTGCATGATAAGGGCTTGGAACCGAGTTGGGTTTAAGAGGATCGATATACTCGCAATCGCGGCTAACACGAGTTTCGGTTTTAATAAAAATAACTTAAGATTTTGGCCCGAACGATTATTCCGACTATGATTCCGTTTGCATAATTCTTTTTCGGGGACGAAAAAAGGTTAAGTGTGGGGATATTTGATATGTAATAAAATACGCATACTTGTCCCGTGTAAATTGTATGATTATTGTATAAGTTTTATTTATTATTTTTTGTTTTTAGTATTATATTACATTATTTTGTGTTTAGCTAGGTCCTGGTGCAAATGAAGAAAAAACGAGTAATTAGGAAATAACCAGTCAGTTGGGCAGAGTGGGGTGCCAGAGACCGAAGGAAATTCACCATTATTTTCTATGAGTGGACCGAGCCCGCTATCTCTAACAATAAAAAGCTGCATAATATAATAATTAGAAAGGAGCTGAGCAGTGGGGCTATTTAATTAACTATTAGTGGGGGACAACATCAAAAAAGAGGATTTTTATTATTGTTGGTTTCGTAAACAACATTGGTGGCAGCTTATTATTATTTTCGAAATCAAAGGAGGTTGGGATTATTATTATTGTATTAAGAAATTGGGGTCTACGACAACTTCTGGACGCACGTGTTCTAAGTGGGCTGCAACTATTTGGGAGAGAAATTATTTGGGCCGAAGCCCATGTTTTGGGATATGAATATTTTTGAGGAGCCGCACATTAGGGGGGATTGGCATCGGCTGGTACAGAACAATAACATCAGCCGCTGAGGAACATCACAATTACGAAAGTTAGACATCTTTGGACGATCATAGAGGCTGATTAGAGGTGTTTTGAAGGTTCGGGACTACTGGAATCATCGGAGATCATCGGGGAGCATTCGGGATTGAAGTTATCGGGTTACATAATCTTGTTTCTTTGTTTCTCGTTTGTTTTACTTGTTTAATGATGAATTCTTGTTTTACTTGGATTATGAATATGTTTTTGAACATGATTAGCCGCTAAATTTCTATTACTACCTAGACATGGATGAATGATTGCGTATGTTTTTGATTATTATTGGATTTTGGAAACTATGGCTAGTTTATAAATTGTAAACGGTTTGTTCTATCAGTTAGATGTGTGTGCATGCTTGATGTTATTTTATTATTGATTATTGCTTCGCTTGAATCTTGGTGACGGTCTTTATCACGGAATAGAGTCGGGCTAGGGTTTTAGGTTTTGGTGAGTGTCTATATCACATAATAAACCTTTGATCCTTTAGGGTGAAATTACGTAACTAACCTTAGAAGTAATAGTTGGTAATTTTATAAAATCAAGTGTTCTACTAATCGTCAATAGCTGTAAGGTGCGAGATTATTGCTAGGTCTAAGTGATTAAACCGCAAGGTGGGTCCTTCTTAGAGAGTTAACCTATTTGCTGCTGTCTAGCAAGTCTAGCTGAGAAAACAAACTTATCCTTGGTTTAGGTCTCGTAAGGGAGTGAGCCTTGTAGGATACTTTTATAAACACCATTAGATGTCTTGTAAAGGAGTCTAAAACCGGTAGTTTAACAACCTTTAGGGGATCTTAGCGTGCTCTTAAAACGGTCCTTAGATTTCTCGATAGGTGAGAATTTCAAGATCCCGGTTCTATAGCAGACAATTTCCAATTATAATCATAACTAAAAGCAATCAGGATTCCTGTCTAGGTAGTTCTTTCATCATCCTTGAGTTCAGCTTTCGTGTGAGTTCGTGTCTAGTTCATCTAGTCTAGCTAGTTTTCATTATTTGCATTCCTAGGATTTTTTGAAACCCCCCCCCCCCCCTCAATAAACAAATGGTTAAGTCGTGTCAGTTTTAGTCTAGATAGAGTCGTTAGCGTGATCAGTAGAGTCTCTTGGGTTCTATACTCGGACTTCCTTAGGCTATACTTCATCGATCGGTACACTTGCCGGTTGTGTGATTTAGGGTTTTAGGTCGAGTCTTAGTTTATAAATTTAAAGCTTAGAGAGTCTAGAATTAGGGTAATTTTAGTTGTTTTAATTAACCCATTTTCAGCACATCAAATACTTACAAATAAAGTTTCCTAATAGTTTCCCCCTAAGTATTGTAAGAAAATGAACTACCTCATGAACAAATTTTTTTTCCAAACAGTGGAAACATAACATTTGCAAATTTAAACCAGTTACTGATGTTTTTGAAAAACAGATTCCATAAAAGATGAAATTTCAAACAAACAAGTTCTTCAATTCAGCTTCACTTTCTTGTACACATCTCCTTTCTTTAACTGCTTCTTGTAGGAGATATACTTGTTGCAGATGACATACATGTCTTTGTACCATGTTCTTGCTTGGATCCATTCTTCAATCATTTGCTCAATTTCTTTCCTGTGACCTTCCATGTTCTCTCCTGTCTTCTGAAGGTATTCTTGTCTTTTGTTCATACCTTTCATGATAAACCTCAGAGTTTGATTTGAGTACTTGTAGATATCAACACTTCTGAACTAAGCTTTGTTATTATCAATATCTCTGAAGATGACACCATAGTTGTGACTGCTAGTTTTACTTGTTAATTCAATGATGTATCCAGATCTTGCATTTTCCAATATCTCGGAGGGGACTCTTGTTTTGGGTGGTATGACATACACCTTTTTGTTGTGTACATGCTCATAGTTGATGCATAGATCAAAGTCTGAAAAAGCCATTCTTTCAAACAGTAGTATTCCAGCCTTTGATATGCCATTTAATGCCCTTCTGACTTCTTGGGTATTTTTCTTTTCCTTTTCATAGTGATCCTTCATAAACAAAATGTATAAAGGATGCAATTTGTCAGCTATTTCTTCGTCAGTCACCTTTTATTCTTCCCCATTTTCTCTCAGAAGTGTGTATCTGTTTTGCACACGAGTGCCTCCAACATCATAGGTTGCAACTTTCACTTCATCCACTTTTAAAACTCTCTTTATTGGATTCTCATTCTTGTAGTGAATGCTACCTGAACCTCTTTTTATCCTTTCATCTCTTAAAGCCAGTCTGATAGGAGTCAGTGGTTTTGGTGGTACATCTTCTTTTGTTAAATAATATTTTACCAAATTGTACTCAAGGAATATCATTACATCCCTGTGAATCTCTTTAACCAAGAAAGACTGAGTTTCAGAGATTTTTCTTTTAACAGTGTTTGGTTTTCTTGAATCTCTTTCTTGTTCCCATTCATTCATTGATTGCAGATTCATGAGTTTACTCATGGCAGAGTCATCAGACATTGTTGGTTTTGGGACAGTTTCAGAAGTTAAAAGTTTCAAATTTTTAACAACTTAAGGTTTTGAAGTTTTAAAGCCAGTCTGATAGGAGTCAGTGGTCTTGGTGGTACATCTTCTTTTGTTAAATAATATTTTACCAAATTGTACTCAAGGAATATCATTACATCCCTGTCAATCTCTTTAACCAAGAAAGACTGAGTTTCAGAGATTTTTCTTTTAACAGTGTTTGGTTTTCTTGAATCTCTTTCTTGTTCCCATTCATTCATTGATTGCAGATTCATGAGTTTACTCATGGCAGAGTCATCAGACATTGTTGGTTTTGGGACAGTTTCAGAAGTTAAAAGTTTCAAATTTTTAACAACTTAAGGTTTTGAATTTGCTAACCTTTTCAGCATTTCATCTCTTGAGACATTTGGAGGTGGACCCATCAGTATGGTTCCAGCTTTGGTGCTTGGTGTAGCTGATGATTGCTGTTGGGTTGACTTTGGAGCTTCTTGGTGTGAGCTTTCAGCAGGAAATTCTTTCACGAGTTCTTTGGGATCCACTTTGGCCAATCTTGCAATGTTGAATTGCATCTTCTCCATCAGTTGTTGCACCTCTCTTACCTGTTTTGAGTTGTTGGCTATGTTTTTCTGAACCTTGGTGAATTCAGTTTGAGCTTTCATCTGAATTTCAGCCCATTCTTTTGACAGCTTCTCAAGGGCATCTGTGATACTGTTATTGCTTGCCCTTAGTATGGTAACTTCCTCCAAAACTCTGTTTGCACTGCTTGATTGTCATGATTCCACAACATTTACAACTTGTGTCTTGATCTTTTCTATTTCTGTGAGAAGCATCTTGATTTCTGATGCAGAGATGTTGGATTCTAGTGCCTTTTCTTTCATCTTTTGAAGAGACTTTAGTGCTTTAGTGTTTTCTTCAGTTTGTTTCTTTATCACCTTCACTGATTCTGACAAAGTCTTCATATCAGCCCTTTGACCTTGTAATTCTGATAGCAACATATCAAGTTTTTCTTCTACTGGATTTCTTTTGCAGGCTTTGTAAACATTTTCCAGCACAGTTTCCAGATTTTCTTGGTTCATGGGTGTTTCAGGGATATTTGGAACAACAGATGTTCCTGCTAACATTCCAGCTACAAACACATTTGCTGCTGTTTTGGAAATGATAGGGTCACTTTTGGCTTTACCAGATTTTGGTGCAACCTTAAGTTTACCAGAATCATCTCCACCAGTGGTGAGTAACATATTCTCATCCTAGATTTCCTTATGTCCTTGAATCACATCAATATATGATTCTCCATAAGTTTTTGAGGTAAACATATTACCTTTTTCTAGATTTCCTTGATCAGTTTCCTGATCTCTATCTGTTGGGATCTCATCCTCTTCCTTATTTTCTGATTCAGAGTTGAGATAAAAGGAACTAGTAACCTCTTCATCAACATCAATCTTTTTATGTTCTAACTTGTAAGAAACATGAATTTGTTGGTGCATATGTCTGTCGACTTCGTCTTGTAACGAGTCTTGTAATAGGTTTGATAGATCAAGTCACGTAGAACGAGAAAAACTGGAAACAGGCCAAAACAAGTCAGTTCACACGAAGTAGGTCACTTCATGTGGACTGGAACATGTTCACTTCATGTGGACTGGAACATGTCCACTTCATGTGGACTGGAACATGTCCATTTCATGTGGAGTGGCTGGCTTATATATAGTGAGCTTGAGTCTTTCATTAAAAAAAAACTTGGTCATTCCGGTAGCGAAGCTCTGCCGAGGTATCTCCAGGTCTGTAATCGTCATCAAATCAATACAAGAGATAGTTAAAGTGATTCTAGTGTGTATACAGCTGAAATAACTCTGATACGTTTGATTCCGCCTCTTGTATTGGACGAGATCTCTTCTGAATGACTTGTTTGGTCGTGCAAACGATCCTACAAGTGGTATCAGATCTCAGGAGGAAGAGTTCTTACCGATTTCAGCCGTTTTTCACCGAAAATTTCTGATTTCTGCTCACTTTCTTCATATTTTTGAAAATTAAACAAGATTTTACAGATAAAATGGCTTGATTTTCACATATAATGTGCGAAACACTGTTTTAACAAATCCTTGAAAGAATCAGACTTAAATTCGACCTAGAACTTGATCTATTTTGTCAAAAACCGAGTCGACAGTATGACATCATCTCCAGTTCGCATGGAGTGAACTTCCCAGGTCACATGAAGTGGATTTAGACCATAGCAGTTCACATGGAGTGGATTTAGACCATACTAGTTCACATGGAGTGGATTTGAACCTTCCAGTCCACATGAAGTGAAGATTCCAGTCCACATGAACTGAAGATTCCAGTCCACATGAACTGAAGATTCTAGTCCACACGAACTGAGTTTTGAGATTCCAGTTCGCATCAAAGTCCCACTTTTCACCAAATTCCTGCTCGCACTTGTGTCAGTTCATTTAAATTTGACTGATTGTGAATCTTTGAAAACCAAATCATGGAGAACGAGTTTTATAATGCCTTTGCTAGTCCAATAACTATTGCTCAACAGCCATATCAACAACAACAGCCACAAACCGCTCATGCTTGGAAAGAAATTGAAAGTTCAAAGAAAGCTTGTTTTGGTAATCAAGATGATGAAAGTTCATCAAAAGGATTCAGTTGGGATAAATACATTTCAAATGATAGTAAAGCATGCATGGTAGATCAAGAGGATGAAAAATTGCCAGAAGGTTTCAGCTGGGACAATTGTTGTCCAGACAAAGAATTATTGGCTAAAGATTTTGTTGCTCAGGTTGTTAATGATTATACTGATGACTATTGGGCAGAAAAAACCAGAAAACATTTAAATGCTGAAGCTGAGAAAAAGAAGAAATATGAAGAAGAAGAGCAAAAGAGACAAGCTGAGAAAAAGAAAAAGGTTGAAGAAGAAATTCAAGTGAGAAAAGTCAAAGAAGTTCTAGCATTTGAAATTAAAACAGATGTTGATGCAGTTAAGATTTCTAAGAAGTGTATGAACTGTGAGTCTCTGATAAAGCAAAATAATGAATTGCTACACAACATAAAAAGGCTGAAAGAATGATCATATGATGTCTTGAACAAAGCCATGAATCAATACAACGAGACAAGTAGTGAACAAGCCATAGCAATGAAGACACTCAAAGGAGAATACATGAGACAGCTTGATAGTGTCAACTATTACACTGAGAAGTGTGCTGAGCTTGAATTAAAGCTAGAAACACAGAGAATTGAAACCGAGAGAGTAAATAGATTGTTAAAAAGTTACTCATGCTCTACTTTTGTTGTTGATAGGATTTACCCCATAGTGAAAGAAATGAAGACGTTTGTAACACCTTTATTATTATTTAACGATTTTCGTATAGATTACGAAAATAAACGGGTAATTATGATTTCAAATACATTGACACTACAAGAAAAATGACCATTTGGGACTAAATTATGAGGGACTGATCTATCAGTCTCGGATACATAGTATCTTGGACTAATTTATTAGTTACTAATTGTATTAGAGACTGATTTTTTTGTGACTGATGTCCGTGACTAATAATCAGTCCTTAATACTTGGACAACTTATCTGAGACTGAATTTTAGTCACAAATATGTTAGTCTATAAATAATTTTTGGAGGGAAACATATTGGTTACTGAAATTCAGTCCTAAATAACTGCCCCCATTAATAAAAATGGCGCCATTTTATTGGTCACTAATATTCAGTCACTAATATATTGACACCGAGGGACTAAACTATGAGGGACTAATCTATCAGTCTCGGATACGTAGTATCTGGGACTAATTTATTAGTTACTAATTGTATTAGAGGTTGATTTTTTTGTGACTGATGTCCGTGACTAATAATCAGTCTCTAATACAAGAAAAGTGGCCATTAGAGACTAAACTATTAGGGACTGATATATCAGTCTCTAATACGTAATATCTAAGACTGATTTATCAGTCACTAATAATATTGGGGACTGATTTCTACGCGACATATATTAGTTACTAAAAATTAGTCTCTAATGTAGATGAAATATATTAGAGACTGAATATCAGTTCTTTATATTTTAAAGACAGACAAAATTAGGGACTAATATTCAGTTTTGAATGCCTTTTGGCATAGAAAATGATTGATGACTAATTTTCGGTGTCCAATTATGTTATGCATATTCTACCATCTATTGGGAAGCATCAGGGACTGGGACTGTGACATCAAGCTTAAAGATCTTTTCGAAACCTTATTAGGAATTAATATTTAGTCTCCAATGATTTTTTATAGACAGGAGAAATAATGACAAATAATTAGTTATACTTCATGAAATTTAGTTAAAAAACCTCCAGGTAAAAAACCTCATCCAATAATCTATTAATAAAGCATCTTAAATTCTAGGGTTTATGTAACCGATAATCTGCTGAACATCTTCTTTCAGGTTTGAAATTTAGTTATACTTCATGAAATATCAATGTTATTTTAGAATGCGGGGTATGGGGCGGGAGTTTAGGCGTGGGTAGGGGGAAAACGCCCAAGCCCCTATCCCGGGTGGGCTTGGGTTTGGGCGTGGCCCTTGTGGCTTGGGTTTCAAACCGGTCACCCCAACCCAACATCCCCTATAAATAACCCCAAACCCCAACCATGTGGTCCATCCCAAACCCCACCGTGGTCCATCCCAAACATTCGCTATCCCCCCGCTGCCCCAACCGGTCACCCCAACCCCAACATCCCACGAACCCGCTATGGCATCCTGGACCCACGAAGAAGAACTTGCCCTAGTCACAAGCGTCTTTGACGCTATGAAGGGGCAGCCACCGGGCCAAACAAAATATTGGCCAGAAGCTTTTGCGGCCTACCGACTAAACGTCGGTAACGACCGCCACAACGTCAACGCGTGCCAACATAAATGGCTCGAGCTACGTCCCAAGCTCGAGCGTTTCAAGGTTTACTACGAAGCCGTTCCCGGGGCGAGTTAAGCTACGAGGACCAGGTGGCGGTGGCGAACATAGAGTTTCGCGGCAAGGAAAAAAAGGCATTCGACAAGATCGACCTTTTTGAAATTTATTTAACGCTTTAGGTTTCTTATTTTGTAATTTTTAGGTTTATGTAATTTTAAATTTTTTGTATTTTTTTTTAAATTTTTTGTATTTTTAAATTTATGCACTTGGATCCGTGTGTTTGTGGCTGGGTTAATACTGGCCATTGATATTGAGTGTGATCAATGGCTAAGGTTTTATCAGGAAAAGGCGGGGTTTTTCCCTCCCTCCCCATGGTCACTTTTGCTCAATCTCCCCCAAATTCACATTTACAGCAAACACTACCAACCTCCAAAATCACACTACGAGCTCCATAGGGTTTCCCCAAATTAAACAAAACAGGTCCAAACACCATCTTCCCCATTCTGCCCCAAAACCCTCGCTCCCTCCCTGGCGCCGGTTTCTCGATACTTCCGCCTTCAACCCCATCACCTGCATGTGGACCCAAAGTTCACAAATGAAGATTTGAAGATCAAAGTGTAACAGATTAAAATAAAACATGGTCACTTGTCACTAATAATGTTTTACACATGGATATTCTTTGTAGGTATATCACAAAAGGAGCAAGAGGCTGTTCACGGAATTTTGGAAACCACAAAAGCACAAACCGTGTTTCTTGAATTTTTACAAAACAACCAGTCTACACAGTCTGATGAGATACAACAGAAGGCACATGATACTTTCCAGCAGAAGTATATGGTAAGATCAAAGATGACACACTATCAATTCTCGATGAGTCATACTCGTATAATTACATATTGACATTTTTTTTATGTGCAGGATTATGAACCATCTGGTAATAATTCCGTAAGATCCGACCTTGCTGTTCCAAGTAAGGATACCATAGAGTCGCTTCGGGCAATGCCGATGGAAACTCTATTGGAGAAATTCAGGGAAAACCATTCATTTGAGTTATTGGAAGTTAAGGACGGCAAGATTACTCCTGCTTCTCGATCACCTCTCGCAGAAATAAACTAAACAACATAATGTGGAAGAATATTCCACAGCTGAATAGCTGATGTACATTCTTTTGTTTGAGGTTTCAAGATTTTCTTGTGGTAAATAGTGAAGGGATTTATTTAGGTGCAAAGATACTCTTTATGTACTGCAGGAATAAGTTTTGTAAATCGCCACTCCCACCGCATTGCGCGGGTAAATGGCTAGTGATATTATAGATACATTTGGTTTCATTTGTCTGGAATGGATACCTTTTTTTGTATTATCTTCGAGAACAACAAATGTTATCATAGACTGATTTCAGACATTTGGGACTACAATTAAAATGTATTTGAGATTTATTTTCAAGAACTAAAATGGCGTGATAATTAAAGACGGATTCTCAGTCTCGGAAATATCTTATTAAGGACTGGATCGATATGGAATTATGAACATAATGAAATGTATTAAAAACAATATATACACAATTTAAACAACTGATTTTCAGTCGCTAAAGTTATGTTTTGGGGACTGAAATATCATAGTATTTGAGACTAATCTGCAGTCACCAAAGACATGTATCGGGGACTGAAATGACGTTGTAACGGGGGACAAATTGAGGACTGAATTTTTATGTATCAGAGACTAACCGTTAGTCACTGTTGGTGTCATACAATCAGGACCGATTTTCAGTTACTAAAAACACTATCTAGGACTAGGTATCTGGGACTGGCTGGGGACTGGCAAATCAGTCCTTGATAAACATTAGGGACTGATTTTTATGTATCAAATACTGATTTTTTAGTCTCTAATACTCATTTTTTTTGTAGTGTGAAAATACGGGTTCATTAAACCTTTTACAGAATTAAAACTATACAACATAACATGGGTGAGTTCGTCATGTAACATAACAACGATACATAGTGCGAAAGCTTATTTCTTGATCGTGTTCGGTTCTTCGTGGTGCTTGATCGTTCTCCGGTGCTAAAATCATACCTGAAACTCATAAAACATGAGTTGGATTTGTCATACGTAACTTAAAACGTATTTAAACGAGTCCGGGAAGCGAAACTGATTAAAATAAATTTTTTTCGCTAAAACAGGCTTTTTCGCGCCACGCGAAGGAACCAGGTTGCTCCCTCGCGCCACGCGAGGGAGACCGTTTTCCAGCAGGTCTGGAGCTGGGTCCTGCAATTTTCAGCAATACCAGTTTTTACGGAAACGGCCATAACTTCTTCGTTATTGATCCGTTTTACGCGATTCTTTTTCCTACGCGTCCGTAATTTAATTCTCCATCTTATGGAGTTAAAATCCAACATCCAACATAAGAAATTTTTTTGACTTCTAAGCCCTTGACTCATTACCATTTTACCGAATTTTAACCCGTTTATGCCCTTTATCAAACAAACGTATTTGTTTGATTCCTATATCACATACACTTCTTCAAATTAATGTCACCTACCATATTAGGTTCTAATCATAGGTTTATTACACAATTTAAACCCGTTTTCGCTCGTATGCTTATTTTGACCCGTTAAGGGTATTTAAGCACTTTAAAGCTTGAAATCGCTTTCATTCATTTCTAGCATCTTATTCCTACATTTCTTATCAAGTAATCTTCCACCGCATCTATATGTGCATTGGATTTAATGTGGATATCTATACGTTCCGAGTTTTTACCCCTCGGATTATCATTTTACGGCAAAGACTCATATAAAGTCTTTCGACCCAAGAATTTACATCTTTCACTACCTATACTCATTCTAAGCATTTATTTAATCATATAACTTGTTTCCGAACCACCTTTAAGGGTCGTTCGTTCAAATTAGCTTACAAGGGCAATTTGGTCAATTTTCATCCTTCTTTTACTACAAGGACCTTTAAATACTTGTTTGACTCAAAATCCGACCTTTTAACTATAATTATTGTTTGCAAACCATTATGTTTCTAAAACACCATGTTTATGACTCAAATTATTCGGTTTACCTAAAAGATAACCGAATATTCATTTTGACCTTGTCTAACACTTATAGAATCTCAAGTTCTAAACAATGAGCTGAATCATTATACAAACCTGACTCGGATCGTTGTATTGACCATTTTTTTTATACCTTGCTTTAATACTCGCTACTTAATAGCGATACAAGTTATCCTTCCGTATTTACTCCTGTGAACACACAACTCGACAATATTCATTAGTCGATATTTTCAAATGGTGATATTTTCACCATTCGACCCGTTTGGTCTAAGTGACCGTTTATTTTTGCGAGATGTTATTTAGTACCATCTCGTCTACAAGACTCGCTTCGGTTTATACCGAATAGTCTTTTTTTTACTTATAAATCATTTCTTAACACTTCTTGGCCTACTATGGCTTACGTCATAATTGTCTTGTTCATAATTAACACGACGAAAAGGATATTCTAAAATATATGACTAGTGTAAGATATACTTACCTTGCATCCGAATTACGTTTTTCCTTCATACTTGCTCTGTTTGACCCGCTTCCTTTCCAAGCCTCCACCTAGCTTGTCAAGCGTCAAACTATCATCATAATTCGTAAGACGGTTAGATTAGTCATTATTAATTATGACTATTCCATCTTACGGGTTTTGCATCAAAATTCACCATTTGATTTCATTTTGGGCAGTTTGACTTTTAAAGGTCAAACTGCCTATTAACATAAGTGATTATATTATAAACCTCGACAATTCATTTAAGCACTTTGTCAAGTATCCGATAGGCATTATTCTTACGCCACTGTTTTAACTACTTTCCAAGTCTAAGTTCATGCTATTATTAACACCAATTTGACTTAGCTCTCTATTATCAAAGCTAATTATTCATTGTTATGCAAGAACTAAAGGTTTCCATCTACATGTAAAACCCGTTTCATCATAGCATTAGACATTCATCCGAACATCAATATAATCAAGTTCTACATATTAATTAGTAGACATCATGATTCCAAACACCTATTTATATGAACCCAAATCACTAATTTCATCATAATATACTAAACCCCTTTCATGAAAGTATGATCATGTACCCAATTTCATGGTTTAATCAAACACCTTCAATTCGTTCTCATGCATGTCGATTCTAAGCATATCTATATCATCTATTTCATCATAACATCAAAACCCACTTATCTAAGTGTGTTAATTCACCAAATTCATCAATCCATAGCATGTTATGTATGATTTTCACTTAGGGTTTCGTTCCTAAGCAAGTATACATCACTAACATAGCCATAGCTTCACTAATCCATGCCTAATTCGCGATTAGGATGATTATCATATTCTTACAACTTCATCAAACATCAAGATTTTACATACCTTATGATCCTCTTGTTCGGGTGATCATTAATTCACGTTCGGTTGTGAATTTGGGCTTCATTTGATCCTTCAAATTGATGATTATATGTGGATTAGGGTTCTTGGCTCCATGGGAGCCCCTGAGCTCGATCCAGAACACACACTGTGTGTGTGTGTGTTTGTGTTTGTGTTTGTTTTAATTAAATAACTTTTCTAGTTATCCCGCTTTAACCCCTCGTGTTTGGTTCGTTATTAAGTAGGTCACAGCCTACTTATTTCTAATAACAATATTCCCACTTATTAACTAGGTTAAACATTCCTAGTTAACTTAGTGGGTTCGGGGAATTTATGACTCAGTTTATTTATTTATTTTATTTAAGTCCCGTTAACTCGGGCCTTTTATCTACTTTGCTTTCTCAAAGTAGTTATCCTCCTTTTATTAAATATTAGATTTATTTATTTATACCCTATTATTTACCGGGTAAGTTTTACCACTAATTGTATTTTACCCGTCCTGTAGTATTAACGTGGTTTGATTACGAAACCCGTTTTCGGGGTGTTACAAGTCTACCCCCCTTAAAGAGGTTTCATCCCCGAAACCTTTCTTACGTTCTTTACTAGTTTAGATCATCCGATCCTTAGCTTTGGTGATCACTTAAGCATTGCTCGCACATAATACTCCTACCAGGAAAGTATGATAATGTGCTTTTGGTTTCAAAGCGTATACGCCTTTTATGTGTATGGCCTCACAGGCCGATACTTTCATTTTTGTATTTCTTATTCTTGTCATTTAATTGACCGAGTTGCCATCTGATCGCTCGATTATATTTATTTTCATTATGTTTACTTCAAGTTAGTCTTATTTCAACAGGCGCTTTATATAAGTGATGAGTCGTAACACTACTCCGACTTTGAAGGGTTTTACCGGCCAGACTGATTAGTCGCCGTCATTATACTCCCCGTCATTAGGGTATATCTTATTGCCAACCCGGCTTTTTATGATCTCTTCACTTTTAACCCATTTACTTAACTTAGCGAAACCCATCGCCTTTATACGAACTTTATCTCCCGTTATTATTTTACGCCAGTAGTTACAACCAGTTTCCTCGTCTTATACTATTGACCCGTAGGTTCTTTCACTTAGCCTCGTAGGCTATTTCTTTAGATTTTCACCTTTTTACCTTTTTAAGGTGAAACCCCGACAATTCTTTTCTTTCTATCTGTGACCCAAAGGTCTTCTTGGTCCCGTAGACCTTATCACTACGTTTAATCCCGTAGGTTATGATGATCCCGTAGATCATCTTTTATTCGAGTCTTTATTCAAATGTGTATACGTTTATATACGCATATGGCGTTAAGGCACCCCTCTTTATGTTTAAAATTATTCACCTTTACTTTTTGGATTTCGTTTGACCTTGACCGTAGTCTAAGGCTACATTGTTTTCTTTCGAATTATCTTTCCGACTTCTTGACTTCTAACATCAATTACACGTTGGTTTGCCCTACACTTACCGTTACCCGGTTCTTACCTATACTTCTTTACGACCCATTACCCGGGTTCTTTATCTTAGTGTTTTTAACCTTTTTGTTTCTCTAGTTTGCATTTTTTCCTATATATATTCCTTTACGACCCATCACGTAGGTTCATTAATGTTTCGCGCTTCCATTATCCAGTTTGCGCTTACTTGCACTACCAAGTTTTTATACCTTATGTATCTCGTTTGACTTGTTCGTGTGAAATTTCATCACTTGTGCACATCAAACTCCATTCTTTATTCGACCCA
The DNA here is from genome assembly GCA_030545235.1 of Helianthus tuberosus. Classification (NCBI taxonomy): domain Eukaryota; kingdom Viridiplantae; phylum Streptophyta; class Magnoliopsida; order Asterales; family Asteraceae; genus Helianthus; species Helianthus tuberosus. Next base: position 57,336,738 of record CM060375.1, read on the forward strand.
TTCAACTTTAAAATAGTTGAGCGTAGTTATTAACATTTCTGTTTGCAAATTCTCATTGTCTTTTAGTCATGACCCATATTCCGAGTCTTTTGACTTTCTATTTCGCGTTCCCATCTCTTGGTTTACGCATTCTTTCCAAATCCTACCCATTCATCGGGTATCTTTACCGTAATCATTTTCAAGGAACCATTCTTATATGGTTTTAGACGTTATTTCAATTTATTTGGTCGCCTTAGCGAGATCCATCGCTTTATTCAATTCGTTTGACTTGTCCATGTGAATTTCATCACTTGTGACAGTCAAACTTTTATCCCTATGCCTTAGCATTCCTATTGGTCGGTCTGTATTTTCTTTTTACTTGATCCTTGTCCCTTCTCTCGGGCTCGTTTTTCTTACGTAATACGCTTCCGTCATCCGACTTACGTTTACGTTTACTATCAAACATCTTACTTATTTGATTCATTTGGGTACCATTTAAGTTAGTCCCATTCACCCCACCCTTACTACATTGGATGTAAACGTGTCCGCTATAAGAAGTTCATGGTATCATATGCCACTACTTACTTGGCCAGAGTAAGCGATTAACACATGACACACATGACCTTTTTATAGTTTTCACATCACGCCCTATGTAAGTAATGCCTCTATTTGTTTCTCTTGGAAACAATATCCCGAATACATTTTCTATTCGGGGTTTCCAAGTTTTTAATCTACATATGCAACTTTCAATTTCTACATATTTGTTGCATATTACTATTTGTGCAAATAAATTTTAAATGTGCACCTGGTAATGCTTGACTTAACGGGCTTCTCTTGCCATTAGCCTTGTTCGCGACCATTACGCAATTTAGGTCCTTGATGAGCATACTCTTTGGACCGTTCCTCTGTCAAATCTGTGATTTGTTAAACTCTCGCTATCTTCATATGCGAGTGTCCTTCAACTAAAACATATACAACAGTTAGTAATTTCGACATTAAAGGATGCCCGTATTATAATACAAGGCTTTTCTACCATACGCATCAACGCGTGTAATTTCGTTGACTAAACTATTCTATATCGTTTTTATTGGTGTAATGTGTATTACACGATAACCATATGTGTTGTTCTCAACACTTTAATCATACTAAACCATTGATATACATGTACTTACCGGATTTGCGATCAAGCCTCGAACCGAACACACTTTATTCTTTAACCATGAGCTCTGATACCAACTTGTAACACCCTTATTATTATTTAACGATTTTCGTATAGATTACGAAAATAAACGGGTAATTATGATTTCAAATACATTGAAAATACGGGTTCATTAAACCTTTTACAGAATTAAAACTATACAACATAACATGGGTGAGTTCGCCATTTAACATAATAACGATACATAGTGCGGAAGCTTATTTCTTGATCGTGTTCGGTTCTTCGTGGTGCTTGATCGTCCTCTGGTGCTAAAATCATACCTGAAACTCATAAAACATGAGTTGGATTAGTCATACGTAACTTAAAACGTATTTAAACGAGTCCGGGAAGCGAAACTGATTAGAATAATTTTTTTTCGCTAAAACAGGCTTTTTCGCGCCAAGCGAAGGAACCAGGTTGCTCCCTCGCGCCACGCGAGGGAGACCGTTTTCCAGCAGGTCTGGAGCTGGGTCCTGCAATTTTCAGCAATACCAATTTTTACGGAAACGGCCATAACTTCTTCGTTATTGATCCGTTTTACGCGATTCTTTTTCCTACGCGTCCGTAATTTAATTCTCCATCTTATGGAGTTAAAATCCTACATCCAACATAAGAAATTTTTTTGACTTCTAAGCCCTCGACTCATTACCATTTTACCGAATTTTAACCCGTTTATGCCCTTTATCAAACAAACGTATTTGTTTGATTCCTATATCACATACACTTCTTCAAATTAATGTTACCTACCATATTAGGTTCTAATCATAGGTTTATTACACAATTTAAACCCGTTTTCGCTCGTATGCTTATTTTGACCCGTTAAGGGTATTTAAGCACTTTAAAGCTTGAAATCGCTTTCATTCATTTCTAGCATCTTATTCCTACATTTCTTATCAAGTAATCTTCCACCACATCTATATGTGCGTTGGATTTAATGTGGATATCTATACGTTCCGAGTTTTTACCCCTCGGATTATCATTTTACGGCAAAGACTCATATAAAGTCTTTCGACCCAAGAATTTACATCTTTCACTACCTATACTCATTCTAAGCATTTATTTAATCATAGAAATTGTTTCCGAACCACCTTTAAGGGTCGTTCGTTCAAATTAGCTTACAAGGGCAATTTGGTCAATTTTCATCCTTCTTTTACTACAAGGACCTTTAAATACTTGTTTGACTCAAAATCCGACCTTTTAACTATAATTCTTGTTAGTAAACCATTATGTTTCTAAAACACCATGTTTATGACTCAAATTATTCGGTTTACCTAAAAGATAACCGAATATTCATTTTGACCTTGTCTAACACTGATAGAATCTCAAGTTCTAAACATTTAGCTGAATCATTATACAAACCTGACTCGGATCGTTGTATTGACCATTTTTTTATACCTTGCTTTAATACTCGCTACTTAATAGCGATACAAGTTATCCTTCCGTATTTACTCCTGTGAACACACAACTCGACAATATTCATTAGTCGATATTTTCAAATGGTGATATTTTCACCATTCGACCCGTTTGGTCTAAGTGACCGTTTATTTTTGCGAGATATTATTTAGTACCATCTCGTCTACAAGACTCGCTTCGGTTTATACCGAATAGTCTTTTTTTACTTATAAATCATTTCTTAACACTTCTTGGCCTACTATGGCTTACGTCATAATTGTCTTTTTCGTAATTAACACGACGAAAAGGATTTTCTAAAATATATGACTAGTGTAAGATATACTTACCTTGCATCCGAATTACGTTTTTCCTTCATACTTGCTCTGTTTGACCCGCTTCCTTTCCAAGCCTCCACCTAGCTTGTCAAGCGTCAAACTATCATCATAATTCGTAAGACGGTTAGACTAGTCATTATTAATTATGACTATTCCATCTTACGGGTTTTGTATCAAAATTCACCATTTGATTTCATTTTGGTTGGTTTGACTTTTAAAGGTCAAACTGCCTATTAACATAAGTGATTATATTATAAACCTCGACAATTCATTTAAGCACTTTGTCAAGTATCCGATAGGCATTATTCTTACGCCACCGTTTTAACTACTTTCCAAGTCTAAGTTCATGCTATTATTAACACCAATTTGACTTAGCTCTCTATTATCAAAGCTAATTATTCATTGTTATGCTAGAACTAAAGGTTTCCATCTACATGTAAAACCCGTTTCATCATAGCATTAGACATTCATCCGAACATCAATATAATCAAGTTCTACATATTAATTAGTAGACATCATGATTCCAAACACCTATTTATATGAACCCAAATCACTAATTTCATCATAATATACTAAACCCCTTTCATGAAAGTATGATCATGTACCCAATTTCATGGTTTAATCAAACACCTTCAATTCGTTCTCATGCATGTCGATTCTAAGCATATCTATATCATCTATTTCATCATAACATCAAAACCCACTTATCTAAGTGTGTTAATTCACCAAATTCATCAATCCATAGCATGTTATGTATGATTTTCACTTAGGGTTTCGTTCCTAAGCTAGTATACATCACTAATCTAGCCATAGCTTCACTAATCCATGCCTAATTCGCGATTAGGATGATTATCAAATTCTTACAACTTCACCAAACATCAAGATTTTACATACCTTATGATCCTCTTGTTCGGGTGATCATTAATTCACGTTCGGTTGTGAATTTCGGCTTCATTTGATCCTTCAAATTGATGATTATATGTGGATTAGGGTTCTTGGCTCCATGGGAGCCCTTGAGCTCGATCCAGAACACACACTGTGTGTGTGTGTTTGTGTTTGTGTTTGTTTTAATTAAATAACTTTTCTAGTTATCCCGCTTTAACCCCTCGTGTTTGGTTCGTTATTAAGTAGGTCACAGCCTACTTATTTCTAATAACAATATTCCCACTTATTAACTAGGTTAAACATTCCTAGTTAACTTAGTGGGTTCGGGGAATTTATGACTCAGTTTATTTATTTATTTATTTTATTTAAGTCCCGTTAACTCGGGCCTTTTATTTACTTTGCTTTCTCAAAGTAGTTATCCTCCTTTTATTAAATATTAGATTTATTTATTTAAACCCTATTATTTACCTGGTAAGTTTTACCACTAATTGTATTTTACCCGTCCTGTAGTATTAACGTGGTTTGATTACCAAAAATGGGTTGTTAAGAATTCAAGTGATAATTCTGGTGATGAATCTGATTCCACAAAATCAGAGGAGCCAAAAGTTGTTATAAAAGAAGAGAAATCAGTCCCGCCTTTGGATGATGTAATTTTTCCACCATTGCGGGCTGAAAATTTGAAATCTAAAATTGGTAAAGTTGAATTTTCAAATCAATTCTTCCCTGAAAAGAAAGAATTTGATGTTGAAAAAGCTTTTAACCCCACAATGCAAAACATTTTTGGAAAAATGATTAATGGGAAGGTCAAGGGGGTTAAAGAATTTTATGAGAAGAAAACAAAGAAACCGAGTGTTGACAACTCGGAATCTCCCAAGGACCGTCAGGCTTGGGAGAATCTCTCTAACTGAAAAACCTGACTTGCCGGAGTTCCCAAGTTGGTAATCGCGGAGCATGAATCAGCATCTTTCTTGAAAAATTGTTTTTGAAGAGGTTGACTTGCCGGAACTCCCAGGTTGGTAAGTGTGGAGTAGGAATCGGCATTTTGAGATTTCAACTTACAAGTGGTAATTGTTGGTTTGCAAACCGACAAGTGGTTGAAAAAGAGGTTTTACCTACAAGTGGTAGTTGGTTGAAATAGGGGATGTGATCTTACAAGTGGTTAGTCAAGGTCATCAAGTTAAACTTGATTTAACTCTTATTCAAAAGTTTCAAAAACAAAGTGATGAATGAATCCCCATTTTTACAAGTGGTAAAATCAACAAAACTTATTTTCCGGAAAAATCATTTTGATTAAAACAAACTTAAGTGTTTTGAAATCAAATGGGAAAATAGTTTGTTGTAAGGGGGAGTTCTGATTGTTTATGCCAAGTGGATGGCGATTTGAAGTAATTCGCATCAGGTTGTCAATTTCTTGTACAGTTTGTTTTCAAATTTTCCCAGAAAATCAAAATTGAAACATATTTTGATTTTAGGGGGAGTAAAAATTTAGGAAATTTCAAAAATTTGAAAAATCCAAAAACATGATAAAATTTCAAAAGCCAAAAACATTGAAAAAATGAAAATGAGGAAATGATAGTACATCAATGGACGATCACAACATGCTAAAGAATTAGAAAGTTAATATGTGATAAACGGTCTCACTGATGATATGCCAGTAGGTTTTTGCACATTTAGTAGATTGTGTCGAGATATAAACCTAAATTTCAAACTTACTTATATCGTCGGGAACATCTCTCGGATATATGGGTAACCCCCGAAATCTTGTTTGAAAGGTCCCTCTTTCTGAGATACTAGGTCTTTATGCTTAGTGATATCATGGGTATTATCCCGGGACTTCTGATTTTGCGGAAGCAATGGCCTAGTCCCCGTACAATACTTTCTGCTTGCTTGAAATATAGCACCTCCCTCAGCATAAAAAATGATGAAACATTGCAAAATGCTAATCACGTGCTGTTGAAGAAAAGATTCTCTAAAGGGAACCCACCAAAAGTCGAAGCCGTCATCTCTTTGATTTTGTGGAATCAATAGCCTAAGCTCTCACGGTCCCCGCATTTAACCCCTTACAGATATCATCTAGGTATACTCACCTGTAAGACTGAATATTGGGATCTGGATACGGGAGTATATTCTAAGGTGGGACACGCGTATAAGTTTAAGTGCTTAAAACATTAATCTCATATCTCGAAACAGTTGAAATTTGTGTGAAAATTTAAATGGATCAGTATACTGACTATCTACGTGAATCGTTTAGAACTTAAAATGTTTAAAGCTTAAAGGTGTTGGTGATTTGTCTCAAAAACTGATATGATCCTCTTACACAAACTCAAAAAAATATTGTTTGTAAATATTTCTTTATTGCTTTTTGTAAAAATCAGAATCTAAAAAGATTTTAGTGTGTTTTAGCATAAAATTTTGGAAAAATTCCAAAAGATTTTCGACAACTGATGTTGAAAAGCTGATTTTCAAAATTCCGAGTGCTAAGCATGATGAACAACAGGTTTGGGATAGTGTGTTTGAGAAAAAGATGGTATTCTTACAAGTGGTCATCTGAGATTAAATCATTTTAGAATAATTCCTGCAAAGTGGTTTCTGAATTTGTAATATTTTTAAATTTTGTGAAACTTATGTTTGTGATAGAGATTGTGCAGGAATAAAGTTTGAGAAAAGCCAGGTTATGATCTTAGAACCTGTGAAAAGTGAATTCTAGACTGCGATCCCAGCTTATCGAAAGGAGGAGTCTGATGACATCAAGAGGGAGTCTGAAGATATAAGCTGCTGATACTGATGATATTAAAGAATCAAGAGACCTGATCAAGAGGAGTATAGAGCCAGGTTGCGATTCTGAAAGAGGGAGATGATAGAAATTGAGGATGCTTACATTGTAAGATACTTTGAAAGAGCAAAAAGACTGATAAAGACTGAAGAGTTGACATCCCGAAGACTTGACACTGAAGAGTTCGTCAACATCCAAGGGGGAGTCTGTTGGTGCATATGTCTGTCGACTTCGTCTTGTATCGAGTCTTGTAATAGGTTTGATAGATCAAGTCACGTAGAACGAGAAAAACTGGAAACAGGCCAAAACAAGTCAGTTCACACGAAGTGGCCAGTTCACATGAACTGGACAAGGTTACTTCATGTGGACTGGAACATGTTCACTTCATGTGGACTGGAACATGTCCACTTCATGTGGACTGGAACATGTCCACTTCATATGGAGTGGCTGGCCTATATATAGTGAGCTTGAGTCTTTCATTTAAAAAAAACTTGGTCATTCCAGTAGCGAAGCTCTGCCGAGGTATCTCCAGGTCTGTAATCGTCATCAAATCAATACAAGAGATAGTTAAAGTAATTCTAGTGTGTATACAGCTGAAATAACTCCGATACGTTTGATTCCGCCTCTCGTATTGGACGAGATCTCTTCTAAACGACTCGTTTGGTCGTGCAAACGATCCTACAGAATTGAACTTTCTGATTTTGTTTCTTTTGAGTGAATATTAACTAACACAGTTTTTGAAAGAGATGTACCAGCAACCTGAGATTCATCATGATGTATCACTTCAGTAGCTTCAGTTTTAGTACCATCAAAGTGAGTTTCTTCATAATGTTCTTCTTCAGCATCTTCATGAGTTCCTCCAGCAATGTGTGATTCTGCATAATGTTCATGTACTGTCTCTTGATGAATATCGAATTCATGATGCATTCTTCCTTCATGAATTTGTTGACTCTCAGCATGCTCTGTCTTGTTTTCTGGTGAGTTAGTTATCTCCAGAATTCCTTCTCTTCCTGCAGCCTCTGTTCCTGATGTCCAGGAATTCTCAACTTCTTCTTCTTCTTCTGGTGATGAAGAACAATTAACAACTTCTTTGCTGGCTTCTTCTGTTGGAGAATCTGATTTGGTCAGAAGTTCTTCATGTTGTATTATGTACTGTGACTCTGGTGCAATGAGGTATAACATGCTTTCTGGTAACTCAGGGATATCTTTGTCAGATTCCCATCCATGATTGGAACTCCAGGCCTTCATGGTATTTGAACTCCAAATATCTTCCAGAATTGGAATTTCTATGTTCCTTGCAGCAAATGTTTCAGAAATTAAAATAGAGATTAACCTTGGATATGGCAGATGTGAGGTTATTCTTCCATTTCTGGTGATGATTGACCTTTTGAGTAGGTTAAAAATTTCTGACCCATAATCAATTTTGAACCCAGTTATGAGTCCATACATGATTGTCAGAATAGCTTGACTGACTTGATCAGTTCCTCCTATCTTTGAGGTGAGACATTTGTTTAGCACTTCCATCATCACTTGCCAGATGGCTGGCATTTCATTTCTTCTAATTGCTCCAATTTTGTTGATATCCTTTTTCTTGTAACCAAGCTCAATGATTAGGCTTATTAATTCTTCCCTGCTTGGTGCTTCAATGTAATTATCAAGAATAGGTAGTTCAAGCCATTCTCTTATCCTTGCAGGGGTTAATGTTACAAAAACATTTCCCCATACATGAGCAGAGACCTGATTTTCTTCAACTTCATTAAAAGTGTGAACAAATTGCTGTAGTACCTTTTCTGGTACTTCTCTTCCTTTTGTTAGTGCTCCCGAGATTGGACATTTCATGAGATATTCTACCAGAAGTTGACATCTTACATCATACTCCGAATGCTCTGTATTTATCAGCAGATTGTTTTCTTTCATTGGTAGAAATTCTGTATCTTCAACAAAAGGTACTTCATGTTGAACAATTGGGATGTTGAGGTTCACTTCTGCCATTGTTGAATTTTGTAAATTAGGGTTTAAAATTTAGGGATTTTTGGATTTTGAGTGAGTAACAGTGGATGTTTCGGTTTGAAGTTTTTGTGAAGAAGGTGTGTGATTTTTGAATTTCTGCTAAGTGAGAGTTATATAGTGAGGTTTTTAGCAGAGAATTGTGGGTTTATGGAGTTGAGGGGATATGGAACGTGCCATGTAATGGCGGTTAAAAGATCATTAATTGTCCTTATTACCGTTAGATCGTGTGACGTGAGTTTTGGTTCAGAATGTAACCGTTGGATCATGGGTATCAAGACATTAATGATGGTTGATCATGTAATCGTGGTTATGCCCTTTCAACTTGTGCTTTCAATTTGTAGTTTCTTCAATCATACCTTCATCGAAGTGTTAAACTGAATTTTGATTGGAAAACTATCAGTTATATGACACCTTTTCATCTTTGTGGACCCCATTTAGTAAGAGGTCCAATCAGCTTTCTTCATCTGCATCCTCTCTTTCTTGTAAGTCAAAGTCCCATTCTGATGATGTCATCAGAAATTCAACATAAATTCTGTTAGAAATTGTTGGTGCAGGGAATGTCTGCTGACTACGTCTTATAAAGTCTTATGTCTAGATAGGTTAAATGAGTGCACAATAGTGATTAAGTTAGGTTTTGGTCATGGTTTAGAAAGTCAGTCCATTTGAGGATGACCTGTCCGTTTGAGGATGACCTGTCCGTTTGAGGATGTCCTGTCCGTTTGAAGAAGCCTGTCCGTTTGAACAGGGTCCGTTTGAAGATGTATGTGTCAAGTTCAAACGGACGGGTAACTAGTATAAATAGGTTGAGTGTTGGTTCATTTGAAATGGACATGTATATGTGTGTGAGTCGAGGTGCTGCCAAAATTTCATCAGAATCATTGTAAAAGACTCAGGAAAGCATTAATATAAAAGAATTGAAAGGAACAAGCTGTTGTGACTTTGTTTACTTTGATTCCGCCTCTGTAAACAAAGATGAACTGCCTTAACTGACTGTTTAAGGTCACATACATGATCCAACAAGTGGTATCAGAGCTCAGGACGAGGAGTTCATACCATTGCAGCTTGAATTCATCGGATATTCTTACTTCTACTCATTCTTTTTCTGATTCGGACATAATTCACGGTTGAAATGGCCTGAAACTTTCACATTTCAAACGAAGCACAGTGTTAACTAATCCTTGAAAATTTGAAACCAAAATTCGACCTAAAACTGTTCGAAAACATCCATTCCGTTTGAAAATGTTCGTTAAATGCTGACGTCATCCGTTTGAAGCTTGACATTCCGTTTGAAACTGGCTTCAAGTTTGAAACTGGCTTCAAGTTTGAAACTGGCTTCCGTTTGAAACTAGCTTCAAGTTTGAAACTGGCTTTCGTTTGAAACTGGCTTCAAGTTTGAAACTGGCTTCCGTTTGAAAGTGGTTTTCGTTTGAAAGTGTCTAAAAGTTTGAAAGTGGTTTCCGTTTGAAAGTGTCTAAAAGTTTGAAAGTGTTCCGTTTGAAAGTGGTTCGCTTGAAAGTGGAAATTCCGAGTCAACATCATTTCACGTCAATCAAGTGTCAGTCAGTTTCAGATTATTTGATATTGTTTGTACTGATTGTGTTTGTTTGATTTCTGTTCTGGTTTACATCATGGCTGAAGAGTTTTTCAACACGTTTTACAATGCGTTTACATCGGATACAGTAGAATCATCAGAGGTTACACCCAAAGCTATAACTAAGACGATCAAGGATAACATCAAACATGACAACTTTTATGGAACCTATTCAAAACCTCCGAAGCTGGATAACATTGAAGATTATGTCTGGTGGAAGGAGAGGTTCATAAATTGGACGAAGGCTTATGCACATGAGAGTTGGTTCTGTTTGAAGTTTGGTTATGATAGCCCAGTAAATGACAAAGGAGAAGAAATTCTGATCAAAGATTATTCAGAAGATGATAGAAAGAAGTTTTCTTATGAACAAAAGATGATTGCTTTGATTCAGCAATCAGTTCGCGATGATATTTTCTCATTATTAGTTCATGATGGGTCATCAAAGTCTGTGTGGAAAGCTTTGAAAGTAAAAGCTAAGGGGGGTAAACAAATTCAGAAAAACAAAATAGCATTATTGAAAAAAGAATTTGATTTGTTTGACAGTTTAAAGGGAGAGACAGTGAGGAAAATGATTGAGAGGTTTTGCCATTAAAATTGAACTTGAAAGATTCAAAATTGTGAAAACAAGAGAAGAGATAATTGACAAAGTAATTGAAGCGTTACCACGAGTTAATCACTGGCAAACGTTTGTTTTTATCTTGAAAAATGATGCTAAATTTGATACAATTTCTCTTGATGCATTGTTAGAAAAGATTGAGAGTCATGATCTAGAGCTACAAAAGCAAAACAAGATGAGTAGTTCATCTCATCAACAAAATGTTGGCTTGTACTTCAAAGGGAGTGTACCTTCGGAGAAAGTTGTCAGTTCACCAAAGATAGCATTCAGTGGTGAGAAGATGAAGGAACCACAAACAACCTCATCAAGTTATCATACTGGATATCATTCATCTTCAAAATCAAGTTCTGATGAAGCAGAGGAGATTCTGTGCAACATTGCTCTCAAACTGAAGAATTCTCCTGCAATGAGCATCAATGCAGCTAAACAACAAATGAGCTTTCTCGCATCTGTTCTGGAATCGTATGAAGGTCTTGTAGCTGGCAAAATTGGAAACTCAGAGTTAACCAAAGAAGACTACGACCAGATTGATCCGGAAGAGATGGAACTCATTGACATCCGCTGGTGTTTGGCTAGTTGCATTCGCAGAGCTCAAAGATTTATGGAGATTACTGGGAAGCAATCGTTAGGTGGTCCGTCAACGAAGCTTGGATTCGACAAATCCAAAGTGACCTGCTTCCGATGCAAGCAAAATGGTCATTTCAAGAGAGAATGCACTAATTCTGAAGCTGGAGGAAATGAACGTCCTTTCAACGATGATTATTATCGAAAGGCAATCTACCATCGAAGTAAAGAAGAGCCTAAAATGATTGAAGATAAACCCAAGTCAAGAGCTTGTGCAATAATTCATGATGATGAAGGTTTTGACTGAAGCTCAATTTGTCCAGAAGAAGATCGTTTGGAAAATATTCGAAAAACAGCTCATGGCAGAGCTGTGACAGAGGAAAGAAAGTTTGTTTTTGTTGCTAAAATTAAAGAAGATGTTAAAGAAGAAAAAGGCACTGTTGAAGTCAAAGAGAGAACTCAGGAAGAGATTTTAAAGGAGAAAACTGAGAGAGAAAGATTTATTGTGGGATGCAGGATGCAGAAAATGGAGGAAGAATATGAGAATGCTGTTGCGAACAAACGATGGGATAAAAAAACAAGAATGTTATGTCAACACACAAGGTGAACCAGTTGTTCCCAGATGTGACATAGTTCATGATGATGTTCTTCTTGTTATTCCTCGATCCGGCGAATATTACTCAAATGTTGCAAAAGACAAAACATATGTAAAAAGGCTGGATAAAATCATCAGGGATGCTATGACAATCAAATTGAGAAAGAGGAATGAAGAAGAATATTGAGAATATGGTTGTTGAATTGAAGAAGGTTGCTGAGGATGTGAAGACGTCTGAAGAAGAGAAGGTAGTTGAGAAAGAAAAGGCTGTTACTGAAGAACAGCAAGTTGAAGAGGCCAAGAAGAAGAAGGAAAGTTCGATAGAAGTGAAGGTTGAAAGTTCAACAGATGTTAGTGGTGATGTTGTTGAAGAGAAGCAGCAGAAAGAAGCTGATCAGACAGAAACAGAAGCAAACACCAAGGTGCCAATCACTGAGGTAAAATCTGATTCTAACATCTTGACTGAAACTGTTGAACAATGCAAGAAATGCATGGAAACGTGCAGTGCTTGTACTGAAAAAGACGAAAGGTTCAGAATAAGGGATCTTGAGTTTACTAAAATCGAAGAAGTTTTTAAAAGTAAATGCAAAGATATGTTTGAAAATGAAAAGGTTTTAAAAGAAAACAATGAAACACTTTCAGCAAAATGTAAAAAGATAGAAAAAGAAAATGAAGTTTTGAAAGAAAATGTTTTGAAAAAGACAGAAGAATGTGATAAAAAAGAGAATGATTTTCAAGAAATGAAAAAGGAATATGATTCTATAAAATTGGCTTATCACATTACAAAAGAATCATATGAAAAAGTAAAAAGTGAAATGAAACTTGTTCAATCAAGATTGAAATATTGTTCTGAAACAACTAATGAGTATAAATGTATGTATGAAATCAAACAACAAGTTGTAAATTCTTATATTGAAGATGTTGCTAAACTTAAGCGTAAGATTGCTGATTTAGAACATGATAACAACAAATTAAAAAGTTATCACGCGTCGTCATATGTGCTTGAACCTATTTTCAACATAAAACCGGATGGGAAAGATTCTGAGCAAAACACGAAAGGTATTGGCTCAGAGTTTCATCAAGTTCCACCACCGGAAAAGTTTGTGTTTTATGATGAGGAAAAGGTCAAAAAAGCTTTCAACATAGTAGATCAATTGCCAAACAACATTGATATAACCTATTCCGAATCTGATGATTCTCATGATTCAGAGGTGGTAGGAAAAGTTGTAGAAAGTGTGTTGAAAGAAGAGTCGGTTGATACAGGTAAATCTGATTCGCAGGATGAAAATGAAGGTAATTTTCATGATGAATATCTGCAAAACACAAAATCTGAGAAAAATTTGAATGATGATTCAAAAGGATTGGTTTATACCATGATTGGATCGGACAAATTGTTCTTAGATGTTGTATTCCCGATTCAGAATGTGATTTCAGAAAAGATTGATAAAGTTTTCAAGATGGTTGAGATTGAGAAATCTGAGATTCAAAAGTTTGCTGGAAAAGGTCACAAAACTTTTTATAACAAACCTGGTTTCAAGAAGAAAAACATGAAGGCTGGGTTGGGTTATAAAAAGAAACAGAATTGGAAAAGAAATGAAACGCCGAATTATCAGGCTAGAATGAGTTTTGTTCAAGGAATGAGTTTAGCATAAGAAAAAGAACTCAAATTGAGACAGTCTGATGATGAGTTCTTAGCTCAAAAGAAAATGCAACAACCACAGGCCAAAGATGTTTCCATGAGAACATGTTTTAAATGTGATCAAAAAGGACATCTTGCTCGCAAGTTTTCAAATCTGAAACCTGTGGATGTTGACAAAAAGAAGATTGATGCTAAGAAACAGAAATCTGAGGATGTGAAACAAAGGTTAACCAGATTTGATTCGAAACAAACTTGGAAGTATAATACAAACAAGTTTGCTTCAAATCAAAATTGGAAATCTAACTCGAACAGGTTCGATGCAAGACAGACCTGGAATTCTCACACACCCAGATTCAGAACAACACAAAGTTGGAAAACATCAGTTGATATGACAAAACATCAACAATTTTGGAAACCAAATGTTGTTAAAAAACAAAGTGTTAAAAAAGAATCACATTTTTACAAACGAGGAACACCAAAAGGTCAAACATGGAGTGTTAAGAAATATGTCGATTCGATAAAAGATGAAAAAGTTGAAGTTAAAATTGATAATGTTTTTGAGAAAAATGATAGAAATTATCCAGTTCTACCTGGAAAGATTCATGTTCAACTACCTGAGTCTAAATAGTCTTGGGTTGCATTGTTCAAATGATCAAATTGTTGCATGTGCAGGTGCTCAACAAATCCGAAGATTGTGAGAATGGAAGTTGGAGCAGCCTGTCACAACGAGGAGAGGAGGCTGTTGGACCCTGTGTTGGTTGAAACAGGAAGTTTATTTGTTTTTCTGTACATAAATAAACAATATTTCAAAAACCCTAAAAATTGAAAATTTTGAAAAACCAAAAATATGTTTTGTTTTTGTAAAAAATTTAAAAAAAACACAAAACAAAAATATGTTGATTGAATATGCCGAAACCCTCACGGCGGAACAAACATGATTACTTTCACTAGATTGAAAAACGGTTTTCAAACTGTCGAAAATCAATGGGTTGTAAATCATGGGGGTAATTATTGGTATTGTATATTAGATTTTCTGCAAAACAGAGCATAGTTAGCAGAAAGTGGATGGCGAGACAAAGCTATCAGTGTTGGTTGTCAAATTTTCTTTTTAATGGTTTTGCATTTTAGGGGGAGAATTATTGTTAGAAAATACAAAAACATTAGTGAAGGGGTAAGGTCCCAAAAACCTCATAAAAAGGATTTGAGACCATACCACAAACTAACTTTTCTAGCCTTTTTGACCTTGCGCGGCTGCGCACTGGTCCTGCTAAAGGAACAAAGAAGACAGTAGCTTGTAATCGCGCGCCCAAAAGATAACATAAATCTTTGCGCCGTCTCCCATTCAACAAAGGATTAGAAAGCCTTTGCTCAATACTTCCGCCACAACACCCAGACTTGGATATTATTTTACCCAGACTTGGGGTTTATTTGTCTGTGTCCACATAGTAAGGTGTCATACTGGATTATGGCAGTAATCTTCTAGAAAGAAATACAATCGTGCACCACCCAGACGGTTATAACCGTCTGGACACGTGTCGTCATCAGAAGCAATTCTGAAATCACAACAAAGGTATGCAATCAGGGTGTAAATCTCCACTTAATCTCTTTCCACGTGGCAATCCCCTGGCCACAGATCAAACCACGATCCGTGTGCATTCACTTCGGATCGAGGTTAATTAACGTCAGATCAAAGAAATCAAACAGAAGAAAAATAACCGCTACGGCGTTAAGCATTTTCCGTTATCTTTTCAATAATAGGTTTTCCCTCCCAAAACTCCCGGATATAAATAAGAGAACTGTTCAGGTATAAACTCAGACTATTCTCACTCTTCAAATACTTATCTTCTCCAATATCGATACTTATTCTCACGCCGGAGTCGGGTCAAGGAGAGAACCCTCTTCTCCCCTTGGCGAGGCTAACGGAGTTCTTTTTTGCAGAGCTACCGGAGAAGTAATTCCATTACAGCTGAATCAACCGAGAGAGAGCTAACCTTTTATGCGGATTCAAACCCCCTAACTATCTCGGTTCCGACCATTTAGTTAGTGTTTCTTCATTGGCGCCCACCGTTTTCTCAGTTTTTCTAGTTTCTATCTCGTTTCGATTCAGTTCATTCCGTTTTCTGTTTTTGCACATGGCAGAAAATTCGTCTTCTCCCCGACAGCCTGGTCCTCGACCAAATGTCGGAAACAATTTACCGATAGAAGGGATTGTAGAGGAGGCCTCAGACGATAACGAGGTTCAATCTCATCGAGCAAATGATCCTGTTACCCCAGGAATGTTACCAGCAAATCCTGCACAGTCAATTTTACCACCAGGAGAAACTCCGATATCATGGTATGTTCGGTCCCAAGGAGCATTAAACGCAGTATATTCACAATTGTGTGCTCAAACTGCTCCCGTAACCCAATCCCGAAGGCCGGGGTCAAGAGCTCATGCCTCTCAGCGAGAAGAATCAACTTATGATGATACAAGCAGTTACCGAAGACAACATCATGATGAATCTCGTCCTCGTCAACGACAATCGGTGCATGACAGGTTGGGTTCCCAACGGGATACTCACACCGATGAATCCGATCGGACATACCGTTTGAGTGAAAACACCAGCGTCTTTAACAGACTACAGCCAAACTATAACAAATGCAGGCCTCGAGCGGTTTACAACCCCGAGGCCGAGCATAACTATGATTTAGTTTATCGCCCGGACGAAGCGGCAGAAAACTCGAAGTTTATATTAGAGATAGCTTTGGCTCCGTTAGAACGGGCCAAGTTACCATCTAATGTTGGGAAATTTAATGGGTTAACCGACCCCGATGATCATCTAAGAGTATTCACCAGCGCAGGGCTGGTTGGCGGCTGGACTCTTCCGCTGTGGTGTCATTTATTTGTGCAAACATTAACTGGCCCAGCGCGAATTTGGTTTGATGACCTACCGACAGGACAAATAGAGTCATGGAAGGATCTGCGGAAAAAATTTCTAACACACTTCAGCCAACAAAGGCGGTCAAAACGTGATACATCCGACGTCATGAACATCTGGCGTCGCGATGATGAGAATCTGGAAGATTTTATTACCAGATACAATAAGGAAGTGTTAGAGATCGGAGGTGTCAGTGAACAACTAATCCGCGCCCAGTTTAAGTACGCGGTTAGGTGTGACGACATGGTCAAAGTATTATCAGGAACAGAAGGCCTTCCCACGAGTTGGGAAAAAATAATGGCGGCGGCTAAGGTTTATGCGCAGACCGAGAAAAACCTTACTACAAACAGGCCACCCCCACCACACAGCAGGCCGGCAGACTTAAGCGCAAATGGAAAGTACAAAAAGTCATGGCGCGAAGCACCAGGAAGCCGATCCGCGGAAGACACCCGCACAACAGCTAACAAATTCTCTGCGCAAAAAGAGAACAAGTACGAAAATAAGGAGAGGCACTGGACTCCCCTAACAAAAACCCCAGCAGAGGTGTTAAGTACTGAGGATCACCAATTCAAACCCCCGATTCCAATGAAGAGTAAACATGGTCAAGACCCGACGCAGTTCTGCGAATATCATAAGGATAACGGGCACACCACGAACAACTGTATATCTCTACGCATGGAAATCGAAAAGGCTCTCAAGAATGGAGAACTCACGCATCTGCTCCAGAATATGCGCAAGGAGATTAAACAGATTACTCGGGGAGAAGAAAGCTCAAACAAACGGGCTAAGACTTAAAGAACTCCGTATGCTCTCCGCGGAAAAGACACGACTTATTAAAAGCGGCGGAACTATCAGGGAGTAAGTTAAGTTCCATTTAATTATCCAAAAAACTTTGTAACGCCTCTGAGCATTATCCATGAATAAAATCACAAAGTTTCTATTATTTTTGTTTACAAAATGCATGCAATTCCTTTTTAGTAAGAGCAAAAACATTATGGTAGTACAACAAAAAGCTCCATGCGCGGTCAGTGATCACGTCACAAACGACCATAAACTCATACATGAGCTTCTTACCAACTTTATTCGCCTTACTCAAAACAAAAGTAATTGTACTCATGCAAAATATTGTAAAGACATATTAACAAAATAAATAGAAACATACTATGTTCGGCGTACAAATACGTCCTGAAAGGTTTAAGGCACAGCAGTGTTTAAAACCCACGCGCAACAGCGCACCATCAAAACAAGGATCAACATCCTACATAGAAAAAATTGTTCAAATACAATTTTACCCTACTCTAAATCTTCTCCCTCATCCGGAAAGATTTCCTTAAGTTGCGCAACGTGATCCTCCGATTGCAGCGCCACATTTATCAACTCCATCACTGGCAGTTGCAAGTTATTAAACTCTGTCTTCATAGTAGCAAGCGCGCTGGAAGTATCCACACCAAAAGTAGCAGACTTACTATCATCCCAGTTAACCTTTAAAGCGCTATTCACATGTTGAGAACATTTCGCATACCCTTGCGCATAACCATCTCGTCGCGCAGCAACCATCAAATTCGCAACAGTTTTATCCAGTTCTTCAGAGTTTAATACAGATTCAGCAACCTATAACATCAGATAACGATAAGATCGAAGCAAGAAAAGCGCATACATGAACTAAAAGAAGAAAGGAACTTACACATGCAATCCCGCGATCCTTCAACTAGGTCATATCATTCTTCAAGGGTTCAAGCTCGCTTTCCGCTGAAACCCGCGCCATTTCTGAATTCTCCAGTTTTTCTTCAACTTCAGTTAAACGGCGGGAGGTTTCAGTATTCTCGGAACGCGCAAGCTCCACATCCTTCTTCAATTGTTCCTGGTCAGAAACCAAAGCGGTAAGTTCCTCTAATTCTTTATCTCTAACGGCAAGAGTGGCTAAAGCTTGTACCTCCCGTTGCTCGCTTCGCTCCCTATGAGAGCGCGCTTCCTCCAACAAAGCTTCCATGTCAGCTTTTTCTTTCTTCAATCTTTCCACCTCCGCATCTTGATTTTTCAGATTTTCAACCTCAGCCTTGAGGTTATTTATGATGTTACGAAGGCTTGCCTTCTCGGCATTATCCTTCTCACAAATTTTCCTCCAATTTTGGCGCTCCTCAGACAAAAGCGCAGCTTCAGCTTCAGCTTTTCTTTTCCAACCGGAAACTGACCATTCCTCAGTCTTGCGCTCCGCTTCAAATTTCGCTTGCTCAGTCTCTAATTTAGCCTTTAACTGAGCCACAAGTTTTTCATCTTTTGCAAACTTCCTTTGTGATGCAGCAAAGGATACTCGCTCTTTATGCATACTATACCATTCACGCACTATACGATGAGTGGTAGAAACATGAGAAGCAGTTTCTGCAAGATAAGACTGATAGGTCTGTTCGAAAGGCTGATTCTCTTGAAATTTAACCTCGCCAGGCGGAAGTATCCCCTGCAACCAATCTCGACATATCCGCCAGTCCGAGAAAGTATCTCCTTTCTTCACATTCCAAACAGGAATATGAGGATCAGCAGCATCTTTCTCCGCATACATCCGGTAGTAATATTCTCCTAAAGTTTCTTCCGGACGAATTGGAGATTGTTTCTCAACACCAGCAGAAGAACCTGCCTCCTCAGTAGCGACCTTTTCAGCATGCTCAGGAACAGTTTCAGAAGGTCTGGGAGGAGAAGATTGGATTGTCTCAGCAGTTTTCTTTTCCGGCATCGGTTGATTATCATCATTTACCATACTTGGCTCAACAATCTGTTCAGTTTCTATGTTAATACCAACAGGCTCCTCAGCCTCCACAGTTTTCTCAACACCTTCCCCAGCTACCTCTGAAGGCTCCAACGGAGGGGTAACAGTAGCGCGCGGTGGGGAAGAGGGAAGTTCTTTATCAGCCACAGTTGGTATGTCCACAGAGACAGGAATTTCTGAAGAAACAAAAGTCTATAAAAAATTCTATCCGTTCAAAGAAAACAAAGAAAATCAATACATACCAGGAATGGATTCTGAAACAAAAGCATCTAGGTTTCCCTTCCTAGTAATTTTCTTCCTCTGCACTTTCTTGGGAGGTTGACCCTCCGCATCAGCATCAGCTGGCTTCCTTTTACCGGCCTTCCTATGAACCAAACGCTCGGGACTAGAATCCAGATCGATAGGCTCATTTGGATTGGAAGGAGGGATATCAGCAGAATCCTTCGGTTCTGGTTTCGGTTCCCGCATAGTCACTACAGGAGTAAGACCCTCCAATGATTCAGAAACCACCACATAGTCACACCTGGAAACAGAAGAGCAGCGCGTACCTTTCTTCTCTCCAGCATTTTTTGCTTTCAAAGGCTGCGCTTTAACAGTTTCACTCCTCTTCGGCGCAGAAGTGGACATAGTTGCGCGTTTCTTCTTCTCAGGGCCTATGCCCAAATTCAACAACTCACCTACAAACAAGCGCAAGATAGAGAAATTTACTCAAAGCAAGAAAGAAAAGAAAAACAGACATAAACTCACCAGCACCAGTTGCCGGTTGAACAGATAAGTCCGCGTCCTGCGGAAGCACAAAATTCTTCACAATGCGATGATACCAGAGCTCCTCCTCAGGTTTCTTCTTGATGGTCCCCATTCTCCCGCCTTCCCTCTTAAAAGCAACAACATATAGAGAAACAACTGCATTGAAGGGAAAGAAAGTCAAAAAAAAAAAAAAAAAAAAAAACAACAAAGAAAGGAACAGTTACAAAACACCAATACTTACTATGGCCATCCTCAGTATACACAGGTTTATCATCTCGTTCCATTTTCCAGTTCAAACTCATGCCAGCTCCGACTAGGGCTTTCTCCGGCAAAGCAATATTGGGAACATCCTTCAGATCTTGGTACCAGTTCTCATCCACAGGGGTTTGAATAGATTCAATCGGAACATCGTCTTTCCCTCTTAGCTTCATCTTCATCGGAATCACTCCAGCTTTAATGAAGAAGAATTTCTGTTTCCAATCATGAAATGATTTTGGGGGCTGATGAAGAATTTTCTTTGCGGAAGCCCTCTGAACAAATGAGTAAAACCCTTGAGTACAGTGCATCTGATGAAAAACCCTAAATCGGGGAACGGTTGGTTCAACGTGCATCGTTCGACATACAAATTCGAAATGACGAACCCTAACCATACCAATAGGGTGAAGTTGGGAGATATGCAGATTGTAGAATCCAAGAATTTCAAGGAAAAATTTCGTAACAGGCAATCGAAAGTTACCATCGCAGAAAAAATCCCAAAAAAGGGTAATATACCCTGCCGGAGCATTCGCTGCCGTTTGCCCTTCTTCAGGATACAAGGCACCCCAGTTCTCCGGGAATTTAAGATTCTGGATTAAACCCTCAAAAGACGCCCTGGGCCACTTCAATGGTGGTAGTTCAGTCGCCATCTCTTCAGCAAGATCCTCTTGATGTTCTCCGGTTGACATAAGCAGGGGGATGACGGAAAGTATTTCTTCAAAATAAGGAAAGGGGAAAAGTTTCAAACAAAACAATGATTACACAGAAGGGGTTACCCAAGCGATTATATACCCATTGCAATAAATAAGCATCGGTAACCGTCGCAGTACTGTTCCGGATATCACGATTACCTAAGCAACAGAAAAAGCAGAGGTCAGAACATACACGCGTTTACACGCGCGCGTGTGAGACACGAATTGTAAAAAACAACTGACAATGACAGGTTGTCAAAATCAATTTACTGACACAATGTCAAATCAAAGATTTTTTACAAAAAAGTCTTTACAAACTCAGTAAATTCAAATTTTTTCAGAAAAGATTTCTTTTCGCGCCCAAAAACATTTCCCTCTCATAAGTCCAGTGCTCCACTTACTTGCATAAGTACAACACTAGACTGGGGGGACTTGAAGGGGTAAGGTCCCAAAAACCTCATAAAAAGGATTTGAGACCATACCACAAACTAACTTTTCTAGCCTTTTTGACCTTGCGCGGCTGCGCACTGGTCCTGCTAAAGGAACAAAGAAGACAGTAGCTTGTAATCGCGCGCCCAAAAGATAACATAAATCTTTGCGCCGTCTCCCATTCAACAAAGGATTAGAAAGCCTTTGCTCAATACTTCGGCCACAACACCCAGACTTGGATATTATTTTACCCAGACTTGGGGTTTATTTGTCTGTGTCCACATAGTAAGGTGTCATACTGGATTATGGCAGTAATCTTCTAGAAAGAAATACAATCGTGCACCACCCAGACGGTTATAACCGTCTGGACACGTGTCGTCATCAGAAGCAATTCTGAAATCACAACAAAGGTATGCAATCAGGGAGTAAATCTCCACTTAATCTCTTTCCACGTGGCAATCCCCTGGCCACAGATCAAACCACGATCCGTGTGCATTCACTTCGGATCGAGGTTAATTAACGTCAGATCAAAGAAATCAAACGGAAGAAAAATAACCGCTACGGCGTTAAGCATTTTCCGTTATCTTTTCAATAATAGGTTTTCCCTCCCAAAACTCCCGGATATAAATAAGAGAACTGTTCAGGTATAAACTCAGACTATTCTCACTCTTCAAATACTTATCTTCTCCAATATCGATACTTATTCTCACGCCGGAGTCGGGTCAAGGAGAGAACCCTCTTCCCCCCTTGGCGAGGCTAACGGAGTTCTTTTTTGCAGAGCTACCGGAGAAGTAATTCCATTACAGCTGAATCAACCGAGAGAGAGCTAACCTTTTATGCGGATTCAAACCCCCTAACTATCTCGGTTCCGACCATTTAGTTAGTGTTTCTTCAATTAGAAAATTTGAAAAAGTCAAAAACATGATAAAATTGCAAATTGAGTTTTTGTGTAAAAAGAGGAAATGATAGTACATCAGTAGACAGTTACAGTATGCTAAAGAATTGGAAAGTCAAAATGTGTTAAACGATCTCACCGTGGATGTGTCGGTAGATTTTTATACATTTAGTAAACTTTTTCGGGATATAAACCTAAATTCAAACTTGCTTATTTCGTGGGGAACACTACTTGGATATATAGGTAACCCCTGAAATCTCGTTTGAAGGACCCCTCTTTCTGAGATACTAGGTCTTTATGCTTAGTGATATCTGGGGTATTATCCCGGGACTTCTGATTTTGCGGAAGCAATGGCCTAGTCCTCGAATAATACTTTCCGCATTGCTTGAAATATAGCGTAGCCCTCAGCAATTTGATGAAACAATTAAATTGATAGTCATTGCTGTTGAAACAAAAGATCTTCTAAAGGGGACACACCGTAAGTCGAGTCGTCATCTCTCTGCTGAACGGTAGTTCTGACCTGAGCTCTCATGATTCTTCATAATTTATTCCCCTTACAGATATCATTTAGGTATACTCACCTGTAAGACTGAATATTGGGATCTGGATACGGGAGTATATTCAAGAGGTGGGACACACGAATGAGTTTAAGTTCTTAAAACACCTAATTCGTATCCTGAATCAGTTGAACTTTGTGTGAAAATTTAAGTGGACAAGTATATCGACAATCTAAGTGAATTGTTTAATTCTTAATGTGTAACTAAGCTCAACGGTACTTGTGACTTGTCAAAAACTGATATGATCCTCTGACGCATACTCAAACAAAAATATTGTCTGTGAATATGTTTGTACATATTTCGTTATTGCTTTATATTTTCAGAAAATACAAAAAGATTTTTGATTCTGCTTTTTTTTCGACAACTGATGTCTGAGATGTTAAGTTTCAAAATCTAAGTAAGCTGATTGTGTTTCTGAAAATAAAACAAGTTCATTAATTTGAAACTTGAATTAAAAATAAAAAATCAAAAACAGTTTGTGATATCTCCAAGGTCATTAGTTTGGACTTGGATGATTAACTTTGGGGGATTTGGATACTTATATTGTTATAGAGCTAGTTTCTGATTCGATTCAATGAAACTGCCAAATTTGTAAAGATTGTTGATAGGGGATGTGAGTAAGAAAGATTGAATTGCCAGGTTAATGTTACTGGAAGTTTAAAATGTTGTTACTTATGAATGTATGAGTGATTGCAGGTAAGAGTCCAGACTACGATCCCAGAAGCTGAGTCTAAGGGGGAGTCTGAAGACGAGCTCAAAGCTAGGGGGAGCTTGTAGCAGGAAAAGCAAGGTGACGATCCCGAAAAGCACGGAAGCTTGACGAAAGGGGGAGCCTGAAGAAAGAGAGAGCCAGAGATAGATCCTGGTACAACATTTGAAGATTAAAGGTTGAAGATAAAGATTGAAGGGAGCTTTACAATGTCAAGACAAAATTTGGAAAGAGACAAAGACTAAAGACTCGAAGCCGAAGACTTCGTCAACATCCAAGGGGGAGTCTGTTGGCGCACGGAATGTCTGCTGACTATGTCTTGTAGAGTCTTATGTCTAGATAGGTTAAATGAGTGCACAATAGTGATTAAGTTAGGTTTTGGTCATGGTTTAGAAAGTCAGTCCGCTTGAGGATGACCTGTCCGTTTGAGGATGACCTGTCCATTTGAGGATGTCCTGTCCGTTTGAAGAAGCATGTCCGTTTGAACAGGGTTCCGTTTGAAGATGTATGTGTCAAGTTCAAACGGAAGGGTAACTAGTATAAATAGGTTGAGTGTTGGTTCATTTGAAACGGACATGTATATGTGTGTGAGTCGAGGTGCTGCCAAAATTTCATCAGAATCATTGTAAAAGACTCAAGAAAGCATTAATATAAAAGAATTGAAAGGAACAAGCTGTTGTGACTTTGTTTACTTTGATTCCGCCTCTGTAAACAAAGATGAGTGTTCGAACATTTTCCATCAACCTATGGGATGCCTCATGATGATTCATGACCTTCTTTGAGAAACATGCACCCATTTGTGTGATCAGAAATTGCCATGGCTTGATGAAGCCATTCTTGTTGACTACTCGTGGTGCGTTTATAGGATTGTAACCCATCTGCTGCAAGGTTTCTTCTATTTCAGCATTTGTGAACATCAGAACATCACAATCATCATTGAGTTGTAGAACTGTCCTGATGATTTCTTCATCTACTCGAATTCTTTGGTTGAGCACAACACTTTCAATAAATACATGTCCTCTATTCTCATATTCTGACAAATTTGCATTTTGCTAGAACATTTGAAGAATTTCCGGGAAGACTATCATATTGGCTGTGAGGGCATATCTCAAATTACTTCCCATGAGCATATTCACCACTGTTTGGCATCCTTCCCAGTGAGGACCCTCAAAGTTGGTTCTTAGTTTGAGGTTGTGGTAAGGATAGTGAGGAAGTGGGAAACGATCAGCTTTTATGGTAAGCATTTTTGTGAGTGTGAGAAGATGTGAGTATTGAAGAAGAAGATGAAGACGTTTTCTGGTGATTCCTTATGTGATGGTGACAGTCTTTGCTTAATGTGGTGGTTATATATAGTAAACTTAAAGTTTGCCATAAATGGCATCTACGTACTTATAGATTTTGTTCACCACAATCTTTGTTATTAAATTTCTATCAGGTGGCATAAAGAATAACTCAGATAAAACTCTCTGCATTAAATGATTTAGGCAGCCAATTTCTCATGATTACCTACCATTGTCACTTCAGTGTATTTAATGAAGGAGAGAAAAAGGAAGAGTTAGAGGGTTTTTGGTACCCAGGCTTGCTTGGGTACTCTTTCTGATGAGATTTTAAACAAATTATTTGCCCTTGTTAGCCTTTCATCAGAAATTCTGTTATATGCTAAGCCATAAATAGATTTTTTTTTCTTTTGGAGATGGTGTTGAACAAGCTTCAGTATGTCAACACACATACAAGATTTATCAGAATTTTCTGATATTTTTCTTGTGATGGAATGAGTGGATAATTTTGAAAAGATGAGTGAACTGCTTCTGGAGTCTTTAAAGATTCTTGTTTGCATTCACTTCTGTTTGGTTTAAAGTTGGGTTTTTTCAAAAGAGTATTCAGAAAAGTTTGACTTGCAAGATTCAGAATCAGATTCTGATGAAAATTTATCAGAAATCTGGTGAGTTGCTTTTACAAAGACAGTGGGTTTACTTTCTCTTGTTTTTACATATCCTAAACCCTCTCCTTTGTTCTTTGGTGTGGACTCAATGAAGTTTATGAATTATTTGGCTTGTTGAAAACCTCTTACATTAATTTCTTTATCATTGATTTTCTTGTAAAGATATTTTCTTTCATTTTCATAGAACTCAATTTTAGCTCTTTGATCTAAACTTTCTTTTATTAGTAATTGGTTTTCAAGAATGATTTTGTTCATGGTCCTTTGCAACTCATCAGACTTTTTACTCTCTGATTGATGTTTATCTTGCAGATTTAGAAAATCTGATATGAGCTCATTTAGCTTGTGTTCAAGATCAAGATTGTCTAAATTTACCTGTTGTCCTGAAGTTTCTGGTATGTCATCAGAAAGTGCCATGAGACAGAAATTTGCCATTTCTTCTTCTTCTTCTTCTTCATCAGAAGAATCATCAGATAGCCATGTATCTGTCCCTGCAATTAAGCTGACTTGCTGTTGCTTCTTAGCTTCTTCCAGCTTCTTCTCATAATAAGCCACATCTTTCAGCTTCTTGGTCTTGCATTCTGATGCATAGTGACCTCTTTGTTTGCACTTGTAACACACAACCTCAGCCTTCCCTTTATCCTTAGATCTAACTTCTTCCTTAGATCTTCCATCCATCCTCCCTCTGTCACTTCTCTGGTATCTCTGACCTCCTCCCCTTAGCTTCTGCTCAAATGTTTTGGTGAGCAGTGCTATTGCTTCAGCAAAAGCTGAAAAATCTGATGATGTATCAGAAATTTCATGATTTTGGCTGTTTGATGATTGTGGATCATTGGTAGGTGGTATTCTTTGTGAGTTTGAGATAAGAGCTAAAGATCCCCCTCTTTGAATGGTTTCTTCAAATATTTCTTCCTCTCTTGGGATCAAGATGCTGTATAAGTCATGAAGACTCATATTCCCTAGTTCTAAGGTTGAGGACAAAGTCATGGTCAGACTTCTCCATTCTCTAGGTAAAGCATCAAGAAATTTTATGTTTCTTTCATCATTTGATTTTGTTATACCAAATTTCTTTAGCTCGTTTAAAAGTTTTGTAAACCTTTGATATGTATCATTTAATCTTTCATTGGGTAAACTTTTAAACCTCTCATATGAGGAAACATTGTTTGTTCTCTTGTTTCTTCTAATCCTTTCTCCTCCTTAGCTGATGCACATGCATCAACTTGTGAAAATATGTCATTGGGGATGGCCATAATTAAAAGTGACTTTGCCCTTTCATCCCCAGCCACCAGATCCTTGTCTTCCGCGCTCCAGTTTATTTCACTTTTGGGAGCACGGGAGGCAGGGATTCCTGGTGATTGGTCAGTTGCTGGTATTTTAGTCATTGGTATATGTGGACCCCTTTCAATGGATTGAAACAGAGCTCGGTCATGACCATTGAGGAAATTGACCATTTTGATTTTCCATTGGGGGTATTCCTCTCTGACCAGATCGGAGGTTTAGACATAGAACCAATATTAAAAGCATTATTCCAGGATTGAAAGCTGGCCATATTTAGAGAAAAGAAGATGAGCGATTGATCAATTGAAAATAGTTTATTCAATCTGCTCTGATACCAATTGTTGGACCCAGTATGGCCTAAACAACTTCTTTTCACGTAACATGGCAAGTGATTTCAGTAGATGTGAAAAAGATGTGCGGAAATGGAAATCAGACTTTCAGAAACAAGACCTGCAGAATTATCAAGTTTATATCACTTTGGAACAAAATAGTTTACAAGGTGATTGTAAGATTATTATCTAATACAAATGAATATTGAATTATGTGGGTGAGAGGGCAATGGAGTTTATGTAGTATGTATGAATGCTAAGCTTCAAACTCAATTGTTTTATGTTGGTTGAGCCTTCTATTTATAAAAGGCTGGGTACATGAATAAACAATAGTTTATTTAAACAATAAGTCCTGCAAAAAGTAGCAATTTGACATTTTCATTGAATCCAACGTTCAAGTTGCCTTTGTAATCATGATATCCAATAATGTCAAGTTGCTTCAATCATTGTGGCAGGATAGAGCTGTGTTTTAAACAAGTGGGGTATTCATCAGAATTTCTGATAAACCACTTCATCAGAAATTCTGGTGAACAAATCATCAGAAAATCTGATGATCAGAATCGTCAGAAACTGATGATATTTCATCAGAAATATCATCAGATCCATCAGAAATGACCTTCTCTGATAATCCAATTCAGCTATTGATCAACTTGTGATTCTTTGAAGTAGATGCTTTTCATTTCAGTTGTCCTATCTGATCTTCTTCTTGTTGTTGTTGTGATCTTCAGGACTGTTATCTCTTCATTGATCCAGTTGATTGTGATTTTCTTCAATACTTATAAATAAAGTTTCCTAACAAGATGATTCCGGATGTGATAGCCGGTACGTTTTTTAGTTAATGATGCTTTTGCCAAAGTATTATTTGACTCTGGTGTGAACTATAGTTTTATTAATACTTCGTTTTGCAAACTTCTAAATCAATAATTAACTAAACTTCCACAAGAATGTTTAGTAGAGATAGCAAATGGAGAAACCGTTAGGATTTCTGAAATCTTGCAGGGAGCAAGAATAGAATTTTTAAACCAAAAGTTTATTGCAAACCTTTACCCAATGAATCTGGCAGGATTTGATATTGTATTAGGAATGAATTGATTAATAGCCAATAAAGCCAGTATTTTATGTGATCAAAAGTCAATCCAAGTAAATTCACCAAGGGGTGAACATATCACAATTAAAGGAGATAAACCATCTGGATCCACGAAATTCATCTCTGTGATGAAAACAGCAAGTTGTATAAGAAAAGGATCTATAGTGTATTTGATTTCTATAATCACTAACACTAAAGGAAAGGAACTGAAAGACATTCCAGTAGTATCTCAATTTTTAGACGTATTCCCAGAAGAATTACCAGGACTACCGCCGGACAGAGAAGTTGAATTCAAAATCCATCTGTTACCAGGGACAACACCGATTGCTAAAGCACCTTACCATTTGGCATCCGCAGAAATGCAGTAACTGAAGAAACAGTTAGACGAATTGTTGGAGAAAGGATTCATACAGCCAAGCTCGTCACCATGGGGAGCGCCGATATTGTTCGTTAAAAAGAAAGACGGATCGATGCGTATGTGCATTGATTACCGTGAACTGAACAAGGTCACGATTAAGAATCGGTATCCATTACCAAGGATCGATGATCTGTTCGATCAATTTCAAGGAGCTCGATTTTTCTCTAAAATCGATTTGAGGTCAGGATATCATCAATTAAAGGTACAGGAAGAGGACATTCCTAAGACCGCCTTTAGGACAAGGTATGGCCATTATGAATTTACTGTCATGCCATTTGGTTTAACCAATGCCTCAGCTGCATTTATGGACATGATGAACCGAATATGTAAGCCATATTTGGATAAATTCATAATTGTCTTTATAGATGATATTCTCATTTACTCTAAGAGTAAAGAGGAACATGCAAAGCATTTATACGCACTTCTAAGTTTATTAAGAAAGGAAAAGCTATATGCTAAATTTTCAAAGTGCGAGTTTTGGTTAGAACATATACAGTTTCTTGGACACCTAGTCGATCATGAAGGAATTCATGTGGATCCCACAAAGATCGAGGTAATTACCAAATGGAAAACCTGTGATAACCTGAGTTTTCAAGGTCCTTACTTGACACGTTACTCATTTCGCAAAGTGTTTTCATAATTCGTTTGCATTGTAACTTGTTCATGTTTGTTATATGTTTGGTGTATAGTATTATAGTTTGCTAAGTAATGAACTTATGAACTGTTTGAGTTATAAACTTAACATGTGTATTCTCACCTTCATGACTACGAAACATAGGACTTTCGCCACACACCTCACTCGACGAAACCTAGGTGTTTCGTCATGAACATCACGACGAAACATGGGTGTTTCGTCAGCCCAGGTTACTTCGAAGCCCAGTAAGGGCCCAATACACTTATGTGAGTATATTACGTGAAACTGTTATATTCGTCACACAACTGACCAATTAAAAACCCTAAAACGCATCCCCTATTCTGTGCGATGACAACCTTAAGTCCTCGAAGCCCGCTACATCGATCGGTTTATTGTTCCTTCTATGTCGGTTAGTGTTTAACCATTATTGATTGTTGGGTTGAAATCATCATTGACTGTGTTGGACCATTTTGCGACCCCGAAAAGTCAGTTAAGGAAGTTCATTTTCACATACGAAGGCGGAATTAACGTAAATGAAGTTACACAACTTTTCCTATTCAATTCCTTCTCTTTTATTGCTTTCTGAATCAATTTTGACAGAGTTCCGTTACACAAGCAATGAGATGGTTTCGCTCCAAAGAACTAAATGAATGATCACATGTGTGGTATTTATAGATGGGCTGATTTCGCTTATATGGCATGACCATATAAGCGAAACCCCATGTGATACCATATAAGCGAAACCACCAGGACCCTTAGAGCGAAACCTCCTAATCTGACCTATAAGCGAAATCCCTTCTAACATGTTCATATAAATGAAATTACAATATCAAACCCTAATTTGACTATCAAGACCCTATGTTGACCTGTCTTGACCTAAGACTTAATGTAAACGTAGTCAACAGACATTCCGTGCATCAACAGACTGTGTGTGTGAAATCATTATTAACTGTTGCTAAGTAAGGCTTGGATCATGATTGGATGATGATTTTGATAATATTAAGTCAACTAGATTTATGTGATTATCAGTTACTGTTGTGTATGGTGTGTAAATTAGGGTTTCATGATTATGATCATATGTTTAGAATATGTGGTTGAATATGGTATGTAACTCTGATGCACTTAATGATTAGGAATTTTGGGATTAACAGACTGATGATTGTTCGATTAGTAGGGTGATGCACATGATAAATTATTGGTTATGATTGAGCAACTGAAATCAAGAACTGGTAACTATCTGTTAGGGTTAGTGACGATATACCTTGTCGACGAAACACATTAGACTTTCGTCACTCACATGGTCGACGAAACATGTTAATTTTTCGTAACCTCTCCTGTCTACGAAACACCTTGGTGTTTTTTCGTTTGAATTTTCGTTGTCCAGTGGATGGTTCACAACAGAGTATGGTTTAACTTGTGTATGAAACCTGAATGATCACTACCTGGCTGTTTATGATGTTAATCATGATTGAGGAACCGTGAATTTGCATACAAAACATACATGTGAGCTGTGGACTTGATTGAGTTATATAACTGCTAAGTGTTATTCGGAAACTATTGTTTGAATGCACATCATGACTACAATTTATACGTGAACCTTGAGAATGTGAAACTGATTATGCGTACATGAATACCGTAGGCTTTGACTGAATTATTTGTGAACAAGTAATTAATCATACCGAGCAAACCAAGGTGAGTTCACTGCTCTTTTTCCAAGCATTCATCCCGGGGAGGGATATCGGGTAACGTTCCGGGGAGGAATGTCAGGTTATTGGGATGTTGGTTATTACACTCATTTCTATTATTAAGACCCCTTACATCTACCGATTATTTGCCGGGGAGGAAACGAGGTTATTAGTTGTTAGCGCTATTAGGTTTGGCACCATCACACCATACCGGGGAGGACGGTCATGAACTAATTACCTTAACCACTTGACCAATGTTTTGATAGAGACATTGGGGTTTGGGCAAATAAATCTAGAGCCACCTGCGGTAATCGAGTTAATAACAACATCAAATCAAATCATTGAATCGTCTTATACTCATATCTGGTAACTAAAACGTGTTAACAAACTTTGAACTCACCAGCGTCGTCTGACACACTTGTCTGCATTCTTGCGGGTCGTTAGATTCTTGATTATGGACTTGCTATCTGGGAGTGCTGGAGTGGTCATGGATCGAGACTCTTGGATACTTATTACATTGGTTTAGAACACTTGTTTTGAAACAGTTGGTTTACAATTTACTATATGCTTCCGCTGAACGTTTACTTTAGTTTTAACTTTTGACTTGGATTTATCTTATGAAATGAATCGAATGTTTTATTTGAATATTTATTATTGGTTCAATGTGATTGGGGGCTTGGATCCTGGTACGTCACATGTCCCGCGGTGTTCCCGCACGTGGTATTTTGGGGGTGTGACAGTTTGGTATCAGAGCCACTGGCTATAGTGAACTAGGTTTTAAAACGTTTTTATAAAACCAGACTATAACCGAACAACTTTGAAAATCGACCATGACATTCAGATCCAGATTGCAAGGTTCGTCCTCTGTTTACTTTATACATTACTTGTTTAGAAGTCACACACTCACGGCTTGCGACGACATACTAGATACCATGGTGTGATTACCTGTGCTGCATGTTTTGTGAAGTTTGATAGTGTGACACTATTCTTCGACTTTTGTGATTCGTAATTCCGTAATACCTTTTGTTTTGTTATTTGAATGTGGGGGGAACTTTTAGCGCAAGTTAAGAGGCATTGAGATAAGCATGCAAATTGCCTTATTATTATGGGTGCACACATAATAATAATGTGAGGTGCATGTGATTCCCAGTGAGGCTTAACGAGTGTGAGAAGGGTTCTGCCCTATTGTTTGGTGTAAACTTTGTAGTTGTAGATGTCAACGTGAGATTTGACTCCTACCTTATCTCGATTCTTAAAGTTGTTCCCTCTCCTTATATAGAATCATTAGTGGACGAGGCCATGGACGTGGACACATCGCGATGACTAAGGCTGAGTTGACAAATCTGATTAACAACCGTGTGGGTGAGGCATTAGCAGCCTATCAAGCTGGTACGATATGTGACAAATCTTCTTTATCCTTGTGTCGTGTACACAACTCTTACCCCTGTGTTGTATTTTCTTTTGTCCATTAGGTCAGCAAGTGCATCAGAACCAAAACCATCCACCTGCTTGCACTTTCAAGACGTTTATGGGTTGCAATCCACAGACATTCAGTGGGACTGAAGGGGCTGTGGGGTTACTACATTGGTTTGAGAAGGCTGAGTCAGTGTTTGCTATGTGTAACTGTCCCGAGGGGGACCGTGTGAAGTATGCTACAGGCACTTTGGAGGATGGTGCCTTAACTTGGTGGAATGCCCAGGTGCAGATGTTGGGCATCGAGATGGCTAACGCCACTACTTGGGATCATTTCAAGGAGTTAATGCGGGAGGAGTATTGTCCTTGTGATGAGATTCAGAAACGCGAAAACGAGGACTACGATTTGAAAATGGAAGGGTCCAAGATCGATGCTTACACGAAACGATCTCATGAACTAGCAATTTTGTGCCCTAACCTGTCTCGACCTCCACCTCGAAGAATTGAGCTGTACATCAAGGGCCTAGCATCATCGGTAAAGAGTTTGGTCACTGCTGCAAACCTCAACAATCTGCCTATGATCATCCGTTCAGCACACAAGATCATTGACTAAGAGGTCGAGCGTGGTGCGTTACCACCACATGTTTCTGCTACTACCTTTACTGCTACAGCTACCACACCTGCTAGTGATAACAAGCGCAAGTGGAACGATACTGACAAAGCAACCAGTGCGAGTTAATCTCGGAAAAGGCTTGACAGCAGCAATAACCGTAGTTTCAGTCAGTCGTCCTCAGTTAATCAAGGCCAGGGCAGCAACCAGAATCAAGGCTCCTACGTTGGTAAGAAGCCAAAGTGCCACAAGTGTGGTTTTCATCATTATGGATCATGTGTTCGGACCTGCCGTAGGTGCGAAAGGTGGGCCATGAGGCCAAAGACTGTAGAGCCCCGCACCCAAAGCAGCAGCAGAATCAACAGCATCAGCAACAATAAAGGCAGCACCCCCATCAGAACCAAGGCTATAGGAAAGGGTGTTTGCAGTGTGGGGATGAGGGTCACATCAAGCGGGATTTCCCTCAGCTGAATCAAAACGCCAATGATAACAACAACCGTCAGAACAGCAACAACAATGCTGGGAACAACAATAATGGCAACAATGGGGGAAATGGTGCTCGTGGAAGAGTGTTCACGATTGGTGCTGGTGATGCTAGGAACGACGACAATGTCGTGACTAGTACATTTTTTTGTGAACGATCTTTTTGCTTCTGTATTATTTGATTCTGGTGCCGATTGGAGTTATGTGTCCCTAGAGTTTAGTCAGCGATTAGGGTTAACTCCAACACCTTTAGAAGCTAAGCATGTAGTAGAGTTAGCCGATGGTAAAACAATTGAAGCCTCACACGTTTATGTGGGATGTAAAATAGACCTTGTGAGTCAAGTGTTTGATATTGATCTCCTTCCTGTTACCCTCGGTAGTTTTGACATAGTGGTTGGTATGGATTGGTTGTCTAAGCATCAGGCTGAAATTCTCTGTAAGGAGAAGATCGTACGTATTCCTCTCCCCAGTGGAGAATCTTTATCAGTTCAAGGGCATCACAGTGGTGCGATGGTTGGTATCATCTCAGCTATGCAAGCGCAGAAATGTCTGCGAAAGGGGTATCCTGCTATTCTAGCACTTGTTATTGACACTCCGTCTGAAGAAAGAAAGATTGAAGACCTGCCAGTTGTTCGTGAATTTTCTGATGTTTTTCCTGAGGAACTACTTGGTTTACCTCCTCACCGTCAAGTGGAATTCCAGATCGATCTTGCACCAGGAGCAGCTCCGATTGCTCGAGCTCCTTATCGCCTTGTACCTGAAGAGTTGCAAGAGCTATCCAATCAACTTCAAGAGCTGCTGGATAGAGGCTTTATTCGACCTAGTTCTTCACCTTGGGGAGCCCCAGTTTTGTTTGTAAAGAAGAAGGACGGGTCCTTTCGTATGTGCATAGATTATCAGGAGCTTAACAAGGTGACTGTCAAGAACCGCTACCCTTTGCCACGCATCGACGACTTGTTTGACCAGTTGCAGGGGTCAAGTTTTTATTCGAAGATCGACTTAAGATCGGGCTATCATCAGATGAGAGTCCGAGAAGAGGATGTTCCTAAAACGGCAATTCGAACGCGGTATGAGCACTATGAGTTTTTAGTTATGCCGTTTGGGTTGATGAACGCGCCAGCGGTCTTCATGGACCTCATGAACCATGTATGCAAACCATATCTCGACGACTTCGTTATCGTGTTTTATCGAAGACATTCTGATCTATTCAAAGAGCAAGGAAGATCACGAGCGGCACCTGCGTCTTATTTTGGAACTCCTGAGGAAGGAGCAACTCTACGCGAAGTTTTCTAAGTGTGACTTCTGGATTCGAGAGGTACACTTCCTTGGCCACATTGTGAATGAATCAGGGATACACGTGGATCCTGGTAAGATTGATGCTATCAGAAATTGGGCGGCACCAAAGACTCCTTCAGAGGTGCGACAATTTCTTGGACTCGCTGGGTACTATCGCAGGTTTATCTAGGAATTTTCGAAGATCGCCCAACCTCTTACCTCATTGACACAGAAAGGTGTTGTATACTCGTGGGGAACGAAGCAAGAAGATGCTTTCCAGGTGTTAAAACAGAAACTCTGCAATGCACCGATCTTGTCTCTACCTGAAGGTACAGAAGATTTCATGGTATATTGTGATGTTTCCATTCAGGGTCTCGGTTGCGTGTTGATGCAACGCGAGAAGGTGATAGCCTACGCCTCGCGACAGTTGAAGGTCCACGAAAGGAATTATACGACACACGACTTAGAATTGGGAGTCGTGGTGTTTGCGCTCAAAATCTGGAGGCATTACCTGTACGGTACTAAATGCACTATTTATACCGACCACAAGAGCCTTCAGCATATTTTCGACCAGAAGGATTTGAATATGTGATAGCGTCGCTGGGTAGAACTTTTAAACGATTACGATTGTGAAATCAAGTATCATCCGGGTAAGGCTAACGTTGTAGCTGACGCTCTTAGTAGGAAGGAATCGAAACCCAAACGTGTTCGTGCTTTGCAGCTCACCATTCATTCTAACCTACCTGACCAGATCCGTTCTGCACAAATGGAAGCGTTGAAAGAGGAAAACATCGAAGCAGAGTACTTAAGGGGCATGGAAAAACTACTTGTAGAAAGATCGGATGGTATCCTCTACTTCATGGAGCGTGTATGGATCCCTTTGTTTGGTAACCTTAGAGAGCTTGTGATGGACGAAGCACATAAGTCTCGATACTCTGTTCATCCAGGTTCGGATAAGATGTATCAGGACCTCAAGGTCATGAATTGGTGGCCGAAGATGAAAGCTCACATCGCGACTATTATGAGTAAATGTTTGACCTGCTCGAAGGTTAAAGTGGAATATCAGAAACCGTCTGGATTGCTACAACAACCAGAAATACCCATGTGGAAATGGGAGCAAATCACAATGGATTTTGTCACTGGGCTACCGAGAACTCAAAATGGGAACGACACAATTTGGGTGGTCGTTGATCGTCTCACAAAGTCAGCGCACATTCTGGCAATCAAGGAAACAGATAGGTTCTCACAACTAGCTGTTGTCTACCTAAAGGAAGTGGTTTCTAGGCACGGGGTGCCGACGTCTATTATCTCGGATCGTGACCCGCGTTTCATCTCAGATTTGTGGCAGTCGATGCATAAATCGTTTGGCTCACGCCTCGACATGAGTACTGCTTATCACCCACAGAAGGATGGTCAAAGTGAACGAACCATGCAGACACTAGAAGACATGTTGCGAGCATGCGTGATTGATTTTGGCAAGGGTTGGGAGAAACACTTGCCTTTGATACAGTTTTCTTATAACAATAGCTACCATACCAGTATTCAGGCAGCTCCATTCGAAGCATTGTATGGACGGAAATGTCGTTCACCTCTTTGTTGGGCTGAGGTGGGTGACAGTCAGATTACAGGCCCGGAACTTGTACTTGAAACCTCCGAGAAAATTGTTCAAATCAGGAATCGTATGGTGGCAGCGCGTGATCGTC
Source organism: Helianthus tuberosus (assembly GCA_030545235.1). Lineage (NCBI taxonomy): Eukaryota > Viridiplantae > Streptophyta > Magnoliopsida > Asterales > Asteraceae > Helianthus > Helianthus tuberosus. The sequence continues at coordinate 57,373,132 of CM060375.1, forward strand.
AGAAAAGCTACACCGATAAGCATAGAAAACCTTTGGAGTTCGCAATTAATGATCTTGTTATGTTGAAGGTCTCACCCTGGAAGGGTGTGGTGCGTTTTGGGAAATGCGACAAGCTTAACCCTCGTTATGTTGGGCCATTCAAAATTCTGGAGCGAATTGGTAAAGTGGCCTACAAGCTAGAGTTACCTGCTGAGTTGTCACGTGTCGCAGCTGAAGAAGTGTTTGTCCGATGAAACACTTGTGGTACCGTTTCAAGAGCTGAAAATCGACGACAAGTTGCAGTTTGTCGAGGAACCTATCGAAATCATGGACCGGGAAGTCAAGGTCCGAAAGCATAGTCGAATCCCTATCGTGAGAGTTCGTTGGAACTCAAGACGTGGATCGGAGTTCACATGGGAACGTGAGGATCAGATGAAGCTCAAGTACCCACATTTATTCCCAGATGACAAGTCCAAGTCTGACAAATCCAAGTCTGCCACAACTAGTGAATTTCAGGACGAAATTCCCATTCAAGTTGGGGATGATGTGCCACCCGCGGAAAATACACAGTCATCCTGACCTGACGTCGTGCTTTTATGGATTGTGTATCAAATTTTGATACGAAATTTCTTTCAAGTTGGGGATGATGTGACAACCTGAGTTTTCAAGGTCCTTACTTGACACGTTACTCGTTTCACAAAGTGTTTTCATAATTCATTTGCTTTGTAACTTGTTCATGTTTGTTATATGTTTGGTCTATTGTATTATAGTTTGCTAAGTAATGAACTTATGAACTGTTTGAGTTATAAACTTAACACATGTATTCTCACCTTCATGACTACGAAACATAGGACTTTCGCCACACACCTCAGTCGACGAAACCTAGGTGTTTCGTTATGCACATCACGACGAAACATGGGTGTTTCGTCGGCCCAGGTTACTTCGAAGCCCAGTACACTTATGTGAGTATATTACATGAAACTGTTATATTCGTCACACAACTAAAACGCATCCACTGTTCTGTGCGATGACAACCGTGAGTCCTCGAAGCCCGCTACATCGATCAGTTTGTTGTTCCTTCTATCTTGGTTAGTGTTTAACAATTATTGATTGTTGGGTTGAAATCATCATTGACTGTGTGTGTGAAATCATTATTAACTGTTTCTAAGTAATGCTTGGATCATGATTGGATGATGATTTTGATAATATTAAGTCAACTAGATTTATATGATTATCAGTTACTGTTGTGTATGGTGTGTAAATTAGGGTTTCATGATTATGATCGTATGTTTAGAATATGTGGTTGAATATGGTATGTAACTCTGATGCACTTAATGATTAGGAATTTTGGGATTAACAGACTGATGATTGTTCGATTAGTAGGGTGATGCACATGATAAATTATTGGTTATGATTGAGCGGCTGAAATCAAGAACTGGTAACTGTCTGTTAGGGTTAGCGACGATATACCTTGTCGACGAAACACATTAGACTTTCGTCACTCACATGGTCGACAAAACATGTTAATCTTTTGTCACCTCTCATGTTGACGAAACACCTTGGTGTTTCGTCGTTTGAAGTTTCGCCGTCTAGTGGATGGTTCACAAGAGAGCATGGTTTAACTTGTGTATGAAACCTGAATGATCACTACCTGACTGTTTATGATGTTAATCATGATTGAGGAACCGTGAATTTGCATACGAAACATACATGTCAGCTGTGGACTTGATTGAGTTATATAACTGCTATGTGTTATTCCAAAATTGTTGTTTGAATGCACATCATGACTATAATTTATACGTGAACCTTGAGAATGTGAAACTGATTATGCGTACATGAATACCGTAGGCTTTGACTGAATTATTTGTAAACAAGTAATTAATCATACCGAGCAAACCAAGGTGAGTTCATAGCTCTTTTTCCAAGCATGCATCCCGGGGAGGGATATCGGGTAACGTTCAGGGGAGGAATGTCAGGTTATTGGGATGTTGGTTATTACACTCATTTCTATCATTAAGACCCCTTACATCTACCGATTAGTTGCCGGGGAGGCAACGAGGTTATTAGTTGATAGCGCTATTAGGTTTGGCACCCTCACACCGTACCGGGGAGGACGGTCGTGAACTAATTACCTAAACCACTTGACCAATGTTTTGATAAAGACATTGGGGTTTGGGAAAATAAATCTAGAGCCATCTGCGGTAATCGAGTTAATAACAACATCAAATCAAATCATTGAATCGTCTTATACTCATATCTGGTAACTAAAACGTGTTAACAAACTTTGAACTCCCCAACGTCGTCTGACACAAACTATGCCTCGTGGGGGTAGTTTGGTCATTTTCATGGTTATAAAAGAGTCTAAGTATTAACCTGAGTTACATGTCTGATATAATCAGCAAAAATACTTAGTTTACTAAGTTATAACAGTAGGGTAAAGTATATATATTTGAAATTTATCAATTTTAACCAAACTATGCACCGTAGGGGCATTTTGGTAATTTCACATAAGCCGTAATGCTCAAAACTGAAGTCTGAGTTAAACAACTTTTGCATACTGTTAAAATATTAGAATTTACCCAAAATATCAGTAGGTATCAACCCTTGTATGTTTAAAATAGTTCTAGTACATACTATGCGTTAAAAACGCTTAAAAGGCGATTAGAAGCCATTTCCGGGTTCCATACATAAATCTGATATTTTTATTATTCCAGAAGGCTAAAAATAATTTATTTATCATATGTAATCAGTAGCAAAAGGTTTGGAGTCAATTAGATATGTAAAACTCATTTTATAGCACGTAAGGGCAAAACCGATAATTACCGGATTAAGCCTACGACTATAAGTTATGCTCAGTCTAAAATTAATTAAAAATCTCCAAAAAACCCAAAATAATATATTACATTAGTGGGTAATAAGTTTGATATCAAAAAGTATGTTTAAATAGGCTATATGCTAATTATGTCGTTTAATTAACATAAAGCTTTCAATTTACGCTAATGAGCATAACTCTTATTCTACTCCTCAAACTGATGTCACAATTTAGGTGCAAGTTTATATATCAGTAATTAAGGTTTCTACTCTTTTACATTTTCAAAAATCACGTTTTAAGGTGAATAGGGCATAATGGTCAACATATGAGCAATTAACGGAATCATACATATTAAATGGATAACTAATGAACCAAGGTGTATAATCACAGAGGGTTATACTAGCATGTAACCTAGTCCAATTAAAGCTCTGAGGCATTTTTAAAACATGCCTAAACGGGTCAGAACTGAAGTCAAAGCAAAAGTCAAAGCTTTGCGACTTTCGGTTCCGAACCGGGTCTGAACAGTAAATTGTCGGGTTGAACATGTTTAGACATGTTCTTACACTAATTACCAAGTTATATTAATGATCAAACAGGTTTTATGTGTTCTACATTGCTAATCATGCATAAATTCGAAAATAAGTATCCTGTTGACTTTTTAATAACAAGTTTGACCCGACATTTGACCTAGTTAGAGTGGGAATCAAGGGGAACCCTTTTATGGGTTTATTACCCAAATAATTACCAACTTATAACTACTTTCAATTCGACTAATCACTGAGCCATCAATGATTAATCGCTAAGTCAACCGTTAATTATGACGGTTTGACTTTTAAGCTAAAACTAAGCAAAAACTTAACTAAGAAAGGATAAGCAAACTTACTGAAGTCATATGCATGATTTGTGAAGCTTAGAGAGAAGTCTTTAGCTCCAGAAATGCTCCAAAGTGCAGATGGAAGGCGTGAAGAACTTGTTGCAACAAGGGCCCTTTATATAGTGCTCAAATCTTCATGGATTGTTGACACACAACACTACCAATGGTTCCTGATCATCAACACATGTCCCTAAGGTTCTCGGAGTCACTTAGGGGTCGCCCATGATGAGAAAATATCTGTTTTGGGTCGGTTATGCGCGTTTACAGGCTGTTGTCCCAATGTTTCTGTATCTGGGCGATTAACGCGGCCCGCGTAAGTTGTTGTTGGGTCTTACGCGGCCCGATTGGGCCTTCTGATCAGGCAAAAACATTTTCAAGTTGTTGCATCTCGTCTCTTGGCCCTTCCGAAAGGTCAACTAACTTATTTCTTGCAATTTGAACCCTCTAATTTGTCATATAAGGGCTTCAAGATATTTACCCACTTTGTTAAGTCCTCGGTTAACTTTATTTTTACCCGAAAGGTCCTAACTTTCAACGTTGATGCTGTAACCCCTTGTATACGAATTTGATCATAACTTTCTCATACGATAACGAAACTTTATGAAATTTATGTCGTGCATTCTAGTGAGCATAATTAACCGTTACAAAGCTTCGGGTTTGTCAAAAGGTCACTCAGAGGTATAACTTAAACATGTTGACACATTTAACCCCTGTAGTTTGTAATCTCTCACTTTCTTTCATATTTAGCTTCGTATGATCCATGATTTATTCGTTTGAAGGTATGAGCATCATGTAGGGTTAATGTACAATATATTTATTCACTGTTGACATTTAGAACTCGTATATTCACATACTTTCTATGATTGTCAACTTAAATCCTTCGATAACATTCTTTCACACGTTCAATCATATGACACGTGTCAACACATCACATGACGTGAATTTTCGAGGTGTTACATCCTCACCCCCTTAAAAGAAATCTCGACCTCGAGATTTACTGAAATAAATAAGGGTACTTTTCTTTCATCGTGGACTCAACCTCCCACGTATACTCGGGATCTCTACGGGCATCCCATTTGACCTTTACAATAGGCACATGCTTCCTTTGAAGCTTCTTAACCTGTCGATCTTCAATCGACAACGGTTTTTCCACAAATTTTAAGCTCTCATCTATATGCACATCTGTATGTGGTATGACCAGTGATTCGTCAGCGAAACACTTCTTCAGATTGCAGATGTGGAATACATTATGAATACCACTGAGCTCTTCAGGTAAGTTTAGCTTATATGAAATTGACCCGACACGTTCGATAACCTCGAAAGGTCCTATGTATCTCGAGCTTAGCTTGCCTTTCTTACCAAATCGCATCACCCCCTTCCAGGGTGATACTTTAAGCAATACCTTGTCACCTACTTCGAAGTGAAAGGATTTACGCTTTGGATCTGCGTAACTCTTCTGCCTATCTCAGGCAGCTTCGAGACGGTCACGAATCTGGACAATCTTGTCCGTCATTTCAAAGACTATCTCTGGTCCTGATAATTGGACATCTCCAACTTCCGCCCAACAAACGGGCGTTCTACACTTTCTACCGTATAAGGCTTCGAAAGGCGCAGCCTTAATGCTGGTATGGTAGCTATTGTTGTAGGAGAACTCAATCAAGGGTAGGTGGTTATCCCAACTACCACCTAAATCAATTACACATGCACGTAGCATGTCTTCCAATGTTTGGATGGTACGCTCACTCTGTCCGTCAGTCTGAAGGTGGTAAGCCGTACTGAAATTTAAGCGCGTGCCCAAAGATTGCTAGAAACTTTTCCAAAAATGTGACGTGTATCTAGTATCTCTGTCGGAGATAATAGACACAGGTATGCCATGTAAGGCTACAATCTTATCCACGTATAATTGGGCTAGCATGTCGGAGCTATAAGTCTCCTTAATGGGTAGGAAATGTGCTGACTTAGTCAGTCTATCAACTATAACCCATATTGTATCATTTCCTTTCCTTGTCTTAGGTAACTTGGTGATAAAATCCATAGTTACCATTTCCCACTTCCAAGTAGGAAGTTCAGGTTGTTGTAGCAAACCTGACGGCTTTTGATGTTCTGCTTTGACTTGCGCACAAGTCAAGCACTTAGCTACATAGGCAGCTACAGACTTCTTCAAGCCTATCCACCAATAGTTTGCCCTTAGATCCTGGTACATCTTATCAGCTCCAGGATGAATGGAATATTTAGAACTATGGGCTTCCTGAAGGATAACATCCCGAAGTCCTCCATAAATTGGAACCCATATTCGTCCATTTAATCTCAGAATTCCATCCTTGCCAAGAGATAACTGCTCCTCAGTTACTCCTAGCTTTTCGTTAGGATAGTTAGCTTCCAACACAGCTTCCTTCTGTGCAGCTAACAACCTTTCATTCAAACTGTTCTTAATCTCGATGCTCTTGGCATTGATTCGGATGGGTTTCACCCTTTCTTTCCTGCTTAAGGCATCGGCAACTACATTCGCCTTACCGGGGTGGTACCTGATTTCACAATCATAATCATTTAAAGTCTCCATCCAACGGCGTTGCCTCATGTTTAAATCCTTCTGATTAAACAGGTGCTGGAGGCTCTTGTGATCGGAATAGATCACAAACTTGATTCCATATAAATAATGCCTCCACAGTCTTAGTGCGAATACAACGGCACCCAACTCCAAGTCGTGGGTGGTGTAATTCTTTTCATGCACTTTTAACTGCCTTGAAGCATAGGCAATAACCTTGCCTTTCTGCATAAGCACACACCCCATGCCAGTGTGCGATGCATCGCAGTAAACCACAAAGTCTTCTATTCCATCTGGCAACGTTAATACAGGAGCATTGCTCAACTTCTGTTTAAGGATATCAAAGGATTCTTGCTGCTTGGCGCCCCAAACGAACTTTACTTTCTTCTTAGTCAAGGAAGTTAGGGGTGCAGCAATCCTTGAAAAATTTTCAATGAAACGCCTGTAATATCCTGCCAATCCTAGGAAGCTACGAATCTCTGTAGGCGTCTTTGGCTCTTGCCAGTTCATAACAACTTCGACTTTAGCGGGATCTACTTGGATTCTGCGTTCGCTAACCACATGTCCAAGAAATTGGACTTCACGAAGCCAAAATTCACACTTGGAAAATTTGGCGTAGAGTTTCTCATGAGGTAGAAGTTTGAGAATACAACGAAGGTGTTTCTCATGGTCAGCTTGGTTCTTCGAGTAAATAAGAATGTCGTCGATGAAAACGATGACGAATTTATCTAAGTATGGCTTGCAAACGCTATTCATGAGATCCATGAATGCGGCCGGTGCATTAGTGAGCCCAAAAGGCATCACTAGGAACTCGTAATGACCATAACGAGTCCTAAATGCAGTTTTGTGTACGTCTTCATCTCTAACCTTCAGTTGGTGGTAGCCTGACCTCAAGTCAATCTTCGAGAAATAACTTGCCCCTTGCAATTGATCGAACAAATCATCGATCCTGGGCAATGGATACCTATTCTTTATTGTAACCTTATTAAGTTCACGGTAATCGATGCACAGACGCATCGATCCATCCTTCTTCTTGACAAACAAGACTGGTGCTCCCCAAGGAGACGAACTAGGTTTGACGAAACCTTTGGCTAGCAATTCATCTAGTTGTGTTCTTAATTCCTTCATCTCCGTTGGCGCCAACCTATAAGGTGCTCTAGAAACTGGTGCTGCTCCAGGGATGATATCAATCCTGAATTCCACTTGCCTATCTAGTGGCAAACCAGGTAGTTCTTCCGGAAAAACTTCAGGGTATTCAGAAATGACGGGGATGTCTTCAATCTTCGGTTTAGGCTCATCAATAATCACTTGTGCCATGTAGATGACACAACCCTTCTTTAAACACTTGGAGGCCTTGAGCATAGTCACTTGCTCAGGCAGTCCATACCGGGTATCTCCCCGAATGGTAAGTGATTCCCCAGACGGAGTCTTTATCACCAGTTGCTTTCTATTGCAGACAATCTGGGCCTGGTTATGAGATAACCAGTCCATACCCAAAACTATGTCAAAACCGGCTAACTTAAAGGGAAGCAGGGACAGAGGAAAAGAGTGGTTCTTAATGGATATAACACATCCATCTAACACAGTTGAGACAGTTTCTATAGTGCCATCTGCTAACTCCACCTCATAATTCACACTTAAGGTTTTGACAGGTAATTTCAGCAATTCACAAAACTTATTATCAACGAAAGACTTATCAGCGCCTGAATCAAAAAGTACTCTTGCATAGACATCATTTACAAGGAAAGTACCTGTAATCACATTGTCTTCTAGAACCGCTTCCTTTGCATCCATTCTAAAGACTCTAGCATTTGTCTTCTTGGCCTCTTCAGGCTTCTTGGCGTATTTAGGGCAGTTGGTTTTGATGTGCCCTTTCTCATTGCAACTGTAGCAAGTTGCATCCTTCATCTTTTTGCAATCCAAGGTCTTGTGATTCTTGGACTTGCATATCCCGCAAGCAAACGTTCTTGACTGAGTTTGCGAGTTCGATTCGAGTCTGCACTTTCCAAAGTGCTGTTTCTTGCAAATCTTGCACTTGGGCTTCTCACCAGACTGATGCCCATCTTTCCTTGACTCAGATCCCTTCTTGTTGTCACCGTTTCCACGGTGCTTCTTGTTCGATCTCCGTGAATTATCATCTTCACGTTTTCTCTTCTCAGCATCTTTGTTCCTCAGCGATCTTTATCTGACCGCATCCAGAGTGAGGGACAGAGATATGTCAGCTACAGATCTGAAAGTAGCTGGCCGAGAAGCCTTCACGCTTGCCTAAATTTCCCAGGCTAAACCACCGATAAAACGAGCTATTCTTTTTGGTTCCGGGGTTACCAGATACGGAACCAACCGGGACATTGTGTTGAAGCTCGTGAGGTAAGCTTGACAGTCAAGGTTTGTCATTACCAACGATAGAAAATCAGACTCTATCTTCTCCACCTCATGCTGAGGATAGTAATTTTCCCTGATAAGGGCAATAAATTGCTCCCATGACATGTTGTACAATGGGATTTTCCAGGTGGCTTGAATCAGAGATCTCCACCAGGCTAAAGCTTCACCCTTAAATGATTGCGACACAAACTTGACCACATCCCTCTCAGCGCATCCGCTGGTATCCACAACCGTGTCCATCTCATCTAACCACGTCATGCAGTCAATGGCTCCCTTTTCCCCAATAAAATCCCTGTGCTTGCATGAAACAAAGTATTTATAGGAGCAACCCTTGTTACGGGGTTCTTGATTTAGTACTATCTGTTGAGATGGAGCACTGTGGTGGTTTGAGGAGAGTCTATCATCATCTTTCTTCGGTTCTTCCTTCTTGGAAGGTGGCTTCGAATGCGGTGTAGATAGGGTCCTACTCCGAGTCCCACTATACTCTTCGTACTGCCGCTCCAATGCCTTTGTAACTGCGTTGTCCACCAACGCTTTCAGCTCAGCACCCGTTAAATTAATTCGGGCGTTATCAATATTCTCCACTGGATGGCTATTAATTTCGTCCGAGTTAGCCATTTTAATTAAACTGTTACATAAAACAAGGACAATAGTTTACTTGGGAGTTTATTATGGAATTGCCTTTTATGGCAATTCATTAACCATGGTAACAGAGACCATATTTGGTTAATTTATTAATCACATTTATTTAGGATTTCAAGTATAATTTATCCTAATTATAAAACAATAACAGTTTTATTAGTGGCACAAAAGGCCTAGTCACAAGGACATTTATAAATTTATAAGCTATTATTTCAGAGAATCAAGGCTTTTAAGGTTTGAACATAGTTTATTACCTTTTTCGGACAGGGAATAATCGCTACCACTGTCTTTTGGCTCATGTAGAAATGAGCAAGGCCCGTAGGCGTTATATTACCAACGTATGGTCAAAATATGATCATCTTAATTGATGATTTAAACCCATGATTCAGAGATCATTAAGTTGGGTTAGGAATCTTTGGAAAGATCCTTATATAAAAATGACGTGTGTGATTTTAACGAATCACGTCTGCCAGGAGCGTTAATATGTTTTCCGATGTTAACTGGAATTTGAATCTTTTAAATAGGCCTTACCATCTTGGCCCGGTCTTATACTGACACGGGGGCCAGGTTTCACTCTTAAGATTCTTAATTAATATTTAAATAGGCAGATCATTTCAAGAGGAATGATTTTAATTTATTTATTTCATATATAATTTATTTATGCACATAATGGCAAACGTGAAATTTATAAACTTACATTCCATTAATTATTAAAATATTACACATTGCCCTAAACGGGACTTTTTAGACAAACAAGTTACCCACGCAGGGGTCAAGCAACACACTAGTCCACGCAGGGACTTAAACAAACATTATACCCTCGTAGGGGTTAACAGAAAGATAGACCTACGCAGGGGCCAAAACAAACAAACAAACAAACATACCCACGCAGGGGCTAATACAGCAAGACAGGCCCACGCAGGGGCTCAACTGATACAAGGAAATTACAACAACAGTGGAAGGATTCAATGGTCCTTCTTGCTCTTCCCTTTTATTAGGCTTGTCAATCCCTGGAAGAAAGTCTGTCGCTCCCTGCGGTCTCAGTGAAAGTCTCGCTCGACCTGGTCTAGCCTCTGAAGAATTTCCTCCCATTCTGGGGGAGAAAACCGTGGCGGCTGCGATTGTGTCTGTATTATAGGTCTGGCCGGTATCTGGTACCCATGATTTGGGTACCCTACTCCCCAAGGAGCTCCATATGGTCCTTCAGGGTTAAAGGCATTGTAATTGGCCGCTACCATGTATGGGTCGGCTTCAGCATAACCGTAGTTGGTGTGAGCTGGCTGTTCAAACGGGTTGTACGCCATCGAACCCGTGTATGCTGGAATCGGGTTATCGAAACCCATCGGTGGTGGTTGCTGTGCAACTGGTTGCGAAGGCCCACCCATCTGTGGGTCTTCCTGAAGTGGCGGGTAATGACTGCCACTTGATTGGCGTGGGGAGCTAAAATGGAAATCCCCTGCTCGCGCAGACATACGTGCGCCTGTCCTCTTACGCCTCGGCGGTTGTGGAGGTGCCTGATTAACTGGTGGTGGTGGAGGCGGTGGCGTGACTGCCACAAATCGTGAATCCACAGAGGGATCCTGCTGCTGCTGATGATGAGGCGACGAATGATGCGAGGGTGTGAAGTACCACTCGTGCTGAGTAAACCTCGCCTGAAAGCTGTCTGGACCACCGTAGGGTGATCCGTGAAAAGAAGATCCATCCGAGATCTCAATGGGATGGTTCGGAGTACCACTGGCAGGTTCGACGGGATCCGTGTCCTCGTCCATATCCTCCGCATGATCGCCAGAGAAATGATCCTCTGGCCCCATTGGGTTAAAACCCACTAGTTCTTGTATGTAATTAGCCGGGTTAAACCGGCCCCAGAAGACAGGTGTGGGGTCCCCAAAAGAATTGTGCGATAAGGATCGCTGTAGAGGTATGTAGGAAGGTTGAGGGTTGTTGGGCTCATACTCTGGTTGTGGCCCATAAGGGTTATGAACGGGAGGTGTCGAACTGTGCGAAACCGACCGTCTAGCCGGCTCGAAAAGGTTCCTCCGGTTCTGTCGAGGATCGTCACTCTCGGTGGTAGAAGGAGCTCGCATACGCGAAGGTCCTGCCTCATCGTCATTGGGGGCGGTGATTGGCCCCTTGCCTCGTCCTCTACGTCTAAAGAATCTTGGCGGCATTTTTAATCCTGTCAATATAGCATGAGATAACAACAACAATATATAAAATAAAGACAAAGAAAAAAATAAGTTGAAACAAATTTGGATTGTTCCTATGTTCTTTGTCGAGACTCGAAAATTTGGAATGTGCAATTGTGTAACTGAGATTAAACACAAAAGGCTAGTGTTTAATTCACTCAGTGTTGGCTCTAATACCAACCTATCACACCCCGATTTCCACGTGTCACCGGTTGGCCCGGTGGGGAGTATCGTGACATGGTTGGCAACATAATAGTCAAACAACACAATATTTAATATGCACAGTGGAAGCAAATGAAAGATATAATTCAACCGAATATAATATTGTAATATCAAGTATCACAACAGTCGATTGTTTATCCACAGATGGATCGAAACACGATAGGCATCTTAAGCTTGCGAGACTCTTTATTGATGCTAAGGAGACAATCCAGCCTATTACGCTTAGTACCTGCACTTAATCTTTTTGGGAAAATACGTCAGTTTACCTGGTAAATACAATCAACTGACTCATTTTAAAAATGATTAAAAATTGATTTGGATGCACGTGGCATAAACATTTTATAACTTGGGATAATTATTTAAATATATAATCTTGTAAAAGAATTACATGTTCCTTATGCGTTCAGTAGCCCGGATCGTGTCCGGGTTAAATATCAATAGACACACCACATTATTCTTTTATGCACTGACGGGTGTACACCTACACCCCGCGCTTAGGTCGTGGCCATTTCGTAAAATGATGCCAGGGATATCCGGGACATGGTCATTAACCCCCCAAAGGCTTTAAGTAAACAAAACATATTTAAACGAGCCGATTAAATTATTCAATTAACCACCAAACGATGGAAGATTTAATGCCCGACCAAGCGGAATTTTATATACCGTAACCCAAGCCCGTATAGGGAAATTAAGTTAAAGGTATTTACCTGAGCAAAGTAATAATCAAAATAAGCAAATTCAAGTAGCTTTTACTGGTTCTCCTAATCTAGAACGAAGGTTTATAATAACCTATTAGAATCCTAACGGGTCTTTAATTAAGCTTAAGCTTAGACCGGTTAGTTTCAAAGATACGGTTCGTACGCACGATTTAGCGAAGACCGGAATAGAATGTGATTTAGACCCGACAAGTTCAGAGACTTGCTTAAAATGGGTATTTCATACACATTCTGGATTTTGAGATAAAACCGATAAGGTTTGACCCGTTTCGGCTAATTTATGTAAACTAGTTACATAAACCGAACCGAACGCGTAATAAGCGTAACGGGTAATTATTAGAGCCATATACAGGTTTCCTAAGTTAATATGCTTCAAATATGTTGTGACATCAGTAAGATGTCTTTTATTATGCCCGAAACGAATTTAAACACAAACTATGCCTCGTAGGGGTAATTTGGTCATTTTCAAGGTTATGAGAGAGTCTAAGTATTAACCTGAGTTACAGGTCTGATATAATCAGCAAAAATACTTAGTTCACTAAGTTATAACAGTAGAGTAAAGTATATATGTGAAATTTATCAATTTTTAACAAACTATGCACCGTAGGGGCATTTTGGTAATTTCACATAAGCCGTAAAGCTCAAAACTGAAGTCTGAGTTAAACAACTTTTCCTTACTATTAAAATATTAGAATTTACCCAAAATATCAGTAGGTATCAACCCTTGTATGTTTAAAATAGTTCTAGTACATACTATGCGTTAAAAACGCTTAAAAGGCGATTAGAAGCCATTTCCGGGTTCCATACATAAAGCTGATATTTTTATTATTCCAAAAGTCTTAAAATAATTTATTTATCATATGTAATCAGTGGCAAAAGGTTTGGAGTCAATTAGATATGTAAAACTCATTTTATAGCCCGTAAGGGCAAAACCGACAATTACCGGATTAAGCTTACGACTATAAGTTATGCTCAGTCTAAAATTAATTAAAAATCTCCAAAAATCCCAAAATAATATATTACATCATCGGGTAATAAGTTTGATATCAAAAAGTATGTTTAAATAGGATATATGCTAATTATATCGTTTAATTAACATAAAGCTTTCAATTTACGCTAATGAGCATAACTCTTATTCTACACCTCAAACTGATGTCAAAATTTAGGTACAAGTTTATATATCAGTAATTAAGGTTTCTACACTTTTACATTTTCCAAAATCACGTTTTAAGGTGAAAAGGGCATAATGGTCAACATATGAGCAATTAACGGAATCATGCATATTAATTGGATAACTAATGAACCAAGGTGTATAATCACAGAGGGTTATACTAGCATGTAACCTAGTCCAATTAAAGCTCCGAGGCATTTCTAAAACATGCCTAAACGGGTCAGAACTAAACAGTAAATTATCGGGTTGAACATGTTTAGACATGTTCTTACACTAATTACCAAGTTATATTAATGATCAAACAGGTTGTATGTGTTCTACATTGCTAATCATGTATAAATTAGAAAATAAGTATCCTGTTGACTTTTTAATAACAAGTTTGACCCGATATTTGACCTAGTTAGAGGGGAATCAGGGGGAACCCTTTTAAGGGTTTATTACCCATATAATTACCAACTTATAACTACTTTCAATTCGACTAATCACTCAGCCATCAATGATTAATCGCTAAGTCAACCGTTAATTACGATGGTTTGACTTTTAAGCTAAAACTAAGCAAAAACTTAACTAAGAAAGGATAAGCAAACTTACTGAAGTCCTATGCACGATTTGTGAAGCTTAGAGAGAAGACTTTAGCTCCAGAAATGCTCCAAAGTGCAGATGGAAGGTGTGAAGAACTTGTTGCAACAAGGGCCCTTTATATAGTGCTCAAATCTTCATGGATTGTTGACACACAACACTACCAATGGTTCCTGATCATCAACACATGTCCCTAAGGTCCTAGGAGTCACTTAGGGGTCGCCCATGATGAGAAAATATTTGTTTTGGGTCGGTTATGCGCGTTTACAGGCTGCTGTCCCAATGTTTCTGTATCTGGGCGATTAACGCGGCCCGCGTAAGATGTTGTTGGGTCTTACGCGGCCCGCTTGGGCCTTCTGATCAGGCAAAAACATTTTCAAGTTGTTGCATCTCGTCTCTTGGCCCTTCCGAAAGGTCAACTAACTTATTTCTTGCAATTTGAACCCTCTAATTTGTCAAATAAGGGCTTCAAGATATTTACCCACTTTGTTAAGTCCTCGGTTAACTTTATTGTTACCCGAAAGGTCCTAACTTTCAACGTTGACGCTTTAACCCCTTATATACGAATTTGATCATAACTTTCTCATACGATAACGAAACTTTATGAAATTTATGTCGTGCATTCTAGTGAGCATAATTAACCGTTACAAAGATTTGGGTTTGTCAAAAGGTCACTCAGAGGTATAACTTAAACATGTTGACACATTTAACCCCTGTAGTTTGTAATCTCTCACATTCTTTCATATTTAGCTTCATATGATCCATGATTTATTCGTTTGAAGGTATGAGCATCATGTAGGGTTAATGTACAATATATTTATTCACTATTGACATTTAGAACTCGTATATTCACATACTTTCTATGATTGTCAACTTAAATCCTTCGATAACATTCTTTCACACGTTCAATCATATGACACATGTCAACACATTACAGGACGTGAATTTTCGAGGTGTTACAGCATGCCTGCAGGTCGTTAGATTCTTGATTATGGACTTGCTATCTGGGAGTGCTGGAGTGGTTATGGATCGAGACTCTTGGATACTTATTACATTGGTTTAGAACACTTGTTTTGAAACAGTTGGTTAACAATTTACTATATGCTTCCGCTGAACGTTTACTTTAGTTTTAACTTATGACTTGGATTTATCTTATGAAATGAATCGAATGTTTTATTTGAATATTTATTATTGGTTCAATGTGATTGGTGGCTTGGATCCTGGTACGTCACACGTCCCGCGGTGTTCCCGTACGTGGTATTTTGGGGGTGTGACAGTTTGGTATCAGAGCCACTGGTTATAGTGAACTAGGTTTTAAAACGTTTTTATAAAACCAGACTATAACCGAACAACTTTGAAAATCAACCATGACACTCAACTCCAGATTGCAAGGTTCGTCCTCTGTTTACTTTATGCATTACTTGTTTAGTAGTCACACACTCACGGCTTACTTGAAACGACAAAACCCCTGAGTCACCAACCGAGGTTAGAAGTTTCTTAGGATTGGCCGGTTATTATAGAAGATTTATTCGAGATTTTTCTAGAATAGCCATTCCCTTGACTAAGCTAACCTGTAAATCCATTAAACTAGAATGGGGACCAAAGCAGGAAGAAGCATTTAGAATTCTTAAGCAAAGACTAATCAACGCACTCATACTAGCGTTACCAGAAGGAACTGAAGACTTTGTAGTCTATTATGACGCTTCTAAGTTAGGTTATGTATGCGTGTTAATGCAACGTCAAAAGGTTATAGCATATGCGTCTAGACAACTTAAGAATCATGAAGAGAATTATTCAACCCATGATTTAGAATTAGGAGCCATAATTTTTGCCCTGAAAATTTGGAAACATTACCTTTACGGTAGTAAGTTTACCATTTTCACCGATCATAAGAGTTTAAGGTATGTTTTTGGGCAAAAGGAACTGAATATGAGACAAAGACGCTGGATGGAAATTGTTAGTGATTATGATTGTAATATCCAGTATCATGCAAGAAAAGCCAATGTCGTAGCTGATGCTTTAAGTCGAAAGTATCATGAAAAGCCAAAAAGGGTACGTTCTCTTAAATTAAATCTACAAGTAGATTTAAATGAACAGATTAGAAAAGCACAAGAATCAGTTATCAAGGACGATACTGAAAAATTTAAAGGAATAATTAAAGAATTAGAACAAGGAACCGATGGAATTTGGAGATTCCATAAGAATAGAATGTGGATACCTAAATAAGGAAACCTACGTCATCGTATATTAGAAGAAGCCCATAAGTCTAAGTATACGATGCATCCTGGAAGTGATAATATGTAGGATTTAAGAAAGAATTTCTGGTGGATAGGAATGAAAAAGGATATAGCAGCTTATGTTTCTAAGTGTTTAACTTGTTCGGAAGTTAAGGCTGAACACCAGAAACCCTCAGGTTTATTGCAGCATTTTGAAATGCCAGTTTGGAAATGGGAGTTGATAACAATGGATTTTTTGACCAAATTACCCAAAACAAGAAAAGGTAATGATACAATCTGGGTGATTGTAGACAGGCTAACTAAGTCAGCACATTTCCTACCAATGAAGGAAACTTTCAGTATGGAACAGTTAGCTAAATTATATGTAAATGAAATAGTTTCATTACATGGAATTCCTTTATCAATTGTTTCTGATAGGGATAGCCGTTTTACCTCTCATTTTTGGACAAGTTTCCAAAAAGTCATGGGAACCAAGTTAAATCTAAGCACAACTTATCATCCTCAAACGGACGGACAAAGCGAAAGGACAATTCAGACAATGGAGGACATGCTTAGAGCTTGTGTAATTGATTTCGGAGGTAATTGGGACGATCACTTACCATTAATAGAATTTTCTTACAATAACAGTTATCACACAAGTATCAATGCTGCACCATTCGAAGCACTTTATGGTCGAAAGTGCCGAACCCCAGTCTGTTGGGCACAAATTGGGGAAAAGCAACTATCTGGACCTGAGATAGTGCAAGAAACAACCGATAAGATCATTCAAGTCAAGGAACGACTGAAAGCAGCATGTGATCGACAAAAGAGCTACGCTGATAACAGACGCAAGCTGTTAGAATTTCAGGTAGGTGACAAGGTGTTATTAAAAGTCTCTCATTGGAAAGGAGTAGTCAGATTCATCAAAAGAGGAAAGCTAAGTCCCAGGTATGTCGGACTTTTGAGATTATTAGAAGAATAGGACCTGTAGCCTATCAGCTACAACTGCCAGAGGAAATGGCAGGAATACATGATGTATTTCATGTGTCTAATCTAAAGAAATGCTTAGCTGATGAATCACTTGTAGTGCCTCTAAAGAACATAGAGGTAAATGAACAACTTAAGTTTGTAGAGAAGCCTCTACAAATTGAAGACAGGAAAGTCAAGAATCTCAAGCATAAGAGACTAGTTCTAGTCAAAGTGAAATGGTACTCCAAAAGAGGACCAAAGTATACATGGGAACTTGAATCAGAAATGCAAAGAAAATATCCACACTTGTTCAAGTAGATCTCGAGGACGAGCTCTAAAATAAGGTGGGGAGGATATAACAACCCTCCTAAAAATTTTCCGACACCCTAAGATATTTTAAAATATACCCATATGTCCTAAAATACCCCCCATACGCGAAAACAAGACCCGAATACCTTTATTTTCAAAAAAAATTAATTAAAAACAAAATTCTAGGGGCTGTCGCGGGGCGCATAGACCCCTTGGGGATCTTACGCGGGCCGCGAGCGATCATCAACGTGGCGAAACCCTGAGCTGACACGTGTCATCATCGTGGCAACACTAAACTCGACGAATCAGCAGGCCTATGCCCTATTACCCTACGTCGCGGGCCGCATAAGCCTTAAGATTATCTTACGCGGGCCGCGAGAGACTTGAATTGCAGCCCTAGCTTTCAGTTTCCAACGCTCACACACACTTATCTCTCTCGAATTTCTTAATAGTAGAAGCTATTCTCGGGTATAATACCCCTTAAATAACGAAGTTCTGCTCCGTTGTAAGTATCATAACCCCTGGATACATATTAGATACACTGCCCGATTGATCTAGGGTTCCGTAACGGCTGTCGTGGTTCTGCCTGACGTAGTCGTTGGAATGCCGTCTCGGGGAGGGTATTACTAATGTTAAAATGGGTTATTATACTAACACGTGTGCATTTATGTAAGTTATAGATTGTCACCAGGAAACCCCTACAGAAAATCTAAGACAACAATGTGAGTAATCTCCTTTTTGCAAACTATTTTTACAAAACCTCACACAATTAATTATATATTAAACAGTTATTTGTATACAAAATTTGTTACTGCCTTGCGAGGAGTAACATTTCCACAAGTCGGGTTGACAGTACCATGGGTGGTAATTAGTATGACTTGGAAACAAATGTAATTGCACGACCGCCCTCAATACTGTACAATGATTTTTACTTAAACTTGATTAAACTGGGATTCACTCACCAGTATTTCCCACTGACAAAATGTTTCAAAACTCGTTTCAGGTAACAAAATGTGAAAGCCAAATAGAAGCCAGTTGTACAGCACTGAAGGCTTGGAAAAGTGGCAATAAAGTTACCTAAAATAAATAGATGTTTTTATTAAATAAAATAGGGTTTATCCCTATGAAAATGTGTGTACTTAAAACTTGGGTTTTATCCCATTTGTTTAATATATTAAAAGCGTGGTATTTTATTCTGATAAAATATTTCCTAACTACGGTCCTGATGTAAATTCCGCTGCCAAATAGAATAAACAACAGATACCACCAAAACTGGTCGCGGCCACCCGTTCCCGGGGTTTGTAATAGGGGACGGGGGTTGCGACACTTAGCAACAATAGTACTATAGTTTGGACTCAGCACCTGTCGTGGACATGGGTTGTTAAGGGCTTTACTTCACGTGTCCCAGTGAGGATATGTGTTGCGCATTCAACAACTCGTAGTCACGTCAGTGCATATTTCTCTGTCGATAACCTACTTGCCTTCACTTTGTTACATGTTTCATGCTGCTTATGCGTAACGATTTCTAACTCTATTATACTATCAAACTTGTATGCTCACCTTTACACTATGTGTATTGACTTTATTTTAACGTATGTGACAGGTGCTTAGGATGCTTGCTATTTGATGGAATCAAGCTAGGGGTCTAGTTATGTCACGCTAAATCTGAGTTGTGGGAACAGTGTTTGTTTTTGAGACAATTATTTGTAATAACTGTTTTATTTGGATATGTTATGGTATGGGACGTGACGTTTAAATATCTGGTAATTAATAGTTGTTATGGATACTCATGGACAATCTGTTTCGCTCAGTGCCATGCCCCGATGTTTCCTCCATCGTTTGAGGTGTGACATCTCAGGCTCTATCCTGAGCCCACCCGTCTTTTCGCCCCACTGTGTGTTACGCCAGAGAGTTCTGTTCTTGTGCTGACACAACGACTATCAAGTGGCAGCCGACGGTATGGTTTCCCGGGGGAACGCCCAAGCCAAACTCTGAAGCCAGTGCGGGCTCGGTTAAGACAACATAGTTTGACCAGAGTAGGGCAACAGGGCTATCCAATTTGGAGAGTGCGGTAGCCTAATACAAGAAAGTTGTCACACCCCCAAATTACCACATGCGGAAACCCGCGGGACGTGTGACATACCAGGATCCAGCCACCAATCACATTTAACTATAACAAGATATTAAATAAAGTTTCCATTCATTACGATATTGTATTTTCAAAACATAACTTAAAACTAATACGTTCAGCAGAAGCATAAAGTAAATCATTGTTCAAATGTTTCAAAACCAAATGAATGAAAAACCAATAAGCTTGTCACGTGTTTCCAAGAGGCTCGACCCATGACCACTCTAGCAATCCCAGATAGCGAGCTCCATGTCCAAGAATCTAACGACCTGCAAGCATGCAGACAAGTGTATCAGCATAACGCTGGCGAGTTCAAAGTTTGTCAAAAACGTTTAGTTTCCAAATATTAGTTTAAAAGCATGTTGATAATAACTCGATACCACAAGATGGCGTTAGTTTGTTTGCCCTTCCCCAATGCTCTATCAAACATTGGACGAGTGGTTAAGGTCATTACTTCAGGCCTGTCCTCCCCGGTATGGTGTGACGGTGCCAAACCTAATAGTGCTATCAACTAATATCCATGTTGCCTCCCCGACAACTAGTTCGGTAGTAGATGGGACTGAAGTGATAGAAAGTGAGTGTATTATCCAACATCCCAGTTTAACGTTCCGTTAAACCCATTAACCCAGTATTCCTCCCCGGAATGTTTACCAGTTGTTCCTCCCCGGGACGCATGCTTGGAAAAGAGCAGTGAACTCACTTTAGATTTGCTCGGTAAGACTAATTACTCGTTTACGGTTGGTCAACCAAGTCCTAACGTGGTTACCAATAACAGTTAGTTTCTTATTCATTCAAACTACGCATGTAAAAAATTGCATACACTGTACAGATTATCACATAATCATATAGCAGGCATTCGAGTCACATATAGTTCACATAACCAGCTCACATCGTACATTAACACTTAGCAGTTTAGTACATCGGTCAAGTGGGTGTGCAACCCAGTTGACTAAAGGCATGACGAGGGTGTTAGTTTAAGAAACTGTGCGGCCCGGGGTCTAACTCGTGGCCCAGATAAATCCCAGGCCAAGCCAAGTGTGCGGCTAACATTATAGGTGTGCAGTTGGGCCATGACTGTGCGATCCACCCTTTACTCGTGAGCTAGTGTGCGACAACAGGAGAGTGTGCGACCAAGACATGAGTGTGCGATCCATGTGTGGTCCGGCCCAACAACACTCTACAGCCCAAGACATTGCATGACCATATGGGAGTGTGCGACTGCCACTCCAATGTACGATATTTGATTGTGCGGTTCAAGCAATTGGCAGTTACACATCCCCTAATTCACGGCTCATTAGTTTCACCCATTATTTTTTTCCATAATCACAATAATTCCCATAAAAACATAAAATTCCTAACCACCATTAAATTATTAACCTAATTTCCACACAATCATTGTGACAGTTTATCAACATCATACGCACCTAAATCACGGAGTTAACATCATACGTGTTTCATTGATTCACATAATTCAATCCAGCATTAGTAGAATTTAAGATTTTAATCACCATTCGTACGGATCACTTGCGCACTTAACTATCAATTATGTAAGTATAACATCATACCAATCTCACTATCGATCTACTTGAATACTATTGAAAATTAACCAATCATCCTAGCACACATATCATATCGGATCATAGATTGACATCATGAGCAACTTCCCTCTAACAAAATCAGTTTATTATCATAATTATTTCCTCAAAACCATTAATGTCGAACCACACTAATTGATTAGTAACACATCAACAGTTGTCCAGATCCAATACAGTTTGCAAACGAATCCTAGGATCATGTTTTAATCTATACACACCAATACACATCAACATATCAACACATATTCAAGAACACCAGTCAATGTAAATCAAATAGAGGGGAAATATACTAACCGAAGATTTGTAGGTAGAAGAGAGTGAGAAAGAGGGAGAGAGGAAGGAGGCTGCCGTCAAGCTTGGGAGTATTAGGGTTTGCTACCTTGTGTGTGTTTTGAAATTATGAGGACAAACATGCATAACCGTGATACAAGTTAGGGGTGTGTGGGCTCGGATTGGGCTTCGAGTACCATGGACCGAGAGTGCAAGATGTGTGAGTCAAGAGAAGTGTGTGGCTCGATCATATAGCATAGACACTTAAGAACTTCTATGCATTCTTTCTAACATTTAATCATACAAACACCCTTAATAAATATACATAACGAACACACGTTAACAACGTATGATGGAACAGGAATAGAAACGACACGTACATAAAGAACCACAGTGATTCGGTTGTCACAAAAGTCAATGTTCCAAAGAAAAAAAAGCTGCTGACCCAGTCAAGAATCATGAAGTGAAGTCTTCTTCCTAATTTTTAGCCACAAGTAGTTAAGCAGTGGAGCATAGTAGGACCCATTAAAATTTAGTATTTATTTTCTACGTTTGCATGCACGTAGCTTGATAGTGGTCTTAGGCCACTCAGTATTGGGGGCGTCCTAGGGCCAGCAAGGGCCTGCGCCACCCCAGAACACCACCCCTCGCCCTGTCACCGTCCTCAACGTCCTCTTGTAGACGTTCTTGCCGTGCCTCTTCTTCTCTCACACACATATACATACAACACACACATACATACACACACACACACATATATATATATATACAGGCTCATCCTCCACACCTTAGGTCCAACCCCTTCCGGCCCATCCTCACACCCATCCTACGTGGCAGAACTATGAAGAAAATTGTTCCAATTCTTGTGTTTTTACGTTTATCTTTCGGAGAGTGGTCCTCTTGAAGTAACCTCTTAACAATTGGTGTTTTCATCCTGAACTTCTTGTGGCTCCCAAGAAAGATACCTTCGCATCCACCATTGATGACGGTCTGCAAACCGTTCTCGATCGTATTGATGCCAACGCCGCCCTCACTAGCCTAGCCGAAGTCATCTCCAATCTTCCCATTGCAATATCCTTTGCCGTGTCTTCCACCCCACAACCAAACAACCCACCGCCGAACAACCCGCCACCAAACAACCCTCCGATAATGGATGATACCGCATTCACGAATCCGCCAATGATTGACATCCATAACACATTTCCCGGCGTTCCTCAATTCCTTGCACTATCTCCAGCGACATTTTATGATGGTTTGGCACCCAATACTGCTTTGCGTCTTTCCGGCTTGGTCAATAACCAGCCAATTCACATTCTCGTTGATTCCGGTAGTGTCACACCCCAACTGATGACGGAAACATCGGGGCATGGCACTGAGCGAAATAGATTGTCCAAGAGAAATTCCATAACAACTACTTTACCGAATAGTTAATATTATATCCCATACCATAACCTATTAAGCAAGTCAATTATTACAGACATCAATATCTCATAGACAAATAACATGTTCCGACAACTCAGATTAAAATAAAATAAATTGTGTTTGTTTCTAGACTCTCAATCCTACTTGGTTCCATGAAAAGTAAGCAACATCCTAGCATCTCAAACACCTGTCACATACGTTAAAATAAAGTCAATACACATAGTGTAAGGGTAAGCATACAAGTTTGATAGTATAATAGAGTTCGAAATCGTTTACGCATAACCAGCCTATAACATGTACAAAGTGAAGGCAAGTAGGTTATCGACAGAGAAATATGCACAGACGTGACTGCGAGTTGTAGAATGCGCAACATATATTCTCACTGGGACATGTGAAGTAAAGCCCTTAACAACCCCTGTCCACGACAGGTGCTGAGTCCAAACTATAGTACTATCGTTGCTAAGGTGTCAGGAAACAATTACTATGTTAACATAACATACAAGCATTCATCGAATAACATGTAGCATGCAATAACGACCAGCGTGTAAATAGTGTTCACGTTGTGTGTCGATTGTGATTTAGAATAGGTAACGTATGTAACACCCAAAAGTGCGTAAAGCAAAAAGGGTTCGAGTATACTCACAGATAGCATTTAACAAGTAAACACTGTCTTGGATTGAAGGGAGCGCTGAGAGATTAGCTTGAACAGTTAACGTAGCATAAGCAATGAATGACGCGTAAAACGGTGCAAAGTGACCAAGGGTTGGATGGTAATCCAATCGGATGGCAATCCGATTGGTTGACCATTCGATCGGATGTCAATCCGTTCGGATGGTCATCCAATCGGATGGCCATTCAATTGGATCGACATTCGTTTGGTAAGGATGTGTTTGTGTATGATGGCTTTGAAGTTTTCATTGTAGCATTTTGAAAACAGAGAAGTATCTCTACCTTTCAGGTCGTCGATCGAATGGTCGTTCGATCGGGTAGCGATCCGATTGGCAGGACACTTAGTGAGAACAAGTTCACAGCAGGATTGTCACTCGATCGTATATCAATCCGATCGGTTAGCAATCCGTCAGAAACTGATGGTCTATGAAAACTATGAAAATGGTTAGGTGTTGGAGTCCAATGTCAACCAATCGGATGGTCGTTCGATCGGATGGCAATCCGATCGGACGACAATCCGTTCGGCACCCATTTGGTCTTTGAAAAGTTACTAAGTATGGGAGCTCAAGTGCAATCCGAACGGATTGCAGTTCGATCGGATAGCAATCCGATCGGACGGCAATCCGTCCCAATGAATCTGATCGTCTTGACTTGATTATTTTGAATAGTTTTGCAGTTTTCTCGAGACGGTATGACAACATGCTAGACAACAGAAACCCCATCATGACCCAGGTTATTCGATCGAACAGGAATCACCCAAATCCGATCAGTTTACTGGTTCGTGACAGTTGTTCATGTTTAACCCGAAGTCGGTTGTCTCTTTGATAGGAACTAGATCTTGAAACAACATATCACTAAAAAAAAGTAGAGGGTCTGTACAAGCTCCGATTCTATCAGCCTTGAGCGCATTGAGTGAAAAAGAGTTGAAAGTAAGTTAGAAAACCATCTTTCAATCCTTTTAACTATGAATATTTGTAGATCTATACGAAAACATTGTTTAATCATGTGGAAATCCTTCAGATCTGAGTTGTTCTTGGTGGAATGAGTCCAAAACTTGAAGTTCAGAAGAACTCCATGATGACATCACCCTAGAACACCTCAAATTCGCTGATGTCATGGTTAAAAGTTAAGATTTAAGGGTGAAAAAGATGAAGGAGTGTGTGTAGATCATAGAAGTACAAGATTTAGGTTGAAAACTTACAGAATCGCGAGAAATCAAGAGAAGGAAGGCCTTGAGTGCGTTGGTCGAGTGAGGGAGCTGTCACATCAAAAATGATGTGACTGGAGGGGTATTTATAGGTTGCCAAAAAGGGAAAGTGCAAAGGTGTCGAATAGGATGCACCCCGATCAGATGACACTCCGATCAGATGGTAATCCGATCGGATGGCAATCCGATCGGTTGGCCATCTGATCGAGTGGTCACTCGATCGAGTGGCTTCGACGAGTTGCGTTTCGACGTTTTGATTCGCGTGCTGGGCGTTGCGATGCGTTTGAGCGAGTCTCGTTTAAGCGATGCGATAGATTAATAATAGCCACATAATACTATATCTAACATACAATCACTATAAATAACTTGCGTTTAGCGTTTGCGATTAAATTGCGTGGCGATAGAGTTGTGATTGCGTTCGATTAATCACCACAAACATAAGTTAAACATGCATAAGTAACACCCACACGTAAAACAATATTCATAATCTATCAATCAAGGCGCGAATGCGATTGCGATGCGATTAGCGATAAAGCGATAAAACATGCGATAAACATCGATTAAATCTCGATTATTCACATATACTCCACATAATACAACTAAAGCGATCAAAATAAAAGATTTGATTACAAGTCAAAGAAGTCAAATCAGTAATTGAGCAAGGAGTGACAGGTCGCAATTAGCAATCTTTTCTTCCTTTGACTTCAATCTTGACTTTGACTTTAACTTTCATAACACGGGGTGTTACAGGTAGTACCAATAATCTGGTCCGACCTTGTGTTGCTTCTGCTTTAAACCATCTAGTCCATCTAGTCCATCCTGCTTCGCCTTTCCAGTAGTGCAGTTCCTACGTTTTCAGAGGCCCTAATCAAACGACGAAGTTGTGGCCATTTTGCAAAAAAAAAAAAAAAAAAAAAAAAAATTCAAGTATTGTATTTGAATATTTGTTCAGTGTTTTATTGTATGATGTGTTACTCATGGTTAAGGTTTCTGTAGATTGATCTTTTAATTTCTGTATGGAATAAAACAAAAATGTCGAGATGGCCGAGTTGGTCTAAGGCGCCAGATTAAGGTTCTGGTCCGGAAGGGAGTGGGTTCAAATCCCACTCTTGACAATATTAGATCTTTTTTTTAAATATTTTCTTTAGAATGCAGTTGACTTTACGATAAATGGTTTCCATAATGATTTAGCAGACATGGCTATGAGGAGAGAGGCCCAAAATACAAATCTTATTCAATAGTTGGGCTAATATTATTGAAGAAAGAGACACAAAATACAAAATCTTATTCAATAGTTGGGCTAATATTATTGAAGAAGGAGACACAAAATACAAAATCTTGAGGCCCTTAAAATTTGGAGGCCCTAGGCCTTTACCTAGATCCACAAGCCCATTGGGCCGGCTCTGCTTTCCAGGAGCCTACAACTAAATAATTGTTAACCATTGTGTAATAATATTTGCTATTATTAGTTAACTAACTAATCAATTTTGTAAAATTATGGGGTGTGGAGGGGCTTGGGTTTGGGGCATTGCTTGACAGGTGGCGAGGGTGGAATCCACAAGGTAATACTCAAAAACTAGGGGTGTGGCGTGGCTTAGCTTGGCGTGGCCAGTCATGAGGATTTTTTTTGTTTGCCAACGGCTAAATCGAAACAGCCAACCAAAGCCAGCCATGTCACCCATCCCCCGCCCCATGCCAGGCTCAATTCCCACGCCAAAGTGTCAACGCCATGCCCAACGCTTGCCTTGGGTGGAGCAGCCGGCGTGGAACCCACACCGCCACCCCAATCCACGCTCCACGACCCACGCCCCACGCCCCACAGTCTAACTCAGTTCATTGGGAGGGAAAAGGCACCCAATCACTATATCACACCAATCACACAAATTATCATTTGACGCCTCATTCCATCACATTATCACTAAAGCACTTGTAACACCCATCACATTCCAACATTATTTTTTTCTTTTTAAATAAAATATCAAATAAAATAAAATAAAACTAAAAACCAACATTTTTAAAATACATAAAATTAAATAAAAATACAACATATAAGAAAAAAATTTCTCAAATTTAAAAACTAAAATAAAAAATCTACTCTTCGTCAGAATTTGGAAATTAAATATCTAAACCATCAACGTGGTCCGTTGGATCATATCGTAGTCGAAAGTGGGTGTTTCAATTCGACAACTCCAAAAGAATATCCTCATTAACGACTATCTGTGTAGGAGGGTCCATAACATAGTCTGGAGATATTGCGTGCCCCTCATCCTTTATGATCATATTGTATAATATAATACACGCGTACACCACGCTCCTTATTTTCGTTAGTTTCGTTGCACATACCGATCGATTAATTATACCCCATTTATATTTCAAAACCCAAAAGCTCCCTTAACATCTTTTCTCGCTGATTCTTGCAACTTCTTGAACTATTTCTCTTTGGCTTCGGTCGGATACAAATAAGCTTTTACAAAAATTGACCAAGTCGGGTAAATGCTATCAGCAAGATAGAAATCGCGTCTATAATGTCTCATGTTGACCACAAGCGGACACGACAAAGCGGTTCCTTGTATTTCGCTATTGAATAATGGTGATTTATGTTTGAACTGACAGCACCAAAGTATGAATGCTAAATCCATAAATCATTAGATGCAGCTGCTTCGAGCATCACCGTCGGTTTTTTCTGGTCACTTCTCATAAACTAGCCACGCAATCTCGTTGGACAACTTCTCCAAAAGATATGCATACAATGATGCTACCAAACATCCATGGAAGGTGCCATCTAGCTTCATGTGCGATGTACAAACGTGTTATTGATAGGACCAATGTTTGACACTTGTGAATTAAATCTAGTTAAAACAAGCAATTATAATTGCAATTCAAATAATAAACTCACAAGCAGGAAGATATCGTCAACCTGATCACCATTATTCAATAGCGAAATACAAGGAACCGCTCTGCCGTGTCCGCTTGTGGTCAACATGAGACATTATAGACGCGATTTCTATCTTGCTGATAGCATTTACCCGACTTGGTCAATTTTTGTAAATGAGAATATGTGGTGGCTTGCGAGGCGCACATATTTATTTACAGTGAACTACGAACTCACGTGGGTTTTAATATTTATAAAAATGGTTTATACCTTAACATTAAAACACACACAATAAAGGACAAGTGTATCCCGTCGTATATGTAGCAAAGTATTGGTAAGAACCAGATATCGATCCATGGAACACGAGCGTTATTAAGTACTAAATCTTTGTCATTATTTTACCAGATAAAAGGATAGGTGAATGGTTGTTTAACTAAATTATCTAAAACTATATTTAAAACACAATAGACTCCAAATATGAAAAATAAATAATATCTTGTTTCACAAACAACCTAAATATTTTATATAGATATGTCACAGAAGCACTTAATCAATTTTCAAATTGAAAGACAGTTAGTCATCCGCTAGGAGTTTCCTAACATGATGATTCTTCGGAAAGTTAACGCGATAAACACACGTTAACCACCTAAAATCATTCTTTAGAAAGCTATTGATATTCATTCATGTGAACCTTTAAAGATAGATTAGTCATCCGTTAGGAGTTTTCTAACCTCACTTATCAAAGAAAGCACGTATTAGTTAAGCGATTATGAAGAGCTAAACTACAGTGTGAAAAGGGATAGAAGTACTCCCTTAGAGTTGAAGTAGACTTGTATGAATAGACTTTGAATATAAGTCTTCTCAACTCTATGTGCGTCCCTATATACCTGCCAAATACGTCACTAACCAAAGCAGCAAACAATACTATTGATCAAACCGTTAGATGACTAAAAACAAATCCATTATTTAAACAAAAACAAAACACACATTAAAAACAAGTAAGGAATCATACCTTGATTGAAGATTCGAGTTAAATCCTTGCAAAAATTGGTTGGTTTTAGGAGTGGGAGAGCCAAGAATGGGTGTGCGGCCAGGGTTAGTAATTTTGAAGGTTGTTTTTTTTTTTTGAAAAGTAGTTTTTATACCCTGAAAAATTATTGTTGCTAAAAAGTCGTGCACGGTAGTGCGCATCAACCTGTGCACTGTGGTTCGCAACGTGGTGCCGCTGTGCACGGTAGTGCAATCGGTCCGCATGGTAGTGCATGTCCGACGACCACCTTATGCATGTTGTTCTTGGTCGGATGTGATTGTGAAGTGCACGGTCATGCGGATCAGGTGCACGACTGTGCGTTATCTGTACATTCTGCAGACAGAAGTAACAAAATACTCTCAACTCCGTTTTCTCAATAGATTTTACCATTTTTGCAAGGTTTTACATGTTTTAACTTTAAACTAACTTCAAAACTTCCGAAGACATGAATCAATCTTGTTCAATCCTACTAAAAACAAGAAAAGTTAACGAACAAGGAAATAATTGCAATAAATTAAATATTTACATATTTACCCTTAGCGTGTGAAAACACGCTCGCTAAATTTGTCAGTGAGTCGTTAGCTAGACTCATTTTTCCCACACTTGTTAAACGTGCGGGGCATGGACACGCCCTTTCGGATTCTGCTTTGTGTTTCCTGGAAGACCACCCGGGGGTCTCTCAGACAAAATTTTAGCCAACTGTCCAACCTGATTCTCAATGGTCTGTATAGAAGCTTTCTGACTCCGTATCTCCCCTTCTTGGGCCATGAAGCGTTCCTTGTGTTGTTGGTAGCGGTTCTCAGCTATCTTATTAGCATTGAAGTTTCCTAATAGTTGTGCTATCATCTCCTCTAGCTTAGAGTTACTCTGAGAGGCGTGAGGCTGGGAACTGCTCCCGGAGCCTTGATGATGATAATGTGGCTGGAAGGACTGACCTTGAGATTGGTAAGGCTGTCCCTGGGGTTGGTGTGGCGCGGGAGCACGCTGAGCGTATCCGAGTGGGTTTTGGTTCCCAGAACTGAATTTCCACCCAAATTTTGGATGATTCTTCCACCTCAGATTATACGTGTTGCTGTAGGGGTTATTTTGGGGCCTTATTTGATTGCCCAGATAGTCCACTTCCTCGTGGCCTGTAAACATAACACCCTTCTCACAAGTACCTGGCTCGTGTGAAACTCCACATAGCTCACATGATGTTTTAACCTGCGAAACGTTTTGAGATTGATCAAGTGTCGCCGCCAAAGCTCCAATCTGCGCTGTAATAGCCGTATACGTATCCACAACATGAACGTCAAGAATGGATGATGATTTAGTTCGCACCCCACTGTGTCGAGAACTTGACTTCAAGGTAGCTTTTTCTATAATTGTGTAGGCTTCATTGGGTGTTTTTGTTCCAACATCGCCTCCTGCATATACATCTAAACGTTCTTGTGAGTCGTAGTTGAGTCCTTGGTAGAAGTTCAACACAAGTTGTCTTTTGTTCAACCCATGATGTGGAACATCGATCAGAAGATCTTTGAACCTCTCCCAAGCTACGTGTAGAGATTCTCCTTCATCCTGTTTGAATGTCATTATACGGTTCTTAAGCTTAGCTGTCTTTTTCAACGGAAAATATTTTTGCATAAAAAGATCTGCCATCTCGTTCCAAGTCGTAATGGAACCTACTGGAAGTGACAAAAGCCAAGATCGGGCTTTGTCTCGCAAAGAGAATGGAAATAGTTGCAAGCGAATTGCGTCTTCAGAAACGTCTCAAATTTTAAAACTCGAGCACACCTCGAGAAATGAAGCGATGTGCCTACCTGGATCTTCGTGATCCTTCCCATCAAACTGCACAGAATTTTGTAACATGTTAATTATACTAGATTAATTTCAAAACTCGGTGCTGCTATCATAGGTCGGGCGATGCTCGGTAGCAAATCCTCTCCTCCGGGACGGCTGGTCTCATTCAAAGGCTGGTAGTCCTCCGCCATAATGCTTCCTCTGTCGTCCTCTGAACTCGCTGTCAGAAAGTACCACTGGTTCGTCAATTGCGGCCGCAATCCTTTGTGCTACAACAGGCAATCCTTCGCGAAGCCGCCTACTTCTTCTTAGGTTATTTTCTGGTTCGTTGGCTAGCTCAGCATTAGCGGGTACAGGGGTCATGGACATGAACCTGCGATAAATAAGGAAGACATTATACAGAAAAAAGAACTTAATAATAATATAAGCAATATAAATATAAGTAACAATACCATTATATACTATGCATATATATACAATTTATACATATCTATTTATGTATTGTTTATTTACTTATTTACATCCGAAAGCTGATTTTTATCAGAAAATCTGACAAGATCTGATGAAAATTTTCTTTCCATCAGAATTTACCAGAAAATCTGGTAAATTCATCACAAGTGAAAACTTTTGTCTTTGAAAATCTAATGAGTTTATCAGAATCCATTAGAAAACCTGATGATTTTGTTTTATTTTCGTGGAGTAAATGAATAAACAATTTAAACAAGCTGCTTGATTCCGAACAAGTAAATAAACAATTGATTACAAAATAGACGAATAAATTGCAGTTAACTGGATAATTAAATGTACAAGAATGAATGAATAAATAAATGAGCGTAAAATAAATAAATGCATAAATGAAATAAAATAAAATATATATAAGTGGTTCGACGTACGAACTCGGACATAAATATAAATATATACAGAAATGAAATAACTGAATTGAAATAAGTGAAATACTGAAACGAAAAATATAAATGAAATAAATGAATGAATGAATGGTTCGATCCCGAACACTTAACTGAGTTAAATAAATAAATGAAAAATGTTAGTCGAACAATAAAATAAAAAGTTAGTATGTTAGTAGAGTTAGTCAGTTAGTTGGTTAGTAAAACAGAAAAAAGAAAAGTTAGTCAAAAGTTAATCCTACTAGGAGTGCCAGGTTAAATATTCAAAAGTTAGTAAATAAAAGAAAACAAATAAATACAAGAATGTACAAGTATTCACAGTTTGTACACCGGTAAAATAATGACTCGGATTGTTCTGAAAATTTCGCCGGGATTGCCTGGCAACATCGCCAAAAACTTGGTGGCTTGCGAGACGCACATATTTATTTACAGTGAACTTCACACTCACGTGGGTTTTAATATTTATAAAAATGGTTTATACCTTAACATTAAAACACACACAACAAAGGACAAGTGTATCACGTCATATATGTAGCAAAGTATTGGTAAGAGCCAGATATCGATCCATGGAACACAGACGTTATTAAGTACTAAATCTTTGTCATTATTTTACCACATATAAGGATAGGTGAATGGTTGTTTAAGTAAATTATCTAAAACTATATTTAAAACATAACAGACTCCAAATATGAAAAATAAATAATATCTTGTTTCACAAACAACCTAAACATTTTATCTAGATATGTGACGTGATGTCGTGGGCACAATCAAATTTAATCCAATTACTACTAAATAGTTAGTGGCAAGTGGGTATCGAACACAGGGAGTTTGTGGAATATGTGCTATTTAAAAGTTTCTCTAAGTTAACTAAAATTAAACTAATTGCAAGAAAAGTAAATTCAAAGAGTTGGTTTAGTTGATTGAGTTTTAAAAACTAAAATTACTATTCTAATTTGCAAAATGAAACTTTGGTTTGTAAACAATTTAGAGACAAATGACCATCTTTAGTTTCCGTTTTGTTTCGACGTTTATGCTATCATTCCACTAGAAAGAACTACATAGACATAGCTCATGCAAGATCAATTGTTTGTGATGAAAGGGAACTAAGTACTCAGATTCCTAGAACGTGAGGTTGTTACCCGATGACCAATTAACCCTTACCCAATCCTAATTCTACCCATGATATCTCGATTGCCAACGGCAGCAAGAACGTATGGTTTCAAACTAGATTAACATAAGAATCAATAATTTACAAACAATCAATCACACACCATAACAAACAATCATAAAGACAAAGTTTGTTATTCTAGAAATAAGGAAACTAAGCATAAAGTCTTACATAACCTTCAACCAAAGATAGTCATAACAAGTTTAGCCACGCATGGCTCGAACAAGCATCATCATCAAAGTCTTAATCTTCAAACAAATTAAAAACATAAAAACAATGATTCACCAATGTCTTCAAGCTCAAAGTTGCAGCCAAAATTCGTCTCTAGATAGTTGATAACTGAAATAGCATGATTAGGACCATAAAAACATCATCAAAGGGACATTTAATGCGTGAGTTACATAAGTGGTTCAATCAGCGCCGTAAGCTACGCCAGTGACCGTAGCTTACGGCGATCACTGGGTCAGCAAAAGTCAAAATGGCGCCGTAACCTACGGTGCCAGCCGTAGGCTACGACACCT
The DNA here is from genome assembly GCA_030545235.1 of Helianthus tuberosus. Taxonomy (NCBI): domain Eukaryota; kingdom Viridiplantae; phylum Streptophyta; class Magnoliopsida; order Asterales; family Asteraceae; genus Helianthus; species Helianthus tuberosus. The sequence goes on from CM060375.1 coordinate 57,406,300, forward strand.
AATGTTTCTTTACGGCGCGGGAGACTGGACTACGACGATCTTTTGTGGATCATTGAGGGTCGTAACCTACGGCCAATGCCGTAGGCTACGGCGCTGCTGGACTCTTTTTCCTTGTTTTCTTGTTAACTCTCATAAGGGCCTATATTCTTTCATCCTTTCAAATCTCCCATCCAAGTGCCATAAAAACCTCTCCTTATGCATATTAACACCTGCAAAACCCATTATCATGTAGATCACAAGTTCCAACAATTAACCGTAATAAGCATGGAATGTGCGTGTTATTAAACCTTTTAAGGGTTGTCTTATGGACCACCCGTCACATCCCCACACTTACCCGTTGCTTTTCCCAAGCAACCCATTCAAAAACTATTTCAAACTACAAGCGATCAGAATGCAAACCAAGCTAAAAGATATTGTCCTTTTACTAACTTTCTATCACACCACAAGACACACCCCTCACAACAACTCTCGGTGACAAAGAATTTTAGCACATTATGCCAAAACACTCAATGCAAGTGTGTGATTGTGCGACAATAAGCTTGTATAAAAATCAAGTCTCCTCCTATCAAATATTTAGCATGCTTATGAATCAAAAGAACTTACGGGTTGTAACGGGGCTATGTGTAAAGGTAGGAAAATGGTGGGATATATATACAAGTAGCTAATTGATTCGACCCGGTTTTTATTTCTACTACTAAAACAAAGAAAACATCAACTATATACACAAACAAAATGGGAATTTGTGAGTATTCACGGTCCCTTTTACTTTATTTAAATGTTTATTTAAATATGGGGAAATTCATGCTTGGTTACTGGGTATGGTAGTTGGGAATGAAATCCATTTTGGTCTATTATGTACTTATAAGTTGGTTGGTTTTAGAGCTTGGAAATCCTTGTGTTATTACATTAGTTTTATAACCATTAGTCATGGTAATGACCGCAGAACAATCGAATAGATCTATTGGGTGTAACGAGCCCTGCTCCTAGTCGGTCGTGACCCTGCGGGAGTGCAATTGTGTCCAAATTCGTTAGGCATCGTCATTCTATATGATGTGGTGAGTCATCATCGTTATGGGTTGGTTACGGACTTATGTCGGCACATGTATTATGGTTTTGCAAGACCATGATTTGACTATCTTGATTTTCATTAGACTATACATATCGTTTTTATCAAATGTTTTTTAAAGATTCATTTGTGTCATTAAACCTGTGAACTTACCAATATTATGTTGACATTTTAAGCATGTTTTCAGGTAAGTGAAGTCCGGTTCACGACATTTGGAAGTTGCGTGCATCTTGGACGATACCTTTTATGGGTTTTGAGTAGTATATTTCATCGCATATGAGATATATTTGACAATCCTTATAACTTTATAAACAATATATCTTTTCTTGGTCACATTGTCACACCCTTATTGATATTGAACGATTTACGTATAAATATCGACAATTAAATGTGTATTTACGACTACACATACTTATGAAAATACGGGTTTATTAAAACTTTTCTCAATAAAAACAATACAACATAATATGCATAAATTCCTCATTTAAAAATGACGACGAAACAATGTGCGGAAGCTTGTAAATTGATCGTGTTCGGTTCTTCGTTGAGCTTGATCGTAATCCGGTACTCCAATTATTACCTACATATCATAAATCATGATATACGTTAGTTATATGAAATCTATAACTAATCTAGCTAAGCCCGAAAGCTCAATACGATGACCAGGTAACTCGTATGGGTTATGGCGACTGATAACCCAGATGAGTAGATAACTTGTCTGGATTATGGCAACTGATAACCCAGATGACCTGATAACTCGTATGGGTTATGGCAACTGATAACCCAGATGACCAAATAACGTGTCTGGGTTATGGCAACTGATAACCCAGATGAACAGATAACTCGTATGGGCTATGGCAACTGATAACCCAGATGACCAAATAACTTGTCTGGGTTATGACAACTAATAACCCAGATGAACAGATAACTTTTCTGGGTTATGGCAACTGATAACCCATATGAATAGATAACTCGTATGGGTTATGGCAACTTATAACCCAGATATATATTTAACAATTCTAGGTTACAGAACTTGGCCATTTTTCCCTTTTTAGTAAATGTTGCGTAACTTCTCTGATATTGGTTCGTTTAGCTTGAAACTTGTTTCTAATTGATCGTAATACATTTGCCTACATTATTAACCCCTAATCTTTAACCCGGATTCATAAATTTTATGATTTACACAACCATTACCGGGTTTATGCGCATTATTATTTTGATCCGTTATGAGATTTAAGCACTTTAAGCTTAAATTATCCACAACCCTTCATATCTTTTATTCCCGCTTAATAATCTTTATTCATCTATCATCACAACTTCAGTTATGATGGATTATGATAGAGAAATTCATTATACTACTATTCTACCCTCGAATTTGACATTTTTACAAAAATGACCCATTACACATACCTGGCTCGGGTCAAAGCATTGACCCGTTTTAATACCTTACATTATTAGTTACTAACTAAAAGCAATGCAAGCCATACGCTATTCTTCCTGTGAGCACAAACTCGACAAGCAACCATTAGTCATTATTGTCGATGGTGATAATATCACCATTTGACCCGTTTGGTCTAAATGACCATTTTACCCACCTCTTGACTTACTCTTATTGCGTTAGGATGACCAAACATTATGTATTGCGGGATGGTGTTTATTTACCATCTCACCCATTTGGTCCGTTACGGTTTACACCATGTGATCATATTATTTTAAAAGTTGTTTCGTCTATTCGTGTGACCCATTATGGCTTACGCCATAGTGTGTCTTTTCAAAACTCATTATTTATTCGTCAACACGTGACCAGATTACCATTGTACCCATTATGGCTTACACCATAAGGTAATTTTTCAAAACTCGTTGTTTATTCGTCAATATGTGACCAAAATACCGTTTTACCCCCTTTTTACCATCAAATATGGTTTCTTACCATTTTTACTTGTTCCGACCCGTATTGGTTCGCGTCGGAACGTCATATTTCAAAGACTCATTTCAAATACTAGATTACTTTGTTATTAACCAATACATAAGTAGACGTTCTACTTAAAAGATGTAAGCTTTACTTACCTTGCATCCGATTATGTTTTTCCCGCGTATTTGATCTTCTTGACCCGCTTCTTCCCAAGCTTCCACCTAGCTTGTCAAGCGTCAAACTACCATTTATTATTCGAAAGATGGTTAGATTAGTCATCATTTATCACGACTATTCCACCTCACGGAGTTTATATCAAAATTACCATTTGATCCTATATAGGTCAGTTTGACTTTTAAAAGTCAACTGCCTATTAACATATGCAAATGCACAATTAAGTTTAACAAACTCATTTAGGCATATCATCAAATACTTGATAGGCATTACTTTTAGGCCACCATTTTAACTAAATTCCCAACCCAGTTCGTATCATTTCTTTTACTTTAACAAGTTCATGTAATAGTTAACATCAAGTTAACTTAGCTTTGAATTATCAATACTAGTTCACCCATTTATTATGTTATGCTAGAACTAAGGGTTTTCATCTTTATGTGAAAACCCATTTCATCATATTACTAGACATTCATCCGAACACCTAATAAAATCAAATTCTCCATACAAACTAGTAGACATGATGATTCCAAGCACTTATTAAGATCAATAATACATAAATTTCATCATTTCATGCAAAACCCATTTCATGTAATGTATGAACACTTGACCTAGTCTCAAATTATTCAAGTATTTCTCAAATACTAACTAGTGTGCTGATCATAAACGTAAATACATCATCGATTTCATCATGCTACTTAAAATATTGAACTCAAAGTTATCGCCTTCAAGTTCATCCACATACTCATCATCACCAAAGCATAAATTACAATATACCTTATGATCTCCAAGCTTAGATAATCACAAATTTATGTTCATGCATGTGATTTAGCCCTAATGCATCCTCCAATTTAATGGATTAAGGTTGAACAAGGGTTTGTTCCTTGTTCTTCTTCTCTGATCGTTACTCTCACACACACTTAATGTGTGTTATGCTTTATTTTGTTTATTAATAAACCTAAGTTTCACTCCTTTTCCCTTTTGGCCCCTCTAGTTTGTCTAAATGTTTAAACCCCCATATAACACTTACTAGCAATTAACTAATTCTCATAACTAGGTTTAAATGTACCTAGTTAACTTAGTGGGTTTGGGAAAGTTATAACCCAGTTTATTTTAAGTCCCGTTAACTCGGGCTTTTTATAAACTTTGTTTTCTCAAAAGCTTTTATTATCTTTTTATTTAAAATTAGGTTTAATTATTTAAATCCTAATATTTACCGGGTTAATTTTTACCACTAACGGTATTTTACCCGTTCATTATTATTAACGTGGTTTAACTATCAAACCCGTTTTCGGGGTGTTACACACATGTTTCTAAACTTGGTGTTTTATATTTGGGATATGTAAACTAAACATATTGTTATGGTTTGTAAACCTTAAAACTACCGGTATCGTTGAGGCTTAATCATATTAGATGTTTGTTTATCGTATGCTTGAAAACCTTTCATAGTCGCACCTTGCGTTTCCGTCTTCGGCGGGGTGTGACATCGTAAACCGTTGCTAAAGAAAAAAAAATCAAGAGTAGAAGGAGTTGGGTGGAAACATACTTGGACCCTCTATTGGTATTTTTTAAAAGTTATGAGAAAACTTGTAGAAGGTTTATAAAAGCTGAGAGGAAATTTATAGAAAGTGTGTGTTTGAAAATGGAAGAAGGTTAGATGTTTAATGGGGTGTGAATGACTTTTTTTTTTGTTGTAACGATCATATGACCATTTGAATTCAAGTTCCACGATCTCGATGAACGTGACGATGATAACGAGAACCACTGTGGAAACATCCCTTGCGGTGTTGTTTCACGATCATCATGACCATCACAGGGTTTTCTACAGGGCGCCCGACCCCCTTATAAGTTACAGACATTAAAACTCTAAATAATTTGCAAATATAATATACCATTGTAATTTAAAACACTACTTATTGCTGGTGTATCAACCCATTATTTGAGAAAAAAGTAAAGTTTTGGGCCCATTTTATGTTTGTTATAAAAGTTGTTTTGCCCCATTTGTTTAAAAGTTATTTTACTAAGGGTTAAGAATGTATAAACTGTGTTAACTGTAAAAACAGTGAGAATAGATCTGAGCGTCTATATATTTAATCAATGATTGGTATAGATTACACATCAAGCCCTTTGTATTAGTAATGTCAAATGATAGCTTCAAAGGTATTTTAGTAATTGTGTTATTATACTAAGGGGAATTGGCCTGTAATAATCACAACTACACGTCATTGGCCATTGGCAGTCCCACATTTGAATATTCCTCATGCTAGTCCCACCTTTCACCTATTTTTTTCCACCAGTCCTTAGTTAAAAAACTTAACCCCGTTAAGTTCTTTTTTTTTTTTACAAACTGACGTATTAGGGCTTTGGATAAGAACGAGGATACGAGTCTATTGATGTAAAACTTACCTTGAAACGATGCTCCAAACGACTTGATTTTTGTTAATTGAAAGTTTAAACACCCGAGTTGAAGCACCGTTTTCATCTTTTGGAGCACAATTTAAGGTAAGTTTTAAATCAAATGACTTGTATCCTCGTTCTTTTCAAAAGCCCTAAAACGACAGCTTGTAATTCAGAAAAAAACTTATCTCCGTTAAGTTTTTTTTTTTAACTGAGGACCGATGAAGGAAAAATAAGTGAAATGTGTGACTCGCATGGGGAATATTCAAAGGTGGGACTGACAATGGCCAATGACGTCTGGTTGGGATTATTACAGACCAATTCCCCTTAAACTAAATATGAGAATTAAGATTAACATTTTCTTATGTTGACTTTTTCCTACTAGTTCAACCATTTTTTTAAAAATAAAATAACTTTTATATGCTTTGTTATTTTTTTTTAAATTACATCATAAAATCAAGAATTTTTATCTTTAGTATGAGTATAATATTGTTATATATTATATATATATATTTAATATGACATTATTTTTCTAAAGCATTGAAAATAGCACTTGAAAATTGTTTGTGCTAGTTTCAAACCTGTTATGTGTTGGTTATGTATGTGCTAGTTTTAAATTTGTATGTACTGGTTTCAATACATAAATTTATATAAATGACACAGATATTTATCCACATCAATTTATGAGATTAGCACATAAAATTATATAATCAATATATAAAATAAATATAAGTAACACAAATATTTAAATAAGGAGCATATTATTTTATGAAATTAGTGTATCAATTTATGAAATCAGCACACAAAAATATATATTTAGTACAAAATGTTTGTGATGTGCTAATATTAACTTTACATTAATGGGTGATAATTACATGTCGAATAAACATAACAAGTAGAATTAGGATTAGATGAAAAAAGAATAAGAGCGATCTATTTATGGAAAATATAAATGTAGTAAAAAAACTAACAAGTTGCATAAAAATTGGAATCCCTAAAAGTAAAAAAAATGTCCCTCTTTATAAACTAAATGAATGTGATGTGACGTCTTGGTATTGATTTCTACTGTTTTTACATAATACTTTTTTTTTAAAAAGAAATTTTATTTATATATAAACAACTGGCCAAGTTACATCAATATCGCAGGTAAGCGAGCAACAAGCTGCGTCGCTACCCCTTTCTGAATCAATACTTGGTTTGTATTTGATACTACTTAAATTTACTAATGCATTTGTAAAATTGAAACAAACTGTACAAACTTGACAACATGATGAGAATTACTTCAATTCTCCATCTACCTGGCATAAACAATCAGAACTCCCCCTCACAACAAACTATTTTCCCATTATGATTTCAAAACACTTAAGTTTGTTTTAATCAAAATGGTTTTTCCGGAAAATAAGTTTTGTTGATTGATTTTAACCAATTGTAGGTTAGGGGATAAACTCATCATTTTGTTTCTTAATCATTTGTAGAAAATCAGATACAACTTAATGTCCCTGATTTACCACTTGTAAGATCAAACTAATTCAACTTCTGAACCACTTGTACAAATCACAACCATACAACTTAAACCTGCTTTTCAACCAATTTACCATTTTTGGTTGAATTCTCAAGGTGCCGATTCCTACTCCTCGCTTACAAACCTGGGAGTTCCGGCAATTCCTGCAAAACATCTCAAACACAGATTAAGAAGGATGCCGATTCATGATCCACGATTACCAACTTGGGATCTCCGGCAAGTTAGGTTTTTCTATTTAAAGAGTTTCACCCAAGCCTGACGGTCCTTGGGTGCTTTTGAAATTCCATTTGACAATGATGGAAAATTTTCATCATTCATTGTCAAACCGGAATCACCACTTTTTACCTCAACACATGGCTCATCTGGCTTTGACAAACCAGAATCATTGCCTGCACATGGCTTGTCTGACTTTGACCTGTCAGATTCACTGCCTGATGGTGGCTTGTCTGGCTTTGACTCATCAGATTCATCGCCGACCATTTTTTTCTTCTTCTTTTCTTCTTTCGTCCTCAGATTTGTATCCGATGAATTCGTCTTGCTTGACTTTGCCATCGAGGGAGTAGATTCATCAGAACTCTTATTTTTAACAGATGAACCCGAGGACAAAATTCTTTCGAGATAGTCTCTAGCCTTCTTCCTCTTTTTCCTCAGTCTGTCTCTCTGCCCCTGTGAAAGCTTCACTTTCGGTTTTAAAACTTTCTGTTCTTGATCCTTCTGTTCTTTGGGCTTGACATTGACTGATTTCTTTGCCATCTTCTGAGAATTAACCCTCAATCTTTCATTTGATCTCCTTGGGCAATCTCTGACAATGTGACCTCTGATGTTGAAATTAAAGCATCTCCTCGTCTCATAACTCCAACCTTGGCAGTTAACAGCAATGTGTCCTTGGTAACCACATCGGTAACACACTCTGTTATCGTACCAATCACCATTTTCAGCCCAAATGCTCAGATCATAGCATTGTTTGGATTGGTGATATTCCTTCCTCATGTTTGCTGGATTTGGCTTTTGAGCACTGTGGTCCGACCTGCACCACTTATTGCCAACAATTTTAGAATTTTCATTTTTCGATTTTTGTAATTTTTCATTGCGATTGGATGATTGATCTGATGAGCTTTTATTATCTTTTTGAACATTTTTCAAAATTTTCTCTTTTTGTTTTTGTTCCACTTTCTTCTTCAAAGGTTTTTGCTTAGAGCATTCTCCCTTTTCAGTTGATTGTGGAACAGTTTCTTGAAACTTTTCTTTTAACTTCAAAAATAAATTCTTTTTCGACAATTTTTCATTTTCAACATCAGATTTCTCATCGCAATCTTCAACTATGACTTTGTCATAGTTTGTGACACCGTCACTTATTGGAACAGAATTTAAAGGTTTTGGGCAAGGAATAGTTGAAGTATTCACAAACACCTTCAACTTTTCTTCCCATTCATTGATTTTCTTTTGAGCACATTCTGCCTCTTTTTCAAGTCGAATAATTTTTTCAAGATGAGAATTGATTGCAATTTGTTTTTCAAGATTGTCTTTACCAAACAAATCTCTCTCATCTTCTAAAATTTTTATTTGACTTTGAAAATCTTTCTCAATTTTTACTTTTTCATTTTCAAAACTTTTAATTTGTTCTTCAAAAATTTTGTTTTCTGATGTCAAACTGTTCAAGTCATTTAACAGTTTAACATTTTCAGCTTTCAGCTTTTCACAATTTCCCTGCAATATAAGAATCTGGTTAATATCAGTTTGCTTCTCATCCTTCAACTTTTTGACTTCCAAAGTCAAACTTTCCAAATCCTTCAATAGTTTGCCATTGGCAGCCTCAAGTTTATCACATTTCGGGCAACCTGAGTCAGGACTTGAGGATTCAATCTTCACAGATTCTTCATTCTTTTGAACTTCCTCTGTCTCTATCTTGTATGTTCCCGCACAAAATATTTTAACGAAGTCAAGAGGATTCGCATTCTCATCAATATAACAACCCCTCTTCATATCGTATTTCATAACATCTTTTGCACTAAGACACACACAGACTCTTTTGTTCAGTTCTACAACCACATCCAAACTTAATTTTCTCAAATTATTTTCTATCCTATTCAACAACTCTTTCTTTTTCTCTTCATTATCATATCTATGTGTTGTAAGTTTACTAATGAATTTACTTAAAGATAATTTTGAAAAACTAGAATTCTTTCTTAGATTTTCCAAAAAATCATCCCATTCAGCTGGTAATCCATTAGCAAACTTTGATACTTTTTCAGCTTCTGATATCATTATCTGGTTTTCTTTCAAATGATCGATCAAACAATCAAATCGCTTCTCCATACCATCTAATTTTTCATCTTTCTTACACAGAAAATACTCGAACCGGTTAACCCAAACATTCTTGGACAAACCTTGATAATAACTACTGAAATACCCTCGATACCAGTCATTTATCCTTTGAAGATCATGGTTTTCTTTTTCATCAAAAAACACTTCCATTTTTACAAAACAATCCGTTCAAAACAATCTGATTATGCCGAGAATTTTAAAGCCCACAACTGTTATGATTGGACCAATTAATCTACTCAAGAAACAGTGCTTTTGTTTTGACTTGAAACTAATGTAGCCGACAAACAAAAATTATCCACCAATATGATTGGACCTCCAAACAAAGTCACATGGGCTTTCAAATGACATCTATGTATGGGCCGGCAACTAAAAAAAATCGATTGGATCACAAAATCTATTTAACCGACAAAATTTTTTAAATCGATTACTTTTCTAGAAACCACACACACATGCAACCCTCTACTTTTAACATATCTTGAAGAAAACAACTTTTAACATGCAATTTTTTTTTTTAAAAAATAAATGATTTGATTGCACTTATCACGTGATGACTGAAAAACATGAAACTTTGGAATTATACTTTGACTATATTGCACCCCAATTACTTGATTCAATTACTTGATTGGGCCTCAATTACCACTAAGTCGACAACATTGTTTAATAAGATCTTTAAATGAATGTGACCGACATACACTGAACACTATCACATGCACCCTGATTTACACATGCAAACTTGGATTACATGTAGCCGACAATTATCACATGATTATCAACACACATTCAACCACAAATGTGTCACAAGAGCGATACCTCAACTGTCACTAAGAGCGAAATCTAACTGTCACTAAGAGCGGACCTGCTAATGTCACTAAGAGCGAAATCAGCTGACAAGTGACCGTATGAGCGAAATTATTGTGTTCTAATATGTGTCGAATAAGCGAAATCTCTGATATTAGTGACACAAGAGCGAAATCAAATGTTCAAATGAGCGGAAACTAGCTAATGACGTCACTTTTTCACGAGTCTGTAAAAGCGAACCCCCTAAAATCCTAAGTTCTAGGTTGATTTTAGATCTGAAAATTTCAAGGGTTTACTAATACATGATTACGAGTACACTGTGTGAATTTAAAACGATTCCGACCAAAAAAAGTTTTGATTTTCGAACAAGAATGGTGTAGAAACAGAACTATCGGCTGAATTGTATAAAACTCTTCTTCACTGGCTCTGATACCAATTGTAGGATCGAATTCGGACCTAAAAGAGTCGTTTAGAAGAGTTTATCTTAGTTTGAACGGCGGAAACAGACAAACCGAGTACAATTCAGCGAGAATTCACTTTAAACTGTTGTTGTATTGATCAATAATGCGAGTACACGTTCAGACAACACTTCGGCAGCACTTCGTGGCTTACCGGAAGAACACACCTCTCTCTCTTCTTCCTGATTTCGCTCTAATGACAGCTATTTATAGAACATGTGATTTCGCTTTTACATACACTAACCACATAAGTGAAATCACCCACTTGACACATGAGCGAAATCTAGTTTGACACATGAGCGAAATCTGATTTTGACAAATGAACGAAATCATCTAATCTATATGAACGAAATCACAAATGTAAACTTCTAAACTCTTTTGTGTTATGTGTAATGATGTCATGATGATGTCATCATGACATCATGCTTGAACAACTTCGCAACGAACCCGAAACTCGACATAAGACGAAGACGACAGATGAATGCACCAACATTATATGTCTCATCGTCATCTTCGAATTCGTCATTTATGTTGCGTGGACCTAAACGACTTTGTATTGGCTTCTTGGGTTGGTGATAATACTGCACATAATTGCTTTCTGTCTCGCCGTACGTATCGCGCGTGTCATGCGCGCTTGGCCTTCTAACATGTGGTGGAGGTACTGGTTCAGGGCGTAAATTGAATGCATTGGTCTGTTGAGGCATGGGCGCGCTCAAAGGCCTTTGCGGTGGGGTGACAAATGCTGACTGGTTGGCTTGTGCCTGAAGCAGAGCTTGCTGCGCACTGAGTTGTGTGTAAACAAGGTTTATAGACGCCACTTGTTCGGCATACCAGGAAGCCAGAGTTTTTCCTTCGGGTAGCCCTAGTAGTGCAGAGAAGTTTAGTTGTGTTTGGTCCGATGGAGCTGAGGGACCAGCTCCATGGCTCTGTGTTTGCACTGGTGGAGGTGTTTGTTGGACTACCTCTGACGGAGGCTGAAAAATAGCTCCGTTTGTGGTTTGAGTGATGATCCTAGGTGGAGTTTGGAAAGTAGCACCAGTTGTGTTTTGAGTAATAACCCTGGATGTACTTCCAAAGATACTAGGAAACTCATTGTTCATTGGCCTTTCTTGGATAATTTCGTTCCTTTGTTCTCTTTGGACGTGTACGTTGTCCGAAATGAGTTCAAAAGAAGAAACGTCTCCATCTGCCGGGTGAGAAGGGTTTTGTTCAGCCATTTTGACGAGTGTTTTTTGAAAAGAAAAAGAGATGAGAGTGGTTTTTGCTAAAATCGGATGGCGCCAATGATGAAACACAGGTTAACACTAAGGTTAATCTGTGGGGTTATTTCTTCTGTGGGTTCAATCTCTTTCCCTACTCGCGAAATGACTTGGATCCTGCAAAACAGCAACACCGTTAGTCTCGTTAAGAGGGGAATATGGGGGTTTCCCTCTTAACCAGGCTCCGGCGTGAGAATAAGTACTGTTCTGAGGTAGAAATAACAGTGTGTGTTGAGTGTGAGAGTATAGAGAGCAAGATGATTCCACATGAATGATGTAGGGTCCTATTTATAGCCGGAGGGTGAGAGAGGGAAGAGCAGCGATGCCAGCTGTGGTTGCGCGCCAGCTGTCCGACCAAGGGGAATATCCTCTTGGTCTCCTCTGCTGTGGTCAGTGTAGTGGTACACGTGGCGCGCTTGCATTTGCCCATCTTGGAGACGTCGTACTGGTGTTGTCGGGCTGCTCTTAGATTTGTTACAGGCCTACCTGGCGCCTGGTGACTCGTGACACGTGTTGTCCTTTATGTCGGATGGAGCATCTTTGGAGCCACCTAGATATTTTCCAAAAGCTTCTAGAAGCTTCTGGATGATATCGTTGATGTCAGCGCCACATAGGATGGAAAAAGTGGTGTGGTCCTTGCCATGTGGGCAAGGGATTGGGACCATACCTCTTCAATTTGGTTTCAGGTTCATCGGACTGATTTACAGGTTCGTCGGAAACCGTTTCAGGACCAAATTTAAAGCTGAATTCAATGAATTAGTTGAAATGTCATTTTTATGTATTGTTTTTATTGCTCGAAATTAACTGAGATGGTGACGGTTGAGGTAGGATGAGGCAGAAGAGGTGGTGGCCGGAGTTTTTTGGGTGGTGTGGGGATTGGGGTGACGAAGATGACATGGGTTGGTGGGTCCCATCAGTTTTTTAAGATGAGTAAGGGCATTCTAGTAATTTCACACCTAGTTAACACCAAATACTAACCTCCATCCACGTCAGGGACTATACGGGAACAAAATTGCAAAAGTTGGGACTATAGCTGTAATTTTAGAAAGTTAGGGACTAAAGGTGAAAAAATGACAAACCACAGGGACTATCCGAGCATTTTTCTCTTTAGGAAACTGAATTTATATAAACGAGAATATCTTAGAATTTTGGTCCCTCGAAATTCAAATAAAATGCATGATGTGAGTGGGCTTTTTATTTATCTATTGTGATTGGGCTTAATTTTTGCATTAAGTGTTGGATGGAAACTTGGAGCAGAAGCCCAAAAAAAAGAAACTAGAGCAGCCCAATTGTGAAGTCAGAGGTTTCGAGAGGGGGCACACCGCAACGACAACACCACCACAGTCCAGTAGTCACAACTAAGTGCCTATTAACAGCTGGGTAGCTGCTGTTTTTTATTTAATTATTGTAATTAGCATATTTTTTTTGGCCCCTTTTATTTACACACACCCTATATCTTATTTTCACACCCCCTATTGTATACGGGTCGTATAACATTATACGGTCCGTATAGAATGTTTTTTAATAGGAAAATGCGCAGGGAATGTTTTTTGATTTAATAGTATACGGCCAGTATAAAGTTATACGGCCCATATACATTGGTATACGATCAGTAAAACGTATACGACCAATGGATTTATTTTGTGAGGTTTTACCAAAGTTTTTGGTGTTACCACATGTATACGGGCAGTATAACTGTATACGAGCCATATATAAGGTTGTTTTTTCCATTATTCCATTTTTTCCAATAAACACACAATTAATCTAGGGTTTCTAAACTCTTCATCACCTTTAACAATGTCGATAAACGTTGATCGAAACACACCGCTTAAATCGGAGCACAAGTAGCGATCGCAGAGATCTTCGTGTTGGTTATTTATCGATTCTGCTAGTTATCGGCGGGGATGGGTACAGAAACCACCCAAGGGTGATAATGGATTGGTTACAGAAACCACTAGCAGAAGAACCCGACACGTCTTCTATGATGATCCGAAACATTCCGAATAACTAGCAGAAGAACCCGACACAAACAAGTTCTCCACAGTTTGTTATTCAGATCTCTATTCGGTCATCTTTTCAAACTACAACACAAGATAACTTTAAACTTTATATTATTTGATTTGACCAGGAAAGGATTGGAGGTGATTTCTATTTTTAATAAGCTGTCACAGTTGTCAAATTAGTCGCGTGCATTTATATTGTTGAGACAACAATAGGTAATGAACGGATTATTGGACTTCTTGTTCCAAATGCAGCTAGAGGATCCGTACTTAAAGGTCTCTCTAAAATATGCAACCGAGACCGCCTTGTTAATTTTAATGAAGCAATGAAGATTGAATATGCAAACCGCAACCGTTTTTTACTACGGAAACGGTGGCTATGGGAAATCCCCATTTCCGCTTACCTTAATCACATCTTCTGATCTGGAATTGGAGAACCGTTGGGTATTTTCTTACAGATCTGCAATTGGAGAACCGTTGTGTATCTGAATCAGGTTCTCAAACAAACACCACTAAAGATGAGTTGGTATTGAACCAAGAATACGAAGATCACGGTGCAGATACGTGGGAAGAAAGTCATTGGACTGCCGCAGATGAAGTCAAATGTGATCAAACTTGGACATCAGACGTAAATCTTGAAGCAAATATGTGGTTCCAAATTGGTTACAGAAACCACTAGAAGAAGAACCCGACACGTCTTCTATCGAGTCTAATACTTGAAAATGGATATGATCATGTCAAGATCTTTATCTATCATGTCATCGACCAACTGCTCGAAATCCCTTTCGTTTCTCCCACTAACAGGGGTGCTGGCCTTTTCTCCCACTGTGCAAACTTGAAAAATCTCACCATAACACATTGTAGACTTGTGAGCTTAAATGGTTTTAATATATTTCATCTTGGACTATCTAGTCTAATACTTGAAAATGGATATGATCGTATCAAGATCTTTATCTATCATGTCATCGACCAACTGCTCGAAATCCCTTTCGTTTCTCATGTTAGGGAGAATGTTCTCGAAATTGAAGGAAAAGGAAAAATGGTTGCTGAAGTTTCATCTTCTATGATGATTCGAAACATTCCGAATAACTACACAATGTAAACGTTGAATTCGTAATGATGTTTGAGAATGAAACGCATGTACGTGACAAAACAAGGATCGTTCTAATAGATTAATGAGATTAAACAGTCATGTGTCGTATGACTGAATAGACACTCAGATGAAGTAATGAAGATTGAATGTGCAAACCGCAATCAGATGAAGCAATGAAGATTGAATGTGCAAACCGCAACCGTTTTTTACTACGGAAACAGTGGCTATGGGAATGTGCAAACCGCAATCGTTTGTTATTCAGATCTCTAATCGGTCACAATTGTCAAATTCGTTGCGGGTTGGTTTTGGGAAGAAAAGAAGGGGTTTAAGGTGTTTTGGTAGGTTGAAAGAGGTGAATGATCCTGAAAGTGTACAGGTGGAGATTGCAGATATTTGTTGAAATCGAAGAAAAGAGTAAAAAAGATAAAATGAGGCGTGTTAACGTAAAAGCAATACTTACAGTTAACCAACATACATTGATCGTGGATTTAACTTGAAACCGGTTTTACCTCATGAAAAGGAAAGAAACAAATATTTGTTGCGTACTAATTATTGAAAAGATTTGTTGAAATCGAAGAAAAGGGAGAAAAAAAGAAGAATTGAGGCGTGCATTGTTTAAACTTCCTAAAAGGTGTGCTGGTCTTTTCTCCCACTGTGCAAACTTCCTAAAATAACATTCAGGTAGATGAAGTTTCAGTCAGCACACATTCTCACTCAACGAATGTTAGGGTTTCGTTTCTTCATGCTCCAACTCGGGTATGGTATATCCTCCTTTTGATATCAATAATTTGTACTAACTTGATTTCAACGATTTTAGGGCTTACAACTTTCATATCCGTCGTTTTTGTGTTGTAATTATAAGGCTACGCTTTCTGTTTGATAACTGCTACTTTCAATTTCACTATTCATAAGTGTTTGTGTTTTCTAGGTCGTCGTTTGAATTAAACTGATTTTAAAAAAAATAGCCATCGTTTCCGTAGTAAGAAAGGGTTCCGATTTGCACATTCAATCTTCATTGCTTTGTTAAAATTAACAATGCGGTCTCGATTGATAGCTTCCGTTTTATTACATTCACACGACACATGATATAAGCGCTTCTTTAGACAATCTAGGATTATTTTCTAACTAAACCCTTGAATCCCAATGCTTCTCTAAAAATATTTGTTTCTTTCCTTTTCATGAGGTAAAACCAGTTTCAACATCAATCATTCTTCTAACTAAACCCTTCGTATTTAAACACCAACGTGTTCGAAACATTCCGAATAACTACTAGAAGAAACCGACACGTCTTCTATGATTATTCGAAACATTCTGAATAACTACACAATGTAAACGTGGAAATGGTGGATATAGGAAATACAAACCGCAATCGTTTGTTATTCAGATCTCTATTCGGAAATATTTCCAAACTACAACACACGATAAGTTTAAACTTTATATTGTGTGATTTGACCAGGAAAGGATTGGAGGTGATTTATACTTTTAATAAGCTGTCACAGTTGTCAAATTCGTTGCGGGTTGGTTTTGGGAAGAAAAGAAGGGGTTTAAGGTGTTTTGGTAGGTTGATAGAGGTGAATGATCTTGGAAGATTTGTTGAAATCGAAGAAAAGAGTAAAAAAGATGATATGATTGTCTAAAGAAGCACTTTTATCATGTGTCATCTGATTGTCATTCCGAATACTAGTAGAAGACGTGTCGGGTTCTTCTGTTAGTTATTCAGAATGTTTCGAATCATCATAGAAGACGTGTCGGGTTTGTATTTCCCATAGCCACCGTTTCCGTAGTAAAAAACGGTTGCGGTTTGCACATTCAATCTTCATTGCTTCATTAAAATTAACAATGCGGTCTTGATTGATATGTCGTATGACTGTAATAAAATGGAGGCTATCAACGCGGGGATGGGTACAGTTAACAACCACATGAATATTATAGAATCACCAACATTCCTTCAACCATTCTAAACCCTAGTTAGAAACAAGCCAACAAAATCCGAATAATGAAAAACAATAGCAACCATTTTTCCTTTTCTTTCAATTTCAAGAACATTCACCCTAACATGATAAAAGCGCTTATTTTTCTAATGGGTTTTGTGAGTCAAAGTTAACTTTCAGATTCAGATTCAGGAAGACATGTCGTGCATTGTTTAAATCTGAATCAGGTTCTCAAACAAACACTACTAAAGATGATCCGAAACATTCCGAATAACCACACAATGTAAAAGTGGAATTTGTAATGATGTTTGGGAATTAAACGCATGTACGTGACAAAACAAGGATCGTTATAATAGATTAAAGAGATTAAACCACGTCCAAGATATAATCATTTTTTACCATTTTTACCCTAAGAAGTAATTGCATGACTGTTTGTCGGGCTTCCAATGCTCACACAGGGTGATAAACAACGCTGATATGAACACATACCAACTGCTTTATCTTGAGTCCATACATGCATTTAATTCAATCAATCATATCAGTACATCATTACTGATATGGAATTGGATAACCGTTGTGTATTTGCTCACTGATTATTGAAAAGATTTGTTGAAATCGAAGAAAAGAGTAAAAAAATATGAAATGAGGCGTGCATTGTTTAAATATGAATCAGGTTCTCAAACAAACACTACTAAAGATGATCCGAAACATTCCGAATAACTACACAATGTAAAAGTGGAATCTGTAATGATGTTTGGGAATCAAACGCATGTACGTGACAAAACAAGGACCGTCCTAATAGATTAAAGAGATTAAACCACGTCCAAGATATAATCGTTTTTTTACCATTTTTTACACTAAGAAGTAATTTCAAGACTGTTTGTTGGGCTTCCAATGTTCACACAGGGTGATAAACAACGCTGATATGAACACATACTGTCGTAACCCCCGATCCCTTATCTGTCCCGGGAACGGGCGGACGCGAACTTAGTGGTGGTGGTATCAGGTTTCGTTAATTTGGCAGCGGAATTTACATCAGGACCGTAGTTAGGAAATATTTATCAGAGTAAAACAACCATAATTGATATTAACAAACACATGGGCAAAACCCAAGTTTCTTATTACAATACATTTATAGGGACAAACCCTATTTTATTGAATTTAAAACATCGTTATTAGGTAACTTTTATAGCCACTTATTTTCCAAGTCGTCAGTACTCTCGGGCTAGCTTTTTCCCAGTTGGCTTTCACATTGTGTTACCTGAAACATGTTTTAAAAATATTTTGTCAGCGGGAAATACTGGTGAGTGAATCCCAATTTAATCAAGAAACATTTTATCAATTAACACAATATTGAGAGCGATCATATTGTTTATTTCTACACAATTACTCATTCAGTATTGTCAATCCTTGACTTGTGGGTCATATTACACATTGGCTAACTCGTTGTCCAATGGTAACGTACTGTCATTCCGACTTACTACTCGCAAGTAATAAATTTTGTATACAAAACCCCATAATACCGGCAGTAATTGTAGAACTACAAAGACTCAATCACTGCTTAATCACATTGTAAATAATTAAGGTTTTGTAAAAACTGTTTACAAAAAGGTGATTACTCACATTGCTATCCTAGACTTCGCGTAAGGGTTTACTGGGAATAATCTATAATTTATACAAATGTACATTGGTTAGTATCATAACCCTTTGAAATTATTAATGATACCCTCCCCGAGACGGCATTCCAACAACTACGTCAGGCAGAACCACGACAGTTGTTACGGAACCCTAAATCAATCGGGCAGCGTATCTACTTATGAAACCGGGGTTATAATACTTACAACGGAGCAGAGCCTCGCTAATTAGGGGTATAATACCCGACTATTATAACTCTTCTACAGAAATTGTGATTTAGAATTTGAGAATGAGCGACGGAAAAAGAAAACCCATTGCTTTCTTATATAGGGCTGATATTGGACTCTCACGCGGCCCGCGTGAAAGACAAAGGTCCCTTACGCGGCCCGCGTTAAAGCTAGTCAACGGACTAGCTTGTCCGGCTCACCAAGTAGACCCGCCATAATGACGACACGTGTCAGCTCAGGATGTCTCCGCGTTCGATGATCTCTCGCGGCCCGCGTTAATGTATGCTTAAGCTTACGCGGCCCGCTTGAACTAAAGAAATCAGCGGAGTCAGGTTCCAGCCTTGATACCGCCCGCGTAAGGTTGAGGTGAGGTCCTATGCGGCCGCCTCAGCTTAATTTTTATTGTTTTTATTTTATATTATATGTTATAACATAATCTAGGCTCGGTTTTCACATACGGGGTGTATTAAAAGACATATTGGGACATTCTAAAATATACTAGAGTGTTAGACATTTTATAAGGGTGTTGGTTTTACCGAGGGTTGTTACATTCTCCCCACCTTGTTTTAGAGCTCGTCCTCGAGATCTACTGGAACAAATGCGGATATTTCCTTTGCATTTCAGATTCAAGCTCCCATGTGTACTCAGGTCCTCTTTTGGAGTCCCACTTCACTTTGACTAGAACTAGTCTCTTATGCTTGAGGTTCTTGACTTTCCTGTCTTCAATTTGTAGAGGCCTTTCTACAAACTTGAGTTGTTCATTTACCTCTATATCCTTAAGAGATACTATCAGTGATTCATCAGCTAAACACTTTTTGAGATTTGATACATGAAACACATCATGTATTCCTGCCATTTCCTCTTGCAGTTGTAGCTGATATGCTACAGGTCCTATTCTTCTAATAATCTTAAAGGTCTAATATACCTGGGACTTAGCTTTCCACGTTTGATGAATCTTACCACTCCTTTCCAAGGAGAGACTTTCAACAATACTTTATCTCATACTTGAAACTCCAATGGCTTACGTCGGTTATTGGCATAACTCTTTTGTCGATTACCTGCTGCTTTCAGTCGTTCTTTGACTTGAATAATCTTGTCGGTTGTGTCCTGCACTATCTCAGGTCCAGATAGTTGCTTTTCCCCAATTTCTGCCCAACAGACTGGGGTTCGACACTTTCTTCCATAAAGTGCTTTGAATGGTGCAGCATTGATACTTGTGTGATAACTATTATTATAAGAAAATTCTATTAAAGATAAGTGATCGTCCCAATTACCTCCAAAATCAATTACACAAGCTCTAAGCATGTCTTCCATTGTCTGAATTGTCCTTTCGCTTTGTCCATCCGTTTGAGGGTGATAAGTTGTGCTAAATTTTAACTTGGTTCCCATTGCTTTTTGGAAACTTGACTAAAAATGAGAGGTAAATCGGCTATCTCTATCAGAAACAATTGATAAAGGAATGCCATGTAAAGAAACAATTTCATTTACATATAATTTAGCTAATTATTCCATACTGAAAGTTTCTTTCATGGGTAGGAAATGAGCTGACTTGGTTAGCCTGTCTACAATCACCCAGATTGTATCATTTCCTTTCTTGGTTTTGGGTAATTTAGTAACAAAATCCATTGTTATTAATTCACACTTCCATACTGGCATTTCTAATTGCTGTAACAAACCTGAGGGTTTCTGGTGTTCAGCTTTAACTTGTAAGCAAGTTAAACATTTAGAAACATAAGCTGCTATGTCCTTTTTCATTCCTATCGACCAGAAATTTTTTCCTTAAATCCTGGTACATTTTATCACTTCCTGGATGCATCGTATATTTAGACTTATGGGCCTCTTCTAAAATACGATGACGTAGGTTTCCTAATTTAGGTATCCACATTCTCTTTTCATGGAATCTCCAAATTCCATCTGTTCCTTGTTTTAATTCTTTCAGCATACCTTTTAGCTTTTCAGTATCTTCCTTGATTACAGATTCTTGTGCTTCTCTTATTTGATCATTTAAATCTACTTGCAGATTTAATTTAAGAGAACGTACCCTTTTTGGCTTTTCATGATATTTTTGGCTTAAAGCATCTGCTACTACATTTGCTTTTCCTTCATGATACTGAATATCACAATCATAATCACTAAGCATCTCCATCCAGCGTCTTTGTCTCATATTCAACTCCTTTTGCTTGAAGATATACCTTAAATTCTTATGATCAGTGAATATGGTAAATTTACTACCATAAAGGTAATGTCTCCAAATCTTAAGAGCAAAAATTATAGCTCCTAATTCTAGATCATGAGTTGAATAATTCTCTTCATGATTCTTAAGTTGTCTAGATGCGTAAGCTATAACCTTTTGTCGTTGCATTAACACACATCCATAACCTAATTTGGAAGCATCATAGTAGACTACAAAGTCTTCAGTTCCTTCTGTCCCGATATTTTGCAAAAGTTACAGTATATAGAGCATCTTCCTGAATGCTTTCTTTTGCAATTCCTACAGTAAGGTGTAGAGGTAGAACCTATATTTTTCCCACGATTAAAATTTCCAGAACGAAATTCTTGTGTGAGCTTTTGGGTTAGGTTCCTTCTTTGATCCTCTTCTCGGGTACAGACTAATTCATCAGTCAAGGTATTGGCTAGTTCTACAGCTTCTTCTATGGTTTGAGGTCTAGCTGCCTTAACTACATGTCTAATCTCTCCAATTAATCCCCAAATATAACGGGAGATTAACACTAGTTCTGGTGAAGCAAGAGTTGGCACTATTCTAGCGTATTCAAAGAATATCTTAGTGTACCCTTTACTATCCACACCAGTCATCCTAAGGTTTAGGAATATGTTTGCTATCTGTTCCTTCTCATTGGGTGGGAAAAATTTCCTTTCTACCTTGTCCTTAAATTCTTCCCATTCCATATTGTAAGTTCTATCACTTCCTCTTGTCTGGAGGATAGTGTTCCACCATTCTAGCGCAGAATTCTTAAACAGATTAGAAGCAAACAATATCTTATCTTCTTCAGCACACTTACTTATCCTTAAGACTGCCTCAGTCTTCTCTATCCAGCGTAAGGTTGCAATGGCCCCTTCGTTGCCTGAGAATTCCATTGGTTTACAAAACCAGAAATCTTTATAAGAACAACCGTAAGACATGGTTCTCCTTCTTTTGGGAATAGGCATTTGAAGTACTGGTCCATTGTTCACGCTGTGTTCTGGTTCAATTGGTCGCTTACTGCTATGTTTACTTTTATTATTCGCTTCTTGAATAGTTTGAATAATAAATGGCATTGCATCTATGATTCCTTGTGCCACTATGTGTTGAACAACACTATTATCCATTTGGTTTCCATTGTTATTGATGCTCGGATTTTCATTAACCACGTTAATGTTACTCTGGTTATCATTATTCAGATTTCCTTGATTTCCTTCATCGGCCATCTGGATTTTAAACATTTATCCCGTATTAATATCAAAAGATAATAGATAATATCGTAATTCACATGACAAGCATCTAGCCAAAAACGTCAATCATTGCGACTTGTACTCTATTTTCATATACTATGCGTCTATTACACACTAGCATTGAAATAAAGATTACAATACCAATAGAAAAGAAATTTTCACTAATAGTACTATGCATCCGTACACATATAATTTTATTTTATTATTATTATTATTATTATTATTATTATTATTATTATTATTATTATTACTATTACCGTTTCTACCATCACAATCACGGGTATGGATTCACCCAAAAATCCATATTGGGCTCATCGTATTTCCATACGAGACGCTCTCCCACCTGACGCATTCTCTCACTGCTTTCTAAAATTTCATCTCCAAAAGTCCTAAGTTCTTGCACGTTTTCTGCACTCATTGGGGGTGCAGGTTCTAGGACTGGGTTGGGAATCTGGGGTGCGGGTTCCTGATATGGGGGTGAAAGTTCCTGAAATTGGTAAGGATCCTCTAAGATATCCCTAATGTAGTTATCATGGTAATAGGGATCTAAAGGGTCCATACCTGGGTAAGGTTCTATGGTTGTATCTTCATGGGTAGGGTAACGTTGCACAAAGTCTCTATTATCGTCCCACCAGGGGTCGTAATTTGGGTCTAGGGGGTTTGGTGCAGGTATCCTAGGGATTTCTTCTAGGTTAAAGTCATGCATCTCCACTTGGTTGTCAGGATTTTCTATCTCCATGGGATGTTCTTGGTTTTGTGGTTGTGGGGCTACTAGTTGTTCCAGACTCGGGTCAGCAGCAGTTGTAGCTAGGATATGGAAATTAGCTAGGCTTCTATTAAGCATATCCTGTGTATGGGCATCTGTTTTTCGCTTAGCGGCTGCTAAAACTCTTTGCTGTTGCAACTTTCGCATTCTCTTCCTACGAGCAAAGGCTTCCTTACTGAACCATCCTCGTTTCTTATGAGGGAATGGCTCTTCTGACTGAGCTTTAAAAGCAAACACTCCTTCTTCCTGATCAGCAGAATACCCAGAAAGGGCAGGATGTGAAAAGGTACCTTCACTCCTAGGTGATTCAGACAACTGACGATTTATGTCTGAGGGTCCTTGATCACTCATACTGTAAACTAACAGATAGTCAAATAACACATAACAAATAAATACAGTTATGCACGTATTTCCGTAATTTATTTCCTAACATAAAATTTAAAATTTTAAGTGTCAGCAGAACACTTCTTTGGCTCAGACCAGTGGCTAGGCTCTGATACCACCTTCTGTCGCAACCCCCGATCCCTGATTTGTCCCGGGAACGGGCGGACGCGAACTCAGTGGTGCTGGTATCAGGTTTCGTTAATTTGGCAGCAGAATTTACATCAGGACCGTAGTTAGGAAATGTTTATCAGAGTAAAACCACCATAATTGATATTAATAAACACATGGGCAAAACCCAAGTTTCTTATTACAATACATTTTTAGGGACAAACCCTATTTTATTGAATTTAAAACATCGTTATTAGGTAACTTTTATAGCCACTTATTTTCCAAGCCGTCAGTGCTCTCGAGCTGGCTTTTTCCCAGTTGGCTTTCACATTGTGTTACCTGAAACATGTTTTAAAAATATTTTGTTAGCGGGAAATACTGGTGAGTGAATCCCAGTTTAATCAAGAAACATTTTATCATTTAACACAGTATTGAGAGCGATCATATTGTTTATTTCTACACAATTACTCATTCAGTATTGTCAATCCTTGACTTGTGGGTCATATTACACATTGGCTAACTCGTTGTCCAATGGTAACGTACTGTCATTCCGGCTTACTACTCGCAAGTAATAAATTTTGTATACAAAACCCCATAATACCGGCAGTAATTGAAGAACTACAAAGACTCAATCACTGCTTAATCACATTGTAAATAATTAAGGTTTTGTAAAAACTGTTTACAAAAAGGAGATTGCTCACATTGCTATCTTAGACTTCGCGTAAGGGTTTCCTGGGAATAATCTATAATTTATACAAATGTACATTGGTTAGTATCATAACCCGTTGAAATTATTAATGATACCCTCCCCGAGACGGCATTCCAACAACTACGTCAGGCAGAACCACGACAGTTGTTACCAAACCCTAAATCAATCGGGCAGCGTATCTACTTATGAAACCGGGGTTATAATACTTACAACGGAGCAGAGCCTCGCTAATTAGGGGTATAATACCCGACTATTATAACTCTTCTACAGAAATTGTGATTTAGAATTTGAGAATGAGCGACGGAAAACGAAAACCCGTTGCTTTCTTATATAGGGTTGATATTGGACTCTCACGCAGCCCGCGTGAAAGACAAGGGTCGCTTACGCGGCCCGCGTCAAAGCTAGTCAATGGACTAGCTTGTCCGGCTCACCAAGTAGACCCGCCACGATGACGACACGTGTCAGCTCAGGATGTCTCCGCGTTTGATGATCTCTCACGGCCCGCGTTAATGTAAGCTTAAGCTTACGCGCCCCCTTGAACTAAAGAAATCAGCGGAGTCAGGTTCCAGCCTTGATACCGCCCGCGTAAGCTTGAGGTGAGGTATATGACCCGTATAGAATTAAATAAACTGACAAAAGCTGTGCCTGGAGACTTTAGAGTAAATATCCCCAGTTGTTCCCAAACGAAACTCCCAGCACTGAAGCTACAACAAAATTTCGGGACAAAATTCCAAACTAACGGGGGGATGATCTGACACCCCGATGAAACGTTCTCACTCATACTGGCTTGTCAGTGGCTGCACTTTAACTTTCGGGACGAAAGTTCTTAAAACATGGGGATAATGTGACACTCTAGGTTTTCCCGAGTAACTTTCTCTTTGAATTAATGTTATGTGCGCGTGTATTATTAAATGAAGGCTTGTGATTTCTATGCAATGTGTTTTATAATGTGCACGTATAATATATAGTTATGAATGTGTTTATATTGGTGAACCGAGACCACAAGGACCCGACCCGAGACCACTCGGTCTCGGGTGACCCACGTCAGTTGGGCCACACCCTTGAGCCCAATCGGAACCCATTAGGGTGCACTGACTTAGAGCGGGTATAAAACCCCCACATAAGCCGACATTTCCTATTTTGGACACTCAATCATCATCCCAAATCCCCAAACATTCCCTCACACACACTCCCACACTCTCATACCCTCTCTCACCAAAACCCTAACAACACCACCTCCTCCTCTCGGGTTCGAACCGACAGCCATCGGAGGTCTCGGATCAGCTCACACACACCGATTGGAAGCTCCATTCTTCACTACTTCACACCCTTATACCCACACTTGAATTGGTTAGTTGCTCCTTTCATTATAGTTGGCAATGTATGACAAAAATGTGTGCTTGATGAGTAATATACATGTTCTAGGAGGATAGGTGAGTTAAAGTGACTAGATGATTAGTGTGATTAGCTTAATGATAGATTTTGTGTTATGGAAATAAATGTGTAGCATAATAGGTGTTTGTGGTTTTGATTGTTCAAAAGATGAAGGATGTATGAACCATGATGCCTTGAAGATTCCTTGTAATGTTGGTACCAAACTTGCTTGATATGATTTTATATGAGTGAAATTGTGTTAAGATGATTAGATAATTGATTATCATGTTCCTCATAAAGTGACTAGGTTGTGTATGTAAAGATTGATCTGTTTTAGTATTAGAATAGGGGGATTTAGTCCATTTGGATGAATGATAGACATGGAATATATAAATGGATGAAACAGTGAAGAACATGTTGAATATGATATGAATATTTGAAATTGTTGTGTTTGATCCGAATTGATTAAGAATTAAGCAAGGAAACATGTTTATGCAATTTTATTGGATAGTACAAGGAAACATGTCTGTGAAATATGATTGGATAGTACAACAGAGGTTCTAGAAGGCTACCTGTGCACACACCCATGGTTGCGAGTCGAGACGGCAGTAATTGCGACTCGAGACCATGAATCAACAACTCGAGATCAACAGTCAAGCTTCAGGAACTCGAGACGGGCATGTTCTCGAGTCGAGATCTCCATGATCTGTACTCAAGATGGGACTCGAGACCTGCATGATTTCGAGTCAAACATTCACTATTCGAGACCCGCTGGTTGCGACTCGAGACCTCGTTCTTTTGAGTCGAGACCACCTGGTCTCGACTGGGCTGCTTGTCTCCGTTATTAGGCCAAAGTGTGTGTACTATGTATGCCTGCTACTGTTTAACATGGACTCTCTGATACATGCTGTTAGTATAATAGGACAGGCCCAATAACACTTTCTGGTATGGATGTTAAGTGCTACCGTTGACTTGCCCGTTTAAATGTTAAGAACATGCCCAATAACTTAATGGATGTCTGTATATTATGCAAGCTATGTGTTAGATACTTGTAAGATATACGTGACTCGTTTGTACCCGAGCCTGACCCATACTGGTAACAATGTTAGGACGTGGTGACCAGCGTGTTTGACCAAGTAAACTAGTCTGCTGAGCAACCCAAGGTGAGTTCACAACTTTTAAAGCATGCGTTCCCGGTGGTTTGGAAACGGAACTTAAAACAACGCTATCCCCTTGTGAGGGTTACAAACCTACTTTTCTCCCCTTAAGCGGGACCCTTAGTTAATTACTATTTATATTGGGTGCAACAAGCAATACTAAACGCAACTCTATTGTAGGATCGAGAATCGATCTGAACGAGTCTTCAAAAGAGCTCTAAACTGATTCAAAGGCGGAATTCAATGAATCAGAGTTTGTTTCAGCTTGATATTCACTAATAACTGTCTCTTGTATTGATTATAACACGATTACAGACTTGGAGACACTTCGGCAGAGTTTTGCTACCGGAATTCAAAAGCTACAAATGAAAAACTCAAGTCACATATTTATACTATTTCCAGTTCGTTTGAACAGGCATTTCCAGTTCGTTTGAACAGTCCACTTCGTTTGAATTGTCCACTTCGTTTGAACAGTCCACTTCGTTTGAGCTGTCCACTTCGTTTGAACTGGCTTGTTCACCTTTGTTTCCTGTTTAACTCGAACTGCGTGACTTGATCTTTCATTACTAATCTAAGACTCGAACGAAGATGAAGTCGACAGACAACTGCACTAACAGACTCCCCCTTGAATGTTGACGGAATCTTCAGTGAGAGTCTTCAACATGACGACTCTTCAATCTTGATCGATCTCCTTTTTTTCTTAGCATGGACCAGGATCTTCTCTTTGGCTCTAACCTTGTCAGACTCCCCCTCTCATCATGATTGGATCGCTGTCTGGAATTAGCTATCACCTAGAGATCACATCCTGGCTTTAATTATGTTCAGCTCAACTCCTGCACACATTTTCTCACCACCACATAAGTTTTTGCTTAAAAACAATAAGAAAAAAAACTTACTGAAAAAGTTACATCAAGTTCAAATTAATGATCTCGATTAACTAATCAAACTTCTTTCTCAAAATAAATTTCTCAATTCAATACACACACTCCCAAACTAGTTCATCATGTTCAGCACTTGAAATTTTGAATATCAGCTTTTCAACATCAGTTGTCGAAAATCTTTTTGTATTTTATCAAAATTTTATGCTAAAACACACTAAAATCTTTTTGGATTTTTGAAAAGAATAAAATGCAGTAAAGAAATATTTACAGACAATATTTTTGTGAGTTTGTGTAAGAGGATCATATCAGTTTATGAGACAAATCACTAACACCGTTAAGCTTGATTTCATTTTATGCTCTAAACGATTCACATTGATTGACGATATTATTGTCCACTTAAACTCAATCTAAAAACTTTCGAAATGCTTACCGATACGTTAAGATATATTTAGATAGCACTAAATTCTTATGGACCCCACGATCTCAGCATATCCCCTCATCATGCAATACACTGACTCAAATAATGCCTTTAAACTTTTATCAACTGTGATTTGTGCGAAAATAAAGCAGAATGTTTAAACATTAACAATCAGGTCGATACTTCCGTATACGTAGAGAAAGTCCAATGTTTAAACAAAATAAGAAAAATAAAATAAGTTGAAGTTGTTTAGGCTTTAACCACCAGGTCGATACTCCCGTATACGCAGAGGTGATCCAAAGCTTAAACGAAACACCAAAGAAAATAAAGCAGAACGTTTAGGCAACAACATCCAGGTCGATACTCACGTATACACAGAGGATGTCCGATGCTTAAACAAAATAAAGAAATACAACAAGTTTAAATCTTTGCAAAATAAAATGCACAATCACAGTGACTTTTTAGCAAAGTTGTGAAAGTTCACAAACTTAACCAGTTTTATGTCTTTCGACAATCAGCGATTACTGAGTAGGCACACAGTCAAGAAGGACAAAACTAAGTACTATGCTTTCAACCATGTTTCCCACTAGAACTAGGCTTTTTCATTTAAGTTTGTATCGTTATCGCAAATCTACTAGTCTAGCTGAGCCTATCGTCACATCCTTAGTGGGATCGCTTATCACATTTTGACTTTACATTTCTTTAGCATGTTGTGACAGTCCAACTGATCTACTATCATTTTCTCTTTTTGACAACAAAACTCATTTTTCATTTTATCATGTTTTTGGCTTTTTCAAATTTTCTAATTCTTTTAAAATTTTTACACCCCCTAAAATCAAAATATGTCTCAATTTTGATTTTCTGGGAAAATTTGAAAACCAACTGTACAAGAAATGTGACAACAAGATGAGAATTGCTTCAGTTCTCCATTCACTTCGCTTGAACAATCAGAACTCCCCCTGACAACAAAACATTTTCCCATAGTGATTTCAAAACACTTAAGTTTGTTTTAATCAAAATGGTTTTTCCGGAAAATTAGTTTTGTTTACCAATCATTTGTAGATTCGGGGTCACTTCATCACCTTGTTCTTTATACACATGACAGATTTTACAATTACAGTTTTAGATCTCAAGCATCACTTGTAGAAAATCAAGTACAACTTAATGTCCCTGATTTACCACATGTAAGGCGACAAAATCACCAGAGTGAAATTTCTCAAGAAAAAAAAAATGTGCCGATTCATGTTCCACACTTACCAACCTGGGAACTCCGGCAAGTCAGGTTTTTCATTTAAACAGATTCACCCAAGCCTGACGGTCCTTGGGTGATTTTGAATTCTTGTTCAACAATGGAGGAAAATTTGCATCATCCATTGTTAGACCAGAATTCTCAACTTTTACCTCAACAAATGGCTCTTCTGGTTTTACCATACCAGAATCATTGCCTGAATGTGGCTTGTCTGGCTTTGATGAGCCAGATTCATCGCCGACATGTGGCTCCTTTGTTTACACAGAAACAGATTCATTGCCACAAACTTTCTTTTTCATCTTTCTCTCTTTCATCCTCAGATTTGTATCTGATGAATCCGTTTTGCATGATTTGTCATTCTTTGGCGAGCAAGACGATTTATCAGAACTTTTATCTGTTTTACCAATTGTATCTGAGGACAAAATCCTTTCGAGATACTCTCTCGCTTTCTTCCTCTTCTTCCTCAGTCTGTCTTTCTGCCCCTGTGAAAGCTTTACTTTCTTTTCTTCTACTTTCTATTCTTTGGGCTTGACATTGACTGGTTTCTTTGCCATTTTCTGAGATTCAGCCCTCGATCTTCCCTTTGATCTCATTGGGCAATCTCTGGCAATGTGTCCTTTGATATTGCATTCAAAGCATCTTCTTGTCTCATAACTCCAACTCTGGCAGTTAACAGCAATGTGTCCTTGATAGCCGCATCTGTAACACACTCTGTTATCGTACCAATCACCATTTTCAGTCCAAACATTCAGATCATAGCACTGTTTGGCTTGGTGATAATCTTTCCTCCTCTTGTTTGCTGGATTTGGCTTTTGAGCTCTGTGGTCCGACCTGCACCACTCATTACCAACAAATTTTGAATTTTGAATTTTTACTTTTTGTAATTTTTGATTACGATTGGATGATTGATCTGATGAACTTTTATTTTCTTTTTGAACATTTTTCAAACTTTTCTCTTTTTGTTTTTGTTCCACTTTCTTCTTCAAAGGTTTTTACTTAGAGCATTCTCCCTTTTCAGTTGATTGTGGAACAGTTTCTTGAAACTTTTCTTTTAACTTCAAAAATAAATTCTTTTTCTTCATTTTTCCATTTTCATCATCAGATTTCTCATCACAATCTTCAACTTTGACTTTGTCAAAGTTTGTGACATTGTCACTTATTTGAACAGAATTAACTGGTTTTGGGCAGTGAATAGTTGAAGTATTCACAAACACCTTCAACTTTTGTTCCCATTCCTTGATTTTCTTTTGAGCACACTCAGCTTCCTTTTCAAGTCTAATAATCTTTTCAAGATGAGAATTGATTTCAATTTGTTTTTCAAGATTGTTTTTACCAAACATGTCTCTCTCATCTTCTAAAATTTTTATTTGAGTTTGAAAATCTTTTTCAATCTTTACTTTTTCATTTTCCAAATTGTGAATTTGATTTTTCAAAACATTTTCTGATTTTTTTAGATTTTTGTTTTCTAATGACAAACTCTCAACATCCTTCAAGAGTTTGTCATTTACAAATGTCAACATCTCACAATTTTTTAGCAAAACAAGAATATGTTTATCATCAACTTTTGTTTCAACCTTCAAAGCTGAAATATTTTCAACCTGTTTCTTCTCCTCATGAACACTTTCATCCTTACTCTCTTCTTCTGATGAATAATCAAAGATAGGTGCGTCTTCTGCAACCTCTTTCTTTAACTCTGGTTCAGTATTCACAGATACAAGTTTTTCAGATTCTTCTTTCTCAATCTTGACAGCTGGAATTTGTTCAACCTGTTTTTTCTCACTAGGTTTGATTTGTTCTTCAACTGTTGTTGTTTTTACCTCTTTCTCAGATTTGATCTCATCAGTCTCTTTCACTTGACCTGCAAAACACCCATTATTCTTATAAGATGAAATTTTCTTTTGAAAATCTTCAAATTTTTGTATTCCCTCTTCATCGTTGTCACTCTCTTCATCAGACGAGTGATCAAAGATAGGCGCTTTTTCTGCATCCTTTTGAAAAGTTTCTATTTCAGTTTCAATACCGGCGGTTTCGGCAACAATAACAGGAGCACCTTGTCCATTAATAAAGGCATTGAAATCAATACCAAAAAGTCTGTAAAACTCTTTATCCATGTTTCGGTGTCAAAAGTTCACAAAATCAGATTGTTCAAACAAACTAGAAACCCAAACGAAATGAAGTCTCCAAACGAACTGGATTCTTGAAACGAACTAGGCTTCAAACGAACTGAATTTAATGCGAACTTTCAAGCGAACTGGGGTCCAAACGAACTGAGTTCTCTAAACGAACTAGATTCTATGCGAGCTAAACCTTCCAAACGAATTGAATTTTTCAAACGAACTATGAGGCTTTCAAACGGACTGACTACTTCGTATGAACTGAGATCGTGTGACCTTACTGATTTTCAAATGGACTGAACCTTTCAAACGATCTGACCTCTCAAGCAAACTAGAATCCCTCAAATGAACTGAAATCTTCAAACGAACTGAGGTTCGGACGAACTGGACTCTTAAGCGATCTGGTTAAGTTTGCTTTTCCAAACGATCTGTCTCAAACGAACTGAGGTTCAAACGAACTGAGGTTCAGACGAACTGGGGTCACTTCATACGAACTGAACAACTTTTCAAACGAACTGAGCTTCTCTTCGTTTGAAAACTCAAACGAACTGGATCTTTTCTTACGAACTGAAATCCAATTTCAAACGAAGTGAAGCATTTTTTACCAATCTGATGAGTTTTTGTCAAAAATGATATCCAAGGCTTGTTCTACAACAAATTCCAATCCCAAAGATGTATAAAATGTTCAAAAACGTCCACTGAATTGCTGTAGATCTGAGTTCAAAGTTTTGGTTCGTGTGAACTGGACACACCTTCAAACGAACTGATCATTTTTTATCAAATTGATTGAGTTTTACTTTGAATTTAAGCCGGAAACTTTTACAGATTGATTAAAACATAATTTCGCTTGTTATAAGCAAAAATCAGTTCATTTTATCTAAAAAATCTCGTTAAATTTTTTTAAAATGTGACAAAATGAAGTAGAAAACAGAATTCTTAATGAAATCGAGCTGAAATGGCAAGAGCTCTTCCTCCTGAGCTCTGATACCACTTGTAGGATCGAGAATCGATCTGAACGAGTCTTCAGAAGAGCTCTAAACTGATTCAAAGGCGGAATTCAATGAATCAGAGTTTGTTTCAGCTTGATATTCACTATTAATTGTCTCTTGTATTGATTAGAATGCGTTAACAAGTCTGGAGACACTTCGGCAGAGCTTCGCTACCGGAATCCAAAAGTTACAAATGAAAAACTAAAGTCACATATTTATACTATTTCCAGTTCGTTTGAACAGGCATTTCCAGTTCGTTTGAACAGTCCACTTCGTTTGAATTGTCCACTTCGTTTGAACAGTCCACTTCGTTTGAACAGTCCACTTCGTTTGAGCTGTCCACTTCGTTTGAACTGGCTTGTTCACCTTTGTTTCCTGTTTAACTCGAACTGCATGACTTGATCTTTCATTACTAATCTAAGACACGAACGAAGATGAAGTCGACAGACAACTGCACTAACATCTATCACTCAAGTCCGTACTTCTTAATACCGATTAGTCACCGGGGCCTGGCGAACGGGTTATTAGTTGATAGCGCTATTTAGGTCTCACCAGACTCACACCGTGCTCGTGTACGGGATCGGGAGTGAACTAATAGACTATGGCAAACCGTCAATGATGATAGAGCATTGACAAAAGGGGCACTCTATGGAAACGTACCGTCGCATAGTATTCGGTATTGTAACAGTTTAGTAGCTTACTTATGGGGTAGCTCCCCATGGCATGGTATAAATGAGTAAATTAACTGTTGAAACACGTTTTTGGAATTAAAAACTGGACAAACTCGTGAACTCGCCAACATTATGTTGATAACCTACACCGATTGGAGGCTTCATTCTTCAATGCTTCACACCCTTGTACCCACACTTGAATTGGTTAGTTGCTCCTTTCATTATAGTTGGCAATGTATGACAAAAATGTGTGCTTGATGAGTAATATACATGTTCTAGGAGGATAGGTGAGTTAAAGTGACTAGATGATTAGTGTGATTAGCTTAATGATAGATATTGTGTTATGGAAATAAATGTGTAGCATAATAGGTGTTTGCGGTTTTGATTGTTCAAAAGATGAAGGATGTATGAACCATGATGCCTTGAAGATTCCTTGTAATGTTGGTACAAAACTTGCTTGATATGATTTTATATGAGTGAAAGTGTGTTAAGATGATTAGATAATTGATTATCATGTTCCTCATAAAGTGACTAGGTTGTGTATGTAAAGATTGATATGTTTTAGTATTAGAATGGGGGGATTTAGTCCATTTGGATGAATGATAGACATGGAATATATAAATGGATGAAACAGTGAAGAACATGTTGAATATGATATGAATATTTGAAATTGTTGTGCTTGATCCGAATTGATTAAGAATTAAGCAAGGAAACTTTTTTATGCAATTTTATTGGATAGTACAAGGAAACATGTCTGTGAAATATGATTGGATAGTACAACAGAGGTTCTAGAAGGCTACCTGTGCACACACCCATGGTTGCGAGTCGAGACGGCAGTAATTGCGACTCGAGACCATGAATCAACAACTCGAGATCAACAGTCAAGCTTCAGGAACTCGAGACCTGCATGATTTCGAGTCAAACATTCACTATTCGAGACCCGCTGGTTGCGACTCGAGACCTCGTGCTTTCGAGTCGAGACCACCTGGTCTCGACTGGGCTGCTTGTCTCCGTTATTAGGCCAAAGTGTGTGTACTGTGTATACCCGCTACTGTTTAACGTGGACTCTCTGATACATGCTGTTAGTATAATAGGACAGGCCCAATAACACTTTCTGGTATGGATGTTAAATGCTACCGTTGACTTGCCCGTTTAAATGTTAAGAACAGGCCCAATAACTTAATGGATGTCTGTATGTTATGCAAGCTATGTGTTAGATACTTGTAAGATATGCGTGACTCGTTTGTACCCGAGCCTGACCCATACTGGTAACAATGTTAGGACGTGGTGACCAGCGTGTTTGACCAAGTAAACTAGTCTGCTGAGCAACCCATGGTGAGTTCACAACTTTTAAAGCATGCGTTCCCGGTGGTTTGGAAACGGAACTTAAAACAACGTTATCACCTTGTGAGGGTTACAAACCTACTTTTCTCCCCTTAAGCGGGACCCTTAGTTAATTACTATTTATATTGGGTGCAACAAGCAATACTAAACGCAACTCTATCACTCAAGTCCCTAATTCTTAATACCGATTAGTCACCGGGGCCTGGCGAACGGGTTATGAGTTGATAGCGCTATTTAGGTCTCACCAGACTCACACGGTGCTCGTGTACGGGATCGGGAGTGAACTAATAGACTCTGGAAAACCGTCAATGATGATAGAGCATTGACAAAAGGGGCACTCTACGGAAACGTACCGTCGCATAGTATTCGGTATTGTAACAGTTTAGTAGCTTACTTATGGGGTAGCTCCCCATGGCGTGGTATAAATGAGTAAATTAAGTGTTGAAACAAGTTTTTGGAATTAAAAACTGGACAAACTCGCGAACTCGCCAACATTATGTTGATAACCTACACCGATTGGAGGCTTCATTCTTCACTGCTTCACACCCTTGTACCCACACTTGAATTGGTTAGTTGCTCCTTTCATTATAGTTGGCAATGTATGACAAAAATGTGTGCTTGATGAGTAATATACATGTTCTAGGAGGATAGGTGAGTTAAAGTGACTAGATGATTAGTGTGATTAGCTTAATGATAGATTTTGTGTTATGGAAATAAATGTGTAGCATAATTGGTGTTTGCGGTTTTGATTGTTCAAAAGATGTAGGATGTATGAACCATGATGCCTTGATGATTCCTTGTCATGTTGATACGAAACTTGCTTGATATGATTTTATATGAGTGAAAGTGTGTTAAGATGATTAGATAATTGATTATCATGTTCCTCATAAAGTGACTAGGTTGTGTATGTAAAGATTGATCTGTTTTAGTATTAGAATAGGGGGATTTAGTCCATTTGGATGAATGACAGACATCGAATATATAAATGATGAAACGGTGAAGAACATGTTGAATATGATATCAATATTTGAAATTGTTGTGTTTGATCTGAATTGATTAAGAATTAAGCAAGGAAACATGTTTATGCAATTTTATTGGATAGTACAAGGAAACATGTCTGTGAAATATGATTGAATAGTACAACATAGGTTCTAGAAGGCTACAAGTGCACACACCCATGGTTGCGAGTCGAGACAGCCGTAATTGCGACTCGAGACCATGAATCAACAACTCGAGATCAACAGTCAAGCTTCAGGAACTCGAGACAGGCATGTTCTCGAGTCGAGACCTCCCTGATCTGTACTCAAGATGGGACTCGAGACCTGCATGATTTCGAGTCAAACATTCACTATTCGAGACCCGCTGGTTGCGAATCGAGACCTCGTGCTTTCGAGTCGAGACCACCTGGTCTCGACTGGGCTGCTTGTCTCCGTTATTGGGCCAAAGTGTGTGTACTGTGTATGCCCGCTATTGTTTAACCTGGACTCTCTGATAGCTGCTGTTAGTATAATAGGACAGGTCCAATAACACTTTGTGGTATGGATGTTATGTGCTACCGTTGACTTGCCTGTTTAAATGTTAAGAACAGGCCCAATAACTTAATGGATGTTTGTATGTTATGCAAGCTATGTGTTAGATACGTCTAAGATATACGTGACTCATTTGTACCCGAGCCTGACCCATATTGGTAACCATGTTAGGACGTGGTGACTAGCTTGTTTGACCAAGTAAACTAGTCTGCCGAGCAACCCAAGGTGAGTTCACAACTTTTAAAGCATGCGTTCCCGGTGGTTTGGAAACAGAACTTAAAACAACGCTATTCCCTTTTGAGGGATACAAACCTACTTTTCTCCCCTTAAGCGGGACCCTTAGTTAATTACTATTTATATTCGTCTTATATTGGAT
Source organism: Helianthus tuberosus (assembly GCA_030545235.1). NCBI lineage: Eukaryota > Viridiplantae > Streptophyta > Magnoliopsida > Asterales > Asteraceae > Helianthus > Helianthus tuberosus. The sequence continues at coordinate 57,442,613 of CM060375.1, forward strand.
ACAAACGCAACTCTATCACTCAAGTCCCTACTTCTTAATACCGATTCGTCGTCGTGGCCTGGCGAACGGGTTATTAGTTGATAGCGCTATTTTGGTCTCACCAACCTCACACCGTGCCCGTGTATGGGATCGGGAGTGAACTAATAGACTATGGCAAACCGTCAATGATGATAGAACATTGATAAAAGGGGCACTCTACAGAAATGTACGGACGCATAGTATTCGGTATTGTAACAGTTTAGTAGCTTACTTATGGGGTAGCTCCCCATGGCATGGTATAAATGAGTAAATTAACTGTTGAAACAAGTTTTTGGAATTAAAAACTGGACAAACTCGTGAACTCGCCAACATTATGTTGACACCCTACTGCATGCTTTGCAGGTACCCAGTGACTCAGGAGCTTGCAGCTTGGGGATGTGTAGTGGTCGTCATAACCCATGTGTTGGGTTCTATAAATAAACTTGAACTATGAACTTTGTTTTAAACTGCTTTGCCTATGCTTCCACTACTTACTTAAACTGCTATTTGAGCCTAAAACTGTTGAACTTTAACTATGGTATTTACTAATCCTTATGGTTGGTGAACGTTCTTATTATTAACTAAATGCTTAGTATAATTTGTGGCTGGATCCTGGTCAGTCACACGCCTCACGGTGGTACTCCGCATGTGGATTTGAGGGTGTGACAGATTGGTATCAGAGCCATTGGTTATAGTGAACTTAGTTTTAAAAAGAAGAAAAGTCTTTTCGAGAAAAACCAAACTATAACCCATGACTCGTGACGACACTACGCTCCAAGTGCAAGACTCAACGTATTAGACCTCATGGCTCGGACTTGTGTTTACTTGCTTGTTTGCCTTATGTCTATGCTCTACTATACATACTAGTGTGCCTAGTTAGATAGATACACCTCCCTCTTCTATCTCATTCTCGCTACACTACGACATCACACTCATATTATGTTTTCTGGTTGTGAAGACAATGAGCGGACGCGGAAGAGGAAACATTAACATGACTTAGGCTCAGTTCACTAACTTGATCAACACGGTGGCTACAGCTTTCACAGCTCACCCTGGAGGTAAACTCATTATTTTAGGATATTTAGATCCTAACCCCGCACCGTCTTTTCACCTCTAAACATATTCGCTTCGCTTCTCACAACATGTCAGCCTGCACCTGCGCAACCACGTGTTTGTACTTTCAAAACCTTTATGGATTGCAAGCCTCTCCCTTTCAATGGCACTGAGGGTGCCATAGGCCTTCTACACAGGATTGAGAAGGCCAAAGCTGTGTTTGCTGTCTGCGAGTGTCCCCCTGCTAATTGGGTGAAGTTTGCTACTGGTACGCTTGAAGGAAATGCGCTTTCATGGTGGAAAGCGCAGATTCAAATGCTTGGTTTGGAAACTGCTAATGCTACTACTTGGGATGATTTCATGAACATGATCAAGGAAGAATACTGTCATAGGGATGACATCCACAAGCTCGAAAATGAGTACTACGAGCTTAAGATGGTTGGGTCAGAGATTGAGACCTACACCAAGTTGTCCAACGATTATGCTGCTCTCTGTCCAAACATGTCTCGACCTGCTTATCGAAGGATCGAATTGTACATCAAGGGCTTGGTTCCAGAAATCCAGAGCTTGGTCACTTCAGCTAACCTCACTACAATTCAGCCAGTCATTCGTCTTGCTTATAAACTCACTGATCAGGCCGTGGAACAGGGCAAGCTGCCCAAAAGGATCAGTGCTACTACTGGAACTTCTGGTGATAACAAGCGTAAGTGGGAAGGAAACCAGAGCAAGGATACTAACCCCACTCAGGCCCCAGTTCAGCAAAGGAAGGGTGAAAACAACAAGGGCCCTCAGAAACAGGGTGGTTACCGAGGGAACCACCCCAAGTGTAACAAGTGTAACCGACATCACAGTGGGCCATGTGGGAAAAGTTAGTGTCAGCGATGCAACAAGATGGGGCATGAAGCCAAAGACTGTAGGAGCCAGCTTCCAGCTAGGCAGAATCAGCAACAACCACAGCAACAGCAGCAGCAAGGTAACAACCATGGATGCTTCAAATGTGGAGCAACGGGGCACATGCGAAGGTATTGCCCTGAACTGAACCAAAACCGCAATAACAACCAGGGCGCTGGAAATAACGAACCTAACAACAACAATGCTGGAAATGGCGCAAGAGGAAGGGCTTTTGTGATTGGAGCTGGAGAAGCCAGGAATGATCCCAACGTCGTAGCGGGTAAGTTCCTACTCGATGATCGTTATGTTACTGTATTGTTTGATTCTGGAGCCGATGCTAGCTATGTATCCCTACGTATTAGTAGGAAGCTTAAGCGTACGCCTACGATATTAAGTTCTAAGCAAATCGTCGAGATGGCTAATGGTAGAAACATCGAGGACTCACACGTAATCAGTAAATGCAAACTAGTATTGTCTGGTCAGACCTTTAGCATCGATCTCTTCCCTATTGTTCTTGGAAGCTTCGTCGTCGTCATTGGTATGGATTGGTTATCCAAACATCGGGCTGAAATCCTCTGTCAAGAGAAAATGGTTCGTATTCCCCGTCCTTCTGGCGAACGCCTCATCGTTCAAGGTGACAAAGGCGGAGCAGTCACAGGCATCATCTCGTTCTTAAAAGCCCAGAAGTGTTTACGAAAGGGGCACACCGCTATCTTAAAACTTGTCACCAACACACAGGAAGAGGAAAAGAGGATCGAAGATTTTCCAGTTGTACGCGACTATCCCGAGGTATTTCCCGAAGAATTACCTGGACTCCCTCCTCACTGTCAGGTCAAATTTCAAATCGAGTTAACTCCCGAAGCGACACCTATAGCTCGCGCGCCTTATCGACTAGCCCCCGCTGAACTAAAGGAACTTTCTACGCAACTGCAAGAACTTTTGGATAAAGGATTTATCCGTCCTAGTTCGTCACCCTAGGGAGCACCAGTGCTCTTTGTCAAGAAGAAGGATGGCACATTTCGTATGTGCATAGACTCTCATGAGCTGAACAAGGTTACCATCAAGAACCGTTACCCACTCCCGCGTATCGACGATTTATTCGATCAGTTGCAAGGCTCGAGCTACTACTCTAAGATTGATATGCGATCAGGTTACCATCAGTTGAGAGTCCGCGATGAGGACATCTCCAAGACTGAGTTCAGAACTCGTTATGGTCACTACGAGTTCCTCGTCATGCCTTTTGGAATGACCAACGCGCCTGCGGTTTTTATGCATCTCATGAACCGAGTGTGCAAGCCCTACCTCGACAAGTTTGTGATTGTGTTTATCGACGACATCCTGATCTACTCTAAGAGTCAAGAGGAGCACGAACAACACCTGCGTCTTATTCTCGAACTCCTTCGCAACGAACAACTATACGCCAAGTTCTTAAAATGTGACTTCTGGCTTCGTGAAGTTCACTTCCTTGGACACGTGGTCAATAAGGACGGAATTCACGTCGACCCAGCTAAGATCGACTCTATAAAGAATTGGCCTACACCGAAGACTCTGACCGAAGTCCGCCAATTCTTGGGATTGGCAGGGTACTACTGTAGATTCATCAAGGGATTTTCGAAGATCGCTCAACCCCTCACGACTCTCACTCAGAAGGGTATTGCTTACAAGTGGAATGAAGCTCAGGAATCTGCCTTTCAGAAACTAAAGAATAAACTTTGTAGTGCTCCTATACTCTCGTTACCTGAAGGTACCGACGACTATGTGGTTTACTGCCACGCGTCTATTCATGGGCTCGGTTGCGTGTTGATGCAACACGAGTAAGTTATCGCCTATGCTTCTCGACAACTTAAGATTCACGAAAGGAACTACACAACACACGACTTGGAACTCAGAGCAGTCATCTTTGCCCTCAAGATTTGGAGATATTATTTGTACGGTACCAAGTGCACAATTTCACCGATCACAAGAGTCTCCAGCATATTTTGGATCAAAAGGAGTTGAACATGAGGCAACATAGATGGGTAGAACTCCTTAACGACTACGAATGCGCAATTAAGTATCATCCAGGCAAGGCTAATGTGGTGGCCGACGCCTTCAGCAGGAAGGAAACCAGACCTAAGCGTGTTCGTGCTTTACAGCTCACTATCCACTTGAACCTCCCTAGTCAGATCCGTAATACTCAAGATGAAGCACTAAAGGCAGAAAACCTCCCAGCCGAATCCCTGCGGGGTATGGAGAAACGGTTGGAACTCAAGAACGATGGTATTTGTTACGTTGCTGGTCGCATTTGGATTCCATCTTAAGGAAATCTCCGAGAAATTGTGATGGACGAAGCGTACAAGTCACGCTACTCGATACATCCTGGTGCCGATAAGATGTATCACGATCTCAAGATTCTGTATTGGTGGCCTAACATGAAAGTCCTCATTGCTAAGTACGTTAGCAATTGTTTAACCTGTGCTAGGGTCAAGGTCGAATACCAGAAGCCGTCGGGCTTGTTGCAACAACCAGAGCTGCCAACATGGAAATGGGAGCAGATTTCCATGGATTTCGTTACAGGCTTACCTAGGTCCAAAAGTGGGAACGATACCATTTGGGTCATCGTGGACCGCCTAACCAAGTCTGCACACTTTCTTGCGATCAAGGAAACAGATAAGTATTCGAAGCTCGCTGCTATCTACTTGAAGGAAATAGTTGCTAGGCACGGAGTGCCAATCTCTATCATATCTGATCGTGACCCACGCTTTACATCCGAGCTATGGCAAGCTACGCATAGATCTTTTGGCTCACGTCTGGATATGAGTACTGCTTACCACCCGCAAACCGATGGACAAACGGAACGTACCATCCAAACGCTTGAAGACATGCTGAGATCATGTGTTATTGATTTTGGAAACGGGTGGAAACGACACTTACCGTTGGTAGAGTTCTCCTACAACAACAGCTACCACACCAGCATTTAGGCAGCACCCTTTGAGGCATTATACGGTCGTAAATGCCGATCGCCTCTATGTTGGGCAGAAGTTGGCCAAAGCCAAATTATTGGCACGGAACTTGTAGTCGAGGCTACGGAAAAGATTGCCCAGGTCAGACAACACATGGCGGCAGCTCGTGACCGTCAGAAAAGTTACGCTGATAAGAGTAGGAAACCGCTAGAATTCCAGGTCGGTGACTGGGTTCTACTTAAAGTCTCACCCTGGAAGGGTGTGGTTCGTTTTGGTAAACGGGGCAAGCTTAATCCGCGATATGTTGGACCATTCGAAATTACCAAGAAGATCGGTAAGGTTGCTTACAGATTGAGTCTGCCTAAAGAACTAAGTACAGTGCACAACGTCTTTCACGTGTCTAATCTGAAGAAGTGTCTGTCAGATGAAACACTCGTCATTCCTTTCAAGGAGCTAACTTTTAACGATCAGCTACACTTTACTGAGGAACCGATTGAGATCACGGATCGAGAAATCAAAACCCTCAAACGTAGCCAGATACCTATCGTACGAGTTCGTTGGAACTCGCGCCGTGGCCCAGAGTTTACCTGGGAACGGGAAGGCCAGATGAAGCACAAATATCCCCAGTTGTTCCCAAACGAAACTCCCAGCACTGAAGCTACAACAGAATTTCGAGACGAAATTCCAAACTAACATGGGGATGATTTGACACCCCGATGAAACGTTCTCACTCATACTAGCTTGTCAGTGGCTGCACTTTAACTTTCGGGACGAAAGTTCTTAAAACTTGGAGATAATGTGACACTCTAGGTTTTCCTTAGTAACTTTCTCTTTAAATTAATGTTATGTGCACGTGTATTATTAAATGAAGGCTTGTGATTTCTATGCAGTGTGTTTTATAATGTGTATGTATAATATATAGTTATGAATGTGTTTATATTGGTGAACCGAGACCACAAGGACCCGACCCGAGACCACTCGGTCTCGGGTGACCCACGTCAGTTGGGCCGCACCCCTTGAGCCCACTCGGAACCCATTAGGGTGCACCAACTTAGAGCGGGTATAAAACCCCCACATAAGCCGACATTTCCTATTTTGGTCACTCAATCATCATCCCAAATCCCCAAACATTCCCTCACACTCACTCCCACACTCTCCTACCTTCTCTCACTAAAACCCTAACAACACCACCTCCTCTCGGGTTCGAACCGGTAGCCAACGGAGGTCTCGGATCAGCTCCCACACACCGATTGGAAGCTTCATTCTTCACTACTTCACACCCTTGTACCCACATTTGAATTGGTTAGTTGATGCTTTCATTATTGTTGGCAATGTATGACAAAAATGTGTGCTTGATGAGTAATATACATGTTCTAGGAGGATAGGTGAGTTAAAGTGACTAGATGATTAGTGTGATTAGCTTAATGATAGATTTTGTGTTATGGAAATAAATGTGTAGCATAATAGGTGTTTGCGGTTTTGATTGTTCAAAAGATGAAGGATGTATGAACCATGATGCCTTGATGATTCCTTGTCATGTTGATACGAAACTTGCTTGATATGATTTTATATGAGTCAAAGTGTGTTAAGATTATTAGATAATTGATTATCGTGTTCTTCATAAAGTGACTAGGTTGTGTATGTAAAGATTGATCTGTTTTAGTATTAGAATAGGGGGATTTAGTCCATTTAGATGAATGATAGACATGGAATATATAAATGGATGAAACAGTCAAGAACACGTTGAATATGATATGAATATTTGGAATTGTTGTGTTTGATCCGAATTGATTAAGAATTAAGCAAGGAAACATGTTTATGCAATTATATTGGATAGTACAAGGAAACATGTCTGTGAAATATGATTGGATAGTACAACAGAGGTTCTAGAAGGCTACCTGTGCACACACCCATGGTTGCGAGTCGAGACGGCAGTAAGTGCGACTCGAGACCATGAATTAACAACTCGAGATCAACTGTCAAGCTTCAGGAACTCGAGACGGGCATGTTCTCGAGTCAAGACCTTCCTGATCTATACTCAAGATGGAACTCGAGACCTGCATGATTTCGAGTCAAACATTCACTATTCGAGACCCGCTGGTTGCGACTCGAGACCTCGTGCTTTCGAGTCGAGACCACCTGGTCTCGACTGGGCTGCTTGTCTCCGTTATTGGGCCAAAGTGTGTGTACTGTGTATGCCCACTACTGTTTAACCAGGACTCTGTGATACATGCTGTTAGTATAATAGGACAGGCCCAATAACACTTTGTGGTATGGATGTTATGTGCTACTGTTGACTTGCCCGTTTAAATGTTAAGAACATGCCCAATAACTTAATGGATGTCTGTATGTTATGCAAGCTATGTGTTAGATACGTGTAAGATATACGTGACTCGTTTGTACCCGAGCCTGACCCATACTGGTAAGCATGTTAGGACGTGGTGACCAGTGTGTTTGACCAAGTAAACTAGTCGGCCGAGCAACCCAAGGTGAGTTCACAACTTTTAAAGCATGCGTTCCCGGTGATTGGGAAACGGAACTTAAAACAACGCTATCCCCTTGTGAGGGATACAAACCTACTTTTCTCCCCTTAAGCGGGACACTTAGTTAATTACTATTTATATTGGGTGCAACAAGCAATACTAAACGCAATTCTATCACTCAAGTCCCTACTTCTTAATACCGATTAGTCGCCGGGGCTTGGCGGACGGGTTATTAGTTGATAGCGCTATTTTGGTCAAGAAAAAAATGTCATGGTTTTACAAAACTCAATAAATTTATGACACTCTTTTTGTGTGTTATCATTTTAGTGTCATAAAAAAACAACATAACACTCTTTTTTTCATTTCATCATAAGGTCAATAAATTTATATTTTCATTCCCTCCCATATGAAAATTTTAAGACTCCCGCCTCTGCCATAAGCATACCCACACAACTCACTCCCCAGAAGAAACACACAGATCTCGGTTATAAAGAAAGAAATAACAGAACCGAGAAAGAGGGAGAGAGTCGATTGGCAACCCGCCGGCAAAGGTGGTGGTTCATTTTTGACAAGCGCAGGGACTAGTCTTTGAGTTTAACCCTAGTACCTTCCCCAAATCAGAATGGCACTAAACCCAATGGTGGCGGAATTGCAGCGGCCAACCACCATCAATACTCCATGTATGTTCTTCATCCTATCATTGTTGGATCTGTGTGGATGTAAGTTATACCAAACTCATGACAAGCTTTTTAGTCTTTAAAAAATTCGACTTTTGGCAATCATTTCACATGCAGAATCAATTTTCTTGGTGAGTTAGTTGATTCAATCTTATGGATTTGAGTGTATCAGTTTAGATATTTGATAAATTGGAATTGAATCTTGTTGTTTAGGTGTTTAGACCAGTCACTAAATTGTATATATTGTTGGAAATTTTAGAGAAAATGAGTTTTTCACTAAAAATTTTGGACATCAATAATATTTATATATGTGTTGTATAAACAATTATTTATGGTTTGTGTTCAAACTATGTCCAAATAGAGCTAAGATGAATGAGATATCGAAGCTTGAAGTTGTATGTTGGAACAAACAAAGATGAATAAAATGGATTAGTTTTGTCAACTTGTCCCACATAGGTGGGATGACAAAACTTAAAGTGGTTTATAAGGAGGAGCACTCCTTGTATATTGTTTCCTTAAAGGCAAACACTAGTGGGGACCCTAAAGGGTGCGGAGCGCCCTTACTCGTGCACATATGCGTGCGTGCCGTGGACTATAGGCCCTATGTAGTGCACTTTGAACTTCGCACACCGCCTTTGTATTTTTGTCCATGAGCGCGTGGTCAGATACATGGTGGGTCCGCTTATGGCGCACCCTTGGGTGGCGTAGGCGGATGCCATGGCATGTCGATGCAGCGCAAGCTTCTTAGGCACATGGCGCACGTCATTGGCTAGGACGGAGAGTGCAGGTGGCGCACGAGTATGGATTGCGCATGATCAGGTGGCGTCCTGGTATGCGTAGTGGCATCCGTGTGATGCGCGGCTCCATATGGCGTGGCGTAAGGTCCATGTAGCATGATGCGTAGACTAGCAACTCAGTTCAGGTAGCAACTCAGTTCAGGTAGCAACTCAGTTCAGGCGCGCGCACAGGTTTGCAGCGGAAACAAAACAGCTGGTTGGATTTGGTCAAACTAGCTGTTTAACTTGTTTAATTCTGTCATGAATGAATATGACAGTTTCGTTGACCATATGAATTCCATTTTAATATAATTAAATCTTGTTTATTACAAGATTTATTGCCTCATTAATTAGAGAATTAAAGGCAATGAATGTTTCAATTTTGTGAATGTGTATATATATGAACCTTGGGTTCATATTTGAGATATACGAAAAATACGAGATGGGAGGATCTCATAAAACTATTAGAAACATTTACAACATATTTTATATTTTAGAGGAGTACTCTAAAATATATACAACTTCATTTCATTATTTTCCAATAACACCAAATTATACCCGGTGTAATCTCGGGCGCGAGAGCCATCTCCGGTAGTACAACTACTGCTTCGGTTGTTGTATCCTGGAAACAGACCGTCTGAGAGGAGGCGCGAAATCTGTTTTAAGGGCCCCATGTCTAACACGATCCTCAACCAAAACCGTCAACAATAGTTTGTTCATTCTTGCAGCGGAGGTTCATACAAGATGGTGTGGTTGAAGTTCTTCCAAAGATGTTGGCTTGAATCAAGATTGGTACAATTATATTGTATTTATATTTGTTTATTTAGTTTTTGTAACCAGTATTATACTAGAAGAATTTCCCACAAATAACGAGAGTCTCGTTATTATTTATTTTATTAATATTTTTAATAAAAAGTGAACCTAGTTCCTACAATCTTAAAACAGGCTTTCGTGAAGATTGTTGCTACAATCTTAAATCCCTTCTTTACTAGGATTTAGGTTCACGAAAGTTAAAATATTTAATGGGTTTTTGTTAATATCTTGTAAATATTTTTGGGGAAATATATATGTAGTACAAACGAGTCGGATTAATTTTATGATTGGAGTACAATCTTTAATCCGAATACTGTTTTACAAAAACGAACGTTTAGATTCTAGTTTTGGAGTTTCATGGCTTGTGTTCGTGTTTAGATAAACCGAACCATATACAAAATAAAATGTATTTCAATAGGTTTTTGAAATACTAAATTTTCTAATGAGCGTATTAGAAAATTTTATTTTGTAACCCCTTCAAATGTGTTTATAACGTTTAATTTCTTCTTAATAAGCTTTTAGTAACCATAATTGATATATTAATGTTGGTTTTAAAAGTCTTGAAATATATTTATTTTCTAATGAGCATATTAGAAAGTAACTATTTTCTAACGAGCGTGTTAGAAACATTGATGCTTGAAGAATAACAAGATTAAAACTTTTTATATATGTAACGAGCGTGTTAGAATTTTATAGTATAATAAGTTTAATATCGTCTTTTATATCTAATGAGCGTGTTAGATACGATGATTGTATAGAACTAACTTGTTAAAAGACGATTAGATTTTCTAACGAGCGTGCTAGAAAATATATGTTTAGATTTTCTAATGAGCGTGTTAAAAAATATTATTATTTCAAATAATTACCGACGAGTGTGTTGGAGACAATTATTTTGGATAATAAACCTTGTAACGGTTTCGTCTAAACTATTAAATTTCTAACGAGCGAGTTAGAAACGGATTTTTTTTCCACATACGTTTAAACGAATTTTATTTGTTTATTTCTAATGAGCGTATTAGAAATAGTTTATATTTTTTATAAACTTCGAAACAAATTTTGTAATCGATTATTTCTAGCGAGCGTGTTAGAAACGATTTAAAAAGTTTGATAGTTGTTTATTTTCTACCGAGCGTGTTAGAAACGATTTAACGACTTTGTCAATTGCGGCTTATGGCAATAAATAATCATTTAATTTTCTAATGGGAGTATTAGAATTAGTTTATCTTATAACCAACTATTTTAACGATTTGCAATCGTTAATTTCTAACGAGCGGGTTAGAACCGGGTTAATTATGATAAACTATTTAAGATGGTTTGTAATCGTTTTATATATTTTCTAACGAGCGTGTTAGAAAAGATTTGTGTTCATTTCTAGCGAGCGTGTTAGAAAACGTTCATTTAAACCAAAAGTGAATAATTGTATTCGTTTTATTTCTAACGAGCGCGTTAGAACCAGTTTACTTTATAAAAACCGAATATTTTGAATGTTTGTTCAACATTTAAATTCTAATTAGCATATTAGAATTGGTTATCATACAAACCACTCTTTTTAACGATTGATAATCGTTATTATCTAACAACGGTTAGAAATGGTTTTAATATGATAAACCATTTATTTAAACGATGTGTATTCGTTTTATTTTCAAACGAGCGAGTTTGAAATTGGTTTATTTATTAAACTATTATATGGTTTATTGTCTTGATTTGTAATCAAAACATAAATATATAGTTTCATATTAAAACACTTGCAAAAACGAGAAATGTTTTTAACGAATAAAACATGTATGTGACAACTGTCACTTTTCCGTACATTCCGTACACTAATTGAACAGTAATTTGTGCTTCAATAACTGTGCATGATCTAGTTTACAAGACAAATGTATTTCTGATTACTGTTATATACATACAATGGCATTTCATGTTGCAAGACTTTTATCATTACTACATGCAACACAATATGGTTCTAATAATGCACAGAACAGAATTGGCACCATTATCAGACAAACTAAAAGCACTGACGGGTGTTCACTACAGAGACAGGAAATGTTTTGAGAACCAGTGTGAACCAGAAACCAAGTTCTACACTAGTATAGTGTGTAGGGAAGCAAGGACCACAAAACTGCATTACTAAGTGCTAGTTTAAGTGCCGGGAAGTGCCTAAAACTCACCCAAAGTGTAGAATTCTGCATAATTCAGCAAAAATCAGCTTTTTAACAAGCTAGTTTCATGTAAAAATATGACTAAATGGTCCTGAATGCTTTCCTAAGTGTCGGGAATTAAAAGTGTCACAAAAGGGTACATAAAGAACACTAAACGGAATAGTTTGACACTTTAACGAACCGGTATCTAACCAAACAACCGGACATTACCCGAAACACCAAAATTATACTAGAAGCATTGTTTTAATGTTGCTGAGCTAGTTATGATCCCCGAACACCCTGACACACTATATAACACATCATATGCATGGACACTAACTAATGCACTTAACATCCAACTAAATTCTCCAACTTATCATTAAAACCAAACCAAGCCCCCCCCCCCCCATGGTGGACGGTCACCATGTGGCCCCACCTTGATCTTGTGTAATCTTCTCTTGATCTCCATGATCTTCCTTAGATTTGATGAAGATTATGCATTGTACTTAAGGGACACATTAACCTTTGGGTAAAAGCTAAACATGAATTATAGGATGGTCATGAACACTCATTCTTGCACACACTTAATCACACCATCTTTCTTCCTTCCTTATCCTCTCCTCTCGGCCGAGACCTCATCCCCACACCACCACCATTGCCAAGTCTTGTCCATACAATCCATATACTCTCAAAGGTGTAAGAAGGTCTACAAACAAGCTTGGTGGTCTTGGATCTTGAAGGACCTCTCCCGATTGCTTTTATCCAACACTTTTGTCATCACCATCATCTTTTGTTCTTCCCTAGCCTTGTGCTAGTGGTAAGGCCCTTATGATCTCTTGATACTTCTTATTTTGATGGTTAATAGATGGTATACATTGTTAATCTTGATGAACACTAAAAGACATATTCATGAAACTCTAACATAAGCTTGAAATATGATGAAATCATGATGAAACTATGTTGTTTAGTGTATGTATCATACCTGATTGTTATATTCTTGGGATTATGATGTTAATCATCATAAGGAGCTTGCTAGATTGTGATTAAACACATGTTCTAGCAAGTGAGAGGATGATTATGTGACAAAACAAGATGATCATCCTCATATATAAGCATGAACTTGAATAATAAAAGTTGTTTTCATGTGATGATGATTTAAACAAAATACAAGTCTTATGAGTGGATGATTTCTAAATTGGTTTTCCAAAGAAACCAAGCTAAATCACAAAGATTTACATGAACATTGTTTTAAAAAGAACCAATCATGTTTCTAGTATTGAAACAAGTATAAGAACACTTTGTTTACAAGAAAAACTCAAAAGAATGATTTTTGGAAAAATCATCTAACAAGTTGTAAACACTCAAATCTTTCAAGAATGAGATTTTTAAAGAAATTAACACACTTTAAAGGGTAACTAAGTCTACTAAACATACTACCAAGTTACTACAAGTTTTTATGAAAACTCGAGTTCATGATCATTATGTAGATAACTTTGTTTTAGCACTTGGTAAGTGTAGATTGATTGTTGATTGTTTATGATGATTTTTGAAAAGAAAATGATATGCTTTAATAGCATGGACACCTCCATTTTTAGGGGAAACTATGGCAAAATTTTCTAAAAATACAAACACTTGGAAAAATATTTTCTAAACAAGTATTTACAAGTGAGTTTTAACTATGGTTTTCAATACAAACTTTGCCATAGATTTTGTTACAAAAATACAAGTATCGGAGGTTGGTTTTTATAAATAAAAATGGATAAATATGTATTTAGAATACATATTTACATTTATAACACATTGTGTGTGATTATTTGTATACTTGGTGTAATAGTTATATTATTTTAGGATTTAAAGTAATATAACTTAACAAAATACCAAGAATTTACAATCCAAAAATAATACCAAAAATCACAAATATATAAGTTACACACTTAATAATGCGAAACCGAACGCAAGAACGTAACTTACAAATATTCCGGAAAAACCGCTATAAATACATTTTTGGTAAATGCTATTTTGGATACGAAAGAAATGAAAATATGGTTTTTGTAAATATTACCAAAGTATATCATATTTTCGACAAGGAGAAAATATATTATTTTTGGAAGTTAAAATATATTTTCTTGGAATATTTAGAAGATATATGATTTGTGGGAAAAATATATATTTTCTGGACAATACATTATTTTTGGGACAAAATAAGTTATTATATATTTTCTAAAGTGAGACTTGAAAATATATTAATTTGGAACTACAAATACAAGAATACGAAAATACATGTATGAGATACCCCCATCATTGGGAAGGAAATACGAAAATAAATACTTGAGAAGTATTGTTACAAAAATATTGTTTAACAATTATTCCAAAATTGAATATAATTTAAAGTTAAAATAATTATTATTTTAACTAGTAATTATAACTTTGGATAATGTTAAAGACATAAAAGAAACGTAACTCAAAACATGAATACTAAGGCAAGGCACGGCCCGCTCGTCTAATAGACCCTAGCACATTGTAGGTAGTCGTGTTTGCTGACGAGATTTGAGTTACGAGTACCGAAGACGCAAACCAGTGAGTTCATGCTCCCACTTTTTCTCTTAACTGTTTTCGGTTTTATAACTCTCGGGGGGTGGAATACATGTTACGAAAGTTTAGACGGTATGAATTGACTGTGAAATGCACTATTAGATCATGTGAGCATAGACTAAATATTGAAATGCCATTAATTCTTAATTAGGGACGAAGGTTAGATCTAACGGGTACGACCGAGCCCCACTCATGGTCCTCATGTGATCACTTGAGTGCTTCGGTGTCCCAGTCGAGGGAAATCGACATAGTCAAGGGAAATTGACATAGTCAAGGTAAATTGACATAGTCGAAGGGAAATTCAACATACTCGAGGGAAATCGACATAGTCGAGGGAAATCGACAACGGTATAAGCTTACTCATTTTGAGTGCTCCCTATGTCCTCACATGCCTTAATGTCCTTGTCAAACATTTATTTGGTATACACGCTTTTCATACCTATTTTCAAAGGAGTCTCTCAAAGGTTTACAAGTTTACCAGTACTCACATAAAACACATGAACTCGCTCAACTTTTGTTGATGTTTTCCAAAATTACATGCATTTCAGGTGACAGGTTAGATCTTGGGCACGGGTGTTGTAACTAGAAGTAGACTTCAGGTTTAGATGTCATCCCTTTTGTTGGTTTGTAACCTAGTCGAAGGTTGTGTATTAAAACTTAAATAACCAGTGTTTGTAATACTCAAATTTCATGAATGGATGAACATCGTTTTGATCATGTAGTTGTTTATTATGATTGAATGCAATGATATTAAACAAGTCACACATCTTACGCTTCCGCAAAAGTCAGGGTGTGACAGTTTGGTATCAGAGCTTCGATTGTAGTGAACTAGAATTCCTTCTCGAGTCTAGACTACAATCACTAGAATTCTCTTACAAAAACATTTTTTACAAAAAGGTTTTTCATTGCATTCACGTAAACGTCAAGATCCATGAGTCAAACATTTTCAAAGAAGAGACAAGGCAAGGACATTAGTAGGGAGGAGAATACCCCAAAATAAGGTGCCAACTAAGGCATAGTCTACATGAGTTAGACTTGCCAAAGACAAAATGACCCCCCAAAGGATAAACGAGAGTTATATGTGATATGATGCATCGAATTGCCTGTTTATGCTAAATAACATACTTATTTATTGATATATACATACGGATAAGTGTATGGAATAATTATTGACGTGAATAAGATACCTTCGACTCCGAATCCTATTATTGTTCCTACTCGCACGATGAAGATATCGGCCTCGCGTTCATTGCAAAGCTCATGGCTGGAGTGATACCAAACAAGTTTCTGAGCTTGCTTCCGTAGGAGATGGCTGCTCTTCCCTCTCGATCGTGAAGGTGCTTGACTACGGTAGTGACAACGAGGCAGAGGCGGCAACCTTGAACAACTTCTTAATCAGCAGGACGAGATCCCTGCGGCTTTTGTGAAGCGAGATTGGTGACACACCTGACCAGACAAGGAAGATGAAGTATTCTTCTTGAAGGTGCCCCTCCAACTACTAGGAATTCTCCTTATTCCTGTTTCGTTTAATCATCGTGCCTATTCGCGCGTAACGATAACGAGTGTTAGCGTGTGGACCACCACAATGGTCCTTTCCAATTCAGAGGTATAAGGACAGTAGTGTCCCCTCCTTGGTTGATCATCTGCTTGGACGAGGAAAATTGGGGTAACTGTGCAAGATAATTTATTATTACGGGGGCCCACGTAATAACAACTTGTAGTGCATGGAAATCCTGGTGGACTCTGCGGGTCAGGTTAATGATCACCATCCCTCCAAAAATAATCTATAGGTGTTCACACCTTCATCTGGTAGAACAATACATAGACCATTGCTTTAGCACTTTATAAAGTAGGAAACCTGTCTTTGCCTACTTCGTGTCTGACACTTCTACCCGTTTGAGAACCGATATTTAAACAATAAAGATGGATAACATTCAGAAAGATTCAGTGACATTACACTCTCTATCACCCCTACATGGACAACCCCCATCTCAGGGGAAGTACACCCGTCTTCTAAAGCTATGAAGAAGGAAAACAACTACCACTTCATGAAACTTGTATGACCAAGGAGATGAAGCCTCGAGTTCATTTTATTTTTCCCATTACCAACAATAAGCCAAGTTGCCAAGTCTATGTTAAGGCTCAGTAATTGTTTCCTCGCTCATACATTGTTTAGTATATATGCATGTGATATTGAGTGGTTATATGTTGGCTTATGGTGCTATGTACCTCATAGACAATTATGGAATGTTGTCTAACCTACCTCATACCTTTTGACAGAAGAGAATGTCGCCCAGACGAGACACAGACACCAGTATCTTACCAAGGACAGAAGCTGAGCTTCAAGAACGCATCTCACAGGCAATTGCACGACATGAAGCCCTCCGCTCCGAACACAGCGGTGGCACTTCCGGAAATAACCCTCCAACTGGCTGCACCTATAAACAGTTCCTGGACTGCAATACATTGAATTTTGATGGCACAGGAGGTGCCGTTGCGTTTGTTCGTTGGGCAGAAAAGACTGACTTCGTTCTAAGAATGAGTAACTGTTCGCCCCAGCGGAGTGTTACCTATATCTCAGGGTTGTTTTTGGACGGCGCACTCTCTTGGTGGAACCTTCAGATTCAGACCCTCGGTGACGAAGCTGCTCATGCACTGAGCTGGGATGAGCTCAAGGAAATGATAGAGAAGAAATATTGTTCTAGGGCTGAAATCCAGAAGCTTGAGGTGGAGTTCTGGAATTTGAAAATGGACGGACCGAAGATTTCTGAGTACGTCCAGCGATTTCATGACTTGTCTAGGGTCATTCCATACTTACTAAAGCCAGAATTCAAGAGGATTGAACGATTCATTTGGGGACTTGCACCTCAAATTAGGAGCATGGTTACTACCTCAAAGCCCCCAACCATCGCAGAGGCTATCGATTTGAGTATCACTCTTATTGAAGAAGCTCTACGCATGGGAAAATTTTCGGAATATGAGGATAACAAGAAAGAGACCCATGTAGAGTCATCAGGCAATAAGAAAAGGAAGTCTTCAAACCTAAAGATAGGCACCCAAGTCAGCTATGGAAGCTCTAAAGCGAACAAAATAAGGGAAGTGAACCCGCCCCATGGCCGGAACGCTTATGGAGCTGCTAAAGAGGCCGGTGGTAAAGTTTATTTGGGAAATAAGACGAGATGCGAGGAATGCAATTTCTACCACGAAGGTCGATGTCTAAGGCCCAAGTGTGGAAAGTGTGGAAAGGAAGGGCACAACAAGGATGCCTATTGGGCGAAGGATCCAGACGGAAGAGATAATGGGAAAATTCCAGGCTGCTACAGGTGTGGTGAAGTAGGGCACTTTAGGAAAGATTGCCCTAGGAAGAACCAAGCAAGGAAGGGTCTTCACGATCGGAGCTCGTGAAGCACGCCAGGACCCAGATGCGGTTACAGGTACGTTCCCTATTAACCAAGCTTATGCATCTATTTTTTATTAATACTGGCACCAACTTTAACCTTGCATGCGTAGAACTTAAGAAACTGCTTGGCCTAGTTTCGAGTAGAGTAGACGTGTATTATTTAGAAATGGGCATATAGAAGGCTAGTTTAAGCAGACGAAGCGATTAAGGATTATATTTTGGGACTCGGAAGGCCGGAACCTTCTGTTACCATTGACTTGGGAAGTCATGATATGTTAGTCAGCATGGATTGGATATCCAAGTATAGAGCTGAAGTCGTTCGATATAAATAAAATCAGTCGCATCCCTCTTGCGAATGATGAACCATTTATAGTACACAACCTTCTTGCAATAGGTGCAAGGGTACTAGACCGTGGGTCTGCGAAATCTCTCATTGGTCGAAGAGACACAGAAGCGCCTCCGAGTAGACTGCATAGCCTCCCTAGCTCATGTTGCCGATAAGGAGACCTAGGAGCTGGAGCTAGAAGACAACCCCGTGGAGGAATTCCCAGAAGCCTTTCCTAAAGACTTGCCAGGAATACCTCCCTCAACAACGAGAAAAGTTTAGGATGAACCTCGTGCCAGGAGCGGCACCAACGACAAGATAACGCCTTGCCAACTAGTTTCGTCCGAGATACAAGAGCCTCTGATGCAGCTGTGAGAGCTTCCAGACAGAGGAGATCTACCAGGTCGAGTTTCTCACCTTGGGAAGCCCCAGTGTTATTCGTTAGGAAACAGGACAACAGTTTTTACACGTGTACATAGCCTAATCTGAGAGGAACTCAGGGGGAATAATGAAAGAGAAAAAGTATTACGCATGGATGGCAGGGAGATAGACAACTAACCAACAAGAATCGGTACTCCTTACCGAGAACCGATGACTTGTCAACCAACTACAAGGTCCCAGCTACTACTCCAAGATGGAGATAAGAACATGGTGCCCTTAGTTAAGGACATGAGAAGAAATTCGGCAGTTTCCATTCTTCATCAACTTCAGTGAATTGGATATCAAGGACCGGTATCCTTTTGCCAAGGATTGGCAACCTGATTGGACCAACCGTAAGATTCTAGTTACTACTTAAGAAGTGACTTGAGGCCAGGATGTCCTCAACGGCAAATACAAAAAGGAAAATATCTCTAAAACGACCTTAAGGACTCGCTTTGAGCGTTACGAGTTCCTTGTCGTACCGTTTGGCTCAACACATGCATCGACAGTATTCATGGACCTCATGAATCAAACGTGTAAGCCATACCGGGATAGATCACGATTATATTTATTGAGTACATTCTTATATGCCCAACGACCAAGGAAGGTCGTGAGCAACATCTATAATTTATCTTGCGACTCTTAGAGAAAGAACAGTTATGTGCTAAGATGTCGAAAAGCGGATTTCGAATTCGCGAGGTAAGAACTTTAGGATACATGGTGGATAAGAACGAGATTCATGCCAAACCTGCAATCAAGAGCTAAGGAGTTAGAGTTGCAATTATGTGACGCTTCTCGACAAAGTCTCGATTGCGCGTCAATGCAACGAGACCACGGCATTGCATACGGGTCACGTTGATTAAGGGATCATGAGAAGAAACCTTGATCTAGATACAGTAATTGCGCGCCGCAAATTTGACGTCATTACCTGTAAGAAAACGTTGCACGACCTTTACTGATCACAAGGGTTGCAGCACACCGTTGATCGTAAGAACTTAAATATTAACGAAGATGGACTGAGCTACTGAACGATGCAGACTGTATGGACGTGTTACATGCTTAGGTGATAAACTTTGATGAAAAGTTGGAACACTCACTTGCCCTTAGTGGAGTTTTCGACACTCACTTGCACTTTGATGAAAAGTTGGAACACTCACTTGCCCTTAATGGACTGAGCTACTGAACGATGCTGACTGAAGGGAAATTCGACATAGTCGAGGGAAATCGACAAGGGTATAAGCTTACTCATTTTGAGTGCTCCCTATGTCCTCACATGGCTTAATGTCCTTGTCAAACATTTATTTGGTATACACGCTTTTCATACCTGTTTTCAAAGGAGTCTCTCAAAGGTTTACAAGTTTACCAGTACTCACACAAAAGACATGAACTCGCTCAACTTTTGTTGATGTTTTCCAAAATTACATGCATTTCAGGTGACTGGTTGGATCTTGGGCGCGGGTGTTGTAACTAGAAGTAGACTTCAAGTTTAGATGTCATCCTCTTTTGTTGGTTTGTAACCTAGTCGAAGGTTGTGTATTAAAACTTAAATAACTAGTGTTTGTAATACTCAAATTTCATGAATGGATGAACATCGTTTTGATCATGTAGTTGTTTATGTAACATATGTGCTTGTAATCATTGTGAACAGTTCAATTATCAATAAAACAATGTTATTTGATCCCAATGTTTGTTTGGTTATCTTTTACATTTTTCATGTTTTGACTTTTGTTCAATTTCAAACTTTACATCGCTTTCTAGAGAGTTATACGCAAACTGGTGCATAAACATAATGAGTTTAATGCGAAAAATACTCCAGAACATCAACATATACTTAACATACCTTAAATAACCTTTACATAACTTAGAAATAAGTTTTGAAGGCTTTAGTATAGCAAAAACAAGTTAATTCGCCTACAGGGACTAAATTTGACAAACTGCGAAAGTATGCCAATTTGAACTGTAACAGACATTCCGGGACATGACCATAAGTTAAACATACCATAAATATCCTTTACATAGCTTAGAAATAGGCTTTGAGGGGTTCGGTGTGCTAAAATAAATTTTGGGTCATTCAGGGACTAAAAGCGTCAAAAAGTGCATAAGTTTGCATTTTCGCGCATAACTTACATTTTGAAAACATCCGGACATCCAAAAATTTATGTAAGCACTAAAATATTTTATTTTAGTGTTTGGCATAAGAAAAATCCATTCATCACACAATTTGGATCGTTTTTCGCGCTTATGCGCATTCCGTCGTAATTAAGCAAACATCGCGATCGTACGACCAAACAAACCAACATCCAGCAAATTTTTGAGCATGTTTCATGTCCTCAATATTTAGGCATCATTGTAGGGCCTTAACGTTGGCTTAACGGGCCTTAAACGTGTCGGAAATGGCTTTAATGCATAACAGGGACCAAAACTGTCATTTTTGAAAGTTTGCTTCTGATCAGAAGACCCAGGCGGCCCGCGTAAGCCCTGGGGTGTCCCTTACGCAGCCCGTATCAGGTTCCCAGATCAGTTAAACATGTTTAAACAGTTGTTAACAGCTGTTATGCACCCATCTCCTCACCCACACTTGTCATTTCCTGATCATGGGGGGCCAATTTGGGTACCAAGGTGTTGCAACAAATGTAGGGATGAGATTGAAGCACGTTATTCGATAAACGAACTTAACGGTTCCAACATTCCTATAAATACCCCTTTGATTCACAACTCAAAACCCACTTAATTTCTGAAAACTTCTCTAAGTTGAGGTGTAAAAGCGCTTCATACCTGAGAAATATTTGGAAATCAAAGCTTTCGGGGACCCTTTGTAAGTGTTCCTTTGTTCTTTTATTCTTTTAGCGTTAAAAGTCAAACTTTGTTTGACTTTCTGCATTGACCAGTTTATGGTCAATGCGAAGTTCGTTTGAACTTCATAACGTGAGTGTAATCACGATGGTTATAGTCCCTAGTGACTATACCTACTGATTACCACGTTATCTAGGCTCAGTGACGAGTCGTAGTTTCGGCCAAAATGCGTGTTATTGCGTAATTTGTAACCAAACTACTCTTAGGTATCAAAACCGTTTGTTTTGATACCAAACTTGTTTCCTAAACTTAGTTAAGCATGTTTTAACTTGCTTAGCTCACTTTTAGTTTTGTGCTTGTATAGGGTCGTAAGGTAAGCGATCTAAACAATCGCTTATACTTTCGAACCCGACCCGTTTGGTCGATCATTAGGATCCGACCAAACACATTAAGTGACCATAGTTGTATAGGGAATAACCTTCCGAGGTTATACCTTATGGTCACGACGTTTAGTTAGTTGTATGATAGGTAGTTTATATGCCTTAGGTAAATTACCAAAATGCCCTTTTTACGCCAAAATTCATTTTAAGAATATGTAACATAACTTTTAACATCTAAACTGATTTGGCAACAATATTAGACATGTTATGGCATATTTTACTTATCATAGGGCTAGTTAGGCGTTCCGAACACGTGTTATGCGAACGCCGCGTTAAAGTAGCATAAGCTACCTAAACGGGTCGTAATGGGTCGTAAGCACTTAGGTTAGGTTTCATTTTAGAATGAAGGCTTTGTTAAACCAAATTACACGAGTCTCCATACTCGTTTGGTTTACGAACCCTCATTCTATCTAATCCTCCGATTTAGGTCAGGTATATTAACATAGTTACCTATATTATGTGTCGTTTGATATCCGTGATCTCTAGCATTGTTTGGTTGTTACTCAATGACTACTAAGCAATCTCAAGTGAGTATATAGACCCCTCTTTTACTGTTTTCAAACTGTTTTGGGGTGAAACACATGTGCCTACTTGTTACTTTCATGCTTTCCATGTTTTCACATCATATACTGGCTATGTTCATTAGTACATTTATAGTACATCGTTTTACACTACATTTCATCCTATGTATGTCCATTGTGTGCATACTTAGTACATTTTTTTACATTACATTCCACGCTATGTATGTTCATTTGATTACATACTTAGTGCATTGTTTTCACATGCTTACATTTTGATATGACATTTGGTTTGTTTAAATGGGACAAAAATACATTCATTAACATTAGCTACGGCATTCGTTAGTAGGTAGTGGTACCATAGGAATTGACAACTCCCGTTCCTGACATCCTAGGTATGTTTGGATGGAAGGAATGACCGAATTTGATAGACATAACACAGATAAACCTTTAATTTGTTTAAAGGTCTATCACTACAGTCACAAGGCTTGAATGTATGCATTTTTACAATATCGAATAAATGTTTGTATTCAGTATAGCATGCATTTCCACAAAACATAACGTTGATTTAAACCACGTTTTACTTCAATACATTGCTTTGTGCATTTTTTCCTATGGTTTAGTTGATACATATTTCACTTGCCATACATGACATTTTGGTTACACATTACACAACTGACATTTGACATAGACATTTTGGCATTGATATACACAGTTAGTGATTTACATTAGACATAGACATTTTGATATGGTTTACACAATAACACTTGACAATTGACTTATACATGAACAATTTACAATGATGGTTGGTTTGGGTAAGTGATTTGAGTAACGAGGCGTGTGTAATATGATACAAGCATGGTGGATACGCCGCAGGTACTTCCTATATATAAGTGCTTGTATGATATTACTTGTCGTAGCGTTACTTAAATCATTTCAATATTTGACATATTACATTTTACATAAACAACTTATTTTTCAGAAGACATTGTCTTACAAAACAGTTTATTTTATCCAACTCATTTTACTCGGTTATTTTATTAACCATACATCATTCTTTTATATAGTCTGATTTCTTATCAAGTTTTCATACGATTTATAAAAGAAAGCACTTAACAAGATTCCTGACTAGTTTTTATTAAACCTATCTTTTAAAACCCAAGTCATGAATCCTATTTTCACTAAACCTATGTATCTCACAGGCATTTTTATGCTGACGTACCTATTTTCACATGTGTTTTCAAGAGCAGTCGCATAGGATGATGATCGTGACATTAGGGCGGACATGTGCCTTAGAGACATAAAACGAAGATAGACTTTGTTTAATTATGTTATGTACTCTTGGTTTCATGTTTAAAGATAATGTAACTCTCTTGTTGATAAATAAAACGTAACTTTAATTTCCATGGTTGTGAAACAATAATTCTGTTACAAAACTCCCCGACGTTTCCGCCACGTGTTTCTCGTTTTACGTGGTCGGGGTGTGACAGAAGAGTTGGTATCAGAGCCAATGGTTATAGGGAATTAGGTTATTAGTAATGCTTTGACCTAGACTATAACTTTCTAGGACCCCAACGCAAGTTGTCTTGTGTTTAGATTTTAAAACATGCACTTCACCTATCCTTAGGTGATAACCACAACGAGAACATCAAGTTCGAATCCGCCTTGAAAATTAATCACCTATTCTTGGATGATTGATTACTAGGTTTTGAACCCTCTATTGTAAGGTTTTGAACCCCTTTGAATTTTCAAAATCTCATCAAAGTTTTGGGTCCTAAATATTGTGAACACGTGCGAACTGGAAGGGTGAATGCCTGTACCGTGGGTTTTCTGTCTAAGGCTAGAGTGTTCGTACAAATCCACATAATCGGACCAGTCAGTTTTTCCTGGGAACTCTTGGGGTGAGTGTTCACTTATAGGCGAGCATGTCTTCGCGATACATTATTTTTGACCCATTTACTTTGATTAGTCAATGTGTGTCGTTTGTTTGCTTTATGGTAACAAACAAATAACCACCACCTTGCTGTTATCAATATTTGTATCATCTCATTCTTTTCACCCAATCATCTCACTCGTTTCCTTTCATGTTTCCTCTTTTAGAATGCCTCCTCGACGCGAGAATCAGATAGCTAATGCCGAACTGGCAGAAATTATCGCACAGCAAATGGCTGTTGCGTTCCCAAACCTTATTGCTCAATGGAACCAAGCCAACAACAACAATCATGCTCCATGCAATTTCAAGAGTTTTAACTCGGCTAAACCACTCAAGTTTAGTGGTACTGAAGGAGCAACTGGGCTCCTACAATGGTTTGAGAGCACTGAGAGTACGTTTCGTCATGTTCAGTTTCCTGATAATCGCAAGGTCGAGTTTGCTTCCAGTGTGTTTCAGAAGAGGGCTCTTACATGGTGGAACGGGGTTATGAGAGACCGTGGTGCTGAGGTTGCTTTAGCACAGACTTGGGCTGAACTTAGAGCTCTTATGATGAGGGAG
Organism: Helianthus tuberosus; assembly: GCA_030545235.1. Lineage (NCBI taxonomy): Eukaryota > Viridiplantae > Streptophyta > Magnoliopsida > Asterales > Asteraceae > Helianthus > Helianthus tuberosus. Next base: position 57,467,383 of record CM060375.1, read on the forward strand.
TTTTGTCCTCGTCATGAACAGCGAGCTTTGGAGAGAGAGTTTGATGACTTGAAACAGGACAGTGGCGAGCACAGGGCGTATACTGATAGGTATGAGGAGTTGAGTCTGCTTTGCCCAACAATGGTTACCCCACTCGACAAGGCTATCGAAAGGTACATCGATGGTCTACCTGACTCAGTATAAGACATCATTACTGGTAGTAACCCTACCACACTCCGTCAGGCGATCAAGTTAGCAGCGACATTGACTGAGTCGCAGGTTCGAAAGGGAAAGTTGCATAAAAAGGGTGACAAAGGTAAGAAGCAGGCGTCTGACAAAGAGGATGACAAGAAGGGTAAGAACAAGAAGGGTAAGGAATCTGGTTCTTCGAAAGGGTCAAGGAAGCGTAAGGCTTCCCAAAATTTTGCTGTCACTACCCAAGTTAACCAGGCAGCTCCCAACCAACCCGCACAACCTCCAGCGAAGAAGCGTTATGCAGGGAATGCACCTTTGTGCAATAGATGCAACAGTCACCATCAGTCGCAACTTCCGTGTCGTTTCTGTACTAACTGTGGGAAGTCAGGTCATCTTGTTGATGTTTGTCGTTTTGCTCAGAATCAGGTAGTTCAGAACCCGGCTCAACGAGTTGCTCAGCCTCCTGCTCAGCAACAAGGTCAAGCTGCACGACCACACTACCCGCCAGGTTCTTGTTACAACTGTGGGGATCTGACCCACTACCGTAATCAGTGTCCAAGATTGGTGAATGCTAATCCAAATCAGAATCAGGCTCAGGCTCGAGGGCGAGTCTTCAACATGAATGCACAAGAGGCACAAGCAGACAATGAAGTGGTGAACGGTACGTTCTTTATTAATAATCAGCCTGCATCTGTTCTTTTTTATTCGGGTGCCGATAAGAGTTTTGTGTCATTATCTTTTGAGCCATTGCTTCGCATGTCTAGAACGAAACTAGGAAAACCCCTGACAATAGAGGTTGCTAATGGTGAACCCATTGTTCTTGATTCTATTCTTCGCAACTGCCAGTTGAACCTTAACGACCATCTTTTTCCTATTGACCTCACGCCTATGCAACTTGGAAGCTTCGACGTTATAGTGGGTATGGATTGGTTAGCCAAGCATCACGCAGAGGTAGTTTGTTTCGAGAAGATTGTTCGTGTGCCGCTTTCGACAGGAGAGATCCTACAAGTTTGTGGTGAGAAACCTGCTGGTGGTCTCAAACTCATGTCTTGTTTTAAAGCTCGAAAGTATCTGCGAAAGAACTATGTGGCTTTTTTTTGCACATGTTGTAGCAGATAAGGGCAAAGGTAAGTCTATTCACGATATCCCTGTTGTTCGGGATTATCCTGAAGTATTTCCTGAAGAGTTACCTGGGTTACCCCCAGCACGCCAAGTCGAGTTCTGTACTGATCTCGTACCTGGTGTAAATCCCATTGCCAGATCTCCATATCGTCTTGCACCGTCTGAGATGCAAGAGTTGTCTAAGCAGCTTCAGGAGCTCTCTGACAAAGGTTTTATCCGTCCTATCTTTTCACCTTGGGGTGCTCCCGTTCTTTTTGTCAAAAAGAAGGATGGATCTTTTAGAATGTGTATCGATTATCGTGAGCTTAACAAGCTTACCATCAAGAATCGATATCCCCTACCTCGCATCGATGATCTCTTTGATCAGTTACAGGGCGATTCTTATTTTTCAAAGTGTAGGACCGGTTTTGACACCGTTTGATTGCGTAACGGACGTTCGACGTGCGGAATCCGTGAACGTACGTGACCGAACACACACTATCGTACTACTAACGTGATTTTATTGAATGATGTGACAAATCCAATACAAAAATTCACGTTTACACTACTTTCTCTCTCTACACTTTCTCTCTCTAGAAAGTCTTCTCCAAGTCTTCTAAAAAATCTTCTAAAAAATCTTAAGTCTTACTAAAATCATGACATAACCTCCTATTTATATGGTCAAGGCAACTTAATGAAAGTTCTCATTAATTACAAGTTTGCCACCTTGCCATTTCTAACTAAATATAACATTATGCGCTTGATTTCTTCCAGCTTTTTACTACGACTTGGATTGACGAAGGCGATAGACATTAAATGCATCAACAATCTCCCCCTTGGATATTGCCGTAGTCAATCTCGTAGTGAAACTCATAGCGGCTTGTCTTTCTCTCTCTCTAAGACTCGAACAAAGATGTAGTCGACAGACAACTGCACTAACAAACTCCCCCTTGGATGTTGACGGAATCTTTAGTGAGAGTCTTCAAATACTCTTGCTCGAACAGAATCCCGGTGTATCTGTTTTCAGCTTCCGTTGCTCTTTTTCTTCAGAATCTTCAGGCTCCCCCTTTCGTCAAGCTTCCGTGCTTTTGGGATCGACGCCTTGCTTTCCAGATACAAGCTCCTTTTGCATTAAGCTCGTCTTTAGACTCCCTCTTAGACTCGGCTGTCGGGATCATAGTCTGGCTTTCGTAGCAACAAATTTCAAAACCTGCACATCTCAACCTCTCTATTACAAACCAATAAAGTTGTGATTCAACTTAATGAATCAACTAAACATCTGAGAATTATTCGTAATTAAAAATTGATCATTATTTGAAACAAGTTGTGATTCAACTTAATGAATCAACTAAACATTTAGAACCATTTAACCAACCTGTTTGTTTATCATGTTTAGCCTTTTAGATTTTGAATATCAGCTCTCCAACATCAGTTGTCGAAAATCTTTTTGGATTTTAAAAAAACATAAATGCAAAGACAGTAATTAAATGCAGAAATGAAATATGTACAGACATATTTTTGTGAGTTTGCGAAAGAGGATCAAATCAGTTTTTGAGACACATCACAAGCACCGTTAAGCTTTAAACATTTTAAGGTCTAAACGATTCACGTGGATTGACGATATTGTTGTCCACTTAAACTCAATCTAACAACTTTCAAAATGCTTACCGATACGTTAAGGTATATTAAGATAGCACTAAATTCTTATGGACCCCACGATCTCAGCATATCCCCTCATCATGCAATACACTAACTCAAGTAATGCCTTTAAACTTTTATCAACTGTGATTTGTGCGAAAACAAAGAAGAATGTTTAAACATTAACAATCAGGTCGATACTTACGTATACGCAGAGAAAGTCCAATGTTTAAACAAAATAAGAAAAATAAAACAAGTTGACGTTGTTTAGGCTTTAACCACCAGGTCGATACTTCCGTATACGCAGAGGAGGTCCAAAGCTTAAACGAAACACCAAAGAAAATAAAGCAGAACGTTTAGGCAACAACATCCAGGTCGATACTCACGTATACGCAGAGGATGTCCGATGCTTAAACAAAATAAAGAAATCAAACAAGTTTAAATCTTTGCAAAATGAAATGCACAATCACAGCGACTTTTTAGCAAAGTTGTGAAAGTTCACAAACTTAACCATTTTTTATGCTTTTGGCATTTAGCGATTACTGAGTAGGCACACAGTCAAGAAGGACAAAACTAAGTACTATGCTTTCGACCATGTTTCCCACTAGAACTAGGCTTTTTCATTTAAGTTTGTATCGTTATCACATATCTACTAGTCTAGCTGAGCCTATCGTCACATCTTTAGTGAGACCATTTATCACTTTTGACATTTCATTTCTTTAGCATGCTGTGATAGTCCACTGATTTTCTATCATTTCCTCTTTTATGCAACAAAAACTCATTTTTCATTTTATCATGTTTTTGACTTTTTCAAATTTTCAAATGTTTTTGGATTTTCTAAAATTTCTTACTCCCCCTAAAATGCAAACACATTTTAGGAAATTTGAAAACAAACTGTACAAAAAAATTGACAACCGATATCGAATCACTTCAAATCGCCATCCATTTGGCATAAACAATCAAAACTCCCCCTGACAACAAACTATTTTTCCATTATGATTTCAAAACACTTAAGTTTGTTTTAATCAAAATGGTTTTTCCGGAAAATTAGTTTGTTTACCAACCACTTGTAGGTTCGGGGTCATCACATCATCTTGTTCCTTTCAACCACTTGTAAAGCTTTAACATTTCCGATTTAAACAACACAATCACTTGTAGAAAATCAAGTACAACTTAATGTCCCTGATTTACCACTTGCAAGTCGAAATATCACCGAAGTGAATTTCTCAAGAAATATGCCGATTCCTGCTTCACGCTTACCAACCTGGAAGCTCCGGCAAGTCAGGTTTTTTATTTAAAGAGTTTCACCCAAGCCTGACGGTCCTTGGGTGATTTTGAATTCTTGTTCAACAATGGTGGAAAATTTGCATCATCCATTGTTAAACCTAAATTCTCAGTTTTTACCTCAACTACCGGCTCCTCTGGTTTTGACGAACCAGAATCATTGCCTGCACATGGCTTGTCTGACTTCGACATGTCAGATTCATCGCCTGAAGGTGGCTTGTCTGACTTTAACATGTCAGATTCATCGCCGACCATTTTCTTCTTTCGTCCTCAGATTTGTATCTGATGAATTTATCTTGCTTGACTTCGCAATTGAGGAAGTCGATTCATCAAAATTCTTATTTGATCTATCCAGTGAACCCGAGGACAAAATCCTTTCAAGGTACTCTCGAGCTTTCTTTCTTTTCTTTCTCAGTCTGTCTTTCTGCCCTTGTGAAAGCTTCACTTTCTGTTCTTTCACCTTTTGTTCTTTAGGCTTTTCTTCGACTTTGACTGATTTCTTCATCTTTTTCTGAGATTCAGCCCTCGATCTTCCCATTGATCTCATTGGACAATCTCTAGAAATATGACCTTTGATTTGGCATTCATAGCATCTCCTCGTTTCAAAACTCTGACTTTGGCAGTTAACAGCAATGTGTCCTTGAAAACCACATTTGTAACACACTCTGTTGTCATACCATTCTCCACTATCAATCCAAACACTCAAATCATAACACTGATTTGATTTGTAGTACTCACGACTTCTCCTGTAAGCTTGATTTGACGCTTGAGCACTGTGGTCAAACCTGCACCACTTATTACCTACTTTTTGTGAGTTTTGATTTTCAAACTTTTGTAATTTTTCATTGCGATTGGATGATCGGACTGATGAGCTTTTATTGTTGTTTTGAAAATTTTTCAAATTTTTAACATTTTGTTTTTGTTCTACATTCTTCTTAATAGGTTTTTGCTTTGAGCATTCACTTATTTCAGTCGAATGTAAAACGATTTCTTTAAATTTTTCTTTTAATTTCAAAAATATATTTCTTTTCTCAATTTCATCATCAGTTTTCTCATCACAATCTTCAACTTTGACTTTGTCAAAGTTTGTGACATTGTCACTTATTGGTACAGAATTGATCGGTTTTGGACATGGAATATTCAAATACTCTGATGAAGTCACAAAACCTTTCAATTTCTTCTCAAGCTCTTTGATTTTATTTCGAGCAATTTCAGCTTCATTTTCAAGCCGAATGATTTTCTGAAGATGAGAATTTATTTCAATTTGTTTTTCAAGATTATTCTGAAAAATAACAGATTTTTCATCCTCTAAAATCTTCATTTGACTTTGAAAATCTTTTTCCATCTTTGATTTTTCATTTTCAAAAACTTTTTCTTTTTCTTTCAAAATTTTGTTTTCCAATGTCAAACTGTCCAAATCACTTAACAGTTTGACATTATCAGATTCAAATTTGTCACATTTTGAGCACTTCTCAATCATCTTTACATCTTCAGCTTTCTTTTCAACCTTGATAGCTGAAATTTCTTTAACCTGATTCTCTTCCTGAACAATTTCCTCCGATTTGAATTTTGCTTCATTAGCTTCTTCATTCTTTCGGAGTTCAAGCTCTCGCTCTTTAATCTTTTCGATGAAAAAACACAAATTCACATCTAAGTATATCTTCTTTAAATCTGACAAATATGTTCTCCACTCATCATCCTGTAAAACATTTGCTAACTTGTTAACCCATTCCTCATTGGACATGGTTATCTTCAATCTCACCATCTCCCAATATAACTCGATATATCTTTTGATCAATTCATCAGTTGATTCTCCCTTGATACCTGTAAAATTTTCAAACATATCCATGTTTTGGATTTAAAAGTTCACAAAATTAGATCTTCAAACGAACTGAGTTTACACACAATCTGGAATTCAACCAACTTGAACAATTCGTGCGAACTGGTGTTCTTCAAATGACTTGGTTCAAAATTTGTTTTTAGCTCAAATTCCACAAATTTCAACCTCCACGAATCCCACAAAAACGATTGTAACCAAGAAATTTACGATCTAGCGGCCCACTAATCAAATCACTGTTCAATCTTGAAACTCAAGCCCAAAACCAACCTTGAAATCACAACTCACTTTTCAAACACAAACCAATTAGAGACTCAAAATCCAACCAAACACTTTTTGATCCAAGACCACTAAAATTATCACAGCCCAAATATAACGAATCTTGCAAAGTTCACTACTAACTTTTAATTGAATAAAAAATACGACTAAGCCGTCAACAAAAGTGATGTTTCACTCGAATCTGATTGGGCCTCAAAATCCACTTATCAGAAACATGATTGGGCCGATATTAATAACCTTCAACTATGATTGGACCTTTCTATGACATGATTTTAATTCGATCAATTAACAAAGCGTGGTGATTTATAATTGGACCGAAGGTACACATGCACGATGATGATTGGGTCGAATCCTACCACTTGCCGACAATTTTATCAATTTTATCCTTAGTGGGTCGGTGCCTTGTTTTTTATAAATGTGCTGACAACAAACGATGTTATTCAAAAATTGGACCTTTACTTTAAACTGGCCGACATCTTTACTTCATACCACCACTACCCGCAAACATGTTGTAAAAATCTTGGCTTTCCATTTTCAGTCGTAACTGAAAATTTTTTTAAACAGTCTGAATGAGCGAACCACAACTGTAACTAAGAGCGAACCAGAAATTTCCCTAAGAGCGAACCAAAGATTAGTACTTCGAGCGAACCAGAATGTTGTACTAAAAGCGGACCAGACAGCTGACTATTGAGCGAACCATAACTGACACTGGAGCGGACCAGAAAGTTGACTATCGAGCGAACCACAACTGACAAATGAGCGGACCATGTCTGCTGTTGACGATTCGACCCGAAAACCTGCGATTTCTCCTAAACTACTTGGAATTTCGATCTGAAACTTGGTAGGATTTTAGATCAGGTCTATGCGTACAACATATCCAAAAATCAGACGAAACGGACCATGAAAACCCGTTCAATTTGACATTTAAAAAAAAAAACGTAAGAAATGAGTAGAAGATGAAGAAATCGATGAAATCGGATCTGAATTACTTCTGAAATCGTTGAAATCTGTACGAAAACGATGTGTTTGATCAAGAAATTGAGCTCCTAGCTCTGATACCAATTGTAGGACCGGTTTTGACACCGTTTGATTGCGTAACGGACGTTCGACGTGCGGAATCCGTGAACGTACGTGACCGAACACACACTATCGTACTACTAACGTGATTTTATTGAATGATGTGACAAATCCAATACAAAAATTCACATTTACACTACTTTCTCTCTCTACACTTTCTCTCTCTAGAAAGTCTTCTCCAAGTCTTCTAAAAAATCTTCTAAAAAATCTTAAGTCTTACTAAAATCATGACATAACCTCCTATTTATATGGTCAAGGCAACTTAATGAAAGTTCTCATTAATTACAAGTTTGCCACCTTGCCATTTCTAACTAAATATAACATTATGCGCTTGATTTCTTCCGGCTTTTCACTACGACTCGGATTGACGAAGGCGATAGACATTAAATGCATCAACACAAAGATTGATCTGCGATCTGGATATCATCAACTTCGTGTGCATGAAGAAGATATTCCCAAGACAGCGTTCCGCACTCGTTATGGGCATTATGAGTTCACAGTCATGCCATTCGGTTTGACTAATGCTCCTGCTGTTTTCATGGACTTAATGAATAGGGTCTGCAAGCCTTATTTGGATCAGTTCGTCATTGTTTTTATTGATGACATCTTGATTTATTCTAAGACGCGAGCTGAACATGAGCAACATCTTCGTCTTACTTTGGAACTCCTAAAGAAAGAACAACTTTTCGCCAAATTCTCCAAGTGTGAATTCTGGCTTAAAGAAGTTCAATTTTTAGGACATATTGTCAACGAACAAGGTATTCATGTAGATCCCTCCAAGATCAGTGCGATTAAGGATTGGGATACGCCTACTACTCCTACTGAAGTTCGTTCTTTTCTTGGACTTGCGGGTTATTACCACCGCTTCATTGAAAACTTCTCAAATATTGCAGTTCCTCTAACTGCGCTAACACAAAAGAACAAACCCTTTGATTGGGGATTCAAACAAGAGGAAGCTTTTCAAAACTTGAAGCAGAAGCTTTGTGACGCGCCTGTTCTGACTTTGCCTGAGGGCAATGATGATTTCTTCGTTTATTGCGATGCATCTAAATTGGGTCTTGGCTATGTTTTGATGCAAAGAAACAAAGTCATAGCATATGCATCGAGGCAGTTGAAGATACATGAAAATAACTACACTACTCATGATTTTGAGTTGGGTGCAGTTGTCTTCGCTCTTAAGATCTGGAGACACTATTTGTACGGTACAAAATGTGTGGTTTTCACGGACCACAAAAGCCTTCAACATATCTTCAATCAGAAAGAACTCAACATGAGGCAACGACGTTGGGTTGAGCTTCTAAACGACTATGACTGCGAAATTCGCTACCATCCTGGTAAGGAGAATGTCGTAGCCGATGCATTGAGTCGTAAGGAACGTACTAAGCTTCATTGTGTTCGTGTTCAATCTGATATTCAAGCTCGATCCGATATCCAAGCCTGCATTTCTCAGGCTCAACACACTTGTGTTTTGACAAGGTTTGATAGATAAGGAATTTCCCTATCACATAACACCTGATCTTGAACTGAAGGACAATGGATCGTATTACTTCATGGACCGTTTGTGGGTCCCAAGCCAAGATAACCTTCGCACTTTGCTTATGGATGAAGCCCATAAGTCTCGTTATTCTATTCATCCTGGCTCAGATAAGATGTATAAGGACCTTCGTATTCAGTATTGGTGGCCTGGTATGAAGAAAGACATTACCTTATATGTATCAAAATGCCTTACTTGTCTTAAGGTTAAGGCCGAACATCAGCGTCCTTCTGGTTTATTGGTGCAACCAGAGATCCCAGTTTGGAAATGGGAAAACATTACTATGGATCTCATTACTAAACTTTCGCGCACAAAGAAAGGTCATGATGCTATCTGGGTAGTTGTTGATCGTCTTACTAAGTCAGTGCATTTCTTGCCAATCCGTGAGGATTTTTCTGCTGACAAACTTGCTAAAATCTACGTGGATGAAATTGTAGCTCGACATGGTGTTCCTTTGAACATCATTTCTGATAGAGATGCTCGCTTCACTTCTCATTTTTGGAGAACCATGCAACCTGCTATGGGGACCCAACTTAATCTGAGCACAGCTTATCATCCGCAAACGGATGGTCAATCTGAAAGAACAATCCAGACTCTGGAGGATATGCCTAGGGCTTGTGTGATCGATTTTGGTGGTAGTTGGGATTCACATATCCCATTAATTGAATTATCCTACAACAACAATTATCACTCCAGCATCAACATGGCTCCTTTCGAGGCTCTCTATGGTCGAAAATGTCGTTCACCAGTCTGCTGGAATGAGATCAACGAGGCTCAGCTTACTGGACCTGCCCTCATTTTAGAGACAACTGATAAGGTTAAGAAAGTCGTGATAACCTTCAGACAGCTAGAAGCCGTCAAAAGAGTTACGCGGACCAAGGACACAAGCCCATGGAATTTCAAGTCGGTGATCGCGTATTACTTAAGGTCTCACCTTGGAAGGGTGTGATCAGATTTGGAAAGAAAGGAAAACTTGCACCTAGATACGTTGGACCATTCAAGATCGTCGAAAGAATCGGTAAGGTAGCCTACAGACTTGAGTTACCTCCTGAACTTGGAAATGTACATCCAACCTTTCACGTGTCCAATCTCAAGAAGTGTTTAGCTGATGAGAACCTCCACATACCACTTGACGAAATTCGTGTTGATAAAACACTGAAATTTGTTGAGAAGCCAGTGGAAATCATGGAACGTGAAGTCAAGTGGCTCAAACGCAAGCGCATTCCATTGGTCAAAGTTCGCTGGGAATCTAAACGTGGACCCGAGTTTACATGGGAACGTGAAGATCAAATGAAGGCGAAGTATCCGCATCTATTCCCACGAGTTTCCTTTAAATAAATTTCGGGACGAAATTTTCACAAGTAGGGGAGACTGTAACATCTGTGCTTGTAATCATTGTTAAAAGTTCAATTATCAATAAAACAATGTTATTTGATCCCAATGTGTGTTTGGTTATGTTTTACATTTTTCATGTTTTGACTTTTGTTCAATTTCAAACTTTACATCGCTTTCTGGAGAGTTATACGCAAACTGGTGCGTAAACGTAATCAGTTTAATGCGACAAATACTCCGGAACATCAACATATACTTAACATACCTTAAATAACCTTTACATAACTTAGAAATAAGTTTTGAATGCTTTAGTAAGGCAAAAACAAGTTAATTCGCCTACAGGGACTAAATTTGACAAACTGTGAAAGTATGCCAATTTGAACTGTAACAGACATTCCGGAACATGACCATAAGTTAAACATACCATAAATATCCTTTACAAAGCTTAGAAATAGGCTTTAAGGGGTTCGGTGTGCTAAAATAAATTTTGGGTCATTCAGGGACTAAAAGCGTCAAAAAGTGCATAAGTTTGCATTTTCGCGCATAACTTACATTCGGAATACATCCGGACATCCAAAAATTTATGTAAGCACTAAAATATTTTATTTTAGTGTTTGGCATAAGAAAAATCCATTCGTCACACAATTTGGATCGTTTTTCACGCTTATGCGCATTCCGTCGTAATTAAGCGAACATCGCGATTGTACGACCAAACGAACCAACATCCGGCATATTTTTGAGCATTTTTCATGTCCATAATGTTTAGGCATCATTTTAGGGCCTTAACGTTGGCTTAACGGGCCTTAAACGTGTCGGAAATGGCTTTAATGCATAACAGGGACCAAAACTGTCATTTTTGAAAGTTTGCTTCTGATCAGAAGGCCCAGGCGGCCCGCGTAAGCCCTGGGGTGTCCCTTACGGGGCCCGTGTCAGGCTCCCAGATCAGTTAAACATGTTTAAACAATTGTTAACAGTTGTTATGCACCCATCTCCTCACCCACACTTGTCATTTCCTGATCATGGGGGGCCAATTTGGGTACCAAGGTGTTGCAACAAATGTAGGGATGAGATTGAAGCACGTTATTCGATAAACGATCTTAACGGTTCCAACATTCCTATAAATACCCCTTTGATTCACAACTCAAAACCCACTTAATTTCTGAAAACTTCTCTAAGTTGAGGTGTAAAAGCGCTTCATACCTGATAAATATTTGGAAATCAAAGCTTTCGGGGACTCTTTGTAAGTGTTCCTTCGTTCTTTTATTCTTTTAGCGTTAAAAGTCAAACTTTGTTTGACTTTCTGCATTGACCAGTTTATGGTCAATGCGAAGTTCGTTTGAACTTCATAATGTGAGTGTAATCACGATGGTTATAGTCCCTAGTGACTATACCTACTGATTACCACGTTATCTAGGCTCAGTGACGAGTCGTAGTTTCGGCCAAAATGCGTGTTATTGCGTATTTTGTAACCAAACTACTCTTAGGTATCAAAACCGTTTGTTTTGATACCAAACCTGTTTCCTAAACTTAGTTAAGCATGTTTTAACATGCTTAGCTCGTCACTTTTAGTTTTGTGCTTGTATAGGGTCGTAAGGTAAGCGATCTAAACATTCGCTTATACTTTCGAACCCGACCCGTTTGGTCGATCATTAGGATCCGACCAAACACATTAGGTGACCATAGTTGTATAGGGAATAACCTTCCGAGGTTATACCTTATGGTCACGACGTTTAGTTAGTTGTATGATAGGTAGTTTATATGCCTTAGGTAAATTACCAAAATGCCCTTTTTATGCCAAAATTGATTTTAAGCATATGTAACATAACTTTTAACATCTAAACTGATTTGGCAACAATATTAGACATGTTAAGGCATATTTTACTTATCATAGGGCTAGTTAGGCGTTCCGAAGGCGTGTTACGCGAACGACGCGTTAAAGTAGCATAAGCTACCTAAACGGGTCGTAAGCACTTAGGTTGGGTTTCATTTTAGAATGAAGGCTTTGTTAAACCACATTACACGAGTCTCCATACTCGTTTGGTTTACGAACCCTCATTCTATCCAATCCTCCGATTTAGGTCCGGTATATTAACATAGTTACCTATATTGGGTGCCGTTTGATATCCGTGATCTCTAGCATTGTTTGGTTGTTACTCAAGGACTACTAAGAAATCTCAAGTGAGTACATAGACCCCTCTTTTACTGTTTTCAAACTGTTTTAGGGTGAAACACATGTGCCTACTTGTTACTTTCATGCTTTCCATGTTTTCACATCATATACTTGCAATGTTCATTAGTACATTTATAGTACATCGTTTCACACTACATTTCATGCTATGTATGTCCATTGTGTGCATAGTTAGTACATTGTTTTACATTACATTTCACGCTATGTATGTTCATTTGATTACATACTTAGTGCATTGTTTTCACATGCTTACATTTTGATATGACATTTGGTTTGTTTAAATGGGACAAAAATACATTCATTAACATTAGCTACGCCATTCGTTAGTAGGTAGTGGTACCATAGGAATTGACAACTCCCGTTCCTGACATCCTAGGTATGTTTGGATGGAAGGAATGACCGAATTCGATATACATAACATAGATAAACCTTAAATTTGTTTAAAGGTCTATCACCACAGTCACAAGGCTTGAATGTTTGCATTTTTACAATATCGCATAATGTTTGTATTCAGTATAGCATGCATTTCCACAAAACATAACGTTGATTTAAACCACGTTTTACTTCAATACATTGCTTTGTGCATTTTTACCTATGGTTTAGTTGATACATATTTCACTTGCCATACATGACATTTTGGTTGCACATTACATAATTGACATTTGACATAGACATTTTGGCATTGATATACACAGTTAGTGATTTACATTAGACATAGACATTTTGATATGGTTTACACAATAACACTTGACAATTGATTTATACATGAACAATTTACAATGATGGTTGGTTTGGGTAAGTGATTTGAGTAACGAGGCGTGTGTAATATGATACAAGCATGATGGATACGCCGCTGGTACTTCCTATATATAAGTGCTTGTATGATATTACTTGTCGTAGCGTTACTTAAATCATTTCAATATTTGACATATTACATTTTACATAAACAACTTATTTTTCCGAAGACATTGTCTTTATTAAACCTATCTTTTAAAACCCAAGTTTTCTTATCAAGTTTTCATCCGATTTATAAAAGAAAGCACTTAACAAGTTTTCATCCGATTTATAAAAGAAAGCACTTAACAAGATTCCTGACTAGTTTTTATTAAACCTATATTTTAAAACCCAAGTCATGAATCCTATTTTCACTAAACCTATGTATCTCACAGGCATTTTTATGCTGACGTACCTATTCTCACATGTGTTTTCAAGAGCAGTCGCATAGGATGATGATCGTGACATTAGGGCGGACCTGTGCCTTAGAGACATAAAACGAAGATAGACTTAGTTTAATTATGTTATGTACTCTTGGTTTCATGTTTAAAGACAATGTAACTCACTTGTTGATAAATAAAACGTAACTTTAATTTCCATGGTTGTGAAACAATAATTCTGTTACAACACTCCCCGACATTTCCGCCACGTGTTTCTCGTTTTACGTGGTCGGGGTGTGACAATTTATTATGATTGAATGCAATGATATTAAACCAGTCACACATCATACGCTTCCGCAAAAGTCAGGGTGTGACAATGTCTTTGCGAAGCATAAGTGATTCCATACTTCCACGAGAAGTATAACGTCTTGAACCATATAATAGTCTTGGAGAGACTATTTTGTGAAAAACAACTCCATGTTGTTATAGACATAATAAGTTGCTTAACTACTTGCGAGTAGTTAATTGTAAACAACTTTATACTTTGGACAACTTGTGATTATTCAAGTTTACAGTTCCAAGATCAGGGAGTACCTCAAAACATGACACCGAACGAAATAATTGCGTTTATTTCGGTAAAAAGTGTTGAAGATAATAACACTTTGGCTTTTAATGTTTAGATATCATTGGTGTATCCATTATTTTGGACTACTAATAAGTTGTCAAAAGGATACACATTTTGATACAAAGTGTAAAAAGTAATTTACACAAACAGAACGAGCGGGTTGTGATCATGACTTATGTGATAAGTCACAAATCAAACATCAAATGCATAATGGCGTCGTGAGAAACGTGGTGTATGGTTTGAGATGGAATACACGAAACGAGATATGTCATCTAATGTTGAGAGCATCAACATGGAAATGCACATGTAAGTTTTCAAAGAATATAACATATGAAAGGAATATATGTTATTATTGTAAATGATTTTAATAAATTTAGCAAATTTATTAACGGAAATTTACAATAGTGATGGACTTGTAGATGCTTCTACCACCATTAATGTTGTTTAAACTATGTGGAGCCTTGGTCCTCAATTTGGAAGAGTATCCCAATACATGGTTTTAATGAAACAACAACGTAAATGTATATATCACTATAGGCATACGTGAATGCTTTGTTGTTGAGAGTCAATCTAATTGGCTATATCTCAAGACTCAAGTGATCTTATACAAAGATTTTTCATCAAAGTGACTTGGATTAAGACTTACGTTTAAGTCTTTAGGAAGTCAATGGTGAAGCCTTGGATATTAAAGGCAATCGAGTTATGATCCTAATGGATGAAGTTAACTATGGTTTTGAGGCCTTCCTAAAAACCGATGGTTTTGGAATGGTGAAATAAAATTTCATTATTGTGTCTAAACTAAGAAACGAATGTTCGGAAGAGATAGTGCGTTATCTCTTAAGGCTGTGAAGAATCAGAATGATGCATCTTCTGTTCACATGCTAGAGTATTGTGGTCTAAAGCATGCTAGACTAATACTTGTTAATTTATATGCTCGATGGAGATTAAATTAACTTTAAACATTCAAAATATGTGATGACACAAGAACGAATTTTGTGTTAAACAAAAATATAAATATAACTTCATTTAAATGCAAGCAATGTGGGGGGAGGAGGCCATTTAAGAAACAAACCCTTTAGGGTATGTGGAAATGGTAGTTGAGAAGTTTTCTCAAACTCGAAATGAAAGGGAGAACCTTTCATCACCCCATTTGGATGTTATCCAATTACACTTAAATGTGGAAATGGTAGTTGAGAAGTTTTCTCAAACTCGAAATGAAAGGGAGAACCTTTCATCGCCCCATTTGGATGCTATCCATTTACACTTAAATGTGGGGGGTGACTTGCATACATTGCAAACACATGACCAAGTGGAGTACACAATGGTTATATGTAGTCAATCGAGTAGATTGGACTCGAATGCCAATTGGTTAGATTCAAAATCTAGTAAGATGTCAGTCATGACACACCAAAGGCATGGTGAAAACGTGTCTAGCCATGAATTGAGTTTCATGTCATTCTAAAGACAAGGTACATAACTGGATCCAGGTTGAGATCATGAGTTATAAGTCTTATGAATCGACTAAAAGGAAAAAGTGACTAGCGAGTCAAAAACACGTTAGAACAACTGATCGCAATTTAAATTGTTGTTGGTGACTTAGCGAAGTCAAAAATAATTTTAGATCCAACAACCAGTGGGTTGATAAGAGATCAGGTTGTGGAATGAGACTAAAGCCATGGAAAAAGGGACATGAGGGAAACCTAGCCTAATTGACTGGAGATACCAAGATCTAGGTTCAATAGGCCAACTTAATCATGAACTGAGGGTAGTCACTGTGGGGGCGTAGCTAATATATATGATTATATATAAGCTAGTTTATATGTTTCATATATCCCCCTAAAACTATAAAAGGGTGTTTAAATACGTCCTAGTCCATTCTTATAATATTCAGTGACACTGTTGTGAGGTTAAGCATAATATGTGGTTTAATGATTTGGGTAAATCATAGTAAACCATAATGCTTTTAATGATTTAAAGGGAAATCACCTATGTTGGAGAGAAGTGTGGTCGCTTCGAATGGAATTAGGGCATAATTCCTAGAGCTCCCGCAGAACCAGGAAAGTGCTCCATGACCATTATTGGAGACGAAAATGAGGAGATGGCCCGGCTAGGGAAAGTATTGTGTGAATGCATATTGTCGTTTACACAAATGGGGGGTTGTTCAAGGACATCACGTCTACAAAACCCTAGTAAGCTAAGTATGCTTCACAAAGGAAGGTTCAAAGGCTACACCTACCTATCCTGCAATACTCGACTGTCGAGTTTTCATCAGAGAATTTTGTGTGTTTTAATCGATCTCCATTCATGTGGGGGATTGTTGGAAATTTTAGTGAAAATGAGTTTTTCACTAAAAATTTTGGACATCAATAATATTTATATATGTGTTGTATAAACAATTATTTATGGTTTGTGTTCAAACTATGTCCAAATAGAGCTAAGATGAATGAGATATCGAAGCTTGAAGTTGTATGTTGGAACAAACAAAGATGAATAAAATGGATTAGTTTTGTCAACTTGTCCCACATAGGTGGGATGACAAAACTTAAAGTGGTTTTTAAGGAGGAGCACTCCTTGTATATTGTTTCCTTAAAGGCAAACACTAGTGGGGACCCTAAAGGGTGTGGAGCGCCCTTACTCGTGCACATATGCGTGCGTGCCGTGGGCTATAGGCCCTATGTAG
Source organism: Helianthus tuberosus (assembly GCA_030545235.1). Classification (NCBI taxonomy): domain Eukaryota; kingdom Viridiplantae; phylum Streptophyta; class Magnoliopsida; order Asterales; family Asteraceae; genus Helianthus; species Helianthus tuberosus. Next base: position 57,484,286 of record CM060375.1, read on the forward strand.
TGCACTTTGAACTTCGCACACCGACTTTGTATTTTTGTCCATGAGCGCGTGGTCAAATACAGGGCGGGTCCGCTTATGGCGCACCCTTGGGTGGCGTAGGCGGATGCCATGCCATGTCGATGCGGCTCAAGCCTCTTAGGCGCATGGCGCACGTCATTGGCTAGGACGGAGAGTGCAGGTGGCGCACGAGTATGGATTGCGTATGATCAGGTGGCGTCCTGGTATGCGTAGTGACATCCGTGTGATGTGCGGCTCCATATGGCGTGGCGTAAAGTCCATGTAGCATGATGTGTAGACTAGCAACTCAGTTCAGGTAGCAACTCAGTTAAGGCGCGCGCACAGGTTTGCAGCGGAAACAAAACTGCTGGTTGGATTTGGTCAAACTAGCTGTTTCAACTTGTTTAATTCTGTCATGAATGAATATGACAGTTTCGTTGACCATATGAATTCCATTTTAATATAATTAAATCTTGTTTATTACAAATTTATTGCCTCATTAATTAGAGAATTAAAGGCAATGAATGTTTCAATTTTGTGAATGTGTATATATATGAACCTTGGGTTCATATTTGAGATATACGAAAGATACGGGATGAGAGGATCTCATAAAACTATTAGAAAAATTCACAACATATTTTAGAGGAGTACTCTAAAATATATACAACTTCTTTTCATTATTTTCCAATAACACCAAATTATACCCGGTGTAATCTCAGGCGCGAGAGCCATCTCCGGCAGTACAACTACTGCTTCGGTTGTTGTATCCTGAAAACAGACCGTCTGAGAGGAGGCGCGGAATCTGTTTTAAGGGCCCTGTGTCTAACACGATCCTCAACCAAAACCGTCAACGACAGTTTGTTCATTCTTGCAGCGGAGGTTCATACAAGATGGTGCGGTTGAAGTTCTTCCAAAGATGTTGGCTTGAATCAAGATTGGTACAATTATATTGTATTTATATTCATTTATTTAGTTTTTGTAACCAGTATTGTACTAGAAGAATTTCCCACAAATAACGAGAGTCTCGTTATTATTTATTTTATTAACATTTTTAATAAAAATTGAACATAGTTCCTATATATATATACAAGTCGTTTATTCGACCTTTCTGTGATAATTTTGCAAGTGTAGAGTTTGAATCGAATTAATTAACTCTTTGGTATTACTTTTACTACTTTAATCATGTGTGTGTTTGAATTGTTTGGGGAGAGTCTGGTCATTTAATGTATGGCATAAGAGTTTTCTAGGGTTAGGAAGATGAAGGTTTGGGAGTTTATTTGATGGCCCTTTAATCGGATGGATTGAACAACTATAACTGAAATCAAGATTGCATATATAAGCTATTGGAATACCTAATTAACTGAATGTTATTGTTTTGAATTTGGTGTTGGTTTTAGGCTAGAGGTGATGGTGAAACTCTTAGCCAAGTTGTATCGTCTTAGGTATAAGGTTTATAAATGATTATTAATTTGTGAATAGATGATATCATTTGTAATTTATATATTCATTCACTTCAAAGAATTTTGTATGCTGAGAAATTCACACTGTATTTTAGCAGTGTACTTTACATACAGATGTGGACATATTTGAAATTCACAACAACAAAGTAATTACATTTACCATTTAATTTTTCTTCAGCCTGATCTGCTTCAGCTATCCCATCCATTTAGAGTCATTAATAAACTAGTAATGCTTCGTGCAAAAAACCAGGTATTAAGACTTTTTGTTAAAAAAAAACCTCCTAAAATGTGAATGTATTCATTGGTTTTTGTTAATTTGTTACACGGCAGGCTCTCCTACAAATGTGAGATGTTCCTTCTGCTGTCAGTGCAATGCAATTTTATGCCAATGTGCAGCCAAGCATAAGGTGAATAAAAAAGCGAATAAATTATTTTGGTTTGTTAAGATGCTTTGAGTTTCGTTAACTTATTCAATTGTTATCCTGTCCAGGGGAAGAATTGTTTATGTTTAGTTTTCATCTCATCAAGAGCTAACCACAATGGAGCAAAATACTCAAGGACGAGTAGACGAGGTTTGTTTTTTTATCTTTTAATATTGATGCTTCGACCATGGGGTGTGGTCAGGGTAGTCCCTTTGGGGACTATCCGTCACGCAGGCGCCACGTCAGCATGGGTGGAGAACCATCCCATTGGGGACTACCCAAGGGTGTGGAGGATAGTCCTCCCCTTTTTTTATTATTATTTTTTATTTAGTAAAATAATAAATTTAAACTAAATAAAAATAAAAAACCTACAATTAAAAAAAAATACACAATACGATGTGGCAACGGTTCTTCGGCAAAGTAATCGGCGACTAATATTTTGTGAGCACCTACACAATGTGGCAAGTAATACCGTCGAACCCGATGAAGAGGAAGATGACATTGTCTATTTTTTAGAGAAGGGTTTTTTGTAAACGGGTTTTTTTGAAGATAAATGTTTTGAGAGTGTGGGTGGATTTGTGTATAAAAAGGGTAAATGAATGGGTATTTATAGGTTATAATTTTTTTTAAATAGCCGTTCAACGGCATTATATTGTGAGGGTGGCCCACTTTTCAAACCTTCAAGCATCGTCTCCAACGTCTTCTTTGGGCCGCTTGCGACGCGACGAGAGGGAGGGGGCGGTGTGAGACGAGGGGGACGACCCGACGCGGTGGGGGACGATCCCCACACCGTTCGGTCTTAGTTAAGAAGGTTTGAAAGCATGGTGTAAATAATGAGTGATAAAGGCAGTTACTTGTAGTACTGAAACTACCTTGTACAGTTCCATTTTGTATTATTCTAATTGATGTTATGTGGTGTGTTTGTGTGTAGGAGGTTGACATATTTTAAAGAAGGGATCTTTTTGGAGCTAAGAGGATTGTCATTAATAAGCCTCTTTTTCGGTAATCTAATCGTCACTTCTAGCGGTGGAAAATGGGCTGGTTAAGTGGATCGGGTAACGGGTTAAAAGGAGTAACTTTTTGGTACAAATTACAACAGATGGGGTCGGCTCGACTCACTTTTTGTTCAGAAATTTAGTTTTTTTTAATAATAGTTAACATGTGAAGTATGATCACCAAAGTTAAATTGTTAAAAAATATAATAGAAAAATGGGAAAAAACCTGACCCGACCCGAAACCCGTTCTGACCCGGACCCGTTCCGATCCGGACCTGTTCCGAACCGGACCTGTTTCGACCCAAACCAAAACAACCCATTTTTATAATTGACCCGTTTTGACACATGACCTGACCCGACCCGTTTGCCAGGTCTAGAAATATTAAAGTAGGAACACATACTATGTTATATGTCAATTTCATATAAAAAGAAAACCTTTTTTTATGAGGTGTCTGTACCATTAGATTTGTTTGCATTGTTTATCTGCTTGGTTTTAACTTGGGTTAGAATGGTTCCGGGTTAGAATGGGTTCAATTAGGTTCAGGTCAAAACGGGTCGCAACCAAAATAAGTTTGGATCAAGATGGATTCTAGCAAAAATAGGTATGGGTCAAAATGGATCACCTTTGACTATATCAAACTACCATAATATAACTTAAATCAAAGATAAAATAGTTTAAGGACATGAATTATGTATGTTGTTATATATCCAAACAAATGCTTAAATTCATATATTAGGATTATATTCTGATTTTTAAGATTTATATAATTTTATTGTTGTCTCAGGTTGGGAAAGAAGTACAAGAATATTCGCTGCAGATATGGATGGCATTCGCGAAGATTGGGCGACTTATGCGGTTACCTCTATTTTTAAGTGACAAATCGTATTTTAGGTGTTGACGATGTATTGACAAACAATTCTTTCTTTTGTTAACGTTAAAATATTTGTAGTACACTTGACAAATGATTATGTAATGGATTGTTTTGGTGTGTAAATATATATATATATATAGGGAGAAGATCTTGCGAGAACCACCTCTTATTGCGAGAACCGCGAGAACCAATGTGAACACAACCAAAAATGCCTAAAAATAGCTAAAAATCACACAAATTTTTTTTTTATATAAAAATCGCTACTTTTCGAAGCAAAAAAAAAAAAATTGCCACTAAAAGTAGCGATTTGAGCATAAAAAATATTAATTTTTTTTTTATTTTTTTATGTTTTTTGAGGGTTTAGTTTTTAGCATTTTAGCTTGGGGGGGGGGGGGGTGTTTAGGTTTTTGGGGGGTGGGGGAGGGGGGTTTAGGTTTTTTTTTTTGGGGGGGGGGGGGGGGTGGGGGTTAGGTTTTTTTAGGTTTTTTTTTAGCTATTTTAGGTTGTGTTCACATTGGTTCTATCGGTTCTCGCAATAAGGGTGGTTCTCGCATGAACTCCTCCCTATATATATATATGTGTGTGTGTGTGTATATTTTTATGAAAAAGATTTATTATTTTTCTTATTATACATGTATCTAGGGCATATTAGTAATTCTATAAAAAAATTCAAACAATTAAAAGCATGACACGTATAAATGAATGTCATGTGTATGTGTCATAAATACTTGTCATGAACGTGTGTCATAAAATGAGTGTTATGAATGTGTGTCATTAAAATGTGTCATAAAATGAGTGTCATGAATGTGTGTCATTAAATGTGTGTCATAAAAACATGACACACAAATGCATGTGATGTTAATTTTATAACTGTTCAATCAACGACACGCTTTTGCGTGTCATAATTACCGTTTTATGACGCACAATGTGTGTCAAGAAATGTTTATTTTCTAGTAGTGTATCCTATTATTTTTAGGGTTTATCTTTTAAATATTTCAAATTCCATAACAGATAGTCAGCCTTTCAATTAAAAAACCGGATCAACATTAAATTATACATAACGTCGGCCTTTCAGTTCCTTCTCCTCTCAATTCATCATCATATATATTCATCATCATTTGTATTAATCATCATCGATTATCGCTTCTTAAGAAACACAAGGATCATCAACTACCCGTTTATATTTTATATTTTTTATATTTTTTTGTCGTGCCTTTGCCGTACCCGTATCTTGGATTTTTGAGTTTTGTCGTTCCCCGTACCCGTATAATCCCCGCACCCCAGTCCCGTACCCGTTCTCGTGCTACATAGATTAACACACATATGTATAAGGGGACTGGGGGCGGTGCCCATTTCTCCGTGATAGAACAACTATAACACGTGGAAGTCAACAAATTCCCACCGCCACATACAAGTTTAACGAGTGATAAAATATTTGCGTGATAAACTTCACACGTTATGGCCCATTCCGTGATAAATGGATGTGAGGGGATGCGAGTGTTTATTGTTGGGTGTTGTGAGTGATGACCATTGCCACTACAAAAAGGTTGTGAGTGATTGAATAATGGTTGATGACATGGCGGAACTTGATTGGATGTTATGAGTGATGGAATTTTTGCAAGTGATAACCACCCTCTCCCCCTAATGTTTTAAGTCCCAAAAGATGCTTGGCCACTTCATTTAAACAGGTAAAAACACCTTAAACCTGCGCTCATAGAAAAAAGTCAAATACATAGAATGAGTCGTAGAGTCGAGCTAATTCATTTACACAGTTCAGTCCGATAAGAGTTTAATGATGATTTTCTTATTCATGTGATCAAGATAACAATGGTGGTGACATGTTTGATACAAGTCATACATAGTTTGTATTCCAAATTTATGGAGCACTATTTTGAGGCAATTTTTAAAATAGTGCACATTATATTCAAAACCTGAAAAGAATAACAAGATTCATTCCAACATGTAACTGATATAATGTTCCAAGTCAAACTATGCACAAAAGAACATTAGTTCAATATCAAGTACATGCCATTGTGGTAAATAAAAGTCCAAATAGATTACATTGTGCTTTGGCTTCCTAATCATGAAGACTTATTGAAGCTTGGTTGGAATATTCTTCTTTCTAAAAGTGTTAGGGGTTGTTTGGTAGCCTCTTAATGACCATTCAGATGTTACCTCTTAATAGTTTAAAACCTCTGAATGAATAAGAGGTAACCTCAAGTCTGAATGGTTAAAAGGTAACATCTGAATAGTAAATCATCACATGTCATATTCTTTTACCTTCTCATTGGTAAAATTCTTAATGGTTCCATTAAGAGATAGCCTTAATGAGAGGCTACCAAACAGCCCCTTAAGCGATCATCTTACTTTAGTAGCAATTGGCTTAATTAATTTGATCATTTTTAATTTATGAAACCTATCAATAATTATTACAATATTAATACAAAGATTAAGAAACGTAGACTCCGGATTTGAAGGAAACAGCATATTCCTATTACCTAATATTGAAATCATGACGACTTGTTTCAGAGATGAGGGGATGGGGATGGAGTTTTTAAAAACATTATTTGTTATTTTTATAAACTAAAAACTTATCCTTTTGGTGATAAAGGACAAACATGACTCCACAGATCGTACGTAATCTTAATTTATGTTTTTAACATTGTTTTTCTTTTGGTTGTATGTATGAAAGCTTATCATCAAATAAATATGGCTCTAATTATTTGCACATATTGGCAGACTATCTACACACTTAGGGTTTACATACGCTGCGTAGAGGCCTATACGCAGCGTATAGGGTTACCTCTATACGCTGCGTTAGGTCTTTACGCAGCGTATGTAAGGGGCAGGTTGTAACACCTCGTAAAATCACGTCCAATGATGTATTGACACGTGTAATAAACCCTAATGAAGTCGAAGGTTGAGTTTAAGGGACTAATTTTTCGAAAAATCGAAAAACTTTGATTATGAAAGGATTGGAAGTGTTAGCATACCTAAAATAAGTTTCTAAATAACCTCTCACGATGATTATATTCACAAATGAGTCACTTGTCGATCGAGTGTAGCCGTTTGCATAAATAATTGAAAGTTTGCGCAAAGAAGGGTTAAAAGCGTTAACCTGTTAATTCTTACCTCTGAGTGACCTTTTAACAAACCGGGAGCTTCATAATATTTAATTATACTCTCGGGAATGCCAAATATTGGCCGACTAAAGTTTTTATGCCTATAAGTAAAATTACGCGCAACTATGCAAGTTAGAGGGGCTAAAAGTGTCAATATGTTTAATTATACATCTAAATGACCTTTTAGCGAACCCGAAGTATCGTGATGTTTAAAAATACTTTCAAGAATGCCTGATATGGATTAGATGAGGCTTCAATGGTATTAAATGATGAGATGCGCAAGTTTGCGCAATAGAGGGACCTAAAGCGTCAACTTTTGAATCTATGCCTTTCGGTGACCATCTAAGCGAACGAGAGCGTATTAATATTTAAGTATATTCTTGGGAAGGATAAATATGGGCCATGGAAGCCTTGGATAACATTAAACGGCATTTCGCGCTACTTTGCGCAATTTAAGGACTATTTGCGTCAAACTGCAAAAGTATGTCGATTCGTATGGTAACGGACCTTCCGAAAATTTTCCATGAGTTAAACATGCCCTAATTATCATTTCTATAGCTTAGAGTTAGGCTTAGAGGTGTTTGGTGCGCAAAAATAAACTTTCAAGTCCACCAGGGACTAAAAGTGTCAAAAAGTGCACAAGTTTGCATTTTCACGCATATCTCACAATCTGAATATCTCCGGACACCCAAAAATTTATGTAAGCACTAAAATATTTTATTTTAGTGATCGCCTTGATAAAATTTCATTCGTCGCGTAATTTGGACCGTTTTTCGCGTCCGTTCGTGTTTCGTCGTAATTAGACAAACAACGTGACCGTACGGCCAAACGAACCGACATCCGACATGTTTTTGAACATGTTTCATATCCCCTATTTGTGGACCTCATAATAGAGCCTTGAAATGAGGTTAACGGACCGTGGATGTGTCAGAAACACGTTTATATGCAAACAGGGACCAAATCTGCCAATTATGAAAGTTGTTTTGCTGACCTAGGACATGCAGGCGGGCCGCGTAAGCCTGCTGAGTTACCTACGCGGGCCGCGTGGCCTGATCAGATCCAGAAACATCTGGTAACAGCCTGTTTCTTGCTGGCAATTGTTCTAGATGGTTTCCAATACCCCCAAACTCGATACTAGGGGCTGCTCATGGTATGTTAAAACCGGTCTACACTTGTCATGATCTGATCTTAACTCCCCGACACTTGGCGCGATCCTACGAGGTCCCGAAAAGTATAAATAGGAGATGAGTTCATTTGTTTTTTTCACACTTTTCCCTTCAAATCTGCTTATTCTCTGAGTTGGGAGGATCTTGAACCCTTTGAGAACCTCCTTCAGTCCTTTGGTTTGGACTCTTGTAAGTAATCCCTTCAAGCTTAGTTTTTTTGGTTTAGCGTTTAAAAACTGAAAAGTCAAGCGTTAGCGACAAACGCTTTGACTTTTAAACGGTTGAGCCATGGTTCGCAACGAACATGGCTACGTGACCGTAATTAGGTAGGTGTTTAACCCTCAAAAGTGCACCTCCTAGTTACCACGATTACTTAGTTAAATTGTCGGGTCAAATAAAAGTCAAACGGGTTAGTTTTAAATAAAATACATAACTATTAATATAAAATCAGTTTTCTCACTTTAATAATTTGGTAAATATTAGTTGAACATGCCTAAGCATGATTCAACCCGACAATTCTAAGTATAGGCCCGGTTCGGAACCAAAAGTCGCAAAAGTTGACTTTTGCTTTGACTTTCAGTTCTGACCCAATTTAGCTTAGTTTTGACATGCCTTAGGATTCCTTTAGGACCAGGTTATAGGTTAGTGTAACCCTCTGAGGTTATACAACTTGGTTCCTTAGTTATCCTATTCATTGCATGTTTCCGTTATATGCTTAAATGTTGACCATTATGCCCTTTTGACCCTAAAACGAGAATTTTGAAAATGTGAGAGGGCAATAATATTTATTACTAATTTATAAACTTGTCCTTAAAATTTGACATCAGTTTGAGGTCTAGATAAGGAGTTATGCTCAATAGCGTAATTAGAAAGCCTTTTATTAATTAAACGGCGTAATTAGCGTATATCCTATCTAAACCCAATTTTTGATACCAAAATTTTTACCTACTGATATAAAATAATATTTTGGGATTTTTAAAGATTTTTATTTATTTTTAGGATGAGCATAACATAGGGTTCTAGGTTTGATCGGTAATTGCCGGTTTTGCCCTTTTGGGCTATAAAATGAGTTTTACAAATTCTTTTGACCCCAAACCTTTTTCTACTGATCTAATATGATAAATAAAATATTTTGAGGCTTCTGGAATAATAAAAATATCAACTTTCTATACAAAACCCGGAAATGGCTCCAAATCGCCTTTTTAAGCGTTTTTAACGCATAGTATGTATCGAAACTAGTTTAAATATATAAGAGTTGATGCCTACTGATAATTTCAGTAAATTTCTATATTTTAACAGTAAGCAAAAGTTTTAAACTCAGATTCTCTGTTTTGCCTTTTTTAAGCCTATGTGGAATCACCAAAATGCCCCTACGGTGCATAGTATGGTTATAATTAATAAATTTCACATATATATGATACCCTACTGATATGACTTATTAAATTAAGTATAATTACTGATTTAATCAGACCTGTAACTCAGAATGGTATTTAAACACTCTTATAACCTTTAAAATGACCAAAATACCCCTACGGGGCATAAATTGGTCTTACACTCGTTTTGGGCATAATGGAAGGTATCCTACTGATATCACAACATATTAAAGGCATATTAACTTAGGAAACCTGTTCATGACTCATGTGGTTGCCCGTTACGCACTTTTCGCGTTCGGATCAGCTTTTGTAACTAGTTTGCATAAATTAGCCGAAACGGGTCAAACCTTATCATTTCTATCTCAAAATCCAGAATGTGTTTAGTTTACCCTTATTACACAAGTATACAATCTTGTCGGGTCTAAACCACATTCTAATCCGGTTCTCGCTTAATCATGCGTTTTGAACCGTATCCTCTTTTAAAACTAACTGGTCTAAGCATAGGCTTAATTAAGACCCGTTAGGAATCTAATAGGTTATTAAAAACCTTCGTTCCAGATTTAGGAGCCTAGTAAAAGCTATATGTACTTGCTGATTTGATACGGCTGGGATTGAATTTATATTTAGCTCAGGTAAATACTTTTAACTTATTTTCCCTATACGGGCTTGGGGTACGGTATATAAAATACCGCTTGGTCCGGCATTGAATCTTTAATCGAATAGAGGTTAAATCATTGATATGCTACGTTTTGAAATGTTTTGTTTGCTTAAATCCTTTGGGGGGTTAATGACCATGTCCCGGATATCCTTGGCATCATTTTACGAAACGGCCACGACCTAAGCACGGGGTGTAGGCGTATACCCGTCAGTGCCGAACCAAATAATGTGGTGTGTCTATTGATCTTTAACCCGGTCTACGGATCGGGCTACTGAACGCATAAGGAACATGTAATTCGTTTACAAGTATTATATTCAAATAATTATCCCAAGTTATAAAGAGTTTTGTGCCACGTGCATCTAAATCAATTTTATTAAACTTTTCAAAAAGAGTCAGTTAAATTGTATTTAACAGTGTAAACTGACGTATTTTCCAAAAAGGTTAAGTGCAGGTACTAATCGGAATAGGCTGGCTACTCCTAGCATCAATAAAGAGTCTCGCAAGCTTAGATGCCTAAAGTCTGTTGAACAAATGTTTCATTTTATTTTCGATCCGCCTGTGGATCCTTTACATTCCGTTTGTAATACTTGATATTACTTTATATCGGTTTGTAATATATTTATCTTTTGCTTCCGCTATGCATTTAAATATTGTGTTGTTTGACTATGATGATATCAACTACGTCACTATACTCCCCACCTGGCCCACCAGTGACACGTGGAAAAATAGGGGTGTGACAGGTTGGTATCAGAGCCAACATTGAGTGAATTAAACACTAGTCTTTTGTGTTTAATCTCAGTGACACAGTAGCACATTCCTTAACCTTCTGAGTCTAGACTTAACATAGGAATACTCTCAGCTCTATTCGGAGAATTATTGCTTTCAATTCTATACATTTTAATATGTCGCCTAGCAAAGAAGCCATAATGGAAAATTCTCCCCATTCGAATCCTAGGGAAGGCCGAGCTTCGTACTGCGACAAGGATTAACGTGCAATTAAGGAGGAAGCATTCAAAAATAAAACGAAGAAGAAACTCCTTTTGCTAAAGATCGTTTCCTTAGTAGTCCTTATAAGGACATATCTATCTTTCAGTTCCTTCATGGACAACATCATTCCTTTCAAGTCCCGTTTAGGGCAATTCTGTACCTCTTTTAAAAATCACTGGAATGTTTTATCTAAATTTATTCATCATTGCATATGAATATAAAATATGAAATAATATCATTCCTATATTATAAGATCTACCAATATAATAAAATGGCAAAATCTAAAAAGGACAAGACCTAGACTCGTGTCACTATTAAGACCCGGCCAAGATGGCAGTTCCTCAATTTAGGTTCAGATACTTATTAACATCTCGAGTTAGGATTGTTCTGCGTTAATTATTAAAAAGGAATCTTAAGGGTAAACCTAGCCTATATGACGAGGCCAAGATGGTAGGACCTATTCAAGAGATTCAAATCCTTGTTAACATCTGTAATATGTTAACACTCCTGGCAGACGTGGTTCGATAAAATCACATAAATCATCCCTATACTGGATTCTCCCGAAATCCTTTCTTATTTTGTGATTTAAGCATCCATCAGAGATGCAATATTTACGGGCCATATTCATTGTCATATAAGACAAAAGACAGTCGTAACCTACAACTCCCTGTCAAGAAAAGGCAATGAACAACGTTAAAGCCTAAATACCTTGATTCTACAAAATCATGGTTTATAATTTAAAGTTACCCCTGTGACTTGGCCTTTTCGTGCCATAGTTATATTTTTAATAAATTTAGGATAATTATAATCCTGAATACAATAAATATCATTCCTTTCCTGCCAGTATGCATATTAAAGAGAATCTTAAAGGGTATAACCTAGCTTGAATGTCATTAATGACCTGGCTACGATGGTAAAACCTGTTTAAAAGAGATTCAGATTCTTGTTAACACCTGAAAATGTGTTAACACTCCCGACAACAGTGATGCGATAAAATCACACTTGTCATCTTTGTATTAGGAATTTTCCAAACCCCTTATTTAGCATAAATGATCAAGAGGAATCATGGCTAATAAACGTCGAACAAGATGAACACATCAAAACATCCATTGGGATAAATACCTTCGGGCAAAGATGTATACATGAAAAAGATAGTTTTATTTCATCACTTCTTGTCAAGACAATGAACTATGAAATTTTTCGATCCAAAGGAATCATCGATTATGTTTTATAATTTCCCTAGTGACAAGGCAACCACGCCATCAAAAGGTCATTGGAACAAGCCTTTGTGCTATATATAAAATGTCAGTATGACATTGACAGTCGTGACTCATGTTCCTGTCTAATAAATATGTAGGATTATATTCCGTTTAAACGCCAAAGAAGGTTTATTTAAAAACCTAGGCAAAACATAATCAAATAAATTAAATACTATCTATTCGCCTATATGGTTGATTTACACCATGGCTATTTAATCATCAAATTCGACAATTCACCATATAATTAAACCAATTATTTCTACTTAGTTTGTAGCCTACTAAGCTTCACCATGGCTGACTCCTCTGAAGCTCACAATCATCCAGTTGATCAGAATGATGATGTAAGACTGAATTTAACAAGCACCGAGTTACAGGCTATGATAGATACAGCCGTAAACAACGCTGTGGACCGTGCGTTGAAGGATCATAAGCGAAAGTGCGATGATACCCCGAATAAGGGTTACAAAAAGGGTAAGACCGGTTCAAGCTATAACCAGTCCAAACCAAGGGAGGCAAAACCCGAGTGTAAAACCTGCGGGAAGAAGCACTTCGGAAAATGTTTCTATGATCAGACCGGGGGATGTGTCATCTGTAAGGAGACGGATCACAAGACCCATGAATGCAAGGATTTGAAGGGCAAACAGCAGATCGGTGCGAAGACCAAATGCAAAACCTGTAGGAAATACCACCTCGGGAAATGCAAATTTGAATCTCAGCCTCTACCCTGTGGAATCTGCAAGTCCAAGGAGCATAAGACCTTGGATTGCAAGAAATTAGGAGACGAAACCTGCTATGGTAGCAATGAAAAAGGGCACATCAAGACAAATTGCCCAAATAAAACCAAGAAGCCTGAGGAGTCTAAGAAGACCGAAGTTGGAAGCTCTCAAGTGGACGCTCAAGAGGCTATTCAGGATGAAAATGTCACAACAGGTACTTTCTTTATTAATAACGCTCATGCTAGAGTATTATTTTATTCAGGTTCAGATAAGTCTTTCATAGACAATAGATTTTGTAAATCATTAAATCTGCCTGTTAAAACTCTAAGCGTTAAGTTGAATTGACCAATAGTACCTCAGAGACTACTCCAGCAATATTAGATGGATGTTTATATCCATTAGGAATCATTCTTTTCTGATGTCCTTGTTTCCATTTAAATTGTTGGGATTGAACCCTACCAGAGGAACATATAATGAAAGCCAAAACCGGTTCACAACAGTGGATTCACAATAAGCAGACGTTTACTCTAAGCTCTCCCCTTGACAGTGGTTACCTAAATGCTGATACACTCTAAGTACTGCTCAGAAGAACAACTGATGAACCAAACACTGATGAAAGAACTAAAGACTACTAAAAGGCAAACACTGAGCTCTATCTACTACTGTTTCTTAAGTACTGCTGAAGACCCAAGCACTGCCCATTCAAAGACTGATCACCTTTTGAAGAAAGCACTGATGTTCAAACAGTCAGTGCTTAGGCTACAACAGTGGAATGTGAACTGTGTTAGACTTGTTTTGTATTTTATTATCAATCAGTTGTTAGACATCAGTAGTTTTGTATAGACCAGTGTTTATAGGTTGTTAGGCTGTTAGATGTCACTATCATGGTGACGTCAGCTGAGGTACATCAGTGGTTTGGTTTGCTTATAAATATGACAGTACTCTGTACTGTTATATTTGATCGTTTTGAGTGAGTTCTTCTCCTCAATTCAATCCTTTCATCTTGTGCAACCAACTCTGGAGTATCAGGCTGAGGGGGAGTTTAGTCTGTAAGCTTGCATTGTAATCTTTTGCTTTTAATGTAATCTTTCGACTCTATGAAAAAGCAATTGTTTATCAAACTATATTCTCCTTTGATTGTGTTTACAAAGTGTGTTATTCATTTCCGTTGCACTTAAAACTGCTCATATCTATTTGATTTGTTCAAATCTCACAAACAAGCACAACCAGTAGATCCTCTGATCCTAACAGTTGGTATCAGAGCCAGGACAGTCAAATTCGATCTAACAATCAATTTGACATAACAGTTCGGCTCAAAATTCATTGATACTAAGGTTGGTTGTATTCAGTTGAAAAACAGAGTAACGAGTAAATCATGATCAAAATGGTTATTCAAAAACTCTGTAAATCAACCAAGATGTCATATGACACACAAATTTCACACAACAAGTGAATTCATGCACAAGACACTCATGGTTTCTAGACCTGAAAACAATATCTGTTAAACTATGAGATTATTTCTTATTTTCTAAATTGATTTCAATTGTTGATGTATAATATGTGATGTTTTCATTAAATACTAAAGTATGAACCTAAGATTAACAAAAACTTATGTTCATAAAACATTAGTGTTTTTGATAACATAAAAAGAGGGAAATTAAAACTTTAGTCATTCAGATCTTATGTGTTAAAAACAGGTTGAGTTCCTCAAAAGGACAAAATCAACTATGTTAAAATACATTAAGAAAATCAGGGGTAAAACATAGTCCGTATCATATGTAGTGTGAGATTGGTTGAAAAATTTGTGCAAACATGACCAAGTCTCTCAAAACATTACTGCAAAATGATTTTGGACTAAAATTCACAAAAACTCGAAAGTGTGTTTATCTCAAAAGTCTTGAAGTCAAAAGAAAAGAGTATAAACGTAAAACACTTAAGAGTCAAAGCTTGGGGTAATAATGGTCATTAACCAAATGTTTGTACTCTTTGGTTCAGGAAAATTCAGGTGACAGTAGTATTCTCAGTGATTAAGCTTACAAAAGGACTGGTTCATGTGTCCTCATGTTTGCAATCAACTAACAAAGAAAATGGTACCAAACAGTGGTCAAAATGTATTCAAAATGTTCTACCATTGCGGTCAAACCACTGACTATTTTCATAAACTTGAGAATGATGTGATTACGTTTTTTTTATTTTTTGAAAATATACCAGATCCTTTTTTATGCTGTTCTCAGAAAATTCTTTAAATTTTTTTTATATAAAGGATTCTCTCGAATAATCAGGATATATTATTCATTTTATTTTTGGAGTAATGTATTTTGAACTTTTGCTTGTTTTTGTTGGCATTAGTTTCAATTACCTGTCAGGACATAGTACCTTATTTTTGTTGGTATTCTTGTCCTCATGAATGGGTCAAAAGGAAATGGTACATAGTTCAAGATCATGTCATACTCAGGTTTGTTTTTAAACATTAATCAAAGGTTGGTTGCTAAACTGTGATTAAACTACTGGGGCATCTCATGTTTTAACTTGGATATCTAACAAAAATGAGTGCCTTAGCAAAAAGTCTACATCATCTGGGTTACTAAACCACTGTCCTTCAAATTGACATGTGGCAAAAACCTTGAATGGAAATTCTCAAAACTGTTGCTGAAATACTTGTCCTTCAAATCTGGATCATTTACCCTAATCACTGCTTTGTTCATACATCTGTTTCCTAATCACTATCCACTGCTGAAAGTCAACCACTGTTTCTTCATTTTGCTTGGCAAGCACTGATGCTCAAAATCAGTGTCTTATCCACTGATATGCTATCCATTGATAGTAAAAATCCACCACTGTCCACATTATTACCGTTGTAACCACTGATGCTTGATTCATCAGTGGCTCTTAAAACAACTGTTCTCCACCCTTCATCCATTTCATCAGTGTTTGACACGTGGTCAGTTTTTAGCCTTCAGATCATAATAACCGCTGCCACATTAGTGATCACTTTTTCCCTAAATAAAACCCTGATCAAAACCCCCAAACAGGGTTTTACACTGTCGATTTGAATTCCAAAAGTTCTCTTCTCAAAGCAGTTTCCAACCTTTCTTCCCAAAACACTCTCCGATTCTTCTTCATCAAAATGACGAAGTCAAAATCAAAATCAAAATCAAAATCAAAATCTAAACCAAAATCACCATCATCTTCAAAAGAGGTCGCTCAAACTACCGAAGAAACCATTGAAATCCCATACAAATAACCGCATAACTACTTGGGTCTCCTCACAAAACCTACCGATAACCACACCTTCGACTCCATCATTGATACACTATCTGCATCAAAGTACAAAACTTTGTTGACAGCAGATGCTCCCATTTACTTGCAAACCCAGAGAGAGTTCTGGAAGAAGGCGACGCTTGAAAAACAAGGCGACAAAGTCATTGCCATCAACTCCTCGATACATGGTAAAGCGATTCAAATAACCCCAAAATCAATCTCAGAAGTCTTCAAGCTGAATGACCAGAACGGTAAAATATCTTTTGATAAAGCCGTGATGAAAACTGATTTCATAAAAAGGGGATATGCAGAAGAATCAAAGGTAGATACCTTACAAAAAGGTTATTTCCCTTCAGCACCCAGATTTTTATTTCACACACTTTTGAGTTGTGTTTCTAATAAAACAACAGTGTTTAATGAAATACCATTGAAGATTCAATGCCTGGGCTATGCTATTTTAAACAATAAAGATTACAACTACTCCCAGGAGATCCTCAATGACATGGTAAAGAATGTTGACAGCAAATCATTTCTTCTTTTTCCAAGATTTCTGAGCTATTACTTTAAACAAAAATTTGAAAAAGAGGATGAAAATTTGCCCAAACAAGGTGTCCATTTTCAAATAAAAGGTTTAACAATTGAAACATTTTCAAGAATGATGGCACCAATAAAATTAAAAGCAAAGGTGCCTGAGCAGACTTTAGAAACTGCCACTGATCCTCAGGCAACTTCTGCTGAGCCCACTGCTCCAGGTGATCAGAGCAGCACAACCACTGCTTTGAAACCCACACCTGACATCACCAAAAAGACCAAAAGAAAATCTTCCAAAAAGCCCACTAAACCCAAGAAAAAGGCAACTCTGGAAGATGAGATCCCAGAGCAACTGCCTGTGACAACACAAATGTCACCACAAACCACTGCTGCTACTTCCTCACAGCAGTTGGAAGAAAGATCTCAACCATTGCCTAAAACTCCTCCTGCATCCTCACAAAAGGATCAGGTTGTAATCATAGGGACACCAAATTATGAAGCTCTGGATCCACTTGGCTCTATCTTCCACAGTCCTGATCCCAAGGACATGTCACTTTCAACTCCCATACCCTCACCAATCATACTACCACAATCAATAGTACCCCTGTTGCATGCAGTTGATATTGCACAGACACAAACCAGTTCCTCTCTATCACCTATCACTGAGAGTATACCCCCACAGGTGACTGGGTCTGATGCTTATACCTCTGCTATCCCAGCAATAGTTGAGGAGGTTACACTACAGGAGTTACAAGTAACTCTTGTCAGTAGTTCAAGTGGAGCAGCAACTACAACTGATGGATCAACAGATCTTCAGTTGGACAGTTGTTTCATTAATAAGACTCCCTTGAAGGCAATTTCTTCCATAGCAACATCGGTAACCACCAGTGAGTTAATTCTAACCACCGGTACCATCAAAGGTTTATCGAGTGCTGAAGAAAGAAGTCCCCAGTACCAAGAACAAGGGGCATCAATAGGTGATTTTTGGGACTCAGTTCCTAAGACACACATTGATATAACCACTACTGGTGGGGATTCAGATGATCCTACTAATGTAGGTGATGATTCAAAATATCAGAAATTGACGGAAAGAGTTGAAAAACTTGAAGATTCAGTTGCTGAAATTAAAGATACGGTGCAAGAGATTTTAAAAGCTCAAAAAGCACAAGCCACTGCTATTCCTGCTCAAGCACCTGCACAACATGCATTTGCTGAAAATGAGCTTTGGAATATTTTTAAACCCATGCTTGAAAAACAGCAACATATGGCTGATCAAAAGCATGCTATTCATGTACAAATGCTGACCAACATGGTGGAATCAAGGTTTAAAGACACTCAAGCAGATATCAAGGCTATAAAGGCCTGCATACAAAAGAATGCTCATGGTGGAAAAGTTCCTTCTACAATCCTCTTCATGGATAAACCTCTTGCAGATAATGCCAAAAAGGGGGAGAAAATCAAGTTGAAGAAGAAAGGAATAGAAGATGGGCTGTATATTGAACCAGAACTAGAAAAACAACCATCCAAACCATCTCAAACCACAAAATCTCATATTTCCATTCAAACAGCTGATACACCAGTAGTTACAAAAACTGCTGTCAGTAGCCAAACAGCTGCCATCTCTTCAACACACACTACTCCATCACACACCACCAAAACCACTGCCCTCACATCATTATCATTACCTCCTGCCATAAAGCAGAAGGCAGCAGATGTTATAACATCTGCTGTAATGACAACAGTAATTGAGACACCAGTTGTTTCAACCACTGTCAGTCAATCACAATCACAAACTATTGTCACTCATATCACTACCACTGATCCACTCACTACATCATCAGCCTCTCCTACAATAAAAAGGAGAAGGATTCTCATATCTGATGATTCACCACCACCATCACCACCATCAAAAACTACCTCACCTCTTCCATCCCCTGCTCAAAAGCAGAAGACATCTGCTGACATATCAGCAGTTGTAATGACAACAGCGGTTGAAACACCAGTTGTTTCAACCACTGTTAGTCAAACATCCACCACTGATCTCATCATTTCTACACCACAACCTCCAAAACCTCACAAAAGAAAAAGAGAAACAACACAGGCTACTGATGAAAAGTATGATCCTGTTGCTGCTAAATATCCATTGGAATTAGAAGCTGTGAAAAATGAGATGAAACAATTTTACACTGAAGATGATCCTTCAAAAAGGAAATTTCCTTCTCTCATAGGTTTCATAATTCCAGAAAACGTGGATGAATATCTCGAAATAAAAGCAAGACAAGCAAGGATAAGAGCGAAAGTTGAATGCAAGGATCAAGGTGATGAAGCAATTTTGAAAAAAAAGGGAATTCCTGCTCAACAAAGTCAAACAAATAGAAGAATATGCAAGTGATCTGAACAAAGAATTGTCGAGCCTATCCCCTGAAGCAGATCAACGAAATGAATTGAGAAAGGAATACCTTGCATACATAATGAAGGAAAAGTTCTATCCTGCTGAAGAAACAGAATTCAAAGACTGGCCAATAGTTGCACTAAAGCATGAGGCTAACAGAATTGAAAAGATTAAACTTGATCCACGGAAGAAAAAGACGGCTCCAAATTGGAACAAATACAAGAAATTCATAGCTGATCTTATTTCCGAGCATGAAAGAAAGAAGCAGGAGTTGGTGGACGGAAAGGTGGATACTGCGGATGCCATAGCAAAATGGTCAAAGCAGCAAACTGATGAAGCTTATGAAAGGCTTGAGAAACAAAGGATGAAAGTCTCCGACATTTCTAAAAAGTCTGACTACAAAAAGCTACAGGAGCAAGTCAAGACTTTTGAAACACAAATCATCACAGCAGAAGCCTTTGTCACAAAATTGAGAAAAGAAAGGAAGGAAATGTTGTCTGCTGGAGAAGAAAAGGATAAAGAAGCTGATCAGATTGAAGAAGCTATCAAGAAAATAGCTTCAGATAAAGAAAGATTAGCAAAACTACAAGACCTTGCCAAAAGGGTCAAAGTAGTAAGCCAAAAATCATCAGCAGATGTCACAAACAGTGAGCTGACTGACAAAGAAGTTGAAGCAGACATAGCTGCAACTAATGAGATTATTGAAAAAGCATTCACACGAGTTTCTGAAGCTCATGATACTGCTCTACACTTCTTCTCCAGGCCAAACACTTTAAGTTCATCAGACAATAAACCTCTCCCAAGAAACCCATTTGGTTTAAAAATACTAAAGTGGCTCTCTGATCAAAAGACCCACGTATTGACTCTGATCAGAATCAATGGAGAAGTGAGGCATATATCAAGGAATCAAGCACTAGGCCTGAGTGTTGAAGATCTACAAGATCTCCTTGAGCTTTCACTGTGCAGGGATGAGGCTGATTCAAGTTCCAAAGATTTTGAGGAAGAATTTAAAAGAAAAGCAAAGGACCTTCTGATGAAGAATAAAAATCCAGAATAATGAAGGGTTTTGGCATTATCTGTTCCAGGGGGAGATTGTTGGGATTGAACCCAACCAAAGCAACAGATAATGAAAGCTAAAACTGGTTCACAACAGTGGATTCACAATAAGCAGACGTTTACTCTAAGCTCTCCCCTTGACAGTGGTTACCTAAATGCTGATACACTCTAAGTACTGCTCAGAAGAACAACTGATGAACCAAACACTGATGAAACAACTAAAGACTGCTAAAAGGCAAACACTGAGCTCTATCTACTGCTGTTTCTTAAGTACTGTTGAAGACCCAAGCACTGCTCATTCAAAGACTGATCACCTTTTGAAGAAAGCACTGATTTTTTTTTTTACAAAAGTGGAACGTGAACTGTGTTAGACTTGTTTTGTATTTTATTATCAATCAGTTGTTAGACATCTGTAGTTTTGTATAGACCAGTGTTTATAGGTTGTTAGGCTGTTAGATGTCACTATCATGGTGACGTCAGCTGAGGTACATCAGTGGTTTGGTTTGCTTATAAATATGACAGTACTCTGTACTGTTATATTTGATCGTTTTGAGTGAGTTCTTCTCCTCAATTCAATCCTTTCATCTTGTGCAACCAACTCTGGAGTATCAGGCTGAGGGGGAGTTTAGTCTGTAAGCTTGCATTGTAATCTTTTGCTTTTAATGTAATCTTTCGACTCTATGAAAAAGCAATTGTTTATCAAACTATATTCTCCTTTGATTGTGTTTACAAAGTTTGTTATTCATTTCCGCTGCACTTAAAACTGCTCATATCTATTTGATTTATTCAAATCTCACAAACAAGCACAACCAGTAGATCCTCAGATCCTAACATAAATAATAAAGGAATTCGATATAGTGAAAAGAATGAATTGGTTGTCTTAAAAGTCAAGCCCATTTTGAGTATGATAAGGAGCAACTAGTTATCAAGACTCCTTATGGGGAGCCTTTGACAATTCAAGGAAACACTAGGTATGGGTTACCTAAGCACTTGTTGAAATTGGTATTTAACAGTAAGGCTTCGAGTATGGAAAACTCAGAAGAAACAAAAAACAGTCGCGATGCTAGAAATGCGACAAATATTAATGGTGCATCAAGTGTGAACCTCAAAATTAATGGAATTAATCTCCAAAACTGAAGTTAACACAGTTGTTAGAAAGGTTATGAGAAAAGGCCTGAGAAGATTCAAGAAGCCAAAGGTTGTTTGCTCTAAAACATATGTCGCTACTCATGAGAATAACTATATTCATACTTCAAATACCAAGAATAAACCAAACAAAATCATATATGGCAAGGAACCCCATTCTTTTTGGGTTTTACTTAAAAGTACTTCGTCTCTTGGAAGTCAAGAGACTTTAATAGTAAAAAGGGACCATCGATTGCAGGAAATTGTTAAATGAAATAGAAATCATTAGGTATGTCAGCAGTTATGCTGGAAAGGACACGGTGAGGTATGCGTCACATTCATTCGATGGCAATACCATTGATTAGTAAGGACATTAATGGAGTCCACAAGAAAGATCCTTTTATGCATTATAGGATCGTCCAAGTTTTAAGGACCTTATTAGAAAACCTATTAGCCGCTTCACGAAATGGAAAAAGATGGAATAAGATTTTCCGACTCCCCCATAAGAATTATAAACTATCGGCAGTGCGTTGCAAACCTTGGCTCATTGTTTGAAATAGTGCCCTTATTCGGTTAATCTAGAATTTAAGCATAATGCACTATATAAATATTATGATTTAGCGTCGGCAATAAGAGGGCACATTAAGGTTTCAAAGCCTGCTCATTATAAATCCATCATGGATCTGCCTCAGCTACCCGCATTTTCATAGATTAAGAAATAACCAGTCAAAGCTGAGACTGCCCTAAAGTTTGTCAGATTTTACAGCTAAGATTAAAAGGATTAAGAATGGAGGCGTTTAACCCTCCTGATGCATGATTAGAGGTAGTTCACATTAATAGTGACACTAGATAAATCCTTTATTGTGATTTTATTGTTAAGAGTTATGTTTGGGTTTAGGTGCTGCTAAGTCTCTCATAAGACTACAAACTTAGCAAACTTTTAGGAATTTTTTTTTTCCGTAAGAACCTCAGATATTAAGTGTAAGGTAAAACTTACAGGCAAAAATCATAAGAACCATTTCTTCTGTTCCTATCAGAGACCTTCAGTCGTAGAATTTTCAGAAGTATTCCCTCTCTAAGAGGAAGTGCGTCAGCATACGTAGTTGATATCTCTTTGATCTCTAACGATTGCGAATACCAGACAGTATTATAAAAGCGCCATATGAGGATTGATGTATCTTAATAAGTTCCATAGATTGCTTCCATGCCTGATTAGTATGGAGGTTTAATGCATGGAACCACAAGGATATTCTAATGGTCATATGGTACTAAAGTCAACTAATGGTATTCAAAGAAGATATCCAAAATGGAATTGTCCAAATAAATGTTCCTGATTAAAGAATTCGTGGACTCGTAACATAAATGTGTTACCTATCTGACACAAACTATGATAGATGAATTGGAGTCTGAGATATGGAAAATCTCTGTAACCTCCTTGTATCTTGATTATCTTCTCCTAAGATTACCCTGTTTACCCCTGAGAGGCAGGTAGAGTTAAGATTTATATCCCATTTAAGGCTGTATTATTATGAAATCTCCAAGATGGCTAGTACCATCATTGGAAGAATCGAAACCCTGATTAAGTAAGTTTTAAAATAGAGGATTCATATAGCCTAACTCAATATTTTGAGAATTCAGTATAGTTCATTGAAAAAGACGGTTCATTTTGCTTATGCATTGTTTACCGCAACCCTAATTAGGCAACAATTAAGAATCGCCATCAGCTGCCCAGGATCGTCGATTTGTTCGACTAACTGTAAGGATTAGCTATTCCTTAAGATTAGTTTTAAGCAGTGGTTGGAATAACCATCTCACCTTAAAATAAGCTTTTTGTAATAGTTGTTATATAAGTATCAAGGATTGCTCCTTTGGAGACCTTGTATAAATAAAATATCAAAACGTCCGTTTGATGGACGAGATTTTAGGAAGCCTAATTACTAGGATCTGAAAGTTGCCTTGGAAAACAACAAATAAGATCATGCAATTTTCGTAATCATCTGAAAGTTGCCAGCAATTAGCAGAAAATCAAGGATTACTGAAAATAGCAACCCTCCTAAGTTCTTGTTAAGGAATAAGGTTCAACAAAGATATCACCCTGGAAGGGTGTGCCAATTTGTTAATTATCAGGCTAGTTAAAATCTGAATATATAAAATCATTCGAGGGAATCGAATGTATCAGATCAAATAGCTTATAAACTAAAACCTATTTAAGGAACTTGGCGGAGCTCGCAATGCATTACACACTAATAGTTTAAGGATATGTTTCCCCAATAAGTCAAGAAGCATTATCACATAATGATATGCGGAGTTATGATATGATGAGAAACCTGCATCGATTGAGGATCGATAAGTTAAGAAGCTCCAAAAAGGATACATGTACCTATTATAGAGGTCAATTTGAAAGCTTGGAGAGACTCCAGATATGCTATAGAAGTTAAATCTATTATGCGAAAAAAAGAACTTCCAGCACTTTAACAAATCTCGAGGTCTAGATTTCTTTTAAGGGGGTGAGGATGCAACACCTCGTAAAATCACGTCCAATGATGTATTGACACGTGTAATAAACCCTAATGAAGTCGAAGGTTGAGTTTAAGGGACTAATTTTTCGAAAAATCGAAAAACTTTGATTATGAAAGGATTGGAAGTGTTAGCATACCTAAAATAAGTTTCTAAATAACCTCTCACGATGATTATATTCACAAATGAGCCACTTGTCGATCGAGTGTAGCCGTTTGCATAAATAATTGAAAGTTTGCGCAAAGAAGGGTTAAAAGCGTCAACCTGATAATTCTTACCTCTGAGTGACCTTTTAACAAACCGGGAGCTTCATAATATTTAATTATACTCTCGGGAATTCCAAATATTGGCCGACTAAAGTTTTTATGCCTATAAGTAAAATTACGCGCAACTATGCAAGTTAGAGGGGCTAAAAGTGTCAATATGTTTAATTATACATCTAAATGACCTTTTAGCGAACCCGAAGTATCGTGATGTTTAAAAATACTTTCAAGAATGCCTAATATGGATTAGATGAGGCTTCAATGCTATTAAATGATGAGATGCGCAAGTATGCGTAATAAAGGGACCTAAAGTGTCAACTTTTGAATCTATGCCTTTCGGTGAGCATCTAAGCGAACGAGAGCGTATTAATATTTAAGTATATTCTTGGGAAGGATAAATATGGGCCATGGAAGCCTTGGATAACATTAAACGGCATTTCGCGCTACTTTGCGCAATTTAAGGACTATTTGCGTCAAACTGCAAAAGTATGTCGATTCGTATGGTAACAGACCTTCTAGAAATTTTCCATGAGTTAAACATGCCCTAATTATCATTTCTATAGCTTAGATATAGGCTTAGAGGTGTTTGGTGCGCAAAAATAAACTTTCAAGTCCACCAGGGACTAAAAGTGTCAAAAAGTGCACAAGTTTGCATTTTCGCGCATATCTCACAATCTGAATATCTCGGGACACCCAAAAATTTATGGAAGCACTAAAATATTTTATTTTAGTGATCGCCTTGATAAAATTTCATTCGTCGCGTAATTTGGACCGTTTTTCGCGTCCGTTCGTGTTTCGTCGTAATTAGACAAACAACGTGACCGTACGGCCAAACGAACCGACATCTGACATGTTTTTGAACATGTTTCATATCCCCAATTTGTGGACCTCATAATAGAGCCTTGAAATGAGGTTAACGGACCGTGGATGTGTCAGAAACACGTTTATATGCAAACAGGGACCAAATCTGCCAATTATGAAAGTTGTTTTGCTGACCTGGGACATACAGGCGGGCCGCGTAAGCCTGCTGAGTTACCTACGCGGGCCGCGTGGCCTGATCAGATGCAAAAATAGCTGGTAACAGCCTGTTTCTTGCTGGCAATTGTTCTAGATGGTTTCCAATACCCCCAAACTCGATACTAGGGGCTGCTCATGGTATGTTAAAACCGGTCTACACTTGTCATGATCTGATCTTAACTCCCCGACACTTGGCGCGATCCTACGAGGTCCTGAAAAGTATAAATAGGAGATGAGTTCATTTGTTTTTTTCACACTTTTCCCTTCAAATCTGCTTATTCTCTAAGTTGGGAGGATCTTGAACCCTTTGAGAACCTCCTTCAGTCCTTTGGACTCTTGTAAGTAATCCCTTCATGCTTAGTTTTTTTGGTTTAGCGTTTAAAAACCGAAAAGTCAAGCGTTAGCGACAAACGCTTTGACTTTTAAATGGTTGAGCCATGGTTCGCAACGAACATGGCTACTTGACCGTAATTAGGTAGGTGTTTAACCCTCAAAAGGGCACCTCCTAGTTACCACGATTACTTAGTTAAATTGTCGGGTCAAATAAAAGTCAAACGGGTTAGTTTTAAATAAAATACATAACTATTAATATAAAATCAATTTTCTCACTTTAATAACTTGGTAAATATTAGTTGAACATGCCTAAGCATGATTCAACTCGACAATTCTAAGTATAGGCCCGGTTCGGAACCAAAAGTCGCAAAAGTTGACTTTTGCTTTGACTTTCAGTTCTGACCCGATTTAGCTTAGTTTTGACATGCCTTAGGATTCCTTTAGGACCAGGTTATAGGTTAGTGTAACCCTCTGAGGTTATACAACTTGGTTCCTTAGTTATCCTATTCATTGCATGTTTCCGTTATATGCTTAAATGTTGACCATTATGCCCTTTTGACCCTAAAACGAGAATTTTGAAAATGTGAGAGGGCAATAATCTTTATTACTTATTTATAAACTTGTCCTTAAAATTTGACATCAGTTTGAGGTCTAGATTAGGAGTTATGCTCAATAGCGTAATTAGAAAACCTTTTATTAATTAAACGGCGTAATTAGCGTATATCCTATCTAAACCCAATTTTTGATACCAAACTTTTTACCTACTGATATAAAATAATATTTTGGGATTTTTAAATATTTTTATTTATTTTTAGGCTGAGCATAACATAGGGTTCTAGGTTTTATTCGGTAATTGCCGGTTTTGCCCTTTTGGGCTATAAAATGAGTTTTACAAATCCTTTTGACCCCAAACCTTTTTCTACTGATCTAATATGATAAATAAAATATTTTTAGCCTTCTGGAATAATAAAAATATCAACTTTCTATACAAAACCCGGAAATGGCTCCAAATCGCCTTTTTAAGCGTTTTTAACGCATAGTATGTATCGAAACTAGTTTAAATATATAAGAGTTGATGCCTACTGATAATTTCAGTAAATTGCTATATTTTAACAGTAAGCAAAAGTTTTAAATTCAGATTCTCTGTATTGCCTTTTTTTAAGCCTATGTGGAATCACCAAAATGCCCCTACGGTGCATAGTATGGTTATAATTAATAAATTTCACATATATATGATACCCTACTGATATGACTTATTAAATTAAGTATAATTACTGATTTAATCAGACCTGTAACTCAGAATGGTATTTAAACACTCTTATAACCTTTAAAATGACCAAAATACCCCTACGGGGCATAAATTGGTCTTACACTCGTTTTGGGCATAATGGAAGGTATCCTACTGATATCACAACATATTAAAGGCATACTAACTTAGGAAACCTGTTCATGACTCATGTGGTTGCCCGTTACGCACTTTTCGCGTTCGGATCAGCTTTTGTAACTAGTTTGCATAAATTAGCCGAAACGGGTCAAACCTTATCATTTCTATCTCAAAATCCAGAATGTGTTTAGTTTACCCTTATTACACAAGTATACAATCTTGTCGGGTCTAAACCACATTCTAATCCGGTTCTCGCTTAATCATGCGTTTTGAACCGTATCCTCTTTTAAAACTAACTGGTCTAAGCATAGGCTTAATTAAGACCCGTTAGGAATCTAATAGGTTATTAAAAACCTTCGTTCCAGATTTAGGAGCCCAGTAAAAGCTATCTGTACTTGCTGATTTGATACGGCTGGGATTGAATTTATATTTAGCTCAGGTAAATACTTTTAACTTATTTTCCCTATACGGGCTTGGGGTACGGTATATAAAATACCGCTTGGTCCGGCATTGAATCTTTAATCGAATAGAGGTTAAATCATTGATATGCTACGTTTTGAAATGTTTTGTTTGCTTAAAGCCTTTGGGGGGTTAATGACCATGTCTCGGATATCCTTGGCATCATTTTACGAAATGGCCACGACCTAAGCACGGGGTGTAGGCGTATACCCATCAGTGCAGAACCAAATAATGTGGTGTGTCTATTGATCTTTAACCCGGTCTACGGATCGGGCTACTGAACGCATAAGGAACATGTAATTCGTTTACAAGTATTATATTCAAATAATTATCCCAAGTTATAAAGAGTTTTGTGCCACGTGCATCCAAATCAATTTTATTAAACTTTTCAAAATGAGTCAGTTAAATTGTATTTACCAGTGTAAACTGACGTATTTTCCAAAAAGGTTAAGTGCAGGTACTAATCGGAATAGGCTGGCTACTCCTAGCATCAATAAAGAGTCTCGCAAGCTTAGATGCCTAAACTCTGTTGAACAAATGTTTCATTTTATTTTCGATCCGCCTGTGGATCCTTTACATTCCGTTTGTAATACTTGATATTACTTTATATCGGTTTGTAATATATTTATCTTTTGCTTCCGCTGTGCATTTAAATATTGTGTTGTTTGACAATGATGATATCAACTACGTCACTATACTCCCCACCGGGCCCACCGGTGACACGTGGAAAAATAGGGGTGTGACACAGGTACAC
Source organism: Helianthus tuberosus (assembly GCA_030545235.1). Classification (NCBI taxonomy): domain Eukaryota; kingdom Viridiplantae; phylum Streptophyta; class Magnoliopsida; order Asterales; family Asteraceae; genus Helianthus; species Helianthus tuberosus. The sequence goes on from CM060375.1 coordinate 57,512,405, forward strand.
GACCAGACAGTCAAACCTAGTACCATGTCAAATCAGTCTAACATACGCTGCGTATTGGTCAATACGCAGCGTATAGAGGTAACCCTATACGCTGCGTATTCATCAATACGCAGCGTATGTCAGACTGATTTGACACTGATACGATGTTGTCTAGGCACGTGAATAAAGCAATATGGGGAGTAGAGAGCTATACGTTGCGTATTTCAGAAAATTTGAAAGTCTATTTATCCATGCATCTCTGGTTCCCTTCGAGTTCATCTCCTTCTTTGTTTTTCATCTTCTTCTTCACTAACAATTTATACCCAAACAAAAATCATTTGTTCTGTTTTTTGTTCAATATTGTTTTGGAACGAGAATTATTTCGGTCATCGCTATTCTAACGACACATGGGGAGCAAAGGATGCTAATGAGGAGGAGGAGGTTGTGTCTGGAGTCCCTGTTGATCAAAAAACACAGTTGCCAGACTTGAACGACACTCCCACTACACCTGTTGATGAACCAAATTACCCGGCGCATCAAGTGTATCCGAATTACGGATACGGGTATGAATCTCCGTACGTGCAACAAAGTGGATACGGTGCTGAGAATGCACCTGTTGATGAACCATATTACCTGACGCAGCAATCGTATCCGGGTTACGGATACGGGGGTGAAGGTGGATACGGGGGTTACGGTGGATATGGGGGTGAAGGTGGATACGGGGGTGAAGGTGGATGCAGTGGATACGATAAATATGGGTGTGAAGGTGGATACGGTGGATACGGAGACTACGGTGGATACGAAGAATACGGTGAATACGGTTATGAGCCCCGTAACACACCACTGTATGATGATTATGAACCATCTACCTCGGGCAATCCGTTTCAAATAAATGAGGTATCACATTAATATTTGTATTATTTTTATAATAATTATTATTATTGTTAGAATTATATTGTTATTGTTATTGTTATTGTAATTATTATTGTTGTTGTTGTTATTATTATTATTATTATTGTTATTATTATTATTATTTTATTATTATTGTTGTTGTTGTTGTTGTTATTATTATTATTAATATTATTATTATTTTATTATTATTATTATTATTATTATTATTATTATTGTTGTTGTTGTTGTTGTTGTTATTGTTATTATTGTTGTTGTTATTATTAATATTATTATTTTTATTATTATTATTATTATTGTTAAAAAACTATAATTATAATAATAATAATTATTATTATTATTGTTATTGTTATTTTATTATTATTATTATTTTATTGCTGTTGTTGTTGTTATTGTTGTTATTATTATTAACGTAACTTTTTTTAGGGTTTCATGTCTCTAACTGATTTGAAGAATTGGGTACAAGAAACGGGAAAGGAGAATGGTTACGTAATTGTTACCCGCCGATCGAAAAATATTGGCGGTACTACTGGGATGGTATGGCTTGTGTGCGACCGTAGTGGTGAGCACCGTAGTAAAGCAACAGTTAGGAAAGCTGGTAGCAAAAACATCGGGTGCCCATTTTCATTACTCGCCATCCAGGACGTGACGAATGACACGTGGGAGTTAAAAGTGGACAACGCGAACCATAACCACGGACCTACGACGAGTCTGTTGGGTCACACTTTTGTGCAAAGATTTACTGAAGCCGAATACAAGCTAGTGGAACAGCTAACTGCTCAAAACATGGAGCCACGTACCATATTTCAAACCCTAAGAAAGCAGTTCCCCGACAGCCTGCATGTTCAGAAAGACGTGCAAAATGCGGTACAAAAAATTAGAGCGACATTAATGGACGAAAAGACTCCTATGCAGGCACTGGAAAGCGTGCTGCATGACAACAGATTCATTTACGACACCCGACAGGAACCCAAAACAGATGTCGTAACAGATATTTTCTTTGTTCATCCTTATTCAATCACTATGTGGCGTGCATTCCCGCACGTGATGTCGCTCGTCGCGTGTCACACCCCGAAATTATCAGAGCTGGCGTGACTGGACTGGTATCTTCATTGCACAGCGGAAGCAAAATAAGCTAAGTATTTTAGAGAATGAACGCCACTAAGTACTCGTATCTCCAATGGTTCTCCTATTCCAACCGTGCCTTGTCTTAGAACTGTAACCTGAGAAAGAAACATGCGAAAAAAATCAACATAAAGTTGAGCGAGTTCATAGTTTGTTCGTAAAAGATTTGAGATAAATCTTTTGAGTTGTGAAAGGTTTGAAATAAATCTTTGGTATTGTGAAAGATTTGAAATAAATCTTTGGAATAACCGGTTTTTGAAATAGTATTGAGAAAATGAATTTAAAAATCATTTTCTTGCCAAGTTATATGGAAACGTTGTGTTTGTAACACGTTATGTTCATAAAACCATGTATTTGTAAAGCCCTGTATTTGTAATGTTCGCATAACCGTCAATGCCCACCCTGACTTTGACTCCATACCCGCATAATGCTTTGAATTTGTATAAAACATGGTAGTTAATTTGTATGAACAAGAAGTTTCCGTAAGTATAAAATCCCTGGTATGTAGCAGATAAGGAAAAAGAGATCACCAATGGTTTGCAAGGCCATTGACATGTGTGAAGTGCAAGTAGGAAGACTCAAACCTAGCGGATTTTGCGTTGGGCACAAAGTCACCCCGAGGTCCGTTCTGCTGGGCCTGGGGTTGGGCTCGCTACACCCAGATAGATCTACCGCTTACGTCCCTCGGTCCTACAATGAGGATTAATGGCCTCCAGTTCCCGCCTACCCACTCACATGATCTAAGTAGTAACCCTCCTTACGCTAACCATACCATGTATAAAATAAATCCCTGGTCACCCTGACCGAATCCCTGGTCACCCTGACCAAATCCCTGGTCACCCTGACCGAATATCATTCCCATTTCGAAAATAAGCATTTGTTTTTGTAAAAACCGGTATGTTTAGTATAAACCTTTCATAATTCATTTGTGTTCCTCGAAATCCCTTCGTAATATGATTTAGAAATACGAGTTTTGCGTTTGTTCAAAACTTTGTATGTTTTTGCAAAACGTGCATGTCTTTCCACCAAGAAAACATTTACAAAAATGTAAAACAGTAAAAAGTGGGGGTTATGAACTCGCCTGAATTTCCATGTCCAAAGCTAGCTAATTACGACTCCGTGATGTCGTTTCAAAAATGAGACTCGCTAGCGAGCATTCTACAATATTCCTAACGCGGAATATCTAATAAGTTTCTATATAAAAGCGGTAACTAGTCTACGTGTCACCGAGCTCTACCGAATCGTTAATCGAACGATTCAACGGTAAGTTGTTAACTTAATGGAAAAGATTAAGTTATATGTGTTAAGTCTCGTTTAATGTCAGTAACAGTTTAATAAGTCTTGAAAAAGTCTTAGTTTCCGAGAGACTTAAAATGAATAAATATTTATATAAAAATATATAAATATATCGTTGTAGGTGTGTTAGCCGTCTCGAGTAGTCATACGTGTATAAAAGAATATTTCTATGAAAATATCATATAACAAACTCGTATCGCGTTTCGTATGAAAATAATATATAATAACTTGTATTATATATATCACGTCTTGTGTATATTTGCCAAAAATATACGTATATGTCGTTTAGGCGTATAAAATAAATATGAAGAGTTATATTTATCTTATAGAGGAATCGTCGAGTTGTTATGTTTGAAAATAAATATATAACCCATATTTATTTTTGTAAAAGAATTCGTGTTGTACGATATTTGGAATAAATATATAACTATATTTATTTTGAAAAGAATCCGAGTTGTTCGTTGTTTGGAAATAAATATAACTGAATATATTTATTTTATAAAACCATCAAGTTTTGTTATTTTGTAAAGCGGTTTGTCGAAATGTTATAAACATGCTTTGTAGGTTATGTAATGTCGTCGAAAGTAAGTATATATTTGTATTTGTTTCCATAGAAGGTTGTTTGGATCCGATAGTTTCGTTTTGTAATAAAACGTGTTTTGTTTACGGGTTTTCTCGAAAAATGGGCAGAGTTTCCTCTGTTTTTGGACACCCCGACAACACAAGTTGTCGCTATTTTTATCAAAATTCAATCAATTCACGCAATATATATAGCTTTTCATCAAATATGCCAAATTAAAGTGTAAATAGTCGCTAAAAGTATCGGTCGAGCTCTTTCACGAAATAAACAAAATTATAAGAATAATGAAATGTATTGCGCTGTAAAATCTTTACCATCTTCTCGTGTCGAAAACCGAGCTGACCGAGTCAACTCACTGAGTTGACTGAGTCAACTGAGTTGACCGAGTTGGACCGAGTTGACTCGAACCGCTTCAAAATCTGACCCGAACCGACTGACATCGAACCAACTGTTGACCTGAACCTGCTGACCCGAACACTGAGTCGACTCGGTTTGACCGAGTCAACTGAACCGAGCAAAACCCGAGGCTGCTGTTTTTGACCGGGTTGGACCGAACCAAGGCTGAACCAAAACTAACCCGAACCATTGTTGACTGCCTTTGACTGGACCACACCCGAACCCGAGACCCATGACTGAGCCGTGGCTTAAATCTGAACCAAAAACGAACCCTGTGAACCCAAAACTCGAACTGAATCACCAAGCTTGAAGCCCAAATCGACTCACATACCTGTTGGACCCGAGATCGAACAGAAAAGGCAGCAAAACACCCACCACAGCCACTGATACCGCCGGCCGCCGCCGCGTGTGGTGGTCGGCACCTTCATTCTTGCTCCGCTCTCTCTCTCTCGTCAGTCTCTCTCTCTCTCTCTCTCCGTCTAGATTCTCCCTCTCTCCCGTCTCTGTCTTTATCGCCGCACCACCACCGAACAGTGGCGGTGGTGGCTCGTTTTGTTGTTCGAAAAGGGGGTGTACAACTGGTAGAACAAAGAGAAGGGGGGTCGCCTGGTCGGAGAACGGCCACGCATCGCCACGCGCCGTCACCGCCACGGTGGTTGCTGGCCGGTTCTTCACAGGGTGAGAGAGATGTAGGTGTGTGTTGTTTATGTATATATGAAATGCAGACAAGGAGTGGGAGGATGAGGGTGTTTGGCTTGTGAAGGAGATGAGAAGGGTCTTTATAGGGAGGTGTTGAGATCTAGTAAAATCTTTAGAGATCTTAATAATATTTTCCCAAGATTTACTATAGATTTCATCAGATTTTGTAAGATTTTATATTGATTTACTAATATTTAGTAGGATTTGACAAGATTTTGTAGATCTTGTGTATTATGCACGGGTTTAGGCTTGTGGGTTTTGGGCTGGGGCCCAGGGCCCACAAGCCCATCTCGTGTGTAAGTGGCCCGTAATTCCTATGAGACCCGTTGTCAAATCCTGAACTTCGTTTAACATCAAAAATTAAAATACACAAAAGTACGGTCGGCAGTCGTTGTTTACACGCCCGTTCGTCGATTACGGTAATAATCGCGAAAAATTGTATCGTTGCCGTCTTTAATCCGTTTTTCGATCCGGTTTCGACTGTGGTCACTAAAATTAATTACGGATATAAATATAGCGTAAAATGTGACAGGCGTCTCCGTTACTTCCGTTTCGTTGTCGTTGCGTTTCCTACCATCGCGTTTTTAGTTCATGTTGCATTTGTGTCGCACGGGAGCCCAATAAATTCACAAAATTTATTTCATAGACATAAAATGTTCGTGTAACATTCATACTTGTCGGCGTTGTCAGTATTTTGTACGGTATCAGTTCGTCGTCGCTAGATATTCAGCAGATTTTCCGTAAATCACCATACGCGCACTGTATAGTCGAATAAACGTTCCTAGGCATTCCCAAGGCCTAATTAAGTTAATTTTTGCCATAAACACTATTTATTATTGCGTTAATCACCTGTTAATCACGTAATTAAGAACCGTAAATCACCGGTTGTCACAACGCGACCTACAAAACAAACATGTACAACATGCCATTTGTCCAGGTTGTGGGTTTGACGTCGACCAACAAGTCTTTTTGTATCGCACATGCCGTAATTTGCAAAGAACGAAGGGATAACTACGTGTGGGTGCTTGAGCGGATCAGGTCAATTTTGCATGAATGTGTGATGCCGCGTGTGATAGTCACGGATAGAGAGCTTGCCCTAATTAACGCGTGTGCTAAAGTATTCCCGAACGCATCTAGGCTTCTATGTCAGTTTCACATCGAACAAAATATATGTAGACATTGCAAGCAAGGGTCCAATAAAGAAGATTGGGGGAAATTTATGTCGTACTAGCGGAGAGTGTGCGAATCTGCTTCGGAGCCCATGTACAAGTACAACGTTGAGAAACTGTATAACCGACTCGTGGTTGCCAACCGAGAAAGTAAGTGTTCCTTCAACAAATGACTCACCCAATCTATTATATATTACACACGCTTTTACATTTCATTATTTTATTTTTGCAGGTGTCTTTGATTATGTTGGTGCATGTTTGTGACAACAACTTAGATTTGGTCTTTGGATATCTTGTAATTAGATAAACGATAAACAGTTAGCGGGTTTAGCTTTGTAATAGTTTGATTATAGAGTTTGGGCTAAACAAAACCCACATTGGGTGATGGGGGACGATTTGGGCCTAGCCCATGTAGGAACCCATGCCTAATGTTGCAACCTTGTGTTATATAAACAAGGTTAGGCTTTAGGGTTTAGGTTAATCAGCCAGAACATTGTTTGAGAGCAATTTCGTGAGAGTACTTTAGGCTTGGACGAAATTGTTAGTTGGTTAGGGTTTGATTGATTGTAAAACGTTTGTTTGGATAATCAATAGAAACCCGGGTTGAAAGTGATTTGCTGTTTTCTGTTTCCTACACGTTTTCTGCTTATTTTGATCAAGAGGATTCCGCACTCTTGATTGGAAAGACAATTCTGTGAAGATCCATACGAATAGGGGACCTACAATTGATATCAGAGCATTAGGCTCTTGAAGGCTCGGTTCAGAATTGTGTCTACAGAAACAGGGATATTTTCGAATTTTTGAAATCTGATAAAATTAGGGTTTCGAAAATTTTTTGTGTGTTTGATAAAATTTTCGAAATTTTTGGCTGTTTTGATCTTCTGGTTTGTTTGTTTGGTGTTTTGCAGGATTTCGGGACGGACTGTGTTGATTCTGAAAGAGTTTTTGGCTGAATTCCTTGAAGATTCGAAAACTGTTTTCGTGTTCTTCATTAAGTTCATCAGAAATTTTGTCAAAAGTTTGCTGATTTTGCTGTTTTGATTTTGCAGAAACTGTTAAGGAATTCGGAAGAATCTTCAGAATTTTGAACAGATCTAGTTTCCAAGTTTAACTGGCGATTTAGAGTAATTTCGCAGTCTGGACCTGCGAAATTAAGTGATCTGCGAAATTACCGGCGACGTTAAAATCCAAAGGCGTCTTTGGTAACCGTATAATTTTCCTCAGCGAAATTATTGCGGTTTTCGGTGACGTTACTGGTCGTCGTAATAGCGAACTAGTTACCCGGCGAAATTAATGGACGAAATTAATCAGCGAACTAGAACTTTGATCAGCGAAACTGTCCATCTGACCAGCGAAATTAATTGTTTCCCAGCGAAATTGGCAGCAAATTTAAAAACCAGCAAATTTAAAAAGGTGGAAGAATTTTTGGCAAGCGTAACAAAAAATTTACGTTTTCGAAAATAGAATTTGATCCGTAGCTCGTTAGACAGAACCGTTTGGACCGTTGAATTCCTTGGATTTTTAGGGTAAAAAAAAAAACTCTGGAAAATCCTGATTTCGGTTTTCGACATTAGATATCATTGGATTCGTCTTTTCGAGACGATTCTAACGGTGTAATTTGGTAACCACTGTTTTCGGAAAATTTTTGTACGGTATTATCAGTCTGTTACGTTAAAAGTGTCGAACATGTCTAGTTTGAATTAGCTGTTGAGAATGGAGCATGAGGTTGGCACTACCAACAAACCGCCTAAGATGATGAAGGTGGAAAATTATTTGACATGGAAGGATCGTTTCCAATCCTTCATTGAATATCAAGACATGCGCATGTGGATATGTATTGAAGATGGGTACACAAACCCTACTAACGACTTTGAGGGCAGACCACGTAGAACTGCCTATGTGAACATGGAAGAGAATGATAAAAAGATGTATGAGGCTGAAAAGAGAGCATTGGTTGCAATTAAAATGTCGTTGCCTGATAGCATCAAGCATACATTCACAAAGTACACAAATTCAAAAGATATGTGGGATGCATTAGAAAAACGATATGCAGGAAATGCAGATGTTAAGAAAAACAAGATTGATCTACTGAAGAAGCAGTTTGCTATTTTCAAGCACATGAAGCATGAGTCACTTGAGGACATCATCACTCGTTACTATCATCTGATGTCAGAAATGGAAAACTATAAGATTGATTGCTATACTGACGTTGAAAAGAATGACAAGCTGCTCGATGCCTTACCTACCAAGTGGGATATCTACACTCTCATGATCAAGGGTGAAGCAGATTATAAGACAAAGGAGCTGGAAGAAGTAGTTGGCAAGCTGAGAGCTTATGAGCTCAGTATGAAGAAGAAAGACACTGGATATGATCAGGTTCAAGATCCAACGATTTACAATGGGCTTGCACCTTCTTCATCTCACAACGCTTCTAGCGACTCTGCTACTGCGTTTCTTTCGTGTGAGAATGAGCAGGTCACATTGAATGAAGATGGTGATGTGTGTTTTGTAGCTGCTTCAGGAGGAACAACAGGAGCTAAAAGAACACCAGCTTCGAAGCAGAGTAGTGGTGTTAAGTCAATGCCAATGAGTGTGAAGTCTGCTGAAGAGCATCTTGCTCTACTTGCTTCATTTGTGGCTTCTTATGAGAACTACATTCAGGGGAAGATATCTGATCCTGCCACTTTGGATGAAGATTATGATCAGATTGACCCTGATGATCTTGAAGATATGGATTTGCAGTGGCAAATGGCCATGATTACTAGAAGAGTGAAGAGATTTATGAACCGAACAGGCAGGAAGTTTATAGGAAAGACGGTTGGTTTCGACAAGACCAAAGTGAGATGCTTCAACTGTCAAAGTTATGGGCATTTTGCTAGGGAATGTCAAAAACAAAAGCAGGAGACTTCGAGTCAGAGTTCAAACAATAGGAATGCATCAAACAACTCTAACTCAAGAGCGCTGATCTCTACTGCTAGAGAAGGTTCATATGACTGGAGTATTCACTTGGAAAAAGATGACAATGTCACACAAGCATTCATGGCAGAGATAACTCCAGTTAATGATGGTGAAGCTACTGTGGGAGATGCTGAAGCAAAAGTGGATGCTGAGGCAGAGGTCAAGATAGAGAGTAAAGCTGAAGAAGAGAAGGGTGATCAGACAAAAGATGCTGAAGAGGAAAAGCAAAATTCTGACCATCAAAAGGAAGCTGAAGAAAAGGAAGCAAAATATAAAAGAATGGAAGCTCAGCTTGCGGCTCTAATGGCCAACCTTGATAAACAAACAGGAGAGGTAAAGTCTAATTCTGTGTGTTTAAAATGTCGTGAACTACAGGGTGAGGTTGACAGGTTGTCAACACAAAACCAAAGTCTGGTGAGCGAGATGTCTAACATAAAAGAAGCAAATTTTTTTGCTAAAAGAAATGAATCCTCATACTTGAAGAAAATAAAAGGTTATGAAAGTAAAATTGAAGCTGTAACCTACAAATTAAATGAAAAACTTCAAGTCATAGACTTAGCTCATGAAATGATGGCTGAAAAAACAAAAGAGATTTCTGATAAATGCAAAGAGTTGTCAGATGCACAACTCAAAATTGTTGAACTTGAAAAGAAATTAGGTCAATTCAGGGACTCTACTTTTGTTATGAAACATATGATGGGTGGCTTGAAGAAAAGTAATGAAAAAACCAGTGTGGGATTTCATGGGTTCAATGAAGTTCCACCTCCTGTTAGTCATGACTATTCTTTCTTGCCTGATGAAGATGATCTCATGGACTTTGGGTCAACATCACCAAGTAGTTCCACGTCACGTCAAGGAAATGATTTTGAAAATGCTGATGCTAAGAAGGATAATAACAGCAAACCTGTTTTGAAAAAGAACACATCACATCCTAAGAATAAAATTCCAACTTTTGTTAAAAGTGTTAATTTTGTTCAAGGAAGTGACATGAAAGATGAAACAGATGTTATTGAAAACGAATCTAATGTAGAGTTTGCTAAAAATAAGAACAAAGAAAATTCTGAAACCAAGCAAACTAAACCAAATCTTTCTAAGGCATCATCAGAAGAAAAACCCGAATCTAGTTCTAAGGCTTCAGAAAAGAAGTCTTCGAAAAAGAGATCGTGCTTCAAATGTCACACCAAGGGACATGTAGCTAGCTGCTGTCCTAAAAAAAGAGTGAAGCACAAGTGAGTGAGAGGAAGAGAGAGAAGTCACCAGAGAATAGTGGTGATACACAGGAGAAAGTTGCAAATTCTCCAAAGAAATCTGCCCATAAGCAACCAGAAAATGTTGCTGTTGGTGAAGATAGGGCTGAAAAAGGAACTCCACAAGTTCCTCGTTTTCAAAGAAATCAACCAAGATTTCAGCCTCGATCTCCACCAGGCAGATACGAGAGACCTAGAAGCAGTTCACCTAGAATGAACAATTTTAATGGAAATTCAAATAATTTCAGAAGTCAAGGTTAATATCAAAATCGATACCAAAATGATGGTGGTCGAACTTTTTATAACAATGGCTTTAGAAATTACAACAATAATGCTTCTTGGAATCAAAATTCAAGGTACCAAAATCAAAATTTCCAAAGGTCAAATAGTCCAAACACGTATAGGAACCCTCAGGACCAAAGACCTAGTGGAAATCAAAATCAAATTCCATCAACAGGTCTGAGATCCAAGACTCCAGTTAGGAGTAATGGATATTGGATGGATGTTCCAGTAGTTGGTGAATTTGGACGACCCAAGACCATTAAGGCTTGGGTCCCCCAATCTAACTAATTTCTTGGTTGGTGTGTGCAGGAGCTGCTAAGGAGGATTATCAACTTATGGTATGTTGATAGTGGCTGCTCCAGGCACATGACGGGGGATGTGAGATTGTTGACTGAGTTTGAAGATTATGATGGTGGAAAGGTGAATTTTGCGGGTGCTAAAGGTGGTAGAATTACAGGCCGAGGGAAAGTGACCAATGGGAAGATCACACTGGACAAAGTGAACTATGTGGAGCAGCTTAAACACAATCTGATGAGCGTGTCACAAGTCTGCGACAAGGGTCACTCGGTCCATTTTACCAAGAATGAAGCATTAGTGTTGAAACCAGGTTTGAAGATTCCGGACGATTGGATAGTAATGCGAGCGCCAAGGAGAAATGACACTTATGTCATGGACATGGGTGCTAAGGATCCAACTGATGTGGTGGCGTGTTTACTATCAAAAGCATCTGAAGCTGAATCGATGTTGTGGCACAGACGCATGGCCCATATTCACTATCGAAAAATGAATTACCTTGTTAAAAATGAGCTAGTGAAAGGGGTTCCAATGCAGAGGTTTCACGTGGAAGATAAATGTCTTCCATGTCAAAAGGGAAAACAACATAAGAAACCTCATAAGTCTAAAACAGTAAATTCCATAGATGCCCCTTATGAATTACTTCACATGGATTTATTCGGTCCAGTGAACGTAAGGAGCATAGGTGGAAAGTACTATTGTTTAGTTGTCACTGATGATTACTCACGTTATTCATGGGTTTTCTTTTTAGGTACAAAAGATGAGACGGCGGAGATGCTGATAGATCTTTTTACGAAATTGGAAAACGTCCATGATGCTAGGATCAAGAGGATAAGGAGTGATAATGGCACGGAGTTCAAGAATCGAATTCTGGATCTCTACTGTCTTCGAAAGGGAATTGAACATCAATATTCTGCTCCTTATACACCTCAACAAAATGGAGTTGCTGAGAGGAAAAACAGGACGTTGATTGAAGCTGCTAGGACGATGCTTTCAGATTCAAAGCTACCAGTTCTTTTCTGGGGAGAAGCTGTGAATACAGCTTGCTACGTCCTAAACAAAGTTTTGACTATTAAACGTTTTAATAAAACTTGTCATGAATTAATGTTTAACAAGAAACCAAACTTAGAAGGCTTTGAACCATTTGGATTACCCTGCACCATTGTGCGAAATAAAGATAAACAAAAATTCGGTGAGGTTGCTGACGATGGCTACTTTCTAGGTTATGTGCCTGGCACACCGAATAAAAGGGTTTTTAATCTAAAAACTGGTAAAATTGAGGTTGTTTACAATGTTGAAATTACTTCATACAAACCTCAACAATCAACGAGTGGTCCTGCTATATTATATGATTATGAAAGCACTTTTAAGTCATTTAATATTCCTGAGTTTCCAAATGCAGATGATTCTCAGTTGATTCAAACAATGATTGGTGGAGACGATGAAGGTGAGTTCATGCCTAGATCGAATGTTAATATGACAGATGCTGCGGAAACTTCCAAAGGTGCTGCTGATCCTGATTCAAGTGATAGTGACTCTGAACCCATTGAGGGGGAGGATTTCATTAATCCATTTGCAGATCAGAACATTCAGGGGGAGGTTGGATCAAACCTGGGTGATAATTTAGAAGTGGATACTGTTGCTACTACACAAGCAAATAGAGATCATCCAGTTGACATGATACTTGGAGATCCTAATGCAGGTGTTCAGACGAGAAGAAGCATAGCAGCGAATTCTGGTTTATTTGTGTCGATTGAGAAGACTGGGATTGTGAATGAGTGCTTGTATAGTTGCTTTATTTCCCAAGAGGAGCCGAAGAACATTCATATGGCTCTTAAAGACAATTCATGGGTTGAAGCTAGGGGTGTGCATGGGTCGGTTTGGGTCGGTTTTGGGTCATAACCATAACCATAACCGCGATGTCGGTTATGGAAAAGTCATAACCATAACCGCTCGGTTATGGCGGTTTCGGTTATGGCGGTTTTGATGGTTATGGTGGTCGGTTATGGGTCGGTTAACCATGAACTTGGGTCTAGCTAAATTTAGCTCAAAACAATATTATCCATAAATATTAATACTTTTAATCACCGAATGTTTTAACCAAAAATGACATAATCCATAAACTCAAACAAAGTTTTAACCAAAAACACCAAATACTCAAACAAAGTTCAACCAAAATGACATAATCCGTAAACTCAAACAAAGTAATGAATGAAGTGTTAACTGTTAACGGAAACAAATATAAGAAACATATTCTGATTGAACCATAAAAACAGAAATAAATATTACAAAAGTAAACAACAATAACAGACTTCTTTCAATCTTTATTAGGGGATCTCAACTACATAAACAAATATAACAGACTTCTTTCGCATATCCCAAGAATTAACAGATATATTACAGCAGTCGATCATCATTTAAAACAAATATATATAATCAGTCGATCATCATTTAAAACAAATATATTACAGCAGTCGATCATCATTTAAAACAAATATATATAATCAGTCGATCATCATTTAAAACAAATATATTACAGCAGTCGATCATCATTTAAAACAAATATATAATCAGTCGATCATCATTTAAAACAAATATATATAATCAGTCGATCATCATTTAAAACAGACTTCAGAATGTATACTTCAGTTCAGTCGTTAACAGATATATTACAGTAGAATCAGAATGTAAAAGAATTAACAAATATATACAATCAGTCGATCAGATATCAATCAGTCAATATACTTTAGTTCAGTCGTTAAAACAGACTTCATATATTTGTTCCTAAATGTAAAAGAACTCACTAAAGATTCTGAACTGAATGTAAAAGAACTCACTATAACGTTGAACAAGGTTCACTTGAGGAAGCCGCTGAATAGTAATACGTTGAACTCACTAGATTCTAAACTGGACAGTGAAGAGTCTGGAGACGATGGAGAACTAGAAAGGACGATTAGGTTTCAACCCTAATAGTAATACGTATAAGTAAACGGCACCGCCCACTTTGGATTTTGGAAACGTTGGAATTTGGAATTGGATTTATTATATTAGGTTTAATATTTCAAAATAATCCTTTGGTATTCCTGTAATCATATGGGTCGGTTATGTATATGGGTCGGTTAAACGGGTCGGTTATGCATGACTTATTAAGTAGTGGGTCGGTTCGGTTATAGCGGTTATTGAAACTTACAAAACCATAACCGACCCATGATTGTCGGTTATCAAAAAATTAAAAACCGACCCATCGGTTTTCCATTCGGTTCGGTTTTTTCGGATATTTCGGTTATGGGTCGGTTAAGTCGGGTTTTTGCACACCCCTAGTTGAAGCAATGCAAGAGGAATTGGCACAGTTTGCGAAGTTGAAGGTTTGGGAGTTAGTTGACCTTCCTAAAGGTGAGAGAGAGATAGGCACTAAGTGGGTGTTTAAGTGCAAGAAGGATGACAGAGGGATAGTGACGCGAAACAAGGCTCGATTGGTGGTAAAAGGTTTTAATCAGCAAGAAGGGATTGATTACAATGAAGTGTTTGCACCAGTGGAAAGGTTGGAAGCAATTCGGTTGTTCCTAGCTTTCGCAACATTCAAGGGCTTCAAAGTTTACCAACTAGACGTGAAGAGTGCATTTCTTTACGGGAAAGTCCAAGAAGTGGTGTATGTCTCACAACCAGATGGGTTCGTTGATCCAGATTATCCAGATCGGGTGTACAAACTTGATAAGGCTTTGTATGGATTACATCAAGCTCCCAGGGCGTGGTACGAGACACTGTCTACACATCTGATCAAGAATGGTTTTGAAAGAGGTCAGATTGACAGTACACTGTTCATCAAGAGGAAGAAGGAAGATTTTCTGCTAGTACAGGTGTACGTGGATGACATCATCTTTGGGTCATCAGATGAGAGCATGTGTAAAGAGTTCGAGCAGGTGATGAAGAGTAAGTTCGAAATGAGTGCTATGGGTGAGCTGTCTTACTTTCTGGGATTACAAGTTGAACAGAAGGAGGATGGGATGTTTATTCATCAAACAAAGTATGTGTATGACATTTTGAGTCGGTTCAAAATGAATGATTGCTTTACTTTCAACACACCCATATGTGAAAATCACAATCTTGGCCCAGATCACGAAAGTACTGAAGACGTTGATCCAACTTAATACAGGGCAATGATTGGTTCTCTGATGTACTTGACTGCTTCAAGACCTGACATTATGTTTGCAGTATGCTTGTGTGCCAGATATCAGGCTAATCCAAAAGAGTCACACATGAAAGCAGTGAAGCGTATTCTTCGTTACTTGAAGGGGAAACCTAAACTTGGGTTATGGTATCCAGCTGATAGTGATTTGAATTTTGTCGCTTACACTGACTCAGACTTTGGAGGATGCAAGTCGAACAGGAAGTCTACAACAGGTGGTTGTCAGTTCTTAGGAGGCAGGATCGTGTCTTGGCAATGCAAGAAGCAATCCTGTGTGTCTACATCTACGTGTGAAGCTGAATATATTGCTGCGGGTAGCTGATGCTCTCAGGTTCTCTGGATACAACAGCAAATGCGCGATTACGGTTTGGATTTCACTCGTACTCCTATTATGATAGACAATAATGCCACGATTTCAATAACAAATAATCCCGTGAAACACAGTCGCACAAAACATATTGACATACGTCATCATTTTATACGGGATTGTGCTGAAAAACGACTAACTGAATTACATCAAGTCGACACAGAAGATAACCTGGCAGATCTTTATACTAAAGCTTTTGACAGGGCTCGCTTTGAACACTTAGTTGAACTCAACGAGATGAGGAATCCTGAATAACTGGTTTTTCATAAGAATTTTTGTAAATAGTTTATTGCTTTTCTTAAAAATCAAAAATACAAAAACATTAAAAAATTTGAAAAATAAAAAAAAATAGAAAATCAAAAATGAGTTATCACTGTGTGAAAAAGGAGAAATGATAGTACATCAGCAAGTTAGACTGTCACACTGAAACTGAATTAAAATGCTTAAGTGTGATAGCAGCTTCATCATATGATGTACCAGTAGGCAAAAGCATGAAATAATCAACTTACCAATGTGATATAAACTTAAATGAACTGTGTATCAGTGGGGAACACATCAGTGGTGTATGGTTTAATGACCTTAAATCTTGCGTTGATAGATTGCCAAAATCTGAAGTTTTGGGTCTTTATACTGTTATTTCATCTGGGGATATCTTGACTGTCTTTCTGTTCAGAACTAAAATCGTACATGACCCCAGGAAAGAAAATCACTTGGAATTAGCTCATTTCTATTTGAATGTCTGTATGTTGTCCCGATACACACAATTTTGATCTGATTCTGAAATCTTCTCTGAAAAAAAATCGTGTACCTCCTCTGCTGCATCCAGATATATGCTGACCTGGAGGTGCTAGGCAACGACAGCTTCTGCTGCATCCAGATACATGCTGACCTAGCTGTACGTTGTCGCGCTATAGATCTAATACACCCGAAAGAGGCCCTCAAGTGCCCAAAAGAAACCCAATAAACCTATATCAAACTGAGAAAACTCATTTGATCTGTATATTATACCATCTCTGCTAAAGATCTATTATGTTCTCTTCTCAACCTATTCCCAGTTAAGATTTCAGAAATCTAGATTGGACTTGTGAAATATGTGGTAGGGAAGATACTTGCATGATAGAGTGTGTTGTTTATATTTCCAGGATTTGATTAGTATTTATTTGGGTGTTCATAGTTAAGCAATTAAAACATGATAAAACAGATTATATGCAGACCTAGGCACTGTCTGGATATCTTAAAGGATGACTTCAGTATACTCACCTACTACGATGAATCTTTGTGCATACCTTGATCGTGGGGGTATATCCTGAAGTGGGACACACTAGTATATCAGTAATAAAATTACCTTAACGTATCATACGGTAATGGTACTTGAAATCTTCATGCATTTTGTTTAAGTGGACAAACATACTGGTAATCGTCTTGGAATGCTTTTCACGAAAATAAATAAAGAATTAACTATTGGTGTGAAACAGTTTGATTGTGTTGATATGATCTTCTTACCAGTGATTCTCACAAAAATAGAGTGTTTATTGCTTTTGTCATTTACTTGCTTTCAGAAAAATTTAAAAAATCCAAAAATAGTGTCTTTTTCTGTTTAAAATTCTTAACGTACAGAAAACTGTTATTCTTGGAGGAATTGTTACTGATAGGGGGAGACGGTATTAGAAAGTGAGTTCAAAATTTTAAATCATGCGGGTTATAGGGTGTGATTAAAAAATTTTGCGTGTTGGTGATAAATTGGAAAATGCTTAATCTGTTATACAGTTTAACAAATCTCTTGAAAAATAATAATTTATTTAACTTTGTTGAAAAATTCTTATGGTTTCTCGAGATGTTTGTTTTATAGTAAACAGATTGAAGCAGTGTGTTGCTGAGAAGTTGTTGTGTTGCTGAGAAGTTGCTGTGAAGATGAGAGTTTGATTGGATGCATGGTAGAACCTCCTTTCTACATTGCAGACAAAGTTGAAGAGTTTGAAGATTGCTATTCAAATGCTGAACTGGAGTTTACTCAAACGCTAAAGTTTTGAAGATTTGGTGATTGGATGCATCAGCTTAGGGGGAGTCTGTTGCTGACAGAAGCTGTTGAAGCTGAAGCTATCCAAAGACCAAAGACTGTGCAAGACTATATGAAGATTGCAAGACGACTGAAGACAAAGTTATTTTATGAAGCTATTGTCAAGGGGGAGTTTGTTGGTGCATGTTTGTGACAACAGCTTAGATTTGGTCTTTGGATATCTTGTAATTAGATAAACGATAAACAGTTAGCGGGTTTAGCTTTGTAATAGTTTGATTATAGAGTTTGGGCTAAACAAAACCCACATTGGGTGATGGGGGACGATTTGGGCCAAGCCCATGTAGGAACCCATGCCTAATGTTGCAACCTTGTGTTATATAAACAAGGTTAGGCTTTAGGGTTTAGGTTAATCAGCCAGAACATTGTTTGAGAGCAATTTCGTGAGAGTACTTTAGGCTTGGACGAAATTGTTAGTTGGTTAGGGTTTGATTGATTGTAAAACGTTTGTTTGGATAATCAATAGAAACCCGGGTTGAAAGTGATTTGTTGTTTTCTGTTTCCTACACGTTTTCTGCTTATTCTGATCAAGAGGATTCCGCACTCTTGATTGGAAAGACAATTATGTGAAGATCCATACGAATAGGGGACCTACAGATTACGTCTACGAAAACTGGCTCAAAGACTATAAAGAAATGTTCGTTTATGCGTGGACCGATAAGTGTTGCAACTTTGGTCAGCGCACCACCAACAGAGTTGAGAGCCAGCACGAAATTTAAAAAGATACATTACGCGCGAGAGTTCATTTGAGCGAATAGCAAGATGCGTCATTGATATAGTTGAAACTCAGTACGATGAAATACAAAAAAGTTTCACCGAGAGCATCGAAAAAATGATGAACCACCACAGACACCCACTGTTGGACAACCTACGTGGAAGGGTTTCCCATACAGCACTTGATTTGCTGGCAGCAGAGCTCATGAGGAAGCTGGAGGTGTTGCGGAAACTTAACGCATCATGTGGTTGCCATATGTGGCTTAGCTGTGGATTGCCGTGTGCTTGTAGGCTGGAAAACTACAAACGTACAGGTAAAAAATATTAAAACCACAAACCTTTTGTTATTTTGTACGATTTAGCTGTTTCTCACACCGTATTAACTTAACTGTGCAGGGCGTATGATACAACTCGACGACATAGATGTATTCTGGTGTAAGCTTGACTTGCTTCTGTGTAAACTGGTAGACGAGGAAGTCGATGTTGTAGCAGAGCTCAATAATGTGTGGCAACATTTATAGGCGCAGTCCCTCGTTCAGCAAAAGAGTTTGCTTTCAAAGATAAAAGCGGTCTTCACCCCGAAATCGTCAACCAAGAAACCACCGATCGTCCAGCAAAATACTCGCGGTCGGCCAACATCAAAGAAAGTACAAGAAAGGCTAGATGAAGCTACAAGATACAGCTCCGATGGAGAGGACAGCAACGTATATACCGCTTCCCCCAAACATAGGCACGGTTTACCTCGACACAGCTCATACGTACCATCAGAGGGCTCTCGTGGAACTGGTTCGGTTGTAAAGTCTGAAAAACCTAAAATGCAACGAAACAGGTCAACGAGTTCTAAAAAGAAGGAGACGTGGGATGATAAGGGTTTTCCATTAATGAAGGGGGACGAGCACCTGTTAAGCATTAAGAGGTTTAAGAATTAAATTCCATCAGAGTTTCACTGTTACATATCGCGTATACAAGATGTGACCCCAGACGGTCATTGTGGGTACATGTCTGTGGCTGTCGGGTTAGGTTTTATGGAACACGTATGGCCTCGTATTCGAAGTGATTTACTACTGGAGATTGACCATAACGAGCCGCGTTGGAAGCATGTATTCGAAAGATATAACGAAGGAGGCTTTAAACGAATACGTAACAGCATCGAATGGCATTCAGTGAAAGGGTGCGATCCAAGTCACTGGATGGAAATACCCCACGTCGGGTTTCTCGTAGCGCAAAGGTATAATATTGTCCTCCATGTGCTAAGCATCGAAGGGAGCTCTACCATCTTCCCATTAACAGATGCCCCACTAGATCCACGACCTCAAGAGAAAACGCTCGTACATGTTTACGGGGGACACTTCATACATGCTAAGTTGGAAGGAGACCACCCCATGCCTTTAGTGACCCCATTGTGGTCGACACATCGATCAATAGCAGCGAAACGGTGGGAAGAAATGTATAGACTGCGGTTAAAGCACTACTACGAGTTAACCAATCCTAAATCAGACTCAGACAAAGACAGAGAACCGAGTTTAAATGTTATCGAAGATTAAGCGGAAACTTGTATTTTTGTAAATTGTAGAAATTTTTTAATTTATAAAAGTTTGTATCATTAAGCGGAAACGAGTTTTTAATTTTTATAATTCATAATTTTTGTATTATTTTTAGTTTTCTAAATTATATTTGTATTATTTATCAAATAATATTGTTTTCTATAAATAAACAAAGGAAAACACACAAAAAATGGAGCTTTGTATACGCTGCGTAGGGATCCCTACGCAGCGTATGAGAAGCAAATGACAAAACAGCCCCTGTGTTTGGCTTCGTATAGCCTCAGCACAAGGGTAAAAAGGTAAAATGACAAAATAAATACGCAGCGTATGTAAAAGGCGGACAATTTTCCCCCCAAATCAAAGTTTCAAAATATAAATATGTTAAATTACTCTTTTGCCCTTCTGTTAGGGCTCTACGAGGCTGATTACAAGGGCAAAAAGGTCATTTTCTGACCTTTATATACGCTGTGTATGGTGCTCTACGAAGCGTATATAAAGGTCATTCTGATGACCTTTATACCCTTCTATCCATGCTTCGTGTAGGCTCAACAGAAGGGTATAAAGGTCATTCTCATGACCTTTATATACGCTTCGTAGAGCACCATACGCAGCGTATATAAAGGTCAGAAAATGACCTTTTTGCCCTTGTAATCAGCCTCGTATAGCCCTAACAGAAGGGGAAAATGGTAATTTCACAAGTCAAATGACCTTTTTTGACATTTGTATACGCTTCGTAGGAACCTCTACGCTGCGTATAGGTTCTGATTTAAATCAGGGAAACCCCTACGCAGCTATGTACTTCCCCAAACCAAAAACACACACAATAGAGAGACATACGAAGGCGACTACGTATAGGCGACCGTATACACGCGAATTCGAAGTATAAACCAGGTATTTAATCAACCTATTTAACTAATTTTGATTTTTTTAGTTTTTATCGGTAAATCAGGGATGTATCTTAGGTAAATTAGGGTTTACAGTGAATTAGGGCTGTTTATATGATTGTTGTGTGAAGTTGGGGGGGGGGTATTGTTCTTGGTCGATTGATGTTAACAGTTTGGAGTTTTGGTTTGAATATATTAGGGTTTGGAGTTATGGTTCTTGTTGTGTCGTTTAAAACTGGAAGGTTGAAGATGCACACTAACTGCTCGATTAATGCCTCAACTAAATCTATAAGTATAAGAATGGGTTAAATGGGCCATGAATGGGTCAGTGTGTCGACTTGTAATTGTAATTAAACTTAATTAATACATAATACCAGTACTTTGTTTCATATATATTAATTTAATTAGTTAAACACGTAGTTTAGATCAACCTAATTAACCTGGATAATTGCAACAAAAGCTATGCAATGCCATGCCAGTATGCAACTAAATTTTCGTTTAAATGCAGCGTTAATAGTGTATGTATCTTGGTTTAAAAAAGCGAGCTTTAAGCGCGCTTAAAGCGTTAAGCGCTGAAGCGTTTGGTAAAGCGCTTTTTTGGTCTGAAGCGCCATAACACGTGAAGAGTTTTGAGGCGAGCTTTAAGCTCGAAGCGACCATGGTTCTGAGGCGACGCTTCAGCCCAATCAGGTACAAAAAACGACACTTTAGCATAGGTTTAAGTTTGTTTTTAGAAAACAACAATAAAAACGAAAAAAAAAACAACATTAAAAACGAACAGCGCGTGCAAAAAACAGGCTCACACGGACCCAGGTTTTCGGAGCTGCATTCGTGCGGGCACGCACGGGTTTTCGGAGCTGCATTTATATTTTAAAACATAAATGCAGCTCCGAAAACCCGTGCGTGCCCGCACGAATGCAGCTCCGAAAACCTGGGTCCGTGTGAGCCTGTTTTTTGCACGCGCTGTTCGTTTTTAATGTTGTTTTTTTTTCGTTTTTATTGTTGTTTTCTAAAAACAAACTTAAACCTATGCTGAAGCGTCGTTTTTGTACCTGATTGGGCTGAAGCGTCGCCTCAGACCATGGTCGCTTCGCGCTTAAAGCTCGCCTCAAAACGCTTCACGTGTTATGGCGCTTCAGACCAAAGAAGGTGTTTTACCAAACGTTTCAGCGCTTAACGCTTTTGAGCGCGCTTAAAGCTCGCTTTTTTAAACCAAGATTATAACTAGTTCTAAGGTATGGGTCATGAATGGGTCAGTGTGTCGATAATGATTGCTTTTGATCAGTTATGATATCATTTGACTTCCAATGGAAAATGTAGGCATTGAATCAGAAGTTATGACATCATTTGACTTCCAATGGAAAATGTAGGCAATGAATCCCTTTGGATTTACCTTTTTAATGGTCTGATAATGATTGCTTTTGATCAGTTATGATACTTCTAGTTTCTTGAAATGTGTAGGCGTTTAAACGGCTGCAAACACAGCCGTAGAGGGGCGTTTCTCATGTATATTTAAAAAAATATATATACATGAGAAAAAAAATATATTTTTTAAACTTAAATTGTTTTTTTTAACAGAAAACTGTTCTTTTTAAACATAAAATATTTTTTTTTGGTTTTTCAGGACGAGAAAGATGGAGGAAATAGATATATAACAAATTAATCCGGAGCAGGCGCAGCCGCGGAAGCGTCCACCTGCGGATCCTCTCGAGAATCACCCGTATTTGGAGTTTCCTCCGGAGTCCGACGCTGCTCTCCGTTGCGAGAAGCTTCGGAAGATGCATGTCGGTGAACATTTTGCGGTTTCTTGGAAAACCCTCCAGAAGCTCGAGGTTGAAGATTGGGCGCGGGAGTTTGTTCCCCTTGATTCACCGTGGAATCGTCTGTTTGAGCTATCGTTTATGCCGACCTATAGGGAGATACTGATCGAGTTTCTGTCGTCGCTCGAGTTTCATCCTCGTCGGCCAGATCAGGTTGTGGACCCCGCGCAGTCCCCTCCCCAGCCCGAGGTTTCTTTTCGCATGGCTGGCCAGTCGCATTCTATGTCACTTGCACAGTTTGCGGTGCATAGCGGTTTGTATACGGAGGTTGAGATCGCTACGGATCTTTATACGACGGTACGTTTAACACAAATTTTGTATTGTTATTATTATTATTTTAATATATAACATTTAAGATTTAATATTAATTTAACGTTTAATAAACATTCGTGTAAACAGGGGTTGGTAATGGTTGATAAACCCACGCTTTTAGGGTTTTGGGCTCTGATCACGGACATCAATCATTGGGACCACCGACAATCCAAGGGGAGGGTTACGCTGATTAATGATCCGCTCTTCAGGTACGTTAGTTATTATGATTTTAATAATAGTTATTATTATTTAAATAGAAAATATATATTTTTTAAACCTAAATTGTTTTTTTTTCTAAACAGAAAACTGTTTTTTAAACAGTTTTTTTTAAACAGAATTTTTTTGTAAACAAAATTTCTTTTTAAACAGATTTTTTTTTAAACAGAATTTTTTTAATTATTTAGTCGAAGTCGAACCGTAAGGCTCGTATGTCCCTAACGAGCGTCGAAATAAGTTCGTCGTTAAAATATATTTTAACGACGATCTTATTTCGACCCTCGTTAGGGACCTACGCGCCTTACGGTTCGACATGGACTAAATAATAAAAAAATATAATTTAACGACGATCTTAGTTTTGACGCTCGTAAGGCGCGTACGGTCCTAACGAGCGTCGAAACTAAGTTCGTCGTTAAAATATATATTTTTTTAATTATTTAGCCGAAGTCGAACCGTAAGGCGCGTAGTAGAAACTAAGATCGTCGTTAAAATATAAAACTTCGATCTTAGTTTCGGCGCTCGTTAGGGTCCTACGTGCCTTACGGTTCGACTTCGACTAAATAATAAAAAAATATTTTAACGAAGAACTTAGTTTCGACTCTCGTTAGGACCGTACGCGCCTTACGGACGACGTCGTCTTATTGACGCTCGTTAGGACCGTACGCGCCTTACGAGCGTCAAAACTAAGATCGTCGTTAAATTGTATTTTTTATTATTTAGTTCATGTCGAACCGTAAGTCGCGTAGGTCCCTAACGAGCGTCGAAATAAGTTCGTCGTTAAAATATAAAACGACGAACTTAGTTTCGACGATCGTTAGGGACCTACGCGCCTTACGGTTCGACTTCGACTAAATAATAAAAAAAATATAATTTAACGACGATCTTAGTTTCGACGCTCGTAAGGCGCGTAGGTCCGTTACGCGCGTCAAAATCCGTAACGAGTCAAAAATATATTGTTTTTTTATCCTCGTTTAATCGATGTCGTCTGATTATTATTTACTGACTGTTTTCCATTTATGCAGGTATTTGCACAGAATGATTTCCACTTCGATCACTGCTCGAAACAAAAGCCGGGAGTGGTGTACGAGTAGTGACTTGTTTTTCTTATATTGCCTCTTATACAAGAGGCCGTGCGCTCTCGCCTACGGGTTGGCGCAGTACTTCGCCTCCGCGCATCATCGACGGGAGCGCGGACTGCTATGCGGCGGCGCCTACGTGACCAGGATAGCCCTTTCGTTGGGCTATCATCCGGAGAATGACCGCGGCCGTGTAGGCCTGACGAAACAGCCGAAGCGGATGGGGATGAACACATTAAACGGAATGCAAGTTACCAAAGACTTCCCATGCTGGAAGCGGTTAAAGAAACTGGACGGCACGCAATACGAGCTTACACAGCTGCCGGAACAGTTCCCTCCGTATTTTCCCCCGCACGATCCGGAGGGGCCGGAGCCGCATGAGCCGACCGTCGTCATTCCGCAGCCACCACCGCCGCGTGGACCACCCGGGGTGCCTCAGTTCCCACGCCATGTTTGGCCCGGTCCGGACCCATCACATCAGCGGCTACTTCGGTACGTTGAAAGGAACAACTATCTGTTGGAGTGGGTGGCTGCGGCGCTGCAGCAGCAGCGACAGCATGACGGCTTACCTCCACTACCCTTCATTACGGATGCGGAATGGGATCAGCATCAGCAGCAGCAGGAGGAGCAGGACGAGCAGCAGCCATAGTATTTTATCATTTTATCATTTTGCTGTATGTATCAAACTTTTTGGTGTACATATAAAACTTTTGCTTTAAACGGTTTAACATATTCTGAAAGGTTATATACTATGGTGTACATATAAAATTCTAGAAGGTTATATAAAATTCTGGTGTACATATAAAATTCTGGAAGGTTATATACGCTGCGTATTGACCTATACACAGCGTATATAAACCTGGTAAACATTTGATGCTTCAAACCTACCAAAATGACCCCAAATTTGCAGATGTTTTATATACGCAGCATAGATACACCTTGTTTTCTGTGCAATACACCTTGTTTTCTGTGCAATGGAGCACTGACTAAGGAGTCAGAGAAGCTGAGTTCATCATAGGAGAACCCTTCTGAGCCTGGAGCACTGACCTCAAGACCCTTTCTCTTTTTCGCTGCGGAAGCACGGGTTCTTGGATTGGCCTTGGGAGCCGGGAGTGGCTTGGAGCTAGTGGTAGCAGGAGTCTCCTTCTTGACTATGGCTGGAGTTGGATAGCTGTCAAGTTCATCCAGGTCTAGATAGACTGGGACTTTGCTGGAATCTGCACACAGGGAGTAAATTATAAATCCCTCCTATAAATAACAGATAAGAAGCATATGTGTGCAGGATATCTTGCAGGATCCTTACCAGACATGTTGGCACTTGAAAGAGGACTTGGAGTTGGTGGAGAAGGATTGAAACTTCTTTCTGCCTCTGGGAGAAGTCTAATGGCGTCTATTCTTTCTTGGGAATTAGCAAGAGGAG
The DNA here is from genome assembly GCA_030545235.1 of Helianthus tuberosus. Classification (NCBI taxonomy): domain Eukaryota; kingdom Viridiplantae; phylum Streptophyta; class Magnoliopsida; order Asterales; family Asteraceae; genus Helianthus; species Helianthus tuberosus. Next base: position 57,537,952 of record CM060375.1, read on the forward strand.
GAGCAATCTTCCTAAAATCAGCTGCACAATAATGAAAATTTATTAGTTTAGAATATGAGACAGGATAAGAGACAGGATCATTCTTAAACCCTAATTCCTACCCTTTCTTAACCATCTCATCGGATAATCCGTTCCACCGGGGATCGAATCCCTTTTTACAAAGAAAAACTTGGATTGCCAACCATCCTCGTTTTTGGTGGCACGAAGAATCAATGGGGGACCGGAGCTAGAGTAAAATAGAAACCTAGAAGAGCCATGGCATCTAAGCTTGTAGGCTAAAGGGAGATCATGGACAGAAAGGTCAGGTATATGGTTTCTCTTGATTTGATCAAGAACAGACAAAACACGCCAAAGCATTGGCATGGTTTGGCTGAAAGAAATTTTTGTGATGTTAGAAAACTCGGTAATAAAATCCGGAAAAGGGAATCGTAGCCCTAAGGTGAAGGGGAAAGCATTGAAACAAATCCACTTGGTGGAAACCATATCTGATCGGATTTCTCTGTCAAAGGGTCGGAATATGGTTCCATCCGGGAAGATACCGGAAGATTTTAAAGCCGATAGATGAGCACTATCAAAGGTGCATATTTCATTCTCCGGTTCTTGGAGAAGATTCTGTTGGATGAATGTGGGAGCCGAGTCGCCTGAACTGGACCTCGTCTGCCTAGGCATTTGGTCGCCTGAATTCTTGCCGGAGTAAAATGAGAAATGGTTATGAAGATGAGAGAGAGAATATTACCTTTTCTTGACGATTGTGGGTAAAAAAGAAGATGAGGATAAGAAGATATAGGGTATGATGAGTAAATATAGGCCGGGTAGTTGAAAGCTGTCACATCAGAAGTCTTATCTCTTAATTGTCTCGGCCATTGTGAAAAAATGTAACCGTTAGGATATCAAACGGTAACATTTTTGGGGACAATTGTTATGGGTGAAATTCTGAGCCCATATCCTGGAAAATATCTTGATCTATATCTTATTCATGAAGTATCTGTTTACATCCGGGATGCTGGTTCAGGATATTGGTAACATCCTGAACGGTATCCTCGGGATTGCTAATGGATTATGTGCAGGTACGTGTGTTAGGAGCTAGCAACGTTCACAAAGACTTATTCCGCGGAAGACTCGGTCCAGGCCGTTCAAAGAAAGACGTTGAAACCTTATTACTCGGTCTACAACGTTCGTGGTGGAATATTCGGAGCATCCCGTATTTATAGGAATATTTGTTTGTACTTCGTTACTATAAATAGGAGGAACACCAGATCAAATAGGACACAACAATTTCACTGCAATCACACTCACTACACACTAACACTTGTTCTTTCGCAATTTGTACTCTCACACAAATTCATTGTAACACTTAGCGATCTGGTTGATATCCTGCACTGTATCCTGAAGTTTAAAGCAATAAGAAGAACAAGGCAGCTGCGATTGTCAGCTCCCGAGGTTTTATGCCGGCGATCTAGATTGATCAAGGGCTTTCCTCGTACATCTCGTGTCGTTTCCTTTACTTTTTGCTTATTATTTGCTCACTGTTTGATCGCAGATACAGCTCAATATCCTGAGCCGTATCCTAAATACTGATTTTCTAAATAACTTAACGAGCATATTTTTTATAAACTTTCTAGCACACTACCTCACATTACTAATTTGATCACTAAATTGCTTCGGTAATTTTTGACCAAAACAATTTGGCGCCCACCGTGGGGCAAGTGGTGCTCTCTTTACTAAATTTTTTTGTTAAATCGCTAATCGGTTTTTTATTTTCAAAACTTTTTGCTACATTGTCCACAATGGCCTCGCGATCAAACATGAGTTCCTCTACTATGTCTGCTACGACTTCTGCTACTACAGGTTCGGTGCTTCCACCACCTCCTCCAAGAATGCCAGCCTCTACACGACCTCAGGATATTATCCCTACCCGCAGTGTTCAGGAATCTGCCCCTGTTTTAGCATCTAACGACGAAATTTTAACCTTGTTTGGAAGTGTGCGGGAACAAATGAGGCAGCAGCAGGAAACGAACCAAATGCTCTTAAGGGAAATACAACTCCTGAAGTCTGGCTCGAGCAGATCCGCTGAGGATATTGTCACTCCATTACAACCCAGAGCTTTGAACTTCAGTTCAGCCATGTATACAGAGGATAACAGGGGGAATATCGTGCCCAGCTTTCCTCAGAATCATACCCCTGAAATACCCTCCTCGGTCAGGATATCGACCATAAGGAGCTCAGGATATGCTTCAGGATATGGGCAGAATCCTCCAACGGGTAACATATTAAATAATAATAATAATACTCATACTACTAACAATAGTGGATCCTTGCAGGATACAGGTGTGACGTCAGCACTTACCAGGGAACTTCAAAAGTTGAAGGACATGATATCAAGTGTACCCGGGGTGGTCCAGCCAATCCCGGAAGTGTCTCAAGACAGCCATAAGATATCTCGCTTTGCATATCCTATCTGTGATGCTGAGATTCCAAAGAGGTTCCAAACCCCCAACATGAAGCTTTACGACGGAACGACGGATCCTGAGGAGCATATTGCTCAGTATAGGGAGAGGATGGAGATCAACCCTATCCCTCAGGATCTCAAGGAAGCATGCTTGTGCAAGGGTTTTGGTTCAACCTTGACAGGATCAGCTTTGAAGTGGCTCTTGAATGTTCCTCCACATTCAATTACATCTTTTGCTCATTTAGTAAATTTATTTAATAGTCAGTTTTCTTGTAGTAGGAGCTTTGAAAAATTAACAAGTGATCTCTACAGGATAACGCAGGGGCCTCAGGAATCCCTTAGGGATTATGTGAACAAGTTTAGCCGAGAATCACTAGACATTCCTCATCTTGATGTTGCAACAGCTGTGCAAGCTTTCAAGATGGGGTTGCAAAAGGATTCTCAATTCTACCAAGACCTTGTAATGAACCCATGCAGGAACCTGGATGAAGCTCGGAACAGGGCCCTAAGATACATTCGGTTGGAAGATGACAGAAAAATGCAAGAAAGGATGAACTCATCCAACACTTATGAGTCAACTAACAGGAAGTCGGAATCCTCATTCAAGTCGTATCGGTCCAAGCCATATGGCAGGAATGAGAACAAGAGAGTGAATGCTGTTGAAGATGAGGATCCTGAAGAATATCCTGAATTATCTGAATATTGGTTTTCTGTTAACATTCCTGAATTGATGTATGCCATGCAGGGTCTAGGGGACAAGGCAAGATGGCCTCGAAAGAATCAACAAAAAGCGGATTGGAAAGACAAATCAAAATGGTGTGCTTTCCACGAAGATTTCGGACATATGACCGAGGATTGCATTGCTTTGAGGAAAGAGATAAGCTATCTTCTAAGCAAGGGATATTTGAAAGATCTCTTAGGAAGAAAGAAGGATAAGGGTCAGGATACTGAGAAGGATCCTGAGCGAGCAGCCTCACCTCCCGCGGATGCCAAGATAATCAACTTCATTTCGGGAGGATCCGACATTTGTGGGACTTCGTATTCGGCAGCAAAGAGACATGCAAAAGAAGCTAAGGCCGAAAGGGGAGACAAACCTGTCAGGATGACTACACTCACAACTGACAAAGTGATCACATTTGATGCTGATGACAGGGATACTGTCCAGGATCCTCACCATGATGCTCTGGTAATAATGTTATATGTGGCTAACCATTTTGTACGCAGGATATTGGTTGATAATGGCAGCTCCGTCAACATAATCCAACTAGAGACACTTAAAAGAATGAATGTATCTCCAATGGATATCACTTCGAAGTCCACCGTGCTTGTTGGGTTCAGTGGAAAGGCCAGAAACACAGTGGGAGAGATAAAGTTGCCGGTGTACGTTGAAGGAGTCAACTCGATACAACGTTTCTGTGTGATGGACTCTCTATCCTGCTATAACATTATACTGGGAAGACCGTGGATTCACGATATGAAGGCCGTGCCATCAACATATCACCAATGCATCAAGATACCTACCCCTTGGGGAGTTGTTAAAGTTGATAGCGATCAGCATGAGGCGAAAGAATTCTACTCATCCTCGATGAAATCCTCAACCTAACCTAGTGCAGCATAGCAATTAAAGACGCGGGCCCAGGATATCGTGGAGGATCCCGGAGCAGGATGTGAAGAAAATTGTCCTGGACCAGGATAATCCCGATATTTCGGTGCTCGTAGGAACCAATATCCCTCAGGATATTGAAGAGCAATTAATTAACTTTTTAAGATGCAGGATGTCAACGTTTGCATGGAAGCATGAGGATATGACAGGCATATCCAAAGATATTATCACTCACAAGCTTGGAATTGATAAATCATTCAAGCCAGTGCAACAAAAAAGAAGGAAGTTTGCTCCTGAACGCAATAAAATTATTCAAGAAGAAGTTGAAAGATTGTTGAAGTCCAAAATGATTAGAGAAGTCAAGTTCCCAAGGTGGCTAGCAAACGTGGTTGTGGTACAGAAGAAAAACGGAAAATGGAGAGTCTGTGTGGATTACACAGACTTGAATAAAGCTTGTCCTAAAGACCCATTTCCTCTCCCCCATATTGATGCAATGGTAGATGCCACTGCTGGGCATGAAATGCTGACTTTCATGGATGCATCCTCAGGATTTCAACAGATCCAAATGGAGCCTTCTGACCAGGAGGATACTGCCTTCATGACACCAACAGGTATTTATTGTTACACAGCTATGCCTTTTGGTTTGAAAAATGCAGGTGCAACATACCAAAGATTGGTAAACATGATGTTCAAAGACAAACTGGGGGACACCATGGAAGTGTACATTGACGATATGGTAGTAAAGTCAAAGAAAGCTCAGGATCACCTCCAGGATATTAAAGGAGCGTTTGATATCCTGGATCAGTATAATATGAAGCTGAATCCTGCTAAGTGCCATTTTGGAGTGGGGGCAGGAAAATTTCTAGGATATATGGTGACCAAAAGAGGAATAGAAGCAAGCCCGGAGCAGATTAAAGCCATCTTGGATATTAAATCACCCTCAAATATGAAAGATGTTCAACGATTAACGGGGCGAGTGGCAGCATTAAACAGATTTATCTCAAGATCCTCAGAGAAATGCAAAGATTTTTATGATATCCTGAAGAAGAACAAAAAATTCGAGTGGGGTGAGAAGCATGAAGCGGCCCTACAGGAGTTAAAGCAATATCTTTCAACCGCACCTCTACTGATGAAGCCTGAGAATGGTGAACCATTATCCCTATACCTCGCGGTATCAGGGAACGCTGTAAGTGCCGTCCTTGTAAAGGACCATGAAGGTCAGCAATATCCTGTTTATTATGTTAGCAAAAGTTTGTTAGATGCTGAAACTAGGTATTCTCACTTAGAAAAATTAATACTAGCATTAGTCATGGCATCAACAAAACTTAGACATTATTTTGAGACTCATAGGATTCATGTTAAAACAAATTATCCTGTTAAGAATGTGCTTAGGAAACCAGAGATGTCAGGCAGGATGGCTAAGTGGTCAGTAAAGTTGAGTGCTTATGATTTAGTATATGAACCTAGGAATGCCATAAAATCTCAGGCTTTAGCTGACTTTGTGGCTGATTTTAGTAGTGACATCCAGGATGAGGTAGACCTAGAAGTTCAACAATTAGGAGAATCCTCAGGATCCTGGACATTATATACTGATGGTGCATCTAATATAAGAGGAGTAGGATTGGGAATACTACTAAAATCGCCACAGGGGGACATATTACCCCAGGCTATTAGGTGTGAATTTCCTGCTACCAATAATGAGGCAGAATATGAAGCTTTAATTGCAGGATTAGAATTGGCTAAGAATATGAGTATAAAAAATTTACAAGCATATGTTGACTCTTTGTTAATTACTAACCATTTTAATGGATCATATGCAGTTAAGGGTGAGAAATTGACTGAATATCTTGATATTCTAAAAAAATTAGCAGGATATTTCGATGTTTTTACACTTGAACAGGTACCAAGAGAGGATAATGCTGAAGCAGATGCCTTAGCAAATCTGGGATCATCAATCAGGATACCGGAAGGGACCCAAATACCAGTAATACATGTCTTATATCCTGCAACTAATCCTCAGGGTAAAGAAGTAGCGGATATTCGGGATCCAGGAGTGGAATATCCTGAACAGGATCCTAAATCCTGGACAACTCCAATTCTGAAATATCTTAAAGATGGACACATCCCCGAAAATGAAAATCCTAAGGCATTTAGGATGAAGGTATCACGATTCACTATTATAAATAATATTCTATACAAGAAATCTCTTGCAGGACCATATTTAAGGTGCTTGGAGGATCATGAAGCCAAAGAAGTACTTCAGGATATACATGAAGGGGACTGTGGTAATCACACTGGGGGCAGATCATTATTCTCGAAAGTATTGAGGACAGGATACTTTTGGCCAACAATGAGAAAAGATGTTGCAGAATATGCTCGAAGATGTGATGCATGTCAAAGGCATAGTAACATACTACATCAACCAGCTGAACCACTATATCCTGTAGTTTCCCCTTGGCCATTCATGAAGTGGGGGATGGATATAGTAGGGAAGTTACCAAAAGCTCCGGGAGGAAAAGTATTTATGTTAGCAATGACGGATTATTTCTCTAAGTGGGTTGAGGCTGAAGCATTCGTTCAAGTAAGAGACCAAGAAGTAGTATCCTTCATAAAAAGGAATATCCTGACTAGGTTTGGAGTACCAGCTGAGATCATTTGTGATAATGGGTCCCAGTTTATAAGCAAAAGGACTACTGACTTTTGCAAGAGTTGGGGAATCAAAATGATCACATCTACTCCGGTACATCCTCAAGCGAATGGACAAGCCGAATCCTCGAACAAGATAATAGTCAATAACTTAAAGAAGAGACTTGGAGCCAAAAAAGGAAGATGGGCGGAAGAGTTACCCTTTGTTTTGTGGGCTGATAGGACAACGGTGAAGAATGCAACTGGCCAAACCCCGTTTTCCTTGGTATTTGGAGCAGAGGCAATGATTCCAACAGAAATGACGATACCTACTGCAAGATCTATGCTACAGGATCCTGAACAGAATCCTGAAGTCTTATGTCAGGATTTGGATACTATAGATGAAAAAAGAGATGCAGCAAGGCTAAGGATAGCAGCATATCAACAAAGAATATCCAGAGCATACAATAAGAACATAAGGACTAGAAGATTTCGAGTTGGTGATTGGGTGCTGAGAAAGGCTTTTCAAAATACCACTAATCCTGCCGATGGCAAGCTAGCTCCGAAATGGGAAGGACCTTATGAAGTCGAATCAGAAGCAGGGAAAGGAGCATATCGACTCAGGAATGTGGAAGGAGATATGCTACCAAGATCCTGGAATGCAATACATTTGAAGCTCTATTTCAAGTAAGAGTAGAATTTATTTTCTATCTCGGAATGGTATGTGTTCTATCTCTTTAAAATATATTTGTTTATTATCTTGAACCCAATACTGACTTAAGCATCGGAGGGGTGTTAGCCAAGCTAACACCCACCTTAGTTTACAATTGTTTTGCAGGATATGTTTCAGGATATAGCTCCAGGATATATACTCAGGATAAGTCAAAAGATTAAAGGATTGGCCCCCTCTCTCACGTTTAAGAGATCCTGATCCCTTCAAAGGTTTAAAGGTATTCACCTTTCTTTCGAATTGGGTTTAAACACCTCGCCTGGAGCGCAAGTTATCTTGGTGTAGTTCAAGGTAACGGGACCAGTTCATGTAAAAGTGGCTGACAATTTCGTTACTGTTGGCTATATCCTGGATCCTAAAGGTATATGAGGATTGATCACCCTCTCTCACGAAAGAGTATTTTCATACTCTCAAAGGTTTAAAGGTTTTCACCTTTCTAAGTCTAGGAGTTTATACACTCTCGCCTGTAGCGCATGAAATTCAGGGTTTATCCCCAGATATAAGGGTTTATCCCCAATATGCTAAGGATTCTTTTCAGGATATCAGGGGTTCTGCCCTTGGGCATTCGGAATTCATTCGAGTCAAAATGTAAATACATTTGTGTTTTTGTCGAACACAGGGGACACACGTTATTCTGATTCAAAGGATGGATCCAAGTTTATAAGTATACACTGGGGACAAACTTATGATAAAAGATCAGAACTGATCCTCTAAGGATCTCTGGTATGATTTCTCCTTTTTATTTGGACAATTTATAGGTGTATTTTAAAATCCTGATCAAGATATCTTTCAGGATATCTTCCAGGATTCATTTATAATATATGTTCCTAAAAATGTTCAAACCAAACAATTTCCATAAGTAAAATTTGTATGACAATAACAATAAAGTCAAGAGAGTAGTTATATTATTAACATACCAAAAGATGTGCTCTTAGTTTCACCTCAAAACAAGGCCCATTCACTAAGAGCACTAATAGTTCATAACCATATTTACCCAACAGTTGAGGGCTTCATCTCAAACCGAGACCCATCCACCTTCAACTGTTGTATTGTTCAAAAAGCATGCAGGAAATGTAAATTGTTCAGGTACGGGAAAGTAAAATACAGAAAGGTAAATTGTTTGTGGAACTGCAAACCAACATTCAAATTCAAAAAGGTGGGCTCTGGCCTTGGCACGTATATCCGTCATCGCCCACCTAAATGCCCTCACACAGCGGCATCACCTCCAACCTTCTCAGACTTCTCTGCTCCAACATCTTGACCAGCATCCTGCGCAGCATCCTGACCAATGTCCATCTCAGCATCACCTCCAGCATCCTTCTTCTCTCCAGCTTGGACCACCACCTCTGTTGACTTGGAAGACTCACCGGCTTCAGCAGGAAGTGGCACAACTTTGCCTCCGAGCTCCTTCAATTTAGCCACCCAGGATTCAACTGGCCAAGATGGACAAACAAGGCCCATCTCCTTGGCCTCATAGGCCATCTTGATGCGTGCTTGTAGCAGGGAGACGATAGCAGAAGCCTTGATTCCCTCTCGAAAGCTGATTAAGGCCTGATCATGATCCATTTGAACGCTGGAAAGTTTGACCTCAGCATCTTGGGTGACCTTCTTTAGCAAGCTTTCATAGTGCCGGCTCTTTGCTTCGGCGATAGCACCTTGGTCGGCAACGGTGCTCTCGAGCTGCTTGATCCTGGCTTCATGAAGTGCCACAGTACCACAAGCGTCATTGTACAAGTGGAGCAAATGCTGGAGGCCCTGCACATTGATTACAGATATGGGGTTAGAATGTATGCTGACTAAGACATCCTACCAGGATATCCTGTTAGGATATACGTGCAGGATATATGTGCAAGATATACATGAAGGATATGCAGCAGGATGTTACCTTGTTGAGGAAGGATGTCATTGGCTCTAAGGAGTCAGAGAAGCTGAGTTCATCATAGGAGAACCCTTCTGAGCCTGGAGCACTGACCTCAAGACCCTTTCTCTTTTTCGCTGCGGAAGCACGGGTTCTTGGATTGGCCTTGGGAGCCGGGAGTGGCTTGGAGCTAGTGGTAGCAGGAGTCTCCTTCTTGACTATGGCTGGAGTTGGATAGCTGTCAAGTTCATCCAGGTCTAGATAGACTGGGACTTTGCTGGAATCTGCACACAGGGAGTAAATTATAAATCCCTCCTATAAATAACAGATAAGAAGCATATGTGTGCAGGATATCTTGCAGGATCCTTACCAGACATGTTGGCACTTGAAAGAGGACTTGGAGTTGGTGGAGAAGGATTGAAACTTCTTTCTGCCTCTGGGAGAAGTCTAATGGCGTCTATTCTTTCTTGGGAATTAGCAAGAGGAGGAGCAATCTTCCTAAAATCAGCTGCACAATAATGAAAATTTATTAGTTCAGAATATGAGACAGGATAAGAGACAGGATCATTCTTAAACCCTAATTCCTACCCTTTCTTAACCATCTCATCGGATAATCCGTTCCACCGGGGATCGAATCCCTTTTTACAAAGAAAAACTTGGATTGCCAACCATCCTCGTTTTTGGTGGCACGAAGAATCAATGGGGGACCGGAGCTAGAGTAAAATAGAAACCTAGAAGAGCCATGGCATCTAAGCTTGTAGGCTAAAGGGAGATCATGGACAGAAAGGTCAGGTATATGGTTTCTCTTGATTTGATCAAGAACAGACAAAACACGCCAAAGCATTGGCATGGTTTGGCTGAAAGAAATTTTTGTGATGTTAAAAAACTCGGTAATAAAATCCGGAAAAGGGAATCGTAGCCCTAAGGTGAAGGGGAAAGCATTGAAACAAATCCACTTGGTGGAAACCATATCTGATCGGATTTCTCTGTCAAAGGGTCGGAATATGGTTCCATCCGGGAAGATACCGGAAGATTTTAAAGCCGATAGATGAGCACTATCAAAGGTGCATATTTCATTCTCCGGTTCTTGGAGAAGATTCTGTTGGATGAATGTGGGAGCCGAGTCGCCTGAACTGGACCTCGTCTGCCTAGGCATTTGGTCGCCTGAATTCTTGCCGGAGTAAAATGAGAAATGGTTATGAAGATGAGAGAGAGAATATTACCTTTTCTTGACGATTGTGGGTAAAAAAGAAGATGAGGATAAGAAGATATAGGGTATGATGAGTAAATATAGGCCGGGTAGTTGAAAGCTGTCACATCAGAAGTCTTATCTCTTAATTGTCTCGGCCATTGTGAAAAAATGTAACCGTTAGGATATCAAACGGTAACATTTTTGGGGACAATTGTTATGGGTGAAATTCTGAGCCCATATCCTGGAAAATATCTTGATCTATATCTTATTCATGAAGTATCTGTTTACATCCGGGATGCTGGTTCAGGATATTGGTAACATCCTGAACGGTATCCTCGGGATTGCTAATGGATTATGTGCAGGTACGTGTGTTAGGAGCTAGCAACGTTCACAAAGACTTATTCCGCGGAAGACTCGGTCCAGGCCGTTCAAAGAAAGACGTTGAAACCTTATTACTCGGTCTACAACGTTCGTGGTGGAATATTCGGAGCATCCCGTATTTATAGGAATATTTGTTTGTACTTCGTTACTATAAATAGGAGGAACACCAGATCAAATAGGACACAACAATTTCACTGCAATCACACTCACTACACACTAACACTTGTTCTTTCGCAATTTGTACTCTCACACAAATTCATTGTAACACTTAGCGATCTGGTTGATATCCTGCACTGTATCCTGAAGTTTAAAGCAATAAGAAGAACAAGGCAGCTGCGATTGTCAACTCCCGAGGTTTTATGCCGGCGATCTAGATTGATCAAGGGCTTTCCTCGTACATCTCGTGTCGGTTCCTTTACTTTTTGCTTATTATTTGCTCACTGTTTGATCGCAGATACAGCTCAATATCCTGAGCCGTATCCTAAATACTGATTTTCTAAATAACTTAACGAGCATATTTTTTATAAACTTTCTAGCACACTACCTCACATTACTAATTTGATCACTAAATTGCTTCGGTAATTTTTGACCAAAACAGCAGCGTAGATAAACCCTAATTTTGCTAGGGTTTCGTGTGCCAATAGGCACACCATAAATACGTATTGACATATACGCAGCGTAGATAAACCCTAATTTTGCTAGGGTTTCGTGTGCCAATAGGCACACCATAAATATATGTACATGCATATGTATGAAAGCTGCTTATTGGTTCTCAAATAAATATTTTAACATAATGACAAAGGAAAGGCATCTTTATATGGACAAACTACAAAGGAAAGAGGAATTCTAGTTATCAGTTGATTCATAATTCATAAAAGAAAAATATTAAGGTAAAGGATAGATACTACTAGTATACACAGTACGGGTCTCTTCAGCAGTACGGTATTTTATAGAAAATAGTTATTTATGTTTGAATATAAACTTGATTGTATTTATATTATATGTATTAGGTTAATGTAACATTATTATACTTATGTATTTGTATCGAATAAGTGTTCGGACATGACGGTTGAGACACACCGTTTCGAAGGTGGTTATTCCCGCCAAAAATAACTGCCGGACTAACTGTCCCGTACACATGTACATATATACATTTGCCGGCAACAATAACCGGCACCAAGATATTCTATTCGATATCCTTCATTCTCGTATATACAATTTCTCTTCGTGTGTATTGTTAATTATCTACTTGATCAATATGAATTCATCAAATGAATTCGGTGAATCAAGTTATGTTAATAACGTTCATGATAATGTCAAACTTCCGCTGCCAACAATTTATTATATATTATTAACTAAATTAGATAGTAAGAATTTTTTTGAATCCATGTCTTTTGTCTAACTGTATTATTGAGGTGGTGTCACGATCATGAGGATATGGGTTCAAGCCTCGTATGAACAAATGAGTACTAATAGTGTTTGTTGAGTGTGTTAAGTTGTCTAATAATGATTCACCTAAGTGTAGTTAAATTAAAGATGGTAATTAAGATAGGATATACCAAAGGGTGTGCAACAGAAGTGTTTTTTTTTTTAAATTTTTTCAAGTGATTGAACATTCTAGTCCCTATAGTCCCATGATGAAAACTGATGAAGATATCAAAGTAAATTTAGAGAATATGTGAGTTAGACGTTCTAAAAAATAAATAAGATATTTATTGTTGTAAATATACCATATAAATATATGTCACCTACCATCATATAACTGTTACGCAGGATTACATAAAACAACTGAGTGGTCCTGTTAAGTAGGATTACATAAAACAACTGAGCGGTCAAAGCTTTGTAGTTCGATACATGTTAATAATACTTTAACCGTATTTTGTTTTACATTTTTTTCTTTCGAAGCTTGCTATTTTATTTTATTAACAATAAAATAGAACAGTTACTACTTACTCATATTTTTTGCCAAACAAAGATGTACCACCAAATACCAAATAGATCTAACCATTATGCTCGAAGTCGCCAATTGATCAACCAACTCCGCACCAACCCCGCAGATTACACACAACTTGTTCATGGTATTCACCCCCTTTGTTTCAGCGCCATCTTCGATGGAATGCATCCCAAGAGAAGCCTCCACACAAAAAAGAATCTTTCGCAGGACCCAAGCGTTCCATTTGAACCGGCCTACGTTTACTTTTGTCCCAATCTTTCAGCCACCTCCACTCTAAAGGAAGCCACCAAGAAAAAGACTTCTGCCTCCCCTCCCTTCCTTCAGTCCCCATTCGATCAACTTCAGCGATGTTGTCTTTTTATATCTTTTTTCCACCAACCGAATATCTTACCATAGCCCAACTACGTCTCTTATAAGAAGGACCCCTTGCTTTCCACTATAAGGGGAGGCGGGGTGGGATCCGTGATGGATTTCATCACGCGTGGAAACAAAGAACACACGGCCGCCACCTCCTTTCTTCACGCATGCATTTTATAACTCGTGGAATATATGATGCCGTGATAAATGGAAGGATGTGAGAGGGTATGAGGGTTTATTGTTGGGTGTTGTGAGTGATGACCATTTCCACTAAAAAAGGTTGTGACTGATGTAATAATGGTTGATGACAAGGCGAAACTTGATTGGATGTTGTGAGTGATGAGTGATCACCACCCCCTCCCCTAATTGCCGTAAATAGCTTGAACGACCTGGCCCACAATTAAGATGGATGGTTTTTGAACCTCCATTTCCATGTAACCAACAAATTGAGTTTTTTTTTTTTTTTTTTTTTTTTTTTTTTTAGTTTCAGATGAAATAAATAAGTTAATATGCATTCATCTCTCTTTCTCTCTATATATAGGTTGAGTTTCATTTGAGAAGAGGTTTTAACTGTGAACAGTGTGAGTGTGAGAAGAAAACTAAACTTTTTACCAAATACTTCATATATTCTTAAAGTTTTAAATTTTTTGCATACAAAATTATATGCTATATACATAAAAAAAATCACTAACTTAAAATACTAATATGTTTTTTAAGTGTTTAAACTTTTTGCTACACATGTGTTAGATTATGTGTAGGAAATAATTATACACATAATTTACATATGTGTAGCTTATATACGTAGAAAAAAATTATTAATATTGTTTTTATATTTCAAGATTATTTAATAGACATTGTATCTGAATGACTTTCTTATATTAACTTAATTTTAAACTTTTAAGCCTGGAAAACTGAAGTATATATCTTCTTCTCGCTTTTCTCGAATTAATTGGTCTTATGAATTAAACATTCTCTCTCACACACACGCATATATATATAGTATATGAATCTAAATTCTTGTAAACAAAATGTTATGTGATATTTAAGTTTAAAAAATGTTGATAAAAAAATAGTTCTGTTATAAAACCAGTTTAATAGAAAAACAATATATATAAGAGATGTAGGGATAAAGAGGTTGATATTTCATTGATTAGGGTATGTCATACAATAAAATACAATTGAGTATATATAGGGAAGAAAACTTATAGAATAAGTCTAATTTATTTTAGGCATTGATAACCACAATAACAATAATATATTTATAACACTCCCCATTGGTTATCAATTTTATATGCTTAGAGATGTTGTCTCATTAAAAACTATGCTATAAAAACTTAGTGGGACAAATTCTCAAAGTGCAACGCATATTTTCTATCCCTCATACTTTTGGATTAGGTATGTTTCATCATTAAAAACCTTATCAAGAAAAAACAGCGAGATAAAACTTAGTTAAAGAGAAAATAGTCAAACTTGTAAGACAGTCTCCCTCATTTGAATATGTAGCCTTTAAGTGATGTGTGTTGATCTTCCTTGAAAGTTGCTCAAAGCTTTTGTAACCAATGAACCCGTTGATGAGGAAAATAGTGAAACGTTGGATGATCATCATATGTGACTTTTGGTGCTTCCTCTCGAAAACAAATATAATAAGATCCACGACTATATATTGAAATAGTGGTTTTAAAAGGTATATTAATGCATAATTTTCATACTATAAATTAATAACATGTTGGTGCTTCATAATGTTGTAATCTAAGCATAGGGATGTTTTCAAAAAAGAGTTGCCTTTTTCATTTTTAATTTAAAGGTTTTCATTTTTTTATATTTTAACCTCTTTGATTTTTTATACTTTTACCCAAACCTTTTCAACTTTTGCAAGTTAACCCCTAATATTTTTTTTGTTTTCAAACTTGATCCCCCATAATTTTCATCTTTTTTAATTTTTTTTTTTTTTACGCTTCCTTCTAAATTTTGAGAGTGAATACGCCGCAATGTGAGTGTGGGTTCAATGTTTTTTCGTCTATTTTTTTTCCATTTGACAGACTCGTCACAATGCGTCTTTATTTCCCTGTTTGACAGATTCATCGCAACGAGCGGGGTCCTAGATCGACTTAGTTATTCTTTTCTATATTTTACGTTTTAGTCTAATTTTTCGCATTAACACGACACAACATGCAAGCATGGTTCAATGATTTTACGTATGTTTTTCGTTCGGTGTTATTTTTCCTTTTTTATTATTTTGTTTTTACCCATTTTTTCGGTGTTGCTGGTCGGATATAGCATTGGTGCTACTTGGCACGATTTACGCCCCCTGCCGCAACGCGGGGGGCCTTAATACTAGTTAAACTTAATTATGGTACTCCTGGATCAAAATTTCCGATTTCTTTAATAGGAAACATAGTGTTCATTATTGAACAACCTTTGACGTACCTTAAGGGTGAGCTTTGTCCATAGTAAAATGTTCTAACATCTTGTGGATGTACATTGATGGATTAATAAATATATAAATAAACATATTCTCGAATTGTAAGTTGAGCAATAATTACATTGTATTAAGGTCTTTCATATGTTTTCAATCTAAAAGCTTGGCAGTTTCTCTCTCTGATGTGTACATCATTGTAAACTTTGATTATAGAGAAATTTTAAGAGTGAAATTTTAATTAAAAAAATATGGCTAATTTTATCAAACGTACCTCCCTCTTTATCAAAAAAGAATATATGAGGAGTTGTACAACACTTGACCCGACTAGTTTAGTCCATACATATTTTATTAACTTACAGATGGCATTTTTGAGGTTTTGATATCAATGTTCCTCAATCCTTTAGAAACTTAATTCATCTCGACTAATCATGCATGTGCATTCACTCTTTTTAAATCTTTTGGTACATAAACTTTATCATTTTGCAAATCAATTAGAAAATAGATAATATCCAATTTATGTCCAATGCATATTGTACCATCTTTACACAATGAGATATCATCATCACTGGGCTCCATTTATTCCTTGCATATGTATTGGTGCACAAGAAATACTTCCTAAAATGTTTCATATTACTATTTAGCACTTAATTGTTTTAAAAACTCATTGGCAGTTTCAAGTATATTCAATTTGATATAAACATGATGTATTTTGATCTGAATCTATATACAATAATCATGGTGTTCTCGAGAATTTACTTTACATGACTTTGACAACTTAAGCCATCGGGGACTTTCATGTAAACTTTCTAGATCAAGTGAATGATAACATTTATTAGAAGCATTGTATTACCAGAACAATAATATATTAGAAAGTTATTGCATCCACCATTAGAGAACACATCTTCTCATAATCAATCATAGGTCTTTGCAAAAATTCTTATACGATGAATATTGTCATATATTAGTTAGTTTAATTTTCACATGATTCACATAAAAGACTCGCTTGTATCCAACATATATTACAACATTAGTAGTATGTTATACTCGCCTGAAAACATTTTATTTCGTTAGAGAATTCAACTCTGCCGTATTTGCGTCTTTCTGTTTTGGCCAATCATTTATATGTTTTCATTCATAGGCAAATTTTAAATCTTGGTCCTCATTCATTCCAAGTGTTACATTATATACAAAAGTTTAATGTCGTTGATTTTATTTTGATTCCATACATTTCTATACATGAATAGTTTAATAAGATCTTTTTATTTTTCAAGTATCTAAGGTTCTTCGGGGAAACATCATGTCTAATGTCTCTTCAGGGGACGTTTTTAGTACTACCTCGACTAGACTATCTTCATTACTTGCTCCAAAATTCGAGGAATTTATTCTTGAAATCAACTAGTCTACCACGCTTCATACGTGAAATAGACTCATTAATTATTGTCAAAACCATGAAATGGATCGAAATCCAGGTTTTAGTGATTGATTTGGTAACATGAACGAAGTTAAGATAAGCACATTATAATAAAATATTATTTAATAGAAAAACATATAGATAATCATTACAAACCGGGAGATCAAGTGTGATCTGCATGAATAAACTTGTATTTATAGAGCCACCTCCAATTCGCTAACATCATCCTAGGAAATGTGAGTCATTTACTCAATTCAACTCATGAGATCATTAGTTAAACACATCAAGCAAATACCTTATTCGCTGACACTCTTCCAGCGAATCGCCATCCATTCACTAGACACACCTAGCAAATGAAACCATGTTCATTCGTATTGCTTTACTTAAAACACATAATTAGCATATGACTCAATCTAACCTGTTCATACAATGACGGATACACGAAAATACAATAACACTTACTAATATAACTGAAGCATAACCCGTTGATTATGTGACATACTTAGTCACACTATTTAGGTCAGCGAACCCATTAGGTAATTGATTATTTAATCTCGGTAAATAAATTATCTTTGGAACCATTGGTTCACTCGGTATATTATTAGGATCAAGATTAGACAAGGATAACTTATTCCAACTTTTTACACTTTCCAACTGCTTTTATTGTTGGAAATGTTGATTCAATTTGATAAAGTGGAAATCAATAACTGAGCCTTAAATAAAATTTTCATTAATGACTCTATTCTTCAACATATATTCCCAATCACATTTGAAGTTCTATCTTTGTGCATTGCAGTTGATCAATTTCAATATATATTGCATAATCATAAATCTTAAGAAGGCACATTAGATTTCTGACCAAAATCAACTATAACGAGGATGAAGAATTATAACTTTGTTGGCCTGGTGTGAATTAATTTGTTTCATGTAAAACAATTTATCCACACCACATTAACTTATACTCTCATGATCATTGGCTTTGTAACCAATCATAGACGTTTAGTGATCATCTCAACAAAAACACTTATTCTAATAATCATTAATAACTTAGGAATCAAAGTCACCGTTATAACAAAAATAAACACGTCAATCTAGAACAATGTGCTTGTTTTATCATTAGCTATGCCATAAGTCACACAATCTTCATTGTGGATTTAATAACCATTTAGATGATGCATCGATTTAAAACACTAAATAGTATCATGTTGGGATTTTCGCACCCAAAAATTATTCTAGACTATTTAGGGATTCATATCCTATTTTAATTGGCAAATAATTAACTTCCCTTAAAAGAATATGTTGTATGTTTAATTATTAGGAAGAATCTTTTGGGTCTTCAATAAATATCACATCAGCATTGACTCGGCGTTGTCTAAACGGTTATGCCAATTAATTAAATAATCATGATCCATAAACTTCTGGTTTATGATCAATATGTGTTATTTGCACGTATGCTAATTCAAGTCATAAGATATCAGAGAACAATGTATTACATTTATCACTTTTATGCTTTCCACATTTTTTATATGATCAGTCCATTGATTTGTAAATTATGATGGTTAAACGTATTATTAGAGAAATATCTCATTTCTAATGGTTGATCTTATTATTAACATTAGCACTATTACAATTTCCCTAATTATATCCATGATTCCATATTTACTTGGTTACACATGGATTAGATCATGTCAAACTTTTCATATCTTTAAAAGATATTAACTTTAGAAGCATATATTAAGTGTGACAAATGAATAGTATTTACCCTATTTCTGTAACACCCCGAAAACGGGTTTGGTAATCAAACCAAAATTATATTAAAAAACGGGTAATTTACCTTTAGTGGTAAAAGTAACCCGGTGAATATTTGGATTATTAAATAAACAAGAATTTACTAACTAGGAATTTTAACCTAGTTAGCTAATAGTCTAGAGATAACTTATAATAGGGTTAAAATTAGCCAAACTATAAGTTATACAAAAGTGGAGAGACCTAAGTTGTAGAACTAGAAACTATAATTTAATAAAACAAATAAAAATAAACCAAACACCCCAATTAGAGGTGTCTGGTTGATCAAAGAAGAGAGCAGGTCGATCCCCACTCTTCAAAACCCTAGAACTTCACTAAACTTGCAAATTGAAGGTCCAATTCAGTCCAAAATCGAAATTAAAGCATGGATTATTGATCCTCATCACAAGAGGATTAAAAGGTATGTAAAATTTAATGAAAACTCTTAGCTTGAAATTCTCATAAAATTGGGAATTTCTGAATTTATGGTTGCATGTGTATGTTATGATGATTTAGGAACAACTATAGTGTCTAGGGACAAACCCTAGACAAACACAAGCTGAAATCATGTGAAATTTTAGTGAAAACTATAATCACCATTGTAGGTGATTAGTGAGTTATGTGAAATTTGATGAACACTAGGAAATAGATTATTGGTCTAGTGTAAATTGACAATTTTGAAGTGATTTCAGAAATTATAGAAGTTAACCACTTTGTAAGATGGTTGATTTATGTGAAATTAGGGCTAAGAGATAAGCTAGAGACTTGATAAATAAACATGCAAAATTCTGCCCTTAAAGTGTTTGTTGAAATGCCTCAAAGAAGGCTCGAAACTAGAATTTTTATAGTTAAAACACCTAGTTGTGATGTTTTGGCTATTATGCAAAAAGTGATTAAAAAGAGTTCCAAATGTGATGAACGTGGTTAGAACTTTGGCTAAAACGGTGGTCTAAAGATAACGCCTACCGGGTAATTAAAGAATGCTAGAACTAGTTGATGAACTCGAATATGCAATTAGTATACTAATGGGCATTTGACTTTTAAAAAAGTCAAACTGACCTATAATTCGATAAATGGTAAATTTCGATATGAAATGTGTAAGGTGGAATAATCGTATTAAATTATGATTAAACTAACCACCTTGAAAACGAATGATGATAGTTTGACGCGTAACAAGCTAGGTGGAAGCTTGATGAGGGAGCGGATCAAACGAATCAAGAAGGAAAGGAAAAGCGTAGTTCGGATGAGAGGTAAGTAAAACTTACACCGTTTATTTTTGTAGAATACATATCTATTCTATAAGTCATAAATATGATGGAAATAATATTCGAAATATGGTTTCCGACACGAAATGATTTGGGTCGGAATATAAGATAAAATGGGTTTTCGAACGGCTACTTTATAAGTAATCCAAAACTAGTAAAAAGAATAAAAAGGGATCAAATGGTAATATTAATACCATTTGACAAATAACGACTAATAAGTGTATGTCGAGTCTCATGCTCGCAGGATGAACGGCTCGTGAATTAGCGAAGCTATGAAATAACAAAATAAGTCAAGACAAGGTATTAAAACGGGTCAATACGTTGATCCGAGCCAGGTACGCATAATTAGGTTGTAGTTGAAAGTGCTATTTGGTCGAATAATTAGTGAGAGTCCTTCGTCACAAAAGAAGGACCAAAATCGACCAAAACGCCCTTGTAGGCTAAATAAAACAAACAACCCTTAAAGGTTGTTTGGAAACGAATTTCATGATTTGATGGATACTTGGAATAAGTATAGAAGTGGAAGACGTAATATGTTAGTCAAATGGCTCTATTTGAGTCTTTGCCGTAAAATAACGATTTGAAGGGTAAATTTTGGTACATATAAATCACCACATTGAATCTACCACAAATATAGTTGTGGTGGAAGATCCTTTGATAAGAAATGTGGACATATGCATTTGGAAATGAATGAAAGCAATTGGTGCTTATAATATGCTTAAATACCTCAAACGGGTCAAAATAAGCACATGGGTGAAAATGGGTTAAAGAATGTATATAATTCTATAATCGGAACCTAATATATTAGATATTATTGAATTTATTAGGTTTGTAAGAAATAAGGGTCAAACAAACTTGTATGTTTGACAAAATCACAAACGGGTCAAATTTTGGTAAAAGAGTAATAAGCCGAAGACTTAAAAGTCTTAAATTTTATCAAGCCGGATGTCGGATTTTAACTCCATATGATGGAAAATCAAATTTCAAACATGTAGGAAGAAACGGTAGGTCAAACGGATAAGCGGTTTGAAAGATACGAATGATTTCGTGTCAAATTACGGCAAAATGGAAAATATGGATGCAGAGTCCACCGTAACTTACGGTGCCACCGTAAGTTACGGTGGAGTTGAATTGGGTTACGGTGCTAATCTACTGTTATACGGTAGGGAATTGTTAATATTTGAGCCACCGTAACTTACGGTGCCACCGTAAGTTACGGTGGAGATCAGAAATAAGTTATTGTTTTTGGGTGCAAGATATCAATGTTGGATTTTTAAATTTCCTCATTATACTCATTATTTAATTATCAAAACTGACCTTTAAGTTGGTTTTGATCACAGGTGAATGTCGAGAGTCCCGGATGAAGATCAAGCGTCGAGCAAGAACCGAACACACGTTAAACAAAGCTTCCGCAACGTTGTTTTGTCGTTATTTTAAACGTCGAATAAAATTACATTATGCATATTACTTAAATTGTAAAAGTTTTTAACAAACCCGCATTTTTAATGTATATGTAATCATTAATCACATGATTATTTTCGCAAAATATACGTTAAACCTAGATTTATAAGAACGGGTGTTACAATTTCTCCTTATAATTAATCTTCTCACGACATAATATAAATGAGAAGTAATTACATAATTCCATCATGTACCATTTATCGCTCTTTGATCCTACGATATTCTATAAATGAATAATGAGATTTAAACAGAATTACATTCAGACGTCATGTCTAAACATATTTATACTTTTTCATGAGATTGACAATAATTTTGGTTTAGTTATTCTATTCCATACTATTGATACCAACATCTAGAATGTATGATATATTATAAAGTTAGATTATACATAAAGACACTATGGTATATCGTCATATAAAACAAGTTATAACAAAACATTATGATATAAATGCACCTATAAATAAATTACAAGCACATGAAATACGTTATATAATACCTCAACTTTCTTTAATTTACTAATGTGTGACTATGGATTATGACTTCTTAACTTAAGCTTAAAATTCGTTCGGCCCATGTAAGAACAGCCGAACAAATAAACATGCACACAAATCTTAGATAAAATTCTTGCTACTCATGACATATGCAATAACTATTTAAAACAAACATCCTAGTCCCAAACAAGTTGCTAATTCTTTAAACATAACATTAATGAGACTAATTTATAATAATAAGATCATCAAGTACAAAGACATGAATACAATAAGTCAATTTATCTTATTTATGTTTTAACGTTTTTTTTTTTTTACTTTTATAAAACTAAAAGTAACTTCAAGTAATACAAAAATATAATATTATTTTACAACATACATGGTATATGCATTTTTGTCCTGCTACTAGTATTGGGTTGACCATCAAATTTTATATATTTGTGGGTCAAAATCATTTTATTAATAATTAATAATGAATATTAAATATTTTTTTTTAAAACTATATTGATAATAATGCTTTGACTTTATAAAGTGGATATATGGAAATACACTTTTTTTAACCTTTCCTGCTTTAAATTTTAATTAGCTAATGTTTTTTTTTTTGTTTCGTATTTAAGATGGTATTTCTCTAGAAATACTCAAATATATTTTTCTCTTAAAATAGTTTAAAAAAGAACGAAGCTACGATTTTTTTTTTCGAAAGACTTTTAATTTTTAAAAGGAAGCTACTGTTTATTTATTTAAGTTTATCACCACTTTGAAGAAATACATTTGCATACAAACAAAAGAGTGGTAAGTGGATATCAACAATTAATTTTAAAGAAACTATAAGAATGTCTGATTGAACATACTTTGATGAAACGACTACAAATTACTTGTTGGAACATGACTAGGATTTGGCACGAGCACTTTCATGCTGGTAATATGTTATAAAACTAGCCTAATAGCAAAGCTGATAACTTGTTATAAAACTAGTTTAATAGCAAAGCAATAAAAAAAAAATGCAAGGAGAAAAAGATTTATATTTCACTAATTGATGTGTATAGTACAATAACATACAATCATACTAATATAATAAATAAAGCATTTGGTGGGATAGGTGCCACATTCTCAGGCCATCTATTATGTCGGTTTTCCGCAAGTTTTCCCGAATCCCTTTTTCTTCCAAAATCGTGTTTTATCTGAACCATTTTGAGCCAAGATAAATTAAATCCAACATACAAAGCAAGTTAGTTTCTCCTCACTATTACAAAAAGAAGGATTTTAACAGTGGTGTTAACATTTAATGTAACGGTTAATTGACTGGTATAAATCACTACTTGGTTTATAATAAGGCTCTTTATTTGTACCAGTTTCATGACAGTTTAACTAAACCCTATGCTAAAACATAAAAATTAACCCTAATGCTAAAACCTTTCATTTACATTATTTTAATAGTCAGGTTTACAATCTTATCTTATATTTTTATATAGTATAATAATACTTTGAGATTATGCGTTAAGACATGCTACTTTAACCATCCGTTTTAATATAATTTTCTGTTATACAAAAATACAAACTACGATGTATATTTATTAAGACATTTTATTACTGAATATAATTTTTAATATTGTGATAAAGTTAACCTAAGTAGCATAAAAAAACTTAAGGTGAACATGTTTTAGGCATATTACGGCCATATTTTTTGGTCCTTTGTAGGTCCACCCGGAGGATCGAGTCAAACCTCTATTCCCTGTTTTTCGAGAAACCCGAGAGTGCGGAATCCAAACGGGTAAGTTAAACCAAGTTAGAACACGAAAACAACAAACACGGTTCAACGATTAACACTCAAATGTATTAATACGTATGACGATTACAAAGCAATGTTTACAAGAACTCCTCATAAACTCTTAGTGTGTGTGTTTTCACAATGTGTTCTCTCTCAAATCTATTCAGACTTTTTTTTATATTTGCCTTCTGTTTGCTGTTTATATAGCAACAGGTTCGGCGAACCACCTCCAGTGACGAAGGACTCCCAACGGCGAACCATCAATGTGACGAAGAATGGATTCTTCGTCACAGCCACATCTTGACGAAGATTGACCTTCGTCATGAAGATCTTCGTCATAAAGGACTTTGTTGTGACATCCTAGCATAGTTCTTCGTCAATGGCTGCAACATGCAGGTTCTTCGTCATATAAAACAAACAGAGAACAACTTCATGAATTCACGTTTATATGTAGTCTTCACATGAAAAGTCTTCACATGACATCATCATGACATCATCATGGTGATGTCATGGTGATGTGGCGTCGGGAAGGTTCGCGGCTCTTTGTGCTTCACGTGTCAAACTCTGGGGCGCACGACGGAGGAATGTCGTGACGTCGGTATTGAGCCGAACCTAACCGAGTCGAACCGAACCGAGTCGCGTCCACATAAATTGTATCAACAAACTCCCCCTTGGACGCTACTCGTGGAGGTTCATCTTCCATGTCTTCCATGTCGAAGGATCTTCGAAGTCTTCACATGTCGTAAGTAGAAAGTGTATCAACAAACTCCCCTTAACAAATAGGAAGTGCATCAACAAACTCCCCCTTTCAACAAACTCCTTTTGATTGTGCTCGTGAATCTTTTGATTTTCAATACTTTAGATCCTTGTGGTATTGATGAGTGGTCAGCGGCAACTCGATCATTTGAGAGCTTCCATGTTGTGTCTCCATTCCGAAGCTTTTCATCTAACACGTTCTCTTCGCCTTTAGCTGAACTGAATGTCGCATCTGCACATACAAGAAAGCTAAACGCGTAATGAGAACAACCGCTTGGAACATAGTTAACATAAACAAACGACACACATGTGACCAGTTTTCTATCAACTACCGTCCGACAGTTTGAAAGTTTAACAATGTTATCAATTTTAGTTTTTAACTTTCAAAACTTGCAAACTTAGACTGTTTATGAAGATTTAGTTGTTTTGGTTTTCGTTCAGATTTCAGGTAACGAAGACTCAAGTTCCAACATCGGGTAATCAAAGATAATGATAGAAATAAAATCTTTTTGACTTTTATAAAGTTTATATTAAAACACACCTAAAATCTTTTTGGAATTTTGAATATTTCAAATGTAAAGACTGAAAGTAGTAAATAAATATATACAGAGATGCAGAAACTGAAAACATTAAATAAATATTTACAGACATTCTTTTTGCGAGTTTCGATGGTAAGAGAATCATATCAGTGTACGGTCACGCCAAAACGCTCTTGTTGTTCAGTTAGTTAACATTTATGTAACACCCCATGTTTCGAATGTCAAAGTCAACATTGAAGTCAAATGAAGAAAAGATTGCTAATTGCGATCTGTCACTCCTTGCTCAACTACTATTTTGACTTCTTTGACTTGTAGATAATCTATTTATTTTATTGCGTTAGTTGTATTATGTGGAGTACATGTTAATAATCGAGGTTTAATCGTTATTTATCGCATGTTTTATCGCTTTATCGCTTATCGCATCGCAATCGCATTCGCAACTTGAGTTACGTGTTCTGGATATTGTTTTACGTGTGTGCTACTTATGTGTTACTTGTGCATGTTTATTTATATTTATGTTGTGGTGTTAATCGAAACGCAAACGCAACTCTATCGCAATCGAATCGTAGACGCTAAACGCAACTTACTTAGGATGATTGTATGTTAGATATAGTAGTTGGGATTAATGGATAATTCTATCGCATCGCTCAAACGCATCGCAAAACCCAACGCACGAAACGAAACGCCAAAACTCAGTCGTCGGAGCCACTCGATCGAGTGACCGCTCGATCGGATGGTCAACCGATCGGATTGCCTTCCGATCGGATTGCCACCCGATCGGACAGCCATCCGATCGGTGACCCACTCGATCCCTTGCACTTTCCTTTTTGGGAAACCCTATAAATACCTTCCTGTCACATCATATGTGATGTGACAGCACTCTCACTCGACCCAGCCGCTCTCAAGCTTCTTTCTCTCGATTTCTCACGATTCTTCTAAGTTTTCAACCTAAATCTTGCACTTTCATGATCTACACGCACTTCTTCATCTTTCTATCTTTTGAATCGTAACTTTTAACCGTGAAATCACTAGATTTAAGGTGTTCTAGGATGATGTCATCATGGGGTTCTTATGAACTTCATGTTTTGGCTTCAATCCACCAAGAACAACTTAGATCTGAACAATTTCCACATGAATAAACAAAGATCTTACATAGATCTGAACACATTCATGGTGAAAAGGATTGAAAGATGGTTTTCTAACTTTATTTCAACTTTTTTACGCTCAATGCACTCAAAACGATAGAACTGGAGCTTGTTCTGATCTTCTACTTCCTCTTGTTGATGTGTTGGTTCAAGATCTGAATTCTATCCAAGAGACTACCGATTTTGGGTTAAACATGAAACACCGTCTGGGACAGTTAGCTGGTCGGACTAGGGTGGTTCCTGTCCGATCGGGTCACTTGAGCCATGAAGAGGTTACTGTTGTTTGACACGTTATCACATCGTCTCGATCAGAACTGCAAACATTCAAAACAGTCAAGTGTCAAGACGATCAGGTCATTGGGACAGATTGTCGTCCGATCGGATTGCCATCCGATCGAACAGTCACCCGATCGGGTTGCACTTGGGGATTAACATTTGGACGTTTATTCAACTTTCAAAAGTACTGAATGTCGAATGGATTGCCGTCCGATCGGATAGCCATCCGATCGAACGACCATCTGACTATGTGACGTTTGGGACTTCAACACTTAAACAATTTTCAACATGTTCAATTCATTATCAGTTCTAACGGATTGCCACCCGATCGGTAGACCATCCGATGGTGTGACAACACTGCTGTGAACTTGTTCTCTGAGAAATATCTCGCCAAACGGATCGTCACCCGATCGAACCGCCGTTTGATCGATCGACCTGAAGGGTAGAGATACTTCTATGTTTTCAAAATGCTACAACGAAAACTTCAAAAAGACAAACCATCATACACAAAGACATCTTTACCAAACGAGGTGACAATCCAATTGAATGGCCAACCGATCGGATGACCATCCGAAAGGATTGCCACCCGATCGACTGGCCATCCGATCGGATTACCATCCAACACTTATCACCTTTGCACCGTTTTACGCGCCGCTTATCGTTATTACTATCATTAACTATTCAGGCTAATCTCTCTCAGCGCTCCCTTCAATCCAAGAGAGTGTTTACTTGTTAAACACAATCTGTGAGTATACTCGATCCCTTTTTGCATTACGCACTTTTGGGTGTTACATACATTATCTATATTCAAATCACAATCGACACACAACGCAAACACTATTTACACGCTAACCACTATTGCATGTTATGCGTGACTCGATGAATGTATGTTTGTTATGTTTACACATTGATTGCTGTCTACCTGCCTTAGCAACGATAGTACTATAGTTTGGACTCAGCACCTGTCGTGGATAGGGGTTGTTAAGGATCTTACTTCACGTGTTCGCAGTGGTGAACATGTGTTGCGCACTCGTTACTTGCTGCCAAATCGTAGTCATTGGTATTGATAGAATCTTTGTCGATAACTTACATGCTTCACATTATACGTTGTACATGTTGGTTATACGTAAACGATTTCGAACTCTATTATGCTAATATTAAACTTGTATGCTCACCTTTACACTATGTGTATTGACCTTTATTTTAACGTATGTGACAGGTGTTTAGGATGCTATCTGCTAGGATGCTTGCTATGTGGAACCAAGTTAGGAAGAGTCTAGAAACAAACGAACAATTTATTTTTATTTGAAATCTGAGTTGTCGAACATGTTTTTGTTTGGAGAATATCTACGCCTGTAATAATTAGATTACTTAATGGGTTATGGTATGGGACATAATATTAACTATTTGGTAATTTAGTCGTTATGGAATTTCTCTTGACAATCTTTTCGCTCAGTGCCATGCCCCGATGTTTCCGTCTTCGGTTGGGGTGTGACAGATTGCTATCAGAGCCATAACTATAGGGAATTAGGCAAGTCTCGACCTAGTCCGGGTCGATGTCTTAGAAATAACCTAGTCTATAGTCTAAGTACCAACAGACCAATTTGTGCATACCCTTAGGGATTTCGTACGAGCTGATTTGCTATATCTCGCTATTCTCGCCTACACTTCACTATCACTACACTCTAATTTTCGAAAATGAACAAGCGATTAGGTCGAGATTAGGTGTGAAAACCGCAAACTCTCGACTAAATTGCTTGTTCGACCCGCATTTTTACCTATAAGCAGGAAAAATTGCGTTGAATCAGGAGTGAAATCGGTACTTTAACGCAGATTTTTATTCTCTATTTTATCAAAATAGGAGCAAAGTTGTTAAGTTAGGGGTGAAACCTGAACCTTGACGACTTGTTCTGATCTCTATTTTTGGTTTTACAAAACTCCCACCAAGGTCTCGACGGACTCCAACGACTTGAAGTCACACTGTAACTCGAAGGATGCGTGCCGATCGCCCAAATTCGAGGCGAGAGCACAGTCCCGAAAGCCAAGGTGTGTACCAAAGGTCCCTTTGAATAGTCGAATCACTTTGGGAAGTCGACGTCTATCAGCCTAAGACACTCTATTATTCGATTTCGATCCCGCAATCGCTGATTTTATGTGTTTCGATTCTGAGCCCGCAACTGCCGACTCTGATGTTTGTCATCTTATGTGGATTTTATGTGATTTCTGTGGTTTTATCTGTTATGTGTTTCGATTTTTGGTGATTTTATTCGCTTTGATCGACACACACGAATCGCACTACACATCTATCTCAATAGGCTAACAAATCGTTACTGATGGATAATCGCATGCTATGTTACTCGCCGTGTACTCTCTAATCGCAATCGCTAATCTTGAACGCGCGCGGATTTTGAATGATAGGTTTATGTAATCTGACTGCTTCTATATTCTTTTATGTGCCCTATGTGCCTTACGTGTTTATGTGTTCTGTGATTATGAGTTTATGTGTCAATATGTTTGTGTGTTACATAAGTGTGTTCCTGAGCTTTAGTAGCGTTCGACGTGTGAGGTGAGATTCGATTATAATGTGTTGAGTCCTGTGGCGATGTTTGTTGCAGACAATGTCGTCATCTGGATCCCTTCACTCTCGAACTGCTCGCCAAAACCAGAAAGACAAACACCATGTTGCTCTCGTCACTAAGCAGATAGCGAAAGTCATTCCTCAGATTGTTAACGACATACACGAGAATACCAGCAAGTTTTCTGAAGAGTCCATGACAAATTCGCCGAAGTCTGTTTTTAGCTTTAAGCAGTTCAAAGCTTGCAGTCCAAAAGAATTTACTGGCGAAGAAGGCCCTATGGCTCTGTTCCAATGGTTTGATTCGATCGAGGTCACCCTGCGCCAGAGTGGCTGTCATGATAATCTCCGCACTCTGAACGCAATCGGCGACTTCCAGTCCCGCGCTTTAGAATGGTGGACGGCCGAGAGAAACAAACGCGGAAATGATGCAGCTTACAGTTTGACATGGGATGAGTTGAGGAACGTCATGATTGAAGAGTTCTGCCCTCCCCATGAGCGCCAAAAGTTGGAGGACGAATTCTGGCATATCAAGCAGAAGGATAGTGACAATGCTGCCTTGACTGCTCACTTCAAGCAGCTAAGCATAATCTGTTCTGATCAAGTTGAGACTCCCGATGTGACGATTAAGAAGTATATCAAAGCTCTGCCGGATTGTGTTGCAGATTTTGTGCAAGCTTCAAAACCAGCAACAATCGAGGAAACTTACCTGCTTGACGCTGGGATCAACGACAAGCGAGTCAAGTCTGGGTACTGGGATAAAGCTTCTAAGAATGTGCATCAAGCTACAACCGCCGCAACCGCTGAAACCGCCACCACTCCGCAATCGTCAAAGTCCTCTCGTCGCAAGAGGAAGAACATCAACT
This sequence comes from Helianthus tuberosus, assembly GCA_030545235.1. NCBI lineage: Eukaryota > Viridiplantae > Streptophyta > Magnoliopsida > Asterales > Asteraceae > Helianthus > Helianthus tuberosus. The sequence continues at coordinate 57,567,855 of CM060375.1, forward strand.
CCAGCAACAAGAAATGTACTGTCACTACTGCTGCCCCGCTCCAAGCTGTACCAGCTCAGCAGCAGACTCAACACCGATCAGTTACAGCACCAGTTACCCAAGCACCGCCTGCAAATCGTGCTTATACTGGTCCTCACCATGCCTGCCTGACATGTAATTATCATCATCCAGTGGGAATCGCCTGTCGATACTGCGTGCATTACAACATGTACGACCACTTCACCGCCAACTGCCGTACTGGTCCTCGTCAAGCTACAGCTCTAGCTACTGCTCAGCAAGCTCTACTTCCCGCTCCTCAAGGCCAACAAGCGGCTCCTGCACCCGCGATCCATGCTAGAGCTTGCTTCGCGTGTGGTGATCCCAACCACTTCGCGAACATGTGCCCGAATCGAGTGGTGAAGTAAGAGCCATAACAGCAGCAGCCCCAGCAGCATCAGCAGCAACAACAGCAAGCAGCTCGCGCCCGAACCTTCAACATCAATGCGCGTCAGGCTCAGGCTGACAACAACGTGGTCAATGGTACGTTCCTTGTGAATGGTATATATGCTTTGTGTTTGTTTGATACTAGAGCTGATAACTATTCTGTGTCGTTTGAATTCGAAAAGTTCCTTAATCGTAAGCGCGCCCATCTCCCCTCGACATTCGATGTCGAAGTTGCCACCGGAAGAACCGTCCCCGTCAATTCTGTTCTCCGTGATTGTACTCTCGAACTCAACAATCACGTCTTTCCTATCGACCTTATTCTGATGCAGCTCAGAAGTTTTGACGTCATAGTAGGCATGGACTTTCTTTGCGAAAACCATGATGAAGTTGTTTGCTCCGATAAGATGATTCGATTCTTGCTCGCTAACGGTGATCAACTTTGTGTGTATGGCGAAACTCCCTCAAAAGGTCTAAAGCTCATGTCATGTGTCCAAGCTAGCAAGTATCTCCGCAAGGAATACAGAACTTTCTTAGCCAACATTGTAGTAGCGGAGAAGGAAAAGAAAGGTAATCCTAGAGTGAACGATGTTCCCGTGGTTTGTGAATTTCCTCGTGTATTTCCCGAAGAACTTCCAGGTCTGCCTCCAAGTCGTGATATCGACTTTCGCATCGACCTCAATCCTGAAGCCAACCCTGTCGCTAGAGCTCCTTATCGACTCGCTCCGTCTGAAATGCGTGAACTCTCAAGTCAGCTCCAGGAATTACTTGATAAAGGCTTCATTCGCCCTAGCACCTCTCCTTGGGGCGCACCAGTCCTTTTCGTAAAAAATAAGGATGGGTCGTTCCGGATGTGCATCGACTATAGGGAATTGAATAAGCTAACAATCAAGAATCGCTATCCCCTGCCTCGAATCGATGATTTGTTTGATCAACTGCAAGGCGCTTCATATTTCTAGAAGATCGATCTACGCTCAGGCTATTACCAATTGCGCATTCAAGAGGAGGATATACCCAAAACCGCTTTTCGCACTCGTTACGGCCACTATGAGTTCGTTGTTTTGCCTTTTGGTTTGACCAACGCACCCGCGGTTTTCATGGATCTGATGAATCGTGTGTGTAAACCGTTTCTTGACCGCTTCGTCATCGTGTTAATCGGTGATATCCTGATCTATTCCAAGTCGAAAGCCGAACACATGCAGCATCTACGTTTGGTTCTCGAGCTACTCCAAGGGAATTGACTTTATGCCAAGTTCTCCAAGTGCGAATTTTGGCTGGAGGAGGTTCAATTCCTCGGTTATATTGTCAATAGTCAAGGTATTCACGTCGACCCCGAGAAGATTAAAGCTGTTAAGAGTTGGGTTACACCTAAGAACCCGTCTGAACTCCGTTCTTTTCTCGGACTGGCGGGCTATTATCGCCGATTTATCGAAGGATTCTCTAAAATCGTCGTGCCGCTTACTTCTCTCACGCATAAAGACAGACCTTTTTGTTTGGGGAACTGAGCAGGAGTCTGCCTTTCAAACTCTCAAGCACATGCTTTGCAATGCTCCCGTCCTTGCTTTACCCGACGGAAACGATGACTTCGTTGTCTATTGCGATGCCTCGAACCTTGGTCTTGGTTGTGTTCTCATGCAACGGGACAAGGTTATCGCTTACGCGTCTCGTCAGCTCAAGATCCACGAGAAGAACTATACAACCCACGACCTCGAGCTAGGCGCAGTTGTTTTTGCGTTGAATATTTAGCGACACTACCTCTATGGTACCAAGTGTACGGTCTTCACCGACCATAGGAGCCTATAACACATCTTCAACCAGAAGGAACTTAATATGCGTCAACGCCGATGGGTAGAACTTCTCAACGATTACGACAGTGAGATTCGTTATCATCCTGGCAAAGCAAATGTCGTTACCGACGCCCTCAGCAGACGAAGCTATTTGCATAGCGTTCATAATGTTCAAGCCCAGCATCATCTCAAAACTCTCATCCGCGAAGCCCAACATGCTTGCTTTACCGATCTCACTTTGAAGAAGGAAAGGATTCTCAATGATGGAACCCAACTTGTAAATAAGTCGAATGAGATATTCCATTATCTGGACCGAATTTGGATTCCTAAACGGACCGATTTACGACAGATTCTGATGGACGAAGCCCACAAATCCCGGTATTCTATTCATCCCGGTGCCGATAAAATGTACTAGGACCTTCGCTACAAGTACTGGTGGCCGGGCATGAAGAAAGATATCGCTCTCTATGTTTCGAAGTGCCTGACTTGTTCAAAAGTCAAGGCCGAGCATCAAAGACCCTCTGGCTTACTCGTCCAACCCGAGATCCCCATGTGGAAATGGGAGAGTATAGCTATGGACTTCATAACGAAACTTCCGCGCACGCCATCAGGTCACGATAGCATCTGGGTGGTCGTTGACCGTTTGACAAAAATCTGCTCATTTTCTGCCGATACGAAAAGACTACAAGGTAGAAAAATTAGCCCGAATCTACACCAATGAGATCATTTGTCGACATGGGACGCCTCGCGACATCATCTCTGACCGCGATGGTCGGTTTACTTCGCGTCTTTGGGAAACGTTTCAATCTGCTCCCGGTACTACGCTTAACCTAAGTACCGCTTTTCATCCCCAAACCGACGGTCAGACTAAAAGAACGATTCGTACCCTTGAAGACATGCTCCGTTCGTGTGTCATAGATTTCAGTGGTAATTGGGATGCATACTTACCTCTAGTCGAATTCTCGTACAATAACAGTTATCATTCCAGCATTCAAATGGCACCGTTTGAGGCATTATACGGAAGAAAATGTCGATCGCCTATTGTATGGCACGAGATCGATGACTCGCAAATAACCGGTCCTGAGCTACTGCAAGAAACGACTGACAAAATTCTCCAAATTCGAGACAATCTGCTGAAAGCTCGGAGTCGTCAGAAAAGTTACGCCGATAGACGACGCAAGCCCCTTGAATTTGATGGTGGTGACCATGTACTCCTAAAGGTATCACCTTGGAAGGGTGTGGTCAGATTCGGCAAGAAAGGAAATCTCGTGCCTCGATATGTTGGACCCTTTAAGATTCTGGAACAGATCGGGAAAGTGGCCTACAGACTTGAACTACCGGAGGAACTTAGCAACGTCCACCCGACTTTCCACGTGTCTAACCTCAGAAAGTGCCTGGCTGAGCATGATTTATACATACCACTTGAGGATCTTCAAGTGAATGAAACACTACACTTCGTGGAGAAGCCTGTCAAGATCATGGACCGACAAACCAAGCACCTCAGGCGCTCACGCATTCCCATTGTGAAGGTTCGCTGGGAAGGCAAACGAGGTGCAGAGTTCACTTGGGAACTCGAAAGCGACATGAAGGCGAAGTACCCGCAGTTGTTTGTTACGGCTACAGCCTAATTTTGGGACGAAATTCCCTTAAGAAGGGGAGGCTGTAACACCCCGTGTTTCGAAAGTCAACGTCAAAGTCAACATTGAAGTCAAAGGAAGAAAAGATTGCTAATTGCGATCTGCCACTCCTTGCTCAACTACTGTTTTGACTTCTTTGACTTGTAGATAATCTATTTATTTTATTGCATTAGTTGTATTATGTGGAGTACATGTTAATAATCGAGGTTTAATTGCTATTTATCGCATGTTTTATCGCATCGCAATCACATTCGCAACCCGAGTTACGTGTTCTGGATATTGTTTTACATGTGTGTGCTACTTATGTGTTACTTGTGCATGTTTATTTATATTTATGTTGTGGTGTTAATCGAAACGCAAATGCAACTCTATCGCAATCGAATTGCAGACGCTAAATGCAACTTACTTAGGATGATTGTATGTTAGATATAGTAGTTGGGATTAATGGATAATTCTATCGCACAGCTCAAACGCATCGCAAAACCCAACGCATGAAACGAAACGCCGAAACTCAGTCGTCGGAGCCACTCGATCGAGTGACCGCTCGATCGGATGGTCAACCGATCGGATTGCCACCCGATCGGACAGCCATCCGATCGGTGACCCACTCGATCCCTTGGACTTTCCTTTTTGGGAAACCCTATAAATACCTACCTGTCACATCATATATGATGTGACAGCACTCTCACTCGACCCAGCCACTCTCAAGCTTCTTTCTCTCGATTTCTCACGATTCTTGTAAGTTTTCAACCTAAATCTTGTACTTTCATGATCCACGCGCACTTCTTCATCTTTCTATCTTTTGAAACTTAACTTTTAACCGTGAAATCACTAGATTTAAGGTGTTCTAGGATGATGTCATCATGGGGTTCTTATGAACTTCATGTTTTGGCTTCAATCCACCAAGAACAACTTAGATCTGAACGATTTCCACATGAATAAACAAAGATCTTGCATAGATATGAACACATTCATGGTGAAAAGGATTGAAAGATGGTACTGATCATTTACTCCTTCTTGTTGATGTGTTGGTTCAAGATCTAAATTCTATCCAAGAGACTACCGATTTCGGGTTAAACATGAAACACCGTCTCGGACACTTAGTTGGTCGGATTAGGGTGGTTCCTGTCCGATCGGGTCACTTGAGCCATGACGAGGTTACTATTGTTTGGCACGTTATCACATCGTCTCGATCAGAACTTCAAACTTTCGAAACAGTCAAGTGTCAAGACGATCAGGTCGTTGGGACGGATTGCCGTCCGATCGGATTGCCATCCGATCGAACAGTCACCCGATCGGGTTGCACTTGGGGATTAACACTTGAATGTTTATTCAACTTTCAAAAGTACTGAATGTCGAACGAATTTCCATCCGATCGGATAGCCATTCGATCGAACCACCATCAGACTATGTGACGTTTGGGACTTCAACACTTAAACAATTTTCAACATGTTCAATGCATTATCAGTTCTAACGGATTGCCACCCGATCGATAGACCATCCGATGGTGTGACAACACTTCTGTGAACTTGTTCTCTGAGAAATATCTCGCCGAAAGGATCATCATCCGATCGAACCGCCGTTCGATCGATCGATCGATTGAGCTGAAGGGTAGAGATACTTCTCTGTTTTCAAAATGCTACAACGAAAACTTCAAAAGACAAACCACCATACACAAACACATCCTTATCAAATGAGGTGACAATCCAATCGAATGGCCATCCGAACGGATTGCCACCTGATCGACTGGCCATCCGATTGGATTGCCATCCGATCGGATTACCATCCGACACTTATCACCTTTGCACCGTTTTACGCGCCGCTTATCGTTTTTACTATCATTAACTGTTCAGGCTAATCTCTCTCACTTCAATCCAAGAGAGTGTTTACTTGTTAAACACAATCTGTGAGTATACTGGATCCCTTTTTTGCTTTACGCACTTTTGGGTGTTACATACGTTATCTATATTCAAATCACAATCGACACACAACGCAAACACTATTTACACGCTAACCGCTATTGCATGTTATACGTGACTTGATGAATGCCTGTTTGTTATGTTTACACATTGATTGTTGTCTACCTGCCTTAGCAACGATAGTACTATAGTTTGGACTCTGCACCTGTCGTGGACAGGGGTTGTTAAGGATCTTACTTCACGTGTTCGTAGTGGTGAACATGTGTTGCACACTCGTTACTCGTAGTCAAATCGCAGTCATTGGTATTGATAGAATATTTGTCGATAACTTACATGCTTCATATTATACGTTGTACATGCTGGTTATGCATAAACGATTTCGAACTCTATTATGCTAATATTAAACTTGTATGTTCACCTTTACACTATATGTATTGACCTTTATTATAACGTATGTGACAGGTGTTTAGGATCCTATCTGCTAGGATGCTTGCTATGTGGAACCAAGTTAGGAAGAGTCTAGAAACAAACGAACAATTTATTTTTATTTGAAATCTGAGTTGTCGAACATGTTTTTGTTTGGAGAATATCTACGTCTGCAATAATTAGATTACTTAATGGGTTATGGTATGGGATATAATATTAACTATTTGGTAATTTAGTCGTTATGGAATTTCTCTTGACAATCTGTTTGCTCAGTGCCATGCCCCGATGTTTCCGTCATCGGTTGGGGTGTGACAATTTAGATAAGCATCCTATAACGATTATCGGTATTGTTGTCCACTTAAGCTCAACTTATTAGATGTAATCGCGGCGAGGGGATACGATTAGTGTATGATTTATACTTACCGACTGGTGTTCATCCACACACGACACATTCCCGTATCAAGGTATGCACGAGAGTTCATCTTACTGGTGAGTATACCATTTATCATCTGTTTTGACGTATTTGAAAATGTGAGATACTCACTTATTTTTGAATTGAAAACAAGCCCTACGTTATAGAATTGATGAGGAACTTGATTTCCAGATGCATGAGGGCACAGGAGCAAGTCCGTGAATAGGTTAGTACTATCATACAGACAAAGAGACGAACTTGACTCCCGAATGAAAGTTGTGATATATTATCACTTATTTTGTTTGGACATGTGATTGTAGATCACTTATTGAGGTCGTATGCAATATGTACACGTATGTATGGTACCATGGAAGATCTAGACTTTGTCTCCGTAATATTTTTTGGTAAAAGAAACAACCATGATACCCAGATGATAAACAACATAAAGACCACATATCTCAGAACCTCAGCAATCTATCAAAAGAAAATTTCGGTACTAAGACTATATGCCAATGAGCGGTTCCCACACAGTCTTCAGTCGATTAAAGTTTATATCACCCTACACACTTTAAAATGATTGTGAGCCTACCGATACATCTTATATAGAGCTGCTTATCATTTTCATTTTAAGTTCAGATTAAAGAGGTTTCAACAGACCACTGATGTACTATCATTTTCTCTTTTGCTCGCCGGGAAACTCATTTTTTTTCCATGGTTTTTGTGTTTTTGACATTTTTCGATGTTTTTGATTTTTTTTTAAATTTGGATTTACTCCCCCTAAAATGTAAAAACTATGATAAATTAAAAACACAAAGATATTTACAAAAACGATTTTCCGATGTCGGTTTTACTCTTGCTTGACGTTAATGCCATTTACCAATAATAAAAAGTCAAATCGTGATTTGTCAAATGCTTTGGTAAAAAGGTCGGTACGTTGGTCATCGGTGTGGACCTTAACAACATCGATAAGCTTTTTATCAAAGCAATCACGTATGAAGTGATACTTAATTTTGAAGTGTTTGGTCTTTGAATGCTGCACAAGATTTCTAGTGATCTGTAAGGCAGCAGAATTATCAACGAAAATAGGAGTAGTTAGGAATTCAAAACCGTAATCGCGCATTTGTTGTTGGATCCACATGACTTGGGAGCAACAACTTGAGGCAGCAATGTATTCAGCTTCGCATGTTGATGTAGCGACACAAGTCTGCTTCTTGCACTGCCATGTGACTAGGCGATTTCCTAAAAACTGACATCCAGCCGTTGTGGATTTTCCGTCGATTTTGCATCCGCCAAAATTAGAATCACTGAAAGCGACTAAGTCAAAGCTATCATCCCTAGGGTACCAGAGACCGGTGTCTGGGCATCCCTTCAAATAGCGAAAAATCCTTTTCACAACTACAAGATGTGAGGCCTTCGGGTTGACTTGATATCGGGCAAGCAGGCACGTAGGATACACTATATCTGGTCTTGAGGCTGTGAGGTACATAAGAGATCCGATCATGACGCAGTAAAATGAAGAGTTAATGACTTCACCCTTCATGTCAGGATTAATCCCATGATTTTGCTGAAGTGGGGTACCAATGGGCGTTGTTTCGGACATCTGGAATCGGTTCAAGATGTCACTGCCGTACTTAGTCTGATGGATGAATATCCCAGACTTCATTTGTTGCACTTGTAGGCCCAAAAAGAATGTCATTTCCCCCATGGCGCTCATCTCGAATTTCTCTTGCATGACACGCTCGAAATCCCTACACATAACATTATTAGTTGAACCAAATATAATATCATCTACGTATACCTGTACCAATAGAAGATCTCCATCCTGTTCTTTGATGAAAAGAGTGCAATCGATAAGACCTCGGCGAAATCCATTCTCCAGCAGATAATTAGATAAGGTTGCGTACCAAGCTCTCAGTGCTTGATGTAATCTGTAGAGAGCTTTGTTGAGCAACCACACACGATCAGGGTGAATAGGATCTTCAAAACCTGGAGGCTGTTCGACGTACATATCTTCTTCAACCACACCATGTAAGAATGCACTTTTCACATCCATCTGGTAAACCTTGAATCCTTTGAAGGAAGCATAGGCTAGAAAAATCCGAATTGCTTCAAGACGTGCAACAGGTGCATAAACTTCATTGTAGTCTATCCCTTCAATCTGACGAAATCCTTGAACAACTAATCTCGCCTTGTTTCGAATGACAATTCCACGGTCATCCTTTTTGCACTTATAAACCCAACGGGTACCAATATTCTTGTAATCATCAGGTTTATCAACTAGTTTCCAGACACCTAGTTTCTGGAATTGTTGCAGTTCTTCCTGCATAGCTGCCACCCAAGAATTATCTTTCAAAGCTTCTTTCCAAGATTTTGGTTCTTCCTGTGATACATAACACGCGAAGGACCAATCATTCTGCAAACTTGATTCTCGAATAGCTGCATACAAGCCCGCATTATTGTTGTTTCGCAACTGATTTCTCGTCTGTACGCCACTTTGCACATTACCAATGATGTTTTGTTGAGGATGGGTATTATGAATTCTTGTTTCTGGATTATCTGGAACTTGAATATTTGTACCCAGATTGTTGAAGTTCGGATCAACAACCAAATCAATACCCTGAACTGGCGAAGAGGATGATGCAGTAGCTTCAGCTGTTTTGGGGAAATTCACTGGGGTTGTAGCCTCAGAAGTACCATGTACAGCTTGTTGGTCTGCATCGAGAAATTCATCATCATCTGAAGATTCATTCAGTTCGGTAGCTCATGAAAATCCTCATTGTCGAGAGCATTATTATTAACAGAAGATGGTTCTTGATTGTTGACAATAATTGGAAGAACCAAAGGTGCATCTGTTGCGTTGTCACTCTCGAAAAACATCTGTGCCGCAGCATCTACTGCAACTTCTTCAATATTAATCAAATTGAAGATATCATCGTGCTCAAACATCCAAGGCTGACCAGGACATTTGACTGGCAATGTGTGCCTTTGTACTCTGACTTCAGACCATTCCTCGACCCTTTTTGTCTCTAGATTCCAGGCTCTTAAGTTCGGGGTGGCATACCTAAGAAAGTATCATTCAATTGCTTTTGCCCCAAACTTTCCATTAGGATCGAACATTGTGCAAGGAGCTCCAAACGGTTCAAGAAATCGTAAATCTAGGAGCTGTTTGTGAAGAAGCTCAAAGCAGGTCTTGTTGTGTCTTTTAACTGTAAGGACTCGATTCATTGTGTAACATGCAGAGGCCACAGCTTCACTCCAGAATGGAATAGGCAACTGGGATTCTACCAACATAGTCCTAGCAGTTTCAATCAATGTACGGTTCTTACGCTCAGTGACGCCATTCTGTTGAGGAGTGTAACTTGCACTGAATTCGTGAAGAATACCTTTGGATGTGCAAAACTCCACCATTGCATGATTTTTAAATTCAGGTCCATTGTCGCTGCGTATCCGTCTAACTTTCAAAGTATACAAATTCTCAATCGTAGTGATCAAGTTTTTGATAATTCCAAAAGTGTCACTCTTGTGTACCATAAAAGCCACCCAAGAAAATCTTGAATAATCATCAGTCGCCACGGTACTGATCATTCCTGATGCTTTTATGCTTGACAGGACCGAACAAATCCATGTGTAAACGTTCAAGCGGAACTGCCACGGTATTGATCTTCTTTGTAGGGTGCGACTTCTTTCTTTGCTTCCCTTTCTGGCATGAAACACAGACGTCTTGAAGATGGAAATTTTTAAGAGGAACACCAGTCACTAATTCATTTGACATGAAATGATTCATTTTTCTCAAATGAATGTGTCCCATCCGTCTGTGCCAAGATATTGAATCATTTTCTGTGGCTTTGGAAATGAAACAGGTTGCTTGTGCAGACGTTGTAATTGCTTGGCTCATATCAAGGACATACAAATCATTAATCCTTGGAGCCGATAAGAGAATCCAGTCTTTTGGAATCTTGAAACCGAGTTTCAGCACATAACATCCATTTGCATCAAAGTGCACTGAAAACTTCTTATCACAGATTTGTGAAATGCTGAGAAGATTGTGATCAAGTTGTTGCACAAAGTTGATCTTATCAAAGCTTACAACTCCGTTGGATACCATTCCTTCACCAGTAATATATCCGCCTTTATCTCCAGCAAAAGCAACATAACCTCCTCTAATAGATTTAACGTCGTAGAGAAGTCTCATGTCGCCGGTCATGTGCCTGGATGCCCCACTATCAACAATCCAATGACTGTTGAAAGTTCCTCCTGGACCACCCTGCACATGTACTCACATGATTAGTTGGAGATGGGGACCCAAGCCTTTGTGGTCTTGGGTCTTCCATTTTCATCGACAAAAGTTATTTCAATTTCTCGATGGTTAGGAAATTGTGATGCTCCCCCTGAATTAGTAACCGTTTTTGGTTTCCAAGTCTGTTGTGTTTTACCAGTTTGACTTTTTGAAATCTTAACTTCGTGATTATTAGAAGTTTTAGAAATTTCTAGTTTAACTGAAACAGGTTGTTTGTGAACCACGTCGGTTTTAATTGCCTTCTCAATTACCTTGACTTGTTGGCGTTTATGTTTCTTTTCCCTTTCTTTTACAAGACGGGGATCTTGTTTTGAAGAAACAAATCACTGTCGGTAATTTTGTTCACGGGGATCATCAACTTTGGCTTTTAGTTTATGAAGATATGGACAATTTCGAATAATATGTCCAACTTTATCACACTTGAAACATGATCTTCGTTCTACAAACCCCGAAGTATCATGTTGATGTCTTGGTGATGAACTTTGTGATTGCGAGGTACTTGGTCCTGAATTGTTTTAACCATTTCTTTTCAACATTTTAACTTGATTAACATGATCTAAGTTAGATTTATTGGCAAATGTTTCAATTTTATCTGTTCCATTTGACTTCATAAAGTTCACCTTTTGATTCTTCTTTTGGTTCTGTTCCTTTCGACCTTGAGATGTTGATTTAACTTTTGGTTTGGTATGATTTTGCTGCTTTTTCACTGTTGGCAATCTTTGATTTCCATGTTGTTTTCGAACTTCAGCTTTTGGAATCGAAGGGCACTGTGTTACCACAATGTGTGAACCCGACTTTCCTAAAAACCTACTTGTCGAATCTTCAAAAACTTTACTGATTAAGGATTGATTAACATTTTTAATCGGAAAGTCTTGGTCAGAATAGATTTTGTCATTACCAACAAGAGTGTACAGCAAATTCACACTCTCGGACTCTTTTGCAGACGTGGACTCGACTAGAACAGTCTTGGCAGGTTTTGCGAGAGGATCACATAGAATATGATTCTCGAGAGGTATGTCCTATTTGATCATCGCATCAGACTGTGCTGAGTCAGTATCATCGGATTCATCATCTGAAGAATCAACATCCTCAACAATGACTGGAGGATCCTGATTTTGTTCAGCAGTTGACACACATGTAACTGTTGACACATCCGAATCTGATGATACTTGCGTTTTGTATCCGAGTCCGGTTGCAAATTCCTCAATGTCTAAAGGAACAGATTGCTCAAAATAAGTTCTATTCTCCTCATCCGGCATTGCGTCATAATTGTGTCTAACAGGTGGTGGACACTTCTTATATCCAATGCACGTGACATCCTTTTTCTCTTTCTGTATGTCAATGATGTGATCCAGCACATACCTAGAGTTTGAGTAACTATCTAGCTTAAGTTGGATCGCCTCACTTTCACACTTTACACATGCTAACTCTTTTTGCATGACCTCGAGACGATTGATATAACAGTTTATGTCAGTTTGTTTTCTTGAAACCAACTTAGTTAGCTCGGTTTTATCTTCTCTTAAATTTTCAACCACCGTTTTAAACTCTTTTTCATGATTTTCATAAAACATGTTAGCCTCTGTGTATTTCGAAAGATCCACTATCAACTTTTGATTGTGGATATATGTCACGTCATACTTGCTTTGCAAATCATCATATTTGCTTTGCAAGTCCGACAATTTATCACCTAAATTAACACATTTATCACATTTATCAGAAGATCATCGACACATACCTGGTTTGATGAACTACCAACATTAGCCATAAAGGCTGAATGATTAGAAGAAAAAGAAGAATAAGCGGCTTCATCCACCAAGATTGATCTTCTATGATTCCCTGCTTCAGCTCCTCCCAACAATTCATCAACATCTGCATCGACTGTCACACTTGACGTTTCATCAAAATGATCATCGCCTGAAGTTGAGGATTCTTCATCTGAGCTTCTACTATAGCCAGAACTGTCTTCATCTTCAGATGATTCTTCACCACTAGCGGAAGATTCTCCACCACTGGCGTGTTTCAGATCCTTGGCAACCTCAGCGAAACAAGTTGTTCCATCCTGATCACCAATGCCTAATTGCATTGACCAGTCACAACCTTCATCGACTTATACCACAAGAGCTTGATTGTTGTTTGATGGTCCTGCTTGATTGTTTACAGGTATCAAGGTGCACTCGTTATTCCTGTTTTGATTCTGATTCTGCTGGTTGCCTTGATTCCTAAAAGGATTCTGGTTCCCATGCTGAGCTGGTTTGGTACATTCCCGCAAGAAGTGACCTCGTTCACCGCAATTGAAACACTTGACTGATTGTTTATCAAACCCGTACTTGGTGTCTTTCTTGCTTTCCAAGCTGGTTCTACCAGTCCTTTCCATGAAGTCCTTAGCTCGCCTAACAGCACTAGCGAAAGCCCACTTGATGTCCATCATATCCATTTCCTCCTTATCAATCTGCTGATAATCTTCTTGTGTTAGATTGATGTTTCCAATCTGACCTGCTATTAATCCACAATACCCGCTCACCAATGTGTTTAATAGCTGCATATGATCCTTAGCTACTTCAACACTTACTTTCGAGAAACTTGACGTGTCTAGCCATAAGGTATTTGGATTAGATGGTTGACTAGCAGATGAAATGCTTCCATAACAGGCTTGTCGTGGAACAGGTAGTGGATTTCCGTACAAATCAGTTGCTACAGACCTTTGGTTTTGCTGCTGGGGAACTGGCTGTAGTGGATTTCCATACAAGTCTATTATTCTTTGCTGTTGAGGAACTGATTGTATTGGATTTCCATACAAGTCAGTGCTTGAGACAAACGCTGTTTGTAGCTGAGCATGTGGAGCAGGTTTTACAGCAGTGCTAGAACCTCCACAGTTCCCATAATACATATCCGGATTTTGTTGCACAGGAATTCTTTTCGCCTTCCGGATTTCTTCTTGATCTTTGTTCTCCAAGAGCTGAACGAAATCATTGATGTTTGTCGTAGCCAAAATGCCATTGTATTTCAAGATTTCTAAGAAACCATTCCATTGAAGTGGCAGCGTATCGACAAACTTTGTGACAACCTCTGCTGGAGTTGTTGCTACCCCATAATTATTCAATTTAGTCAACAAGTGATAAAATTGACTTGTCAAATCTACCAAATATTCTCTTTCCATACATGTGAAGCCATCAAACTCCTTCTTGAGTAGATCATGTCGCAATTTGCGTGACGCTTCATTTCCTAGAGCTCTCGTCTTTAATGCATCCCATAAACGCTTTGTCGTCTTGAAGCTGACAAACTGATGATATATATCCTTGCTCAACGCTTGAGTTAGAATAGAAAATGCTTTCTTTTCCAAATCATATTTCTTCTTTTCGTCTGTCGTAAGATTTGCAAATGTCTCGGCAGTTGAAGCGGCAACATCAAGTGCTTGATCGAAATCTGTAGTAAAACATAGCCACAATTCTGTGTTTTGCCCAAGAATATATATATGGAATCTGTCTTTCCATCCAGGATATTCATTCATGTGCATTAGCTTCGGTGGACGATTATTGCTTCCGGTTTCACTTTCGCTTAAAAGTATACTTTGAATACTTTGATTTTGATTGGAAACGAATGCCCATTGACTTGTCGAAATTTGATTCGCTTGAGATGGAACTGACAAAGATGCAGGTGTGGGAGATTCGACCCATGATAGCGATAAACCCTTGCTTGTATACTTGCTTTCCGTATTAGATGGAATACCCCACCAGTCTGAACTCATTTTGGATGTATAATAAGGAATACCTGCTTAAAAATCTCAGAACAATATGTTAAGACTGACTTAAAATGCTTATTGTAAAAAAATGACAAGTATTATCGACGAAGAATTGCGCGACGAATTCTTGATTCTTCGTCAAAAGACAACACGATGAAGAGTGTGATTCTTCGTTAAAGACCAAACGGCGAAGATTTAATGTTCGTCTAACACAACTTGACGAAGAATGGTGATTCTTCGTCTAAAACAATTTGACGAACACTAGGAACTTCATCGAAGGGAAACTTCGTTGACAAAAAGGTCACAGACAGCTAAGATATTTTCAACAATATTAAATCTTATCCTCTGACACAAAGATGCCCAATTGTATGCCCAACTTGTCAAATACACATACTTTTCAGCCAATAACCATCATTGAAAGGCCAATATTGTCAAACAATAATATAATAATCAACTTCAACAATTCAATCTAAATCAAACAAAGCAGATTTAAGTCAAAAACCCAGAATATATGAAGAACAATGAAGAACAATGATGAACTCCGATGAGTTTAAGATGATTCCGGTGCCAGACAAATTTTCTGAACACACTTTTTGCACAACAGTTTAATAAAAACCCAAACTTAACATGTATAGATGTAATGTAACAAGGTTTTTGTAAAAACTGATAGCAAAAACACTATGATTTTTAAAGTTTTAAACCTATTTTTCCCGAAAAACTATGATCTTCAAACTCAAAATCAAGAAAAACACATGAAAATCTTTGAGAAATCAAGAAAACAACTTGGGTTTAACAAGGAATCGAGCCAATGCTCTGATACCAATTGTAGGTCCACCCGGAGGATCGAGTCAAACCTCTATTCCCTGTTTTTCGACAAACCCGAGAGTGCGGAATCCAAACAGGTAAGTTAAACCAAGTTAGAACACGAAAACAACAAACACGGTTCAACGATTAACACTCAAATGTATTAATACGTATGACGGTTACAAAGCAATGTTTACAAGAACTCCTCATAAGTCATAAACTCTCAGTGTGTGTGTTTTCACTTTTCACAGTGTGTTCTCTCTCAAATCTATTCAGACTTTTCTTTATATTTGCCTTTTGTTTGCTGTTTATATAGCAACAGGTTTGGCGAACCACCTCCAGTGACAAGGACTCCCAACGGCGAACCATCAATGTGACGAAGAATGAATTCTTCGTCACAGCCACATCTTGACGAAGATTGACCTTCGTCATGAAGATCTTAGTGCGTAGTTTTAGTTAAATTATGTGGTTAAGGATGGGGGATGAGATGTACGAAAATAAATGCTGAATGCGATTTTAGTGCGTAGGTTTGTTTGTTTATATAAGAAAAAGGAAGCTGATAAATAAGCAAAAAAAAAAAAGTAATTCTACAAATAATAAATAAGCCAAGAAGCATCTACCTGGACGCCATAACATCACGTTAAAGGTTGTTTGTACAAATAATAAATAAGTCAAGTGGTAATTTGAAGTGATAGACTTGTGATGCATAACCTCCCAGTATTGGCTGTAATATAAAGTCTGGCAAGATTCTAAACATCGAACAAACTTTTTGGTCACTAGCGGGCGCACATGATTTGTAAATGATTATAAAATTAAAAAGTTAATCGGTATAAAGTTAGGCAGGGGAGGACACCCCCTCCCCCTTTTCTTTTTTTCGTTTCAAAGTGTAAAAATTTAAAATAAACTTTAGTTTTGCTTTATGTGGTTTAATCGTTTTAACGGTTTTACCTCAGTCTTTTAAAAATAAACATTTTACTCCCTGATGTCGGATTTATCGCTAGTTTGCTCCACGGCCTTAACTCCATCCATATTGTATGTTAATTGAAAGAGTATTTTGATACTTTTAGGTATAAAATAAAGGTACTTTGTTAATTTGTACTTAATGTAAAGTATTAATATATATATATATATATACACACACACATAACAAATACAGTCTCTCCTACACCACCATCCACCACCTGACACCGCCCACCACCACCCGACATCACCATTCACCACCTACCACCACCACCAGCCGACCACAACCACCACAATTTTAACCGCCCACCTCACTTAGAAAAATGAACCCCTTCGAAACACCAAATCCAAAACCCTTACCGCCTACGACCGCAAGCAGCCACCAAATATCGCCATCATCCACCGCCACCTACAAATTGTAACCACCCGTCATCAACACCACTCACCCCTTTCGTCGCAGATCAGAGTTTTAGACCTCCCGTATTCCCCTAACCGCTAGTCTTAACCCTACACAGATTTGGGGGTTCCTTGGCGGTGGACGAGTTCAGATCTGTAATAGCCACCACCGAAATACCCTAGATCTGCAATAACCACCACTGAAATACTCTAGAGCGCACTGACGGTTTTTATGGCTTCACAGGCCTGAGATCAAAGTGGTGGTGCTTCTAATGATGGGGGTATTGTGGTGGTTTTAATGACGAGGTGGTGGCGGTTTGACGGAATTTACTATGGTGGTGCCAGAAGTACTGTGGTGGTGACGAAATCAATGAAGACGATACTGGGTTTAGAGAGAGTGAGAGATATGGTAATTGGTAAGGGTGGATGGCGATTGTGGTTGTTGTTACAGTAAAGAGAGAGGGAGAGATTTGATCTTTTAGATTAATAAATTAGTCATATATTAATTATTATTATTGTTAGTGTAAATTATTAATAAATAATTTATGGTGCCCTTATTGGTCATTTATCTAATAACTAGATCAATATTTACCTTAATATCCCTATAAAATTAATTGGGTTTTATTTGATAGACATAAAGGCCCGTACAAGTTAATTAGGGTTTCCCCTTGGGTGAAGCATATAAATACAGGTTATTGGGGAACCCTAAAGACACACCATAAAGTTTACGGCTCCCCTCACTACAATCTATTATCATCCCTCCCCATCCTAACTGCTCACCCTAAACGGGAACCGATCAAGATGGCTTCTTCTTCATCTCTAACCGCTACTGGATTGTCAGGTATGTCTAGATCCCTAAAGTGTTTTTCCATGATATATGAAAGAACTGATTAACATGTGGTATCAGAGCGACGTTACTCAGTTCTTAAATTCTTTATGATCTGGAATTGAATCAGAAAAAAAAACTATGTTTTTTATTAAACCTATATGATGTCGATCGGTTCGTTTTTTTTTTTTTTTATAATTAGTATCTGTTGGAAGTTTGGTAGCACATGATACAACAATTAATTTACGATGATGGGGTTCTTGAACTTCAAGATTCGTTAACAATTTTTTGGTTTGTATTAAAATTAATTTATTTTTCTATGACGGCTGCAACAAACCCTAATAAGAAAATTAAGAAAAAAATGGCTGGCATGAATAAAGCAATTGAATTAACTGTAGGCCCATCGTTTACATTGGATTTTCATATTCTTGGATCATTAAGTGGATTTTATATTCATGCGTTGGCCCATCAGCAGACTTATCATATCATCCCCCAACCCAACATCATCTCTCTCTCTCTCTCTTTGTAACAAACACCACCACAACCATGGCTACCACCGCCATCTGCGAAAATGAAAGGGTGGGTGTACGATGACCACCGAATCCAGCCACCACAGCCCCACCACCACCTGATGCAAGTAAGTTCTTCATCACCACCGTCTCCAGGTGCAGCCCTCAGCCCCTCCACCATTGTCTTCCACAACGACCACTGCATCCATTACCACCCTTGTCTGTTCATCTTCAAGTTCCAGCCACCGCAACTATTAGGCCCAACCATCACTCTCTCTAAACCCTCCCACTCTCTAAGAGTAACCTCAAATCCACACATCTTTCTTCCCCAAATTCTTTAAGTTCTAGTCGCTGCAACCATTAGCTCCGGTCATCATTCTCTCTAAACTATCTCACACTCTCTAAGGACAATCTCAGATCCACACATCTTTCTTCCCCAAATTACAGATCTCAGATTCAGTTTACTAATCTCTGACGGCCGGGTAGCGTGGTTGTCATCGTGCAACGTTTCCAGGTTCATCGGTTGTGAAGTTTGTGTCAGGTGTTGATGTTTAAGGATCTTTTACAGAATGTTTGTGAAGATGGTGTGGCGTGATGAAGATGTTAGTCGGTGGTGTGGGGTGGATGGTTTGGGTTTGGGGGAGGATGATAATATCTGGTGCTTTTATAAGGAATGATTTAATTTTATTATTTTAATTAATAATGTGTTATAATAAAATCATAATGACCAAAATGCCCCTGCACTAAAGGACAAAATAATCAGTTTTCAACAGTCAAAATAGAGGGTTTTTGGATTTTGGATTAAAATGGCAACAAAATGCAAACCACAGGGACCCAGATGTAAAAAGTTTGAGATTTGGACTAAAATGACAAAAGTGCCCAAACCACAGGGATCAAAATGGCAGTTTACTCTTTTTTTTTATAATCATATTGGGTCATTATTTAACTGTATGTCATATTTAGAGATAGTGAATGGCAATGGGCCGGGTTTGGGCCGGGTATTAGTAATCCCAAGCCCGTACCCGGTTGTAATTCTTTGGCCCGTACCCGGCCCGTTACCCGTCGGGTATTTACCCATCGGGTATCGGGTATACCCGCGGGTAACGGGTATACCCATTAATTTGTTAAAAATATTATTGAAACTCTCATATGCATTTTTTACTCTAATGTTTATATAATTTACTACTTTAATGACTACAACAAAGGAAAATAGACCAATAACATACAAACATATCATATTCAAATGCATATTTGAAACACATATCTGCATAATTAACTAATTAATGTACTGCTACTTTGGAACATATAATGTCAGTTTATATAATTTGCATTTAATTGATCACCAAACATGAAAAATAGTAGCATTAATCAGAACCTAAGTAATCTTTCTAACAACTTGAAATGTGTTTAGAAAATTCCAAAACTAACACACATTTTTAATCTGCATAGAAACAACATAACTAAACATAAAATCTTGTGTTTGTATGTTAAAGTCTTGAAGATAAACAACAAAGCAAAATAATATGAATAAGTGTATGTACTAAAGTTTATATAAATGGAAAATTAAATTTAAAATAATATTCTTTTCGGGTATTATTCGGGTAAACGGGCCGGGTATCGGGCGGGTATCGCTAAATCCCATACCCGTACCCGAATATTTTTATATTTTTAGTCCCATACCCGGCCCATACCTGTCGGGCTTCGGGTATACCCGGCCCGTATGTTTCGGGCTTCGGGTATACCCATCGGGCTTGGGCTTTTTTGCCATCCCTAAGTGGAGTAATAGCATTATTGTAATTATAAAATTCCATTAAGGGCAAATGTGGCATTCATGCATTTTATTGAATTCATGTGCAACATGAGATGCTGTTAACTTTTCTCAACATATGTTTATTATTATATATATATATTTTTTATAAAACCTTACTCTATTATGTTTTATAAACCTAATTTTTTAAATAATCATTCAACTAATTTTTTTGATTGATTTAAAAATTTGCTTAACTAAAATAACATTTTTTCAAATTCTCACTTCTGCCCAAAGGTGATGTGTTTACTTGTGGCGTTATTTAGTGAACTTAAGCATAGTCACTTAGGTGTATGTCCTTATTATATATGAACAAACATAGTGTAACACTTACCTTATTACATTTGTTCATATGATATACACATGACTTCTACCTAAGATGCATGAGTGTTTCATTTTCTGCCCAAAGGTGATGTGTTACACTCATGTCTCGCAAACTTTGACTTGTGCCTAAAATTATGGTGTTTCAACTTCTGCCCAAAGGTGATGTGTTACACCTAATCTGCACAGTCTGACTGTTCATAATACTTGTATGACTGGTCATAGCCAAAGCGAAAACCGTCATTCAAGTAGAACCTTATTTAAAATTGGTGTGTATAAATAACGTTATCACAGCTTCCTTAGTATAATGGTCTTAATTTCCGCCAGCCTTAGTTTTAGGTTACGCATAAGTCACTGTAACTTCTTCTTTCGCAATGTATCTTATTCTTCTCATTTTAATCCACTATCAGCTCCTGTTATGGCTATTGATACTTTGACTGGTGCGAACTATGCTTCGTGGAAGGATTCTCTTAACATTACTCTCGCACTCATGGAGTTTGACTGTGCGCTAACTGAAAATGCTCCCCCTGCACTTACTGATAAGAGTACTGAAGCTGAAAAACTACTCTATCAAAAGTGGGAGAGAGCTAACCGCTTGTCTCTTATCTTCATGAAAAACTCGATAAGTCCTGCTATCAGGGGAGCCATTCCTGACGCTGCTACAGCTAAGGAATATCTGACTAATGTGGAGGCTCAATTCCAAAGGACGTCTAAGGCACAAGCCAGCACCCTCATTTTGAAATTGGTGACTACAAAGTATGATGGGATCAGCGGTATTCGTGAGCACATCCTGAAAATGAATGACATGGCCCAAAAGCTTAAGGGATTAAGCATGGAGATTAGTGATGGCTTTCTGGTGCATTTTATCATGACGTGTTTGCCCGCATCTTATGAAGCATTCAAAGTCAACTATAACCTTCAGAAGGACCAATGGAAGATGAACGAATTGATTGTTATGTGCATGCAAGAAGAAGAACGTCTGAAACTGGAGAAAGCCGATGTTGCTTACCTGATGACTGCTGACTCGAAGAAAAGGAAGGGGAACTACAATAAGAAGCCTAATGTAAAGGTCCAAAAGCGGGATGCAGGTGCAAGTGCTTCTAGCTCTAATGACTCCAAAGGGAAGATTCACTGCAAGTTCTGCCGTAAGGTGGGACATAAGCAGAAGGATTGCCCAGACTTTAAGGAGTGGCTAGCCAAGAAAGGTGATAATCTTTTCGTGATACTTGAGTCCTTTAATTTAAATGTTCCATCTAATTCTTGGTGGTTTGATTCTGGTTCTTTGGTTCATGTAACCAATTCCTTACAGGGATTCCATACAATCCAGAAGCTGGAAAGAAACCAAAGAACGCTTAAGCTGGGAAATGGAAAGCCGTTAGTAGTCGAGGCCGTGGGAACATTAGATTTAGTTATGAAAACTGGTTTAACTATTAGACTTTATGATACCTTATATATTCCTGAGATTACTCGGAATCTTGTATCAGGACCAAAGTTAGACGTAGACGGTTTTCTTGTTTCTCATGGTCATGGCAAACTTACTATCAGTTTTAATTCTCAAATATTTGGTTATGGCTTCTTGGATGGTGGTCTCTATCGATTAGAACTAGATGATGATTTTTCCAAGTCTTTGTTATCATATAATATTAATGAGAACTTAACAAAGAGAAAACGCAAACGAGACTTAGAAACTTCATCCATGTTGTGGCATCAACGTTTAGGCCACATTTCACGAGAACGCTTAACTCGACTCGTGAAGGATGAGGTTTTACCACCTCTCGATTTCAATGATTTTGGAACATGTGTCAAATGCCTTAAAGGTAAAATGACATCAGCGAATAAGAAAGGTGCAACTAGGAGCTCTAATTTATTAGAACTCATTCATACTGATATTAGCGGCCCTTATAACATTGCTGGCATAACTGGACACACTTCATTTATCACGTTTATTGATGATTATTCACGTTATATGCACCTGTATCTCATTAAAGAAAAATCTGAATCTCTCACAACTTTTAAAGACTATAAAGCTGAAGTTTAAAAACAATTAGATCGTCAAATAAAAGTTGTTAGATCAGATAGAGGAGGCGAATATTATGGTCGACATACTGACGTGGGTCAGGCTCCTGGTCCATTTTATGAGTTTTGTAAAGGCCAGGGGATCGTGAACCAATATACTATGCTCGGTACTCCTCAGCAGAACGGTGTTGCTGAGAGAAGAAATAGAACCCTAATGGACATGGTACGCAGTATGTTAGCCAACTCAGGTTTGCCCTTATTTCTCTGGACCGAGGCCTTAAAAGCAGTTGTTCATATACTCAATAGAGTTCCTTCAAAGTCTGTCCCTAAAACTCCTTATTAACTTTGGACAGGAAGGAAACCGAGTCTAAGATATATGAAAGTATGGGGTTGCCTTGCCGAAGCTAAACTTTATAACCCTTTCTTAAAGAAAATGGATATGAAAACAACAAGTTGTTTCTTTATTGGATATCCAGATCACTCAAAGGGTTATAGATTCTATTGTCCCTCCCATGTTACTCGTATTGTAGAAACCAAGCGTGCCGTGTTTCTTGAGGACTTTAAGGTCAGTGGGAGTAGTGAAAATCCTTACAATGATTTACAAGAAGTACAAGACGCGGGGGGGGGGGGGGAGAAACTCGTCCATTTCATTACCTCCTATTACTACTCCTCTTGTACTCGATGCTGAACCGCATGTCACTGCACCACCTCCAACTCATTCAGAATTAAATGTTGCTCTGCATGTACCTGAGAATGAAGGACCCTCAAATATCGAAGTTGAGAATCAACCTAGGAGGTCATCTAGGGCAAGAAGGCCCACTAATTTTGATGATTATGAAACCTACCTAGCTGAAGCCGTATCAGATGATGGAAAGTTTACCGATCCTACCTCTTACAATGAAGCCATTAGTAGTGATCAGACTTCTGAATGGAACAAAGCTATGATTGATGAGCTTGACTCCATGAAGAAAAATGACGTTTGGGATTTGGTTGAATTACCCGACGGTGTTAAACCCGTAGGATGTAAATGGGTCTTCAAAAGAAAACTAAATCCGGATGGAAGCGTTGAACGATATAAACAAGATTGGTTGCAAAGGGCTACACTCAGAAAGAGGGAATCGATTATCAAGAGACCTTTTCACCTGTCTCTCGAAAAGATTCCTTAAGGATCGTCTTGTCCCTAGTAGCTCATTTTGATTTAGAGTTGCATCAGATGGATGTCAAGACTGCTTTCCTCAATGGAGACTTGTATGAAGACGTATTCATGAAGCAACCTGAAGGGTTCAAACCTGAAGGTCAAGAACATCTTGTCTGCAAGCTGAAGAAATCCATATACGGTTTGAAGCAAGCATCACATCAATGGTATCTTAAGTTTGATGAAGTCATGAAGAAGCAAGGCTTTATGAAGAACCAAATGGATCAATGCACCTATCTCAAGATGAGTGGGAGCAATTTTGCTATACTTGTCCTTTACGTAGATGATATTCTATTGGCAAGTAATAGCTTAGATATGTTGCATGAATAGAAGCGCTTACTCTCGCATAACTTTGACATGAAAGATCTCGGAGAGGCTTCTTACGTTATTGGCATCGAAATACACCGAGATAGAAGAAATGGAATTTTGGGCTTATCACAAAAGGCTTACATTGATTGTGTCCTTAGTAGATATAACATGTAACACAGCTCTCCCTCTGTAGCTCCAGTAGTTAAAGGAGATGTTTTCGGTTCTTTTCAATGTCCGAAAACTGAGGATGAAAAGGCACAAATGAGAATGATACCTTATGCCTCAGTAGTTGGGAGCCTCATGTATGCTCAAGTCTGCACTCGTCAAGATAACGCTTATGTTAGAGGGATGCTAGGCCGTTATCTGTCTAATCCTGGCCTTGATTACTGGAAAGCAAGGAAGAAAGTACTTCGATATCTTCAGGGGACGAAAGACTATAAACTGACTTATAGAAGAAGTGACGTTTTGGAAGTTGTTGGTTATTCTGATTCTGACTTTGCTAAATGCAAAGATGACAAGAAATCCACTTCAGGGTATATCTTTATGTTAGCCGGCGGACCTATTTCATGGAGGAGTCATAAACAACAGCTAACTTCAACATCCACTAGGATGGCAGAATACATTGCTGTATATAATGCTACCTGTCATGGAATGTTGCTAAAGAATCTGATTACTGGACTCAAAGTTGTTAATTCCATATCTAGACCATTGAAGCTGTACTGTGATAACTCAGCTGTCGTTAACTTCTCGAATAGTAACAGTTCGACCGGAGCTGGATTATATATTGATACAAAGTATTTGTTCGTACGTGAACGTGTTGAGGAAAATAAGCTTTGTATTGAGTATATAAGTACGAAAAATATGCTTGCGGATCCGATGACTAAAGGTCTCCCACCTAAAGTATTCGAAGAACATGTTTTGAAGATGGGCTTTTGTAAAGACCTTATTTAAATGGATATTGTACTTACTTACGTTTTAATAAAATTTCCTCATTTGATTTGTTTGTCTCTAACTACGTTTCGCTAGCCTAATGACGTAAAGCCTATTATTATATAAATCATCGTTTAAGGGCTTAAATTGATCCTTACTTTGCTTAGGTTTTAAATTTGGGATTGTAGTATGATTAATGGGGGTCCTGAGTTGAATAACTAAAATGAGTATTAACTCCTGATCAGGCTTATCTAATAATACTCATAATAAATGATCACTCGGCCAAGTGAGAGAATGTTAGCGTAAATTATTAATAAATAATGTATGGTGCCCTTATTGATCATTTATCTAATAACTAGATCAATATTTACCTTAATATCCCTATAAAATTAACTGGGCTTTATTTGATGGACATAAAGGCCCGTACTAGTTAATTAGGGTTTCCCCTTGGGTGAAGCATATAAATACAGGTTATTGGGGAACCCTAAAGACACACCATAAAGTTTACGGCTCCCCTCACTACAATCTATTATCATCCCTCACCATCCTAACTGCTCACCCTAAACGGGAACCGATCAAGATGGCTTCTTCTTCATCTCTAACCGCTACTGGATTGTCAGGTATGTCAAGATCCCTAAAGTGTTTTCCCATGAGATATGAAAGAACTGATTAACAATTATTATTTATTAAATTACCATAATACCCTTATCTTTAACAAACATTTTATACAAAGTTAGGGGCGGGGAGTGAAATGGAGACAAGTTAAATAGATTAAGGAGTAAAATGACTATTTTTAAATGATTGAGTCAAAACCGTTAAAACAATCAAACCACATGAAGCAAAATAGAAGTTTACTCTAAAATTTATATGTCGTGAGTCTGGCTTCCTTGTTACTTTTGTTTAAAACTTCCGGCCCTTCCTAGTTAAAAGTTTAAGATCAGTCATTGAAATTTATTACATCAATTTTATATATTTTGTTAATAAATAACAAATATGAAGTCATCCCACGCTTTCAACCGGCATTGGCCGTTTTTTTGACCATATGTCAACAATGATAATAATAGTCCAAAATTAATGTAACCACTGAAACTCAGTTATAAATATAAACTTCAGTTAAAGAGCTATAATCCCAATGATACATGTAGACACTCCATCATCAAATCTTCATAGGTAAAATAGACACAGTGATCCATGGCAGGGATGCAGAATGAATCAAAAGTTATCGGAGGAAGCAATCGCATTTCAGCCGTTAATCTGACTGAAATTTCATCTCCAGTTGTTAACAGCAAAGATTATGATCATCAAGAAATGGACTCTTATCAGGTTAATTTCATAGCTTCAATTTTCATTTTCTTATTCGACGTCTATATATTTAACCGAGAGATGATTATTCTGATGTTTAAACCTATGAAAATGGCTAAACAAATCAGAAACCTGGATGGAGAACTTTCCTCTCATTTGTTGGTCCTGGTTTTCTAGTTTCTTTGGCTTATCTTGATCCTGGAAACTGTAAGTTTAATATTGTAATATTGATATTAGGCCTTAATTACCTTAAATATTACAAACTTATCTATGTTTGTGTACAGTGGAAACTGATTTACAAGCAGGAGCAAATCACAGATACGAGGTTTATGTTCATGCCAAGAACACCCATTGATAAACATACACTTTGATAAAAAAACACCTTTAATTTGATTGTCGAATAATGTCATATTTTCAGCTTCTTTGGGTGATTTTAATCGGCTTAATCTTCGCACTTGTTATTCAATCTCTGGCGGCAAATTTAGGTGTAAGCACCGGTAAGACTGTTAGTCATTAATTATCATTAGCTATGTATGTATTATATTCGTATCTATATCTTAGAATTCTTATTATATTGCTAATGATAAGTTAAAGTAGTTATCTACGTCTAGTTTATTGTTCTTGTGTTGTGTTTAAATTAGTTTGAGGGTACTTTTCAAACTTTGATGGTTATCTTGTATTGTATATGAATTGTTAATTTTTTTTATTTCCATGTGGTTTAAATAATAATAATAAGCTTTTGTAAAAGGTTTTTAAACTTGTTTTGGTTTGGGGTGGGTGCGGCAAACAGTTCGGTGACCCCGTTTGCCAATAGGCAATTCCGCTGCCGTCGCCAAAGTTGCCGTGCGGTGATGATTGAATCGGTGACTACTCACCGCTTGAGGGAAGAGGAGAAGGAAGGGATATCTGGTGGGCCCCTTCCCTTCAACTAATCATAGTTTTTTCCTTTTTTTTTTAAGAAAAAATTATTTGGGTGAACCACCTCTTATGTTTTTTTGGGCAAGAGGCGAGTTAGAGAAGAGAATTAACATGACAATAGATGATTGGGTGGGTGTAAAGTTTACCCCATCTCAAAAGGTGTGCACCCCTTTCACCCTAAGGCTAAAGGGTGTGGTTTAAAGCCCTAGGGGTTTTATTACGACACGTAGTCGACACATAAGCAGTGGACTTTATCGTTAACTTACACGGTGTGGAATAACGCCCCTTATAAAGCCCCTTTTTAACTATTATTAAAAAAAAGATAAATAAAAAACTCTGATTGGTTTTACATTAGGTGGGACCCTTGATTTCATCTCTCACGCGCGCTACTCCTTTGGCGGAAGCCAAGGATGGCACCCCCTTTAACAGAGGCGGGATGGTTTAACTAAATGGAGGGTGCTAAAGTTGGTGATATGGCGGGGGGCGCCAAGCCACACCCCTCGCCTATGGAGTTTGTTGTTAGTCAAAGGAGCATACCCAGTTTTTAAAGTTTTCTCATGTTAACATATTCGAGTAGTATGCTTGCCACGTAAATATTTGACGTCAGATTCTATTTAGAGTCTGCTATCTTGGGTAGCGAATTCCCTAGAAACCAAAATAGCTCTATAACCTCTCGAAAGCGCTTATCTTTTGCTAAAGCACCTAGATTTAGAAAAAAAGAGTCGTTTTATCATCTCTGTATGTAAAGAGAGATCGACATATGTTAGTAACAAAATAATTTTGATAACAAATTTGAGGCTTCTTATGCAGGCAAGCATCTATCCGAGCTATGCAAGGCTGAATACCCAACTTTTGTCAAATATTGTCTATGGCTGCTAGCTGAGGTTGCAGTCATTGCAGCAGATATTCCCGAAGGTATGTTTGTATTTTTGTGAATTAACAAACTACAATTATGTGGCTTGATGTGTTCAGACATATAAATAATGTTCTATTTTAACTTTTGTCTGCATATTTTTTATTCGGATTTCTTTGATGTGTACAGTGATTGGGACCGCTTTTGCACTGAATATCTTATTCAAGATTCCTGTGTGGGTTGGAGTTCTTCTCACTGGTTTCAGCACCCTTCTCCTTCTTGGTCTCCAAAAATATGGTGTAAGTTGACCTTTCTATTAGAAGGCCGGCAAGATTAAACTATTTATATATAGCATACAGAATACTTACACAAGTGTTGCCTTTCTATCGTTCCGTCAACACTTGATAGGATGAATTAATATATTAGTTAAATTTCTTAGACATTGTAGTGTTCCATTAATAACTTCATTTACTATCCGCATACTTTATGAACATGGAACTTCAAAGTCTAAACTATTAAGGTGAAAATCACCCAAAAGATAGCGGTTTGAAAAAACAATTTTGCAATAATTGTCATTTACAAAAAAGTTTGACGAGGATTTTTTACTACTAATATAATGGCACGTCTACAATTTTTATAAATTGTGTCACAACCGCGCAAAATTTACATACCCCTGCGCCTATAATGCCACGTTGGCGCAAAACTTGGTTACTCTTGCACCAAAAAAATAAAATAAAAACCACAATCATGTTTATAATAAATATATATAATCTATATTGCACCAAAATAAAAGAATAAAAACCACAACCATGTTTATAATAAATATATATATTTAAAAAATAAATCGACTTAATAAAAAACTGAATCATATATAAAAGGTTAATAATAATAATAATAATAATAATAATGTAAAAAATTAAAATATAACTTATTAAGGAATAAAATATAAACAGTCACAACAAATCGTATGAGTCATTTTTGTTAAGAAACATAAAATACGTTATACCTAATTATATAAAGAAATAATTATATAGCATAAGGTACAGTTAGATGACGAAGACTTGTAACAAATTTAAAATAAAAACTTAAATCAATAATAATAATAATAACAGTTAATAAAGATTTTTTTTTATGAAAAAATATGTTACACCTACCTTTTTAAATAATAAAAATTACGTTATACCTAACTTTTTAAAATAATAAAACTTAAAGATTTGTTTTAAGAAAAACAATTTTTAAAAATTAATAAAAAGAGGTTTGTGCTACGTCAACATTGCATAGATGCCGGAAAGTATAGCGCCGAGGTGGATATTTTGGTAAAAAGAGTTATTTGTACTTAGTCTTGTTCAATATGATCATTTTGATAATTTTCTATATCGACTATTTATGATTTTTTTTGTTTTAATTTGTGGGTGGTTTAGCAATAACTTAAACGTTCTGGGAAGGTTTTTAAAAATGTTTTGGTTTGTAGACAATTCGATACCCTAGCATTGAAGTCATCAAATTCATTTTTAGAGGTGGCGAACTCAAACTCATAAATATTGAATTTCTTTTTCTTTTCCAATAAATCAGTTACATATTATTTGTTTATTTTCTAAGACTGGAGGGTATGGAGAGCCTCATCTCCAAGGGGATGGGCCGCCACGTCACCGGGGTTTGAAAGGGATGGACCTAGAAGGGTGGGGGATGAGCCCCTTTATGTATATATATGCATGTATGTATAGGTATATGTGAGAGAAGGAGGCCCGTCAACACCGGCGAGTGGGAGCCGAAGTTGCCTAGCCGGGCCCAGGGGGCGGTGTGGGGGACCGGCGTCGGGCCAAGCCGGGCCTCAGCCGCCCCCCATACCCTTTAGTCTAATAACTTACAATATTTTACTTTTTTAAAACCTAAATAAAGATTTAATTTTGTTTAATATTTTTATCAACACTGCGATATAAACTTTATAAAAAAATCGAGCTCTTTCATAATAAAGTGTTTTTGGTCTTGTGGATATAAAAATATTACCTTCTTTGGAAAAACCGTTGTTTAATAAACTTTATATTTCGAATGCCGGCAAAAAAAATTAAACAAAAGTATGTGTTTAGATGTTATAAAAGAAAACTTAAATATTACAAGTTATTAGAAAAAAAAATTTTAAAATGAGTAACTGAGAAAGAAAAATAAAAGAAAGTTAAGTTGAGTTCGCTACCTTTGGTGAGTTTGTTACCGTGGACATAGGAGCTGCCTACAAACTAAAACGCTTTCAAAAAACCTCCTTAAAACGCTTATAATTTTGCTTGACCACCTACCAAGAAATTGGCGCCGTATATTGTCACAACATATATAAAACATAATAAAAGGTGCACTGGCGGATCCAGAATTTTTTTGCTGGGGGTGCGGATGAGGTGTTCAACCATGTTTTCAAGGGGTGCGGTTGGGTTTTTTTGCCTAAAATATACACAAATTTTTTTTTTCAAGGGGTGCGGCCGCCCACCTTAGCCAAAGGCTAGGTCCGCCCATGAAAAGGTGTATATCTAACTAATAACCGAATTACAAAAAAACGTTTTAATTCATTGCTCATTTTATGTACCATTTAACATATAAAATTAAGATTGTTCATAAAAGTGCATACAAATATATAGGTGAGGAAGCTAGAAGTACTGATAGCCATTCTAGTTTTCATCATGGCTGGTTGTTTCTTTGGAGAAATGAGCTATGTGAAGCCACCTGCTGGTGATGTACTAAAGGGAATGTTTATTCCAAAACTTAGTGGCCATGGTGCCACTGGTGATGCCATTGCACTACTTGGTGCACTTGTTATGCCGCATAATCTCTTTCTCCATTCGGCTCTTGTTCTTTCGCGCAAGATACCAAACTCTGTCCGTGGCGTCAATGTAAGTTTCCTTAAATACAAGGACAATCAAAAGATTTAAACCAAGTCTATGTCTTACTGGATGATGTTTTGTATACCAGGATGCATGTAGATACTTTCTGATAGAGAGTGGTATTGCACTCTTTGTGGCATTCTTGATCAATGTCTCGATCATATCTGTTTCCGGCACTGTTTGCTCAGCCGAAAACCTATCAAGTGATGAGTTGGATCGCTGCAGCGATCTTTCGCTTGACTCAGCTTCATTTCTTCTCAAAGTATGAGTTATTTTATATGTGCATCTTATAGCTACTAAGAACTTTGAATTTGATAAAAGATTCTTACTTTTCTCTCAATTTTGCTACACAGAATGTCTTGGGGAAGTCCAGTTCTACTCTTTATTCTATTGCACTGCTAGCTTCTGGCCAGAGTTCAACCATTACTGGAACATATGCAGGACAATTTATTATGCAGGTAAGGAAGTCTCTTTGCATTGCAAATGCAGTTAGCAATGCCATTTCGATATCAATATCATGTTTTTAGTAGTCAACCAAGTGTGTACTCACTACGCGCTGAATGCTATTTGCAGGGTTTCTTGGATTTAAAGATGAGGAAATGGCTCAGAAACTTGATAACAAGATGCATTGCCATCACACCTAGTTTAATAGTGTCAATCATTGGCGGATCTTCTGGTGCTGGAAGATTAATTGTCATAGCATCGGTTTGTGTCTCACACTTCCTTTCCATAATTCACATTTCAAACTAGGATGGTAGATGAATAAACCTGCACTGTCCGGAAAACCGAAACCTGAAAATATCGGGATGGGTAACGAGACGGGTATTTGGGTAGTGGTCGAGTGGATTAATTTAAAAAAAATGTTGGTATGTGACGGGTATGTTATTAGGTGTGATACTTGACCTGATTACCTGTAACATGCATATCCATTTACATGAACTATGTGCTAGACATTTTATTTTAGTTTTTGTTTATCTTTGTCTTTGGCTAATGGAATATTCTATTAATGAACTAACTTTTAGTCTTATATTTCTAAATTTGTTGGGTAATAAAGTTATATACAAATATAAATGAAAAGAAATATATTTGGATATTTCAAGGTAACTTTTAATAAACTAACGGTTGTACTTGATATATGCGTGTATACCTATACCTAATCAATAATTATTTGACAGATACCCGATGAATATTGAATCGGGTATGAGACTGGGATTGCGTACCAATTCCCATCCCTATTTCAAATGCATTTACATGTGTCTCTAAGTTGATATTTTTCTTAACGATGTGTGACAGATGATATTGTCATTTGAACTTCCTTTCGCCTTAATTCCACTCCTTAAATTCAGTAGTACAACTATAAAAATGGGGCCATACAAGAATTCAATGATTGTGAGTTATCATTCTTCTATTTTCACTACATATTTAGATATGATATAGTTAAAAAAATTCATTGAAGACATTAATGACACTTTCTTGTGCAGATCATCGTCTTCTCTTGGGTGCTAGGACTTATGATTATCGGCATCAACATTTACTACTTGACCACCTCATTTGTTAACTGGCTAATCCATAGCACTTTACCTAGAGTTGCTAACGTGTTCATTGGGATAATAGTGTTCCCTATCATGGCAATCTATGTGGTATCTGTACTCTACCTTATGTTCCGTAAGGATGTTGTCGTGACCTATATCGAACCAACGAAACTTGATCCAAGTGCTCAAGTTAGCATGGAGAGTGGCGATAATGGTGCGGGGAGAGGGCATGGGATGACAAGTGCTCCTTATAGAGAGGATCTTGCTGATATCCCACTACCAGAATAGAACAATTAACATGTTTTATGGTTATTTTGAGGCTCATTGATATCTAGCATTAAAATATTCTCCGCGGCTACCGATCTTCAGAGGTTCAGGTTGGTTCAACACAGCCACAGTCGCATTCTTAAGGGAGCAAAAGTGTTATGTGCTTATGCTTTTTTTTTTTTTTTTTTTTTTTTTTATGTGCTTATGCTTGTATACCTAGTAATGTTGAATTTAGTGTCATAAACATATGTAGACCTAATAATCAATGTTAAAGACTGTAAAGCTGGTATTATGTGTGCTATAGATTAATACAGTGGAATATCGATGTGGGAATTATTTGGGCTTATGAAAGTTTCATTGACAAAAGCCCTAATTGTCATCGCTATTGTGTGGTTGGGGATCATGTTACTTCGATGTGGAAATTATTTGGGCTTATGAAAGTTTCATTGACAACGTATTTGAATTTGCTCGATCATGTTACTTAAGTCGTGCTCTTAATGTGAATTCTAATGTTTGGGAAATTGCACATTTTGTAGCTTATGCATTTGCACAAACTATTCTGGTCACTCCACTAGGTGATTACTTTATATATATAATCTATTTTTTAGGTGATTACTAAGCAACAAACCGTATTGCAGTGTTGCACTTTACACATATTATATTACGAGAAAAGCTACACATTTTTTGATTTCTTGGTTGTGTTGTGGGGTCCACCATAATCGTTCGGAATGCTCCTCAGGAATGTCCTATTGAATCCGTGACAGAAGTATGTGATCTTGCTACCAAGCCAGGTCTGAACCTTTCATCAATTATATACTGTATTTATGAGCTGATTTTTATTTTTAGATTTTTTTGACATTTTCTGGTTTATCTTTTCTGCAGCTTTTGTTCAATATGCAACATTGGTATTGATGGTTGTTGTTGTAATTGTATTCCACTATATACCATGGTAAAACACACGTAATGTGCTACATTGGAGTTTGTTCGATAGTAGGTTCTTTATGAGTAAGTATTAAAATTGTTTGCACTTTCTTACAAGTTATTCAAGTATTCATCTCACTCACATGTTAAAGGTAGCACGATGGGCGGGCTAAGTGGGTCAATTTTCGAACGCACCGAAAAGGTTGGGTTGAACTGAAACATTTTTTTTTATTTTTAAAGTTGGTTATATATTTAGTTAACTAAATATGATTACAAAAAACAATGTCATTACATTGATAATCTAAATCTCTGAATATAGTGATTTAGGATTTAGCATTAAAGATACGTGGTATGCAGTGGCGAAGCTTGAAATTTTTTACCGGGGGGGGGGGGGGGGGGGGCGAAAACGTATATACCCAAAATTTTCTATAGAACCGGGGGGTCGAAAACATATATACCCAAAAATTTATATACGAAAACTACATATATAACACTACTGGCCGAAAAGTTCGGGGGGTCAGGCGCCCCTCCCGGCCCCTTCAAAGCATCGCCCCTGGTGCTATGGGTCAATTGCTACTTTCCACCCCTTTGACCCGTCCCCTCTTTAGCTAATATATTTAAAAAATAACTCAATCGACCAGTTGATAGGTTAATAGATCAAAATTGCCACCTTTCTCTCGTGTTACATTCGCAGTCATCATGTTAAGTTCAAGTTTTCTTGACTCAGGTGATGAGTGTGAAAGCTATAGGCATTGCTTTGAAGCTTACTTTATCAGGAATGAATAAGCTTGTATAACCCCAAACATGGGCCTTTAGCATTATTTGTTTTGCTTTGTATCATCACCAAAATGATTTTTTTTAATAAGGTAATGAATATTTCTTATAATTTGTTATTTATTTGTTGAAAAGCATCGCACATGATAAATAATACGTGCTTATCAATAAATACTAACTGCACGCACTTGACACCTTCAATATGGCTGTTGTCTCCCCCGTATCCTATATTATGTTCACATCTCTTACAATCTTGGCAAGCGTGATCATGTTCAAGGTTATTTGCTATTTTGAGTAAATTCAATTTGGTAAGAAATATGTTAAATATATTAATGTTGGAAACAAGGCGTGGGCTTGCACCGTTGGGAGATTATCAGCCACATCTGTTGGCCAAACGGACATGAGACGGACACGTGCTTCATTGTTTCACTACACTCGCCCCATACCGTGCGTAGCACCGAGTTAAACCTCACATTACTCTTAACAAGCGCATCAAGAGGGAGTAGGAACCAATTAAACGTTGGATGGTGGTTGAGTGGTACAACTCCTCGTCCTTACAACCCATACAATCTCAACCGAACGAGTCTTTTAGTGGTTTAGAGGCTAAATAATACATTATTGCACAATGTAACTCTATTTCGATAGTAAAGATTATGGTGGTTTGCTTCTTGGAACATTTATGTTCTTATAGTCAAATATAAAAATGGAAAAGGATTTTGATGGCATTTATTTCTCCATGTTTTTATTTTTATTGTGTTTTTTTTATGCCTATATACCAAACTCCGAAGTTTGATAGACTTGCGATTTCCTAATCAAGTTGGATCGCTTGTGTTTTCCACCGTTCAACTTTTTGGTGTCAATTGCATTAACTCCATGACAACATGCTCAACTTGAAGGCGTATCTATATAGTGGGAAAAGTCATTTTACCTTTACTTAAACTTCCTCTGCAACCATTGCTAAGTTTGCTAAACCGTAATGGTGAGCCATGGTCATCAGTTTTTAGTGAGCATATCAAAGTCGTTAATTCATTTTTTTTGATGACGTCAACGGGTGGGAGAATATGTTCGGAATTAAATGATGGTCGTGGTCCGTATATATTTTGCTTGAATGGACACAACTATCATAGAATTGGTACTCACTTCCAACCCATGACGATGCGGCTTAGATTTTTCCCAATTATATATTTATGACACGACAAATGAAATTGAAGTTGATAATTGCTTTTCATTCGTTTTCCTTTTATAAATTAAAGTCGGTGCTTTTGTTTGTAATGTTGTTTAAATTTGTGTACACTTAATATAGTTTAGCTTTGTTTCTACGTTGTTTAACGTAGCCCGTCCACCGGACGGGTATTAAACTAGTTTATGATAGAATGAGATTAAAAGCTATTCTAACTAGAAGTTTT
Organism: Helianthus tuberosus; assembly: GCA_030545235.1. Taxonomy (NCBI): domain Eukaryota; kingdom Viridiplantae; phylum Streptophyta; class Magnoliopsida; order Asterales; family Asteraceae; genus Helianthus; species Helianthus tuberosus. The sequence goes on from CM060375.1 coordinate 57,603,405, forward strand.
TGAAGAACGCGTTGCGCACGGAACTGCTGACAATAACAAAAAGAAAATGTAGAAAAAAATACTATAAGATAACCAAAAAAGTTGTATGGTAATGATATTGTTCGTATGAAACCCATGGTCAAAGATAAGCAAATTGTACTGGGTACGGGTACCGAATTTCCTGAACAGAAATATCTTAAGTACCAATTCGGTACCGACTTTTGGCGTTCCTAGAACCGGTTCGCTACCGGTTTTTACCTTCATATACCGGTACCGTAATCGGTATTTTCGGTACCAGTACCGATTCGGTATTGATTGGCACCAAACTGATCCCTACCCCTGAAACTAAAAAAAAATCATTATAAGTTGAAGAAAATCAACAAAAAAAAAAAAAACTGTACGATACCGTTTTTGTTCGTACGGTACCCGTGATCAGGGATGATCAAATGATACAGAATAGAAGTACCGAAATTCCCAAACTAAAATATTTTCAATATCAATTCGGTACCGACTTTTGTCGTTTTCTGTACCAGACTGGTGTCGCGTTTGCCTTCATGTACCGATACCGAACAGGACCGTACCGGTATTTTCAATACCAGTACCAGTTCGATACCGTTCAACACCAAGCTTATCCCAACCCGTGATACAAAAAAATCATTAAAGTTAGGAAAAAAAATATGAAAATGTATTATTCCATATATAAATTAGCAAGTTATATGTGCATCATGAGTTGTACATTGTGCTTTGGGCATTTTAAAAAAAAAGTTGATTTTTTTACTTTTAACCCAAATGTTTTAACTTTTTCAATTTTAACCATACGTAATTTGTTTTTTTAACTTTAACCCAAAACTTTTCATTATTTGCAATTTAACTTCACAACTTTTGTCGCTTATACTTTTCGTCTTTCGCAAATTTGCGTTTTACGTATAGTTCTAAATTTTTCGAGTTAATCCGACGTAACGTGCATGTGTGGTTCAACGTTTTTACCTCTATTTTTCCATGTTTGACAGGTTCGTCGCAACATGCATATCCTAGGTCGAGTCAGTGTTGTGTTGGTGGTCGATGACGGTTGTGTGACATTAGTACTATTTGACATCGTTTTACGTCCCGTCGCAACGCGGAGTGTGCTTTAGGGGGTATTCAAAGAAAAATGGTTATGCATATGGTTATCGTAACTTTGGCTTTAGGGGTTTTAAAAAAAAAATTGATTTTTTTTACTTTTCAACCAAAAGTATTTCATAAATTACTTTTACCCCAAAACTATTTGTTTATTTACTTTTAACACAAAACTTTTTATCTTTTGCAATCTATCCTCATAACTTTTTTTACTTTCAACTTTGGTCTTTTATAGTTTTCATTTTCCACAAATTTTTCGCTTTATGCTTGGTTCTAAATTTTGTGACTTAACACATCGCAACGTGCGTCTTTGATTTAACGTTTTTACGTTTCCTTCTAAATTTTGCGAGTTAACACGACGCAACTACATGCGTGTGTGGATGAACGTTTTTACATCGTCTATTTTTTCCCCGTTTGACAGGTTTAACATAACGTACAAGTCCTAGATCGACTTAGTTATAACTAAAGAATCTCAGCCGCATTGCGGCGGGTCGCAATCCTAGTTAAACTTAAAAAGCAAAGAAAATAACTAAAAGTATAACATTAGAATAATAAAAGTATATAAAAGCTATATACACTATTAAAGTTGCTATTCATTAGCTTCTATTATTATGATAAAGGTTGTTTCCTCATGCGTTGCGGCGGTACAGTATCGCGGGCATTTGATCGATATCGGTTAGGTTCGTTATAATACTAGTACGATACATGCATTCGGTATAGAAATCAGCACATGTTTTACATAAATTGAAAATGAAAAAAAAAAAAAAAACGAACACCGGTACCCGACAACGATGTTTTCCAAATATTATCTATCAGTTTAGATCATCACGGTACTGGTAATGATATTCGTTTATCATCGCAGACAGAGTTGTATAAATGAAAATTATCGAAACTGAAAATCATAAAAATGATACAGATACATGTAACAATGTTGTTCGATAGGATACGCCAGTTTATTAAAAGCAAAAATTGTGACAACTGGCACTTTTCCAAGTATTCCGTACACTAATAAATAGTAATTTGTACCTTAATGACTGTGCATGATTGAATTAATGACATGAATGATTTTCTGAGTACTGTCATATACATACAAATGCATTTCATGTTGCAAGATTGTTTATCATTATTACATGCAACACACTGTGGTTCAATTAGTGCACAGAACAAAGTTAGCACAGTTATCAGACAAACTAGAAGTACTGACAGGAGTTCAGTACTCAGACAGACATGATGTTAAGACACAGAATGAGCCCCGGAACCAAGAGTTACACTAGAATAGTATGTAGGAAAGTAGGGATCATAAAACTGCCTTCCGAGTGATGATTTAAGTACCGGAAAGTGCAGAGCTGTCCCCGAAAACTCTTGAAAAAATTTAGGCCTCGGGCGACGAAAAGAATTGTGCCCAAAATTATGCTTAGGGGTAAATGAATTACAAAAATAAAAACTTAGCGATGGAGCAAAGACTCGAACTTGATACCTTTGCATTATTTTAAGATGGTTTTTGCCACTACACCACCAATATTGTTTTGCATATTAAACGAATGAATATACAAAATATATAATTTAATAAATATATACAAGCTTATAAATACTTTTCGGGCCCTTTGAAATTTTGGGCCTCGGGCGTCGGCACAGGTTTACCGGGCCCAAATCCGGCCCTGGGAAAGTGCCCGAAACACACTAAAACTACAGAATTCTGCAGAAAACAACGAAATTCAGCTTTTTAGCATCAAAATATAATGTAGAACTATGGTTTAATGGTCCAGAATACTTTGATAAGTGTTGGGAATCAAAAATGTCATAAAAGACATCATATTGCACACTAAACTGCGCAATTTAGCACCTTAACGAACTGGGAACCAACCGAACAACCGGACACTACCCGAAACACCAAAATTCACTAGAAGCATTGTTTTAATGTTACCAAGCTAGTTATGAACCCTAAACATCATGTTACTACTTAAAACACTATAACACATTAAACACTAAATATTACACTTAAATCTAACTAACTTACATAACTAGAATTAGAAACCAACCAAGACCCCCCCCCTCTAATTGACGGTCACAAGTGGGTCCCCCACTTGTGATTTCTTTTGTTTATTTTATTGGATTTGTTGTGTAAATTTAGAACACATTAACCTTGAGATAAATGAACGTGGGAAGTTATTTTATATAAACCATAAGATCTTAGTCCCTAACTTCCTAACACTCACAACACACCATCACTTCTCTTTTCCTCCTCCATTATTCTCGGCTCAAACACCCCTCCTACACACCTCCATTTTCAACTCATTCTCATACATTTTAAGGAGATTCAAAGGTGTAACAAGCATATCTAAGAAGTTTGGAAGCATAGGAAGTGGAAGGACCTTCTCTTGGAGCTTTTATCCACCACATTTCTCATCATCTTCACTCTTGATTCTTCCCTAGCCATAGTGCTAGTAGTAAGCTCCTCTAATATTGTTTTTGCATCTAATTTTAGTGGTTAAAGTATAATGTAACTTGTTAATCTAAAGAATCTCAACAAAACATAAGTATGATCATGAACATAAAGCTCAAAAACAAGAAAATCAAAGATGTTTAAGTGTATGTAGTAAACTTGTTTGATGATTACTTGTGTTTATGGTGTAGATCACCATAAGAAGCTTGCTAGATGATGACTAAACACATGATCTAGCAAGTATAAGGATGGATCTTGAGAAAATCATGCTGATCATCCTTTATGTGAATCATGAACTTGAAGATGAACTTGTTTTAGTGTAGGATGATTATTCCTACAAGTTATAAGTCTTGAAAATAAAAGATTTCAAAAATAATATTTTCAAGAAACTAAAAGTTTACTACTAGATTTAACAAGCCTTGGTTTTTAAAGAAATAACCATGTTTTAGAAGGTTAAATGGAACTAGAAAGGTGTATGTAACATGAAAAATGCAAGAAGAATTATTTTTATAAAATCAAGTGACAAGTTGTAAAGAATGAAATTTCACAAGAATGAGTTTTATAAAATGAAAACCATAGATTTAGTGTTCTTACAACCTAATAAACAACATGGTAAATTACTACAAAGTTTTATAAACTTCAAGTTCATATCATGTTGTTAAAATTCATATTATGGCTTATGGTAAGTTATATGTGAATTGTTGATGATTGATGATGGATTTTTAAAAAGAAAATGATACGCTATTAAGCACGGAATCCTCCATTTTTAAGGTGAAACTATGGCAAAATTTTTGTAGAAATTAAACACTTAGAAATATATTTTTAAACAAGAGTTTACAAGTAAATTTTGATCTTGGTTTTAATATAAAAATTTGCCATAATTTTTATTACAAAAATTACAAATACTGAAGGTTGATTTTTGATAATAAAAATCACTAAGTATATATTTAGGAAAACATATATTTAGATGTCACAAATTATGTGTTACTTGTATATTGATTGTATTAGTTATATTAAAATTAGGACTTAAAAATAATACACCACACCAAAATACTAAAAATTGTAACATGAGAATATTACCAAAATCCCAATAAAATAAATATATAATTTATACCCGAATATTGGACAATCGGACAAACGGACATTTGGATTATCATTATATATATTCCGGAAATAAATTCATAACTCGACAAGTATGACAAACGGTATTTTTGAAACCAAAGAAAACGGAAAAATATGGATTTTTATAACTATTACAAAATACATCATATTTTGTCAAATAGAAAATATATTATTTTTGAGCGGAGAAAAATATATATTTTCTTAAACAATTCAAAAATATATTATTTTGGTGAAAACTAAAAAAATATTTTTCTAAGGTTAATCTTAAAAATATATTATTTTTGAGATATACGGAAGTATACTTATTTTTGCCAAGTAAAATATATAGATATTTTTCTATAAAAATGCTCTTAAAATATGTATATTTTAAGAATATAAATTTGGTGATTTTTAGTTGTGTAAAAATAATATTCTGGAAAATTATACACAAATTTAAGTACAAAATACTTAATAAATACAAGAAAATACGTATTCTCATACGTATAAATGCACACCGAAATACACTTCCAATACTTGGCAAAATATCCGTATACAAATACACAAGTATGAAAATACACAAGTGCAAGTATACCCATACTTGTGAGAATACATATGTGAGAAATACATAATAAACCAAGTTAAAAATAAATATATTATTTTTAACAATATTTCAAATAATTGAAAAAAAAATAGTTTAAGTTAAAATATTCATATTTTAACTAATAATTATATAATTATGAATTATATAATGCACATCAATTTTATAACTCAAGGTATCCTAAATTCCAAAAATAAGACTTAATGATAATAACTAAGATTAAGAGTCGTTACACGACCTAAACGTCTAATAAAACATAGTACGTGTGTAGGTTGTAATACGACCCAGGAAGTGAACCCTTTGAGTATACGAGACAGCAGGACGCAAACTTGTGAGTTCATGTCCCTCTTTTCTTTTAACTGTTTTCGGTTTTATAACTTTCGGGGGTGAAATACATGTTACAAATGATTCAAATGGTATGGTTAGCTAAGGAATGAACTGTTAGATCATGTGAATGGGTAGGCACAACACTTAAGACCATTAATCTTTGTATGAAGATCGAGGGGCATGAGTGATAGATCTATTTAGGTGTTGCGAGCCCCACCTATGGGACCGGGAGTTGGCCCATGTGCTGACTATGTCGTTCCAGTTGGGTGGCCCAGTACGAAATCCGCAAAGGTTTAAGCCTTCCTACGCCATTGCACACATGTTAATGACCTTGCAAATCATTAATTGATTTGTTCATAGACGCCTTCATACCGGATTACAAAGGAATACTTACAAATGTTTACAAGATTATTCGTGCGCACATACAAAACACATGAACTCGCTAAACTTTTGTTGATGTTTTCAAATGACATGTATTTCAGGAAACTAATGGATCTGGTGGCGTATGAGAGTTTCAAGAAATGTTTTCAAGAATTGATGTCATCCTGTTTTGGAAGGGTTTGTTTTGTATATCTTATCTTAGATAAGATATATGAGGCAAAAGCTTGTTTTGAAAGTCTTTTGTTTAAAAGTCCTTATGGAACTTAGTACTTGAATGGTCTGTAAGTTAAACACGAAGTATGTTGGTTGGTACTAAACAAATTATGTTTGTATTATTTTAAAACTTATGTATGGATAAACATCAAGTTTTAATCATTTAGTTGTTTGTTATAATTGAATGCAATGATATTGATCAAGTCACACATCACACGCTTCCGCAAAAGTCAGGGTGTGACAGGTTGGTATCAGAGCTTCAATTGTAGTGAACTAGGATTCCTTCTCGAGTCTAGACTACAATCACTAGTACACTCTCTCGAAAATATTTTTACAAAAAATATTTTTCATTGCATTTACAAAAACGCTAAGATCCATGGAACAAACATTTTATAAAGGAAAGAAAGAAACACGAGCAAGGACATAGTCAGTGGTTTAGTTTGCATGGGATAGACTTGTTAAGTTAGAAAAGGCTCACGTAGGTATAACGTGAATACATGTTACTTGATGCCTATCTTTGCCTGCATATACTGGGTGATAGTAATTAATATAAGTGCATATGCCATGATTATTATGTTGCAGGTACGTATGTCCTCATCCGAGAGTGGTCTATCCGAGGAGCACGGTCCGATGGCGATCGTCTCTGAAGACGAGGTGGCGCATATACCAGAGGTTTTTACTTCGGACACAGAGAGCGACCCTGAGATATTATCTGACGATGAGGACGACTTCCAGCCTTTTTCCTTGCCTGATTTTGGAGACGACGTTCCGTTTGCTGATGACGTTTTTATCGATGATGTTCTTGCACTTCCTTTTCCGATTCATGATCAGCTTATTGTCGGTCATCCCGACGGTGAGCATCTTGTGGCACCCATTCTAGACGCCGTCCCACTCGTTGCCATTCCTCCCGAGGATTGGATTTTTGATGACCTACTTGATGACGATTTCGACATTTTCGTGGGCGACCACCCTCTAGGTGATCAGGTTGACGGTGTGGTAGATGATGTCGTTGTGTTGGATATACCTTCCCCAGCTGTGTCGGTTATTGATATCTCCTCCAATTCCAGTATACACTCTGTTACAGACTCCTTCGAGTCTGTAACTTCTTCGGCCCTGCAGGCTACAGGACTCAGACTTTATGCCACTGATCTGGACGACGAGGACGCTATGTCCGCCGCTCCATCCTCTCCCGTCCGTGCACCCACACCTCCGCCTGTCCCCGATCATGTCCCTGATCCCGTTCCGGTTCCTTTTGGCTTACCTCGCATCGCACCACTTGTCACACAGCCTCCACCCACTGTTGTTGTTCCCTCTCCTTTTGTTTCGGACGAGCACCGCACCGACCTTCCTATCGTTTTTCGACATGAGATTCCTGATCCCCGCCAAGGGGAGGGTACTTCTGGTCAGCCACCGAGGTTCGACCCATTTGCATTGGTGGATTTTCCACCCATTCCACAGTTCACTCCTTTTGCATCAGATCCATTTGACCAGCCATTTAGATGGTTCCCTCCTTACACTATGCCCATTTCTGATCCGTATCACCCTTCACACCACATCGGCTATACCCGTGATGATTTGCTTCTATCTCTACAGCTGCAGTTCGAGATACTCAGCCGTAGAGTCCTTGAGCTCGAGTTTGGGGAGGGCGCTAGACGGTCTCCATTTCCATCATATCCATCATCTGTTCCCCCACCATCATCATCGATTCCTTTTGTTCCTCCATCTGTTGCACCTACATCCATTGAGGGCTTCGATGCCCGTTTTCTCACTATGGAGCAGCAGATTAGTTACCTTGTCCGTCGTGTCCATGAGCTTGAGGAGGAGCTCACTCACCTTCGTAGCCTAATCTTTTTCCCTCCTCCCCCACCGCCATCAGCATCCTAGATCTTTTGGTTTTATGTAGGTACCATTTTTTATGAGAAGACTACAATTGAGCCCAAGATTTATGAAGAGATGATGACAACATAGAAGAAACATGATTGTTACTTTTATATATTACAGACTTGTTTGACCAGGGAAGTGTGACCTCGTGTCCCTTTTGATATGCTACTACTTAAAAACAATGTATCATGTGGTTGAATATTTATGAAAGGCTCAATGGTCGTTTTCTCATTAAATTCATTGTTGATTTATATGTTTATATGATGTTTATGTGGTTACATGGTTGTTTGTTGTGATGATTGCTTATGTTATATATAAATATTTATGTACACCTCCTAGACAATTATTTAATGAACAAGGCCTAACCTACCCGATCTTCTTACTAGAAGAAAAATGCCGCCCCGACGAAACATTGATACCAACACCTTACCAAGAAACGAGGCCGAACTTCAAGAACGCATATCACAGGCAATTGCACAGCACGAAACCCTCCGCTCAGAGCATAGCGTTGGTACTTCCGGAAATAACCATCCAACTGGTAATGTTAAGTCACCTAAGACACATTACGACTCATTCTGATATTTCCAAATGTGCTTTGCCAATGCTCACTTGTGAATTGTGTTGCTTGTGTGACAGGTTGTACTTATAAGCAATTTCTGGGTTGCAAGCCTCTCAACTTTGATGGCACTGGAGGTGCTGTCGCTTTTGTTCGTTGGATGGAGAAAACCGATTCCGTGCTGAGGATGAGCAAGTGTGCACCTGAACAGAGGGTTACTTATATTTCTGGGTTGTTTTTGGATGGTGCACTCTCATGGTGGAATCTCTAAGTTCAAACTCTTAGCGAAGCGGCTGCCTATGCGCTAACCTGGGATGAGCTTAAGGAGCTGATGCACAAGAAGTACTGTTCAAGAGCTGAAATCCAGAAATTGGAAACCGAATTCTACAATCTAAAGAAGGATGGACCCAAGGTAGCTGAGTATATTCAGCGTTTTCATGATCTGTCAAGGGTTGTTCCATACCTTGTCGAGCCGGAGTTCAAAAGAATCGAGCGGTTTATTTGGGGACTGGCACCTCAAATCTTAAGTATGGTTATTGCTTCTAAGCCTCCTACCATTGCAGAGGCAATTGATCTGAGTGTGGCACTTACTGAAGATGTTGTTCATTTGGGAAAGTTTTCTATCTCTGAGACGAAAAAGGAGACTCATGTGGAATCCTCGGGTGACAACAAGAAGAAGTTTATGAATTTTAAGAAGAGCACCCATGCAAATAACAACACCAACAAGCGTAGGGATACTAATCCGCCAGCTGAGGCCCAGACTGGTGCGACCAACACTGAACCCAAAGGAAAAGGGTATATGGGCACCCTACCGAAGTGTAACATCTGTCAATATCACCATATCAGTCAGTTCAGATATAGAAAGTGTGAAGGTTGTGGGAAGGTTGGACATTCAAATGATACATGTTGGTATGGTGCGGGACGTGGAAATGGAAATCAGGGTGGAAATGGTAATCGTGGTGGGAATGGAAATCAGTATGGCAATCGGAACCAAGGTGGAAACGGAAATCAAGCTGGCAACATGAACCGTGGAGGAAACAACAATAACAATAATCAGGGTGGAAATGGAAACAATAATGGTCGTGGCTAAGGCTGTTTTGGCTGTAGTGACTTGGGGCACTTCAAGAAGGATTGCCCTAAGAACAATCAAGCCCGTGGAAGAGTGTTTACTATTGGAGCCAGGGAAGCACGCCAGGATCCAAATGTGGTTACTGGTACGTTCCCTATTAACCAACGTTATGCATCTATTATGTTTGATACTGGAGCCGACTTTAGTTTGGTATCTATAGACTTTAAGAATACAATTGGCTTAGTTACAAGACAGCTAGACGTCCCATATTCGGTAGAACTGGCTAATGGAAAGCTAGTAGAGGCGAATGAAGTAATTAAGGGTTGTACTTTGGAGTTCGGAGAGCGTGAATTTTCTATTGATCTTCTACCAGTGGATTTGGGGAGCTTCGATGTTGTTGTCGGAATGGGTTGGTTGTCGAACAACCGTGTGGAAATAGTTTGCCACGAGAAGAACGTTCACATCCCGTTGGCGAATGAGGAGACAATCGTGATTCATGGAGAAAAGCACGAGACGCCCTTGCGAATTATCAACTGTATGAAAGCGCAGAAGTGTCTACAAAAAGGATGCGTTGCCTTCCTAGCACACGTAGTGGATAAGAAAGTTGAGGAGCCGAAGCTTGAAGATATTCCAGTGCTGAAGGATTTTCCTGAAGTCTTCCCCGAAGACTTGCCAGGACTACCTCCGTAGAGACAAGTCGAATTCCACATTGACTTGGTTCCAGGCGTCGCGCCTGTAGCCAAGGCACCGTATCGATTTGCGCCGTCCGAAATGCAAGAGTTATCTACGCAACTCCAGAGTTGTTGGATAAGGGATTCATAAGGCCGAGCTTCTTGCCTTGGGGAGCTCCAGTACTATTTGTCAAGAAGAAGGATGGTATCCCTTGCCGAGGATTGATGACTTGTTCGATCAATTACAAGGCTCTAGCTACTACTCGAAGATCGACTTGAGGTCAGGGTATCATCAGCTACGAATACAGGAAGAAAGTATCCCTAAGACCGCCTTTAGGACTCGCTATGGGCATTACGAATTCCTTGTCATGCTGTTTGGCTTAACAAACACACCGGCAGTATTCATGGACCTCATGAATCGGGGGTGTAAGCCTTATCTGGATAAGTTCGTGATTATGTGTCACACCCCCAAAATACCACATACGGAATCACCGCGGGACGTGTGACGTACCAGGATACAAGCCACCAATCACATTGAACTACGCATATAATTTAGATAAAACATTCCATTCATTTCAAAATATAAATCCAAGTCATAAAATTTAAACCAAAGTAAATGTTCAGCGGAAGCATATAGTCATAGCTAATCAGTTGTTTCAAAACAAGTGTTCAAGAACCAATGTAACTAGTATCCAAGAGTCTCGATCCATGACCACTCCAGCACTCCCATATAGCAAGTCCATATCGAGAATCTAACGACCTGCAAGCATGCAGACAAGTGTGTCAGACGACGCTGGTGAGTTCAAAGTTTTGTTAACGCGTTTAGTTACCAGATATGAGTATAAAACAGGTCAATGATTTGATGTTGTAATAACTCGTTTACCGCTGATGGCTTAAAGTTGTTTTGCCCAAACCCCATTGCCTCTATCAAAGCAATGGTCAAGACTGGGATCATTAGTTCACTCCCGACCTCCCCGGTGCGGTGTGAGGTTGCCAAACCTAAATAGCGCTATTAACTAATATCCTGTTGCCTCCCCGGCAATGATCGGTAGATGGGACTTAGGTGATAGATATGCGAGTATTAACTAACATCCCAATAACCTAGCATTCCTCCCCGGAACGTTTACCAGATGTCCCTCCCCGGGACGCATGCTTAGAAAAAGAGCAGTGAACTCACCTTAGTTTGCTCGGTTTGGTTAGCTACTTGCTCACACTTAAACAGTCACAGCCTATGGTATTCATGTTTACGTAATTAGTTCTCATTCGCATGATTCGCATATAGTTTACCATCACAGTGTGCATTCGAACAACATAACAACTATTCAAATTCATATGATTCCACAATTCTCATGCGTGATTCACAACAGTGTTAACAGTTTCATGTACTACTCATAACGACCAAATCATGTTTCTTCAGTCAATTGTTTATGTCATTAACAAGCAGCCGATGTCTATATTATTAACAAACAGTAACAAAGGTTTCACCAAAAGTCATTCATATCATTCAAGTACTGATCTATCATCTAGACGGTGAAACTCCAGCCGAGGAAATGATGAGATGTTTCGTCATCATGACATGTGACGAAACACTTTAGTGTTTCGTCGATATAAGGGGTGACGAAACCCCATGTGTTTCGTCGATGCTATGGGTGACGAATCTCTATGTGTTTCGTCGACCACCCTTAACAGTTCCACCAACATTCCCCAAACTCTAATGTTCACAGTCCATCCCATCATCATCATTCTTAGTCTATGTGCACTAAAATTATATTATGCATATTATTCAAGAATAGGGCTGCCACTTTCATAGATCTCAATTTCCCAAACAACACATCATCTCATCATTAATTGCACATGGTATGTTTACTGACAATACAATAGAAGTATCTATATTACTTGATTAGATTCACATGGGCCGCCACTTTTAAATTCAAGATTAGCAATTTTATTAGGCCATGTACCTTCACTTATATTGGACCGATCAAAGCTACTGATATATATCAACTCCCTAGAAATTCATAAGATTAACAAACATTCTTATATCAATTAACAACAATCATCAAGACCATCACAATTATATTAATCAATCGTGCACATAATCATGACTAGAGCTATATTCATTAACATGTTCGGATTTATAAGAAAAATATCATTAAACATGTACACACAAAATCAATCAAGGAATAATTTATACTAACCGAGAGTGTTGAGATTTTGTACAAGAACGAGAGGGAGATGGTGCTCGAACAGAAAGAGGGAAAGCTCCGATCACACACTGTCGTCGAATGAAGAAGAAAGAAAGCACTAGGGTTTGATAACTGACGTTTTGCGTACAATGAGCAAATATAAAACAGATCGATGTTGGGCCTCACATGGGCCGAAAGCCCATCCCAGCGTCGAAACATCAAATGGCCGACGAAACCTCAAATGTGCGACGAACCCTCAAATGTGCGACGAAACCTCAAATGGGCCATCTTTCGTCGAGCTTACATGCAACAATTTTCGTGGACACCACTTTAATTAATATGGATTTTTATTTACATGTCCAATCATTAACTCATCAAATACTAACTTAAATTGGAAATCATTTTAGAATAATATACACAGTACAACGTACAAGAAAATGTAAAACGAGACTGTAAAACAGATGACGCGTAAAGGAAAGGTCTTGGAATCTCGGGTTGTCACATCATCCCCAACTTGAAAGAAATTTCTTCCCGAAATTTGATAAGCAACCCAAAACAGCAAGACGTTAACTCAGGATGACTGTGCATTTTCCGTGGGTGCCACATCATGCCCAACTTGATTGGGAATTTCGTCCCGAAATTCACTAGTTGTGCCAGGCTTAGATTTGTCAGACTTAGACTTGTCATCTGGGAATAAATGTGGGTACTTGAGCTTCATTTGATTCTCGCGTTCCCACGTGAACTCCGGTCCACGTCTTGAGTTCCAACGAACTCTCACGATCGGAATACGGCTGTGCTTACGAACCTTGACCTCCCGGTCCATAATTTCTGTTGGTTCTTCGACAAACTGCAACTTGTCGTCAATTTTCAGCTCTTGAAACGGTACGACTAGTGTTTCGTCAGACAAACACTTCTTTAATTGTGACACATGGAACACATCATGGACGTTACCCAATTCAGCAGGTAATGCTAACTTGTAGGCCACTTTACCAATTCGCTCCAGAATTCTGAATGGCCCTACATAACGAGGGTTAAGCTTGCCGCGTATTCCAAAACGCACCACACCCTTCCAGGGTGAGACCTTCAACATGACACGATCATTAACTTTGAATTCTAAAGGTTTCCTACGCTTATCAGTGTAGCTTTTCTGACGGTCGCGCGCTGCTGCCATCCTATTCCTGATCTGAACAATCTTTTTTGAAGTTTTCAACAGTGACCTGGCTGTCACCCACCTCAGCCCAACAGAGAGGTGAACGACACTTTCGTCCATACAATGCTTCGAATGGAGCTGCCTGGATGCTGGTATGGTAGCTATTATTGTAAGAAAACTCTATCAGCGGCAAGTGTTTCTCCTAACCTTTGCCAAAATCAATCACACACGCCCGTAGCATGTCTTCGAGGGTCTGGATGGTTTGTTCACTTTGACCATCCGTCTGCGGGTGATAAGCAGTGCTCATATCGAGACGCGAACCGAATGATTTATGCATCGACTGCCACAAATCTGAGATGAAACGCAGGTCATGGTCAGAAATAATAGTCGTCGGCACCCCGTGCCTAGAAACTACTTCCTTTAGATAGACAACAGCTAATTGTGAGAACTTATCTGTTTCCTTGATTGCCAGAAAGTTTGCTGACTTCGTGAGACGATCCACGATCACCCAAATTGTATCGTTCCCGCTTTGAGTTCTCGGCAAACCTGTGACGAAATCCATTGCGATTTGCTCCCACTTCCACATGGGTATTTCTGGTTGTTGTAGCAATCCAGACGGTTTCTGGTATTCCACTTTAACTTTCGAGCAGGTCAAACACTTACTCACATAAGTTGCGATGTGAGCTTTCATCTTCGGCCACCAATACATGACTTTGAGGTCCTGATACATCTTATCCGAACCTCGGTGAACAGAGTATCGAGACTTGTGCGCTTCGTCCATCACAAGATCTCTAAGGTTACCAAACAACGAAATCCATATCCGCTCCCTAAAATAGTAAATACCATCTGATCTCTTCTCGAGTCGTTTCTCCATACCCCGTAAATACTTCGCTTCATAGTTTTCTTCCTTCAATGCTTCAGCTTGTACAGAACGGATCTGGTCAGGTGGGTTAGAATGGATGGTGAGCTGCAAAGCGCGAACACGTTTGGGTTTCGATTCCTTTCGACTGAGAGCGTCAGCTACTACGTTGGCCTTACCCAGATGATACTTGATTGCACAGTCGTAGTGATTTAAAAGTTCTACCCAGCGACGCTGTCGCATATTCAAATCCTTCTGGTTAAAAATGTGCTGAAGGCTCCTGTGGTCGGTATAAATAGTGCATTTAGTACCGTACTGGTAATGCCTCCAGATCTTGATTGCAAATACTACGGCTCCCAACTCCAAGTCGTATGTCGTATAATTCTTCTCGTGAACCTTCAACTGTCGAGAAGCATAAGCTATCACATTGTTGTGTTGCATCAGCACGCAACCAAGACCCTGAATGGAAGCATCACAATATACCACAAAATCTTCAGTACCTTCAGGTAGAGATAAAATCGGTGCATTGCAGAGTTTATGTTTTAACAACTGGAAAGCCTCTTCTTGTTTCGTTCCCCATAAGTACACAACGCCTTTCTGCGATAACGAGGTAAGAGTTTGAGCAATCTTCGAGAAGTCTTTAATAAATCTCTGATAGTACCCAGCGAGACCAAGAAACTGTCGCACCTCCGAAGGATTCTTTGGTGCCGCCCAGTTTCTAAAAGCGTTAACCTTTACAGGATCCACGTGTATCCCCAATTCATTCACAATGTGTCCAAGAAATTATACCTCCCGAATCCAGAAGTCACACTTAGAAAACTTCGCATAGAGTTGCTCCTTTCTCAGGAGTTCCAAAATAAGACGCAAGTGGCGCTCGTGATCTTCCTTGCTCTTCGAGTAGATCAAAATTTCTTCGATGAATACTATAACGAAATCGTCGAGATACGGTTTGCATACACAGTTCATGAGATCCATGAATACCGCTGGCGCGTTCCTCAACCCAAACGGCATAACTAAAAACTCATAGTGCCCATACCGCGTTCGAAAAGCCATTTTTGGAACATCCTCCTCTCGGACTCTCACCTGATGATGGCCCGATCTTAAGTCGATCTTCAAATAAAAACTTGACCCCTTGCAACTAGTCAAACAAGTCATCGATGCACGGTAATGGATAGCGCTTCTTGATGGTCACCTTGTTAAGCTCCAGATAATCAATACACATACGAAAGGACCCGTCTTTCTTCTTTACGAACAGAACTGGGGCTCCCCAAGGCGAAGAACTGGGTCAAATAAAGCCCCTATCCAGTAACTCTTGCAGTTGATTAGACAACTCCTGCAATTCTCCAGGTGCTAAACGGTAAGGAGCACGAGCTATCGGGGCTGCTCCTGGTGCAAGATCAATCTGAAATTCCACTTGGCGGTGAGGAGGCAAACCAGGAAGTTCCTCAGGAAATACATCGGCAAATTCACGTACGACTGGCAGATCCTCGATCTTTCTTTCTTCAGATGGAGTATCGGTAACAAATGCTAGAATTGCAGGATACCCCTTTCGTAGACACTGCTGCGCTTGCATAGCCGAGATAATACCAACCATCGTCCCACTACGATGCCCTTGAACCGATAATGACTCTCCACTAGGGAGAGGAATACGTACAATCTTCTCCTTACATAGAATCTCAGCTTGGTGTTTAGATAGCCAATCCATACCAACCACTATATCAAAACTACCGAGGGTAACAGGAAGGAGATCAATATCAAACACTTGACCCACAAGATATAGTTTACACCTAAATAGGACATGTGAAGCTTCAATCGTTTTACCGTTAGCTAGTTCTACTACATGTTTAACTTCTAAAGGCGTTGGGGCTAACCCTAATCGTTGACCAAACTCTAGGGACACATAACTCCAATCGGCATTGGAATCAAATAACACAGAAGCAATAAGATTGTTCACAAAAAATGTACCAGTCACGACATTGCCGTTGTTCCTAGCATCACCAGCACCGATCGTAAATACCCTTCCTCGAGCACCATTGCCCCCATTGTTGCCATTGTTGTTGTTCCCAGCATTGTTGTTGTTGTTCTGGATGTTGTTGTCGTTGGCATTCTGATTCAACTGAGGGCAATCCCGTTTGATGTGGCCCTCATCCCCACACTGGAAGCACCCCTTCTTAAAGCCCTGGTTCTGATGGGGCCGTTGCGTTTGATGATGTTGTTGCTGCTGATTCTGCTGCTTTGGGTTCGGGGCTCTACAGTCTTTTGCCTCATGGCCCAACTTGTCGCATCTACCGCAAACCCGGACACACTGTCCATGATGATGATAACCGCGCTTGTTGCACTTTGGCTTCTTACCAGTGTAGGAGCCTTGATTCTGGTTGCTGCCCTGGCCTTGGTTAACTGAGGACGACTGACTGAAGCTACGGTTATTGCTGTTGTCAGGCCTTTTCTGAGATTGATTGACATTGGTTGCTTTGTTAGTATCGTTCCACTTGCGCTTGTTATCACTAGTAGGTGTGGTAGTTGTAGCAGTAGATGTAGTAGCAGATTTGCGAGGCGGCAATGAGCCATGCTTGACCTCTTGGTCGGTAATCTTATGTGCCAAACGGATGATCTGGGGCAGGTTGTTGTGGTTCGCAGCAGTGACATACCCCTTTACAGCTGGTGCTAGGCCCTTGAGGTACAACTCAATTCTTCGAGATGCAGGTCGAGACAGGTTAGGGCACAAAATTGCTAGTTCGTGAGATCGTTTCGTGTAAGCCTCGATTTCGGACCCTTCCATATTCAAATCGTAGTACTCATTCTCCAATTTATGAATCTCATCATGAGGACAGTACTCCTCCCGCATTAACTCCTTGAATTCATCCCAAGTAGTGGCGTTAGCCATCTCGATACACAGCATCTAGACTTGGGCATTCCACCAAGTCAAGGCACCATCCTCCAAAGTGCCGGTAGCATACTTGACATGGTCCCCCTTGGGACAGTTACACATGGCAAATACCGACTCAGCCTTCTCGAACCAACGTAGTAACCCCACAGCCCCTTCAGTCCCAATGAATGTCTATGGCTTACAATCCATAAACGTCTTGAAAGTGCAAGCAGGCGAGTGATGACCTAATGGAAGAAAGGAAATACAACACAAGGGTAAGAGTTGTGTACGCGACACAAGAATATAGAAGTTTTGGCACATATCGTACAAGCTTGCTAGGTGTAAGACCCTAAATCGTAAATGACAAAAGTCGCAGCGGAAATTCGTACCATAAAAATTTCGCTCGTTACAAACACCTTGTCGCGCTTAAATTCATTTTTAAGGTTAATTCTTTTTCAATAAATACATTTATTATACTCATTTACAATAAGAAAACATAACCTAGCTTCACTCAGTTACATACTCAACACTACCGTACAATCTATCTTGTGACTCGACCTTTGATCGCTCCTTCATCATAAGATAATCTGGCTCGAACAACCTGCACTCACCCACACATACAAGTCATTAGTATATTATCAATTTAAACGATACTTATCCTTGGACTATTCCCGTTCCATTATTACTTATCATTAAGCATTCCCTCCGAGTTCCTCACCTCTGGTGAGTCTTCGATACAGCACCTGCATTACACCTAAAACTCCATGTACACGCATAACAACGTAAAACTTAATCTTACTGAATGACTTACATACATACCTAGACTTCATACATATTATCTACTCATATACATACGTACACACATGCATACCAATCAACATGCCTACTTACACATGAATACCTCTACATCATTATATACGTATTTACATATTCACTTACCTACATCACTACGTACACTCATGACATTATACATCTATATATACATACATTCCTACTTGCAACATACCAAACTCATACACGCCTACTCACATACAAACCTTCATAAATCCGCATATTCTTGCTCACATACTTATAAACATAGCCACGTAGATGCGTACATTCTTTCATACTTTTCTACGAACGGGTATAAAGATATACAAACATACATACATACTTATCAACATGTGTACTTACCTTAATGATCATAAAACATACGTTAAATTAGTCCCCCGTAGCTTAAAACACGTTTAAACGAGATTCCCGGACCAAACACGCGAAAAAAACAAATTTTCGGAGACACTTAACCCGTCGCGTCGCGCGACGCCCCCAAAACGACAGACAGATTGCAGCTGGTTGCTGCATATTTCCAGCACGATCCGATTTCACGGAAACAAGCATAACTCTCTCGTTTTTGGTCCGTTTTACCCGATTCTTTTTCCTACACGTCCGTAAATTAATTTTCCATCTTATGGAGTTAAAACCCGACATCCGGATTATCAAAATTTCAGACTTTTAAGTCCTCTGCTTACAACCCTTTTTACCAAGAATTGACCCGTTCATAATTTTATCATCCCAGCATGTTTATTTGAGCTATAAACTCATGAAATTCATTATTTTCATATCGCCTATCATATAAAACTCAAATCACGGGTTCCTTACTTGATAAAGTCCCGTTTACGCTTAAATGCTTATTTTGACCCATTAAGGGTATTTACGTATTTCAATGCATTTGACTCTCACAAACATACTTTTTCGCTTCCATACTTATCCTAATTATTCACTTGATCATTTATCTTATTTCTAAACATCTTTTAAAGTTCATTCGCACAATATACCCACCAAGGGCATTTTAGTCAACTTTAACACCAAACTTTGCGACAAAGGACTTCAACACATAATTAACCTGAAACATCGTGTTTAATTAACTAAAACACTATAATACTTAAACAACTAAGAAGTGATTACGGAAATCACTTACCTCGTGCATCCGAGTTCAAGCATAGCTTCCGTGTTTATCCTGGCCCGTTGTCCTTCCATGCTTATGTCCGCGTTGACATGACTCCTATCCGTACATGTCATTACATTCACATTCTTGTTAGCATATATGATTGTACGTATGAACGATCATATCAAATTCATATCTCATGTATGACTTTCATTAGTCAATTCAAACAAGCATAAAGCATACTCAACATCAACATAACATAATCTTCTCATGAACTATATCTAAAATGCATTCCTCATGTTAGTTTACTATCAATTTCATTATTACCACATTCTATACATGTTTACCCATTAATTGCATACAATTTCACATATTATTGTCATTTAGACATTTCATCAAACACTTGGTGTGCGTACTACTTTCTAAGCATGATGTACAAGTATTTCATGTGTTTCTTCCTAATTATCACTTTCATTTATCATCACAAGTAAACATCATACAAATTCCATACCATAATCACACTATATACAAATACGCATCACATACTACACATATTCCTAATCAAGTTCATACCATTTCATGGATTAAACATAAACCCACTTAACCAATTATGGTAATTCATCCAAACACCTAAACTCTAGCAATTTACTCAGAGTCTTCGTTTAGGGTTTGTTCCTAAACATGCATACATCACTAATTTGGCCATAACCTTGATGATTCATACAGAAATCACCACTAGTGATGATTATCAAGATTTCTCAACTTCATTAAACATCAAAATTCAACATACCTTATGATCCCCTTGTGTTGGTGATCACTAATTCACGTTCGGTTGTGAATTTGAGCTTTGATTCACCCTTCAATTTGATGAATATTGTTGAGTTAGGGTTTGGCTCCCTTGGGGAGCCCTGGGACGAATCCAGAACACACACACACGAAATGTGTGTGGTGTGTGTTGATATTTTCTTTTAATTAGTAACCAAGTTTCACCCCATCCACTTTAACCCCTCAAGTTTACTTCCAACACATTTTTGGCACTACTTTTCTCTTTTAATAGTTTTTACCATGCACTTAACTAGGTTAAATAGCCTAGTTATTTATTTCATAATATAACGCATAAGGACATATTTCGAATATATGACATTTGGATTTTGGGGCGTTACAAGTCTACCCACCTTAAATGAGGTTTCGTCCCCGAAACCTTTCTTATCTTTATTAATCACTAACTTTCCCTCCTCTACGTCCCCTCGACACGACCGCTAGCCCATCACAATGACTATCCTTCGTTTTTCAAGAACCCATCCGAGAGTTCTTATTAATGTCACTTTCACTAAATAGTGTTAGCTTCTAACGCACTTCATAGCTAATGGTCCATTCATCATTCTAATACTCATATATCATGTGCAATATTTCATTTTGTTTACTTGAATCAATTCCAATATCCTGTTAATAATGGGTCAATATACATACTTCTTCGACCTGTAATTATACATACATTCATATGATCCGTTCATGACAGATCTAATACCTTCATCTCATTTCTTAAAATTGCATTCTCTTCATGTACTATATAATATTTAACTATTGTTTTGTTATCACAACAAAACTACTATTTCATAGTCACAACTACGTGCCCAGCTCTAATTTGACATCATTCTACGTTTTCTACAATTACCTATACCTGGCATACCTTTACATTGCCTTCAAATCATTTCATGCATTTCATTTTACTATTGCTTTCGCTTCATGCATTACATAATTTATATAAATAAATGTGTTGTGCAATTTCATTGTACAAAGTTCATTAGATACTCAAAATTTCCTCCTCAAACTTTTGAAATCCACTTTTTAATGACATACTTTCTTTTTACATCAATTGTTAAAAATGTTAACATTCCATACCATACCATACATATCCTATCAGTCATTTCGTAGGTCTTTCTCAACCTACCAATTCACACCTATCCAACATGAATTACACATTTTACTAACCTCGATTTCTTTGCATAATTCAAGGGTCCGTAAACCAGATCTATCCGCCCCTTCGTGAGTACTAGCCGTACTAGGCTATGTTCCCTTCATCCTTGTAATGGGCTTCCACTCGTGCGCATTCTTTCACCAATTCGATTGGTTTCATCACATTCATAGTTCTAACATTTTCATCAACCAAATTAGCGGTTAGCATATTTCATTTAAACATTCATTATACTAGGGAATTACCCACTTAAAATCCTTCTACAATTTCCTACGTCCAGGCTATAACATATCACACATTCCATTTCTTACATGTAATTCTTTCATTCTAGTTACTTATTTCGTCCACCTTCATTTGACTCTTCAAAGCTTAACTGACATTTCTTAATTATTGTATAAGTACTGAGGCACACGTCCGTACTTCTTTCCATTCATGCTTACGTGCAAAAACATTCATTACATCATTTCGGTATTGTTAGCAAAACTTATCATTTTTGCTCATACTTAATTTATTGTCCGGGTCGTAGCCCGTCATTTTATTATGGCTCCTAAGTGTCTGTTACTAACACATTTAACACCTAACTGGTTAAAAACTTCATTCTTTCATTTCACAACTTAGGTTTTGCATGCCTATTACGATCATTCTTTTGTTTATTTACTTTACATTTACCCATATGCCTCGTTTGACACAACCACGGTCAAACTATCGACCCGTTCTGAAGTGGACTAATTCCATCCTTTTTATTATTTTAAATCCGTCCTGCGGATTCAAACGTAACGTTCATACCTTTCATTACTTCTATGTTTTGAATCCGTCTAGCGGTTCCAACCATACCATTTATACCTTTTCTTCCTTCTATGATTTGAATCCATCTAACGGATTTCAATCATATCATTCACATCTTTCATTCCTTACATGTGTTGAATTTGTTTCGCAAATTCAGACATATCATTTCTACATTTCATTTCCTTGAATCCGTTTTACGGATTCAAACATTCCATTCATGCCTTTCATCCCTTGAATCCGTCTCACGGATTCAAACATTGCATTCACACTTTTCATTCTTTGAACCCGTCTCTCGGTTTCAAACATTTCCTTCATACCTTTCCTTCCTTGAATCCGTCTCGCGGATTCAATCATTTCATTCATACATTTCATTCCTTTGAATCCGTCTCGCGGATTCAAACATTTCATTCATATCTTGTTGATCCGTACTTTCTTACGGATTCAACATTCTTTATTTTTATCACTCACACTTTTCATTCCTACATGGTACTCTCAATTTCCTGAGAGTCTTACTACCCATTTCACCCGCACGCCCACCATCTACCCAACTCTACCGGACATACCTGTAACAATTATCATGATTCTCACGAACGTCATACGTTTCTCCTGTACTGGCCAGGTACAAAATCTACATATTAGTTTCGTGCATTCATGTAGTTGCCACCTTATGTTCGTAGACTTAGGTTTCGGCGCATGTATCACGTTCAATTCTTCCTTACTATACTATCATTATCCTTCATTTAAAATTTTCCTTCCCTTAATGAGTTTTACTATTACATATACCCACATATCGAATTTACGTACCTGGATTCAAATTTGGCTTATTACCTCTTTGCCTGCCTTAGTATTCATCCTAGACTGCATTCACAAATCATCCTCTTCAAATACTTATGCTTACCTTGCACATACATAAACGTCAGTTTCCTTATACGTATACATAAGTACATACTTACATTAGCTTTTACCTTTGGATCTTGATCGAGTCTTAGATTGTACGGATTTCTTATCTCAAGAGCACACAAGTTTGAGTTCAAGTACTTACCTTCTCGTACTTGATTCCCTCAAACCAGGGCTCTGATACCAACTTGTAACACCCTAAATCGTAAATGACAAAAGTCGCAGCGGAAATTCGTACCATAAAAATTTCGCTCGTTACAAACACCTTGTCGCGCGTAAATTCATTTTTAAGGTTAATTCTTTTTCAATAAATACATTTATTATACTCATTTACAATAAGAAAACATAACCTAGCTTCACTCAGTTACATACTCAACACTACCGTACAATCTATCTTGTGACTCGACCTTTGATCGCTCCTTCATCATAAGATAATCTGGCTCGAACAACCTGCACTCACCCACACATACAAGTCATTAGTATATTATCAATTTAAACGATACTTATCCTTGGACTATTCCCGTTCCATTATTACTTATCATTAAACATTCCCTCCGAGTTCCTCACCTCTGGTGAGTCTTCGATACAGCACCTGCATTACACCTAAAACTCCATGTACACGCATAACAACGTAAAACTTAATCTTACTGAATGACTTACATACATACCTAGACTTCATACATATTATCTACTCATATACATACGTACACACATGCATACCAATCAACATGCCTACTTACACATGAATACCTCTACATCATTATATACGTATTTACATATTCACTTACCTACATCACTACGTACACTCATGACATTATACATCTATATATACATACATTCCTACTTGCAATATACCAAACTCACACACGCCTACTCACATACAAACCTTCATAAATCCGCATATTCTTGCTCACATACTTATAAACATACCCACGTAGATGCGTACATTCTTTCATACTTTTCTACGAACGTGTATAAAGATATACAAACATACATACATACTTATCTACATGTGTACTTACCTTAATGATCAGAAAACATACGTTAAATTAGTCCCCCGTAGCTTAAAACACGTTTAAACGAGATTCCCGGACCAAACACGCGAAAAAAACAAATTTTCGGAGAAACTTAACCCGTCGCGTCGCGCGACCCCCCGTCGCGTGACGCGACGCCCCCAAAACGACAGACAGATTGCAGCTGGTTGCTGCATATTTCCAGCACGATCCGATTTCACGGAAACAAGCATAACTCTCTCGTTTTTGGTCCGTTTTACCCGATTCTTTTTCCTACACGTCCGTAAATTAATTTTCCATCTTATGGAGTTAAAACCCGACATCCGGATTATCAAAATTTCAGACTTTTAAGTCCTCGGCTTACTACCCTTTTTACCAAGAATTGACCCGTTCATAATTTTATCATCCCAGCATGTTTATTTGAGCTATAAACTCATGAAATTCATTATTTTCATATCGCCTATCATATAAAACTCAAATCACGGGTTCCTTACTTGATAAAGTCCCGTTTACGCTTAAATGCTTATTTTGACCCATTAAGGGTATTTACGTATTTCAATGCATTTGACTCTCACAAACATACTTTTTCGCTTCCATACTTATCCTAATTATTCACTTGATCATTTATCTTATTTCTAAACATCATTTAAAGGTCATTCGCACAATATACCCACCAAGGGCATTTTAGTCAACTTTAACACCAAACTTTGCGACAAAGGACTTCAACACATAATTAACCTGAAACATCATGTTTAATTAACTAAAACACTATAATACTTAAACAACTAAGAAGTGATTACGGAAATCACTTACCTCGTGCATCCGAGTTCAAGCATAGCTTCCGTGTTTATTCTGGCCCGTTGTCCTTCCATGCTTATGTCCGCGTTGACATGACTCCTATCCGTACATGTCATTACATTCACATTCTTGTTAGCATATATGATTGTACGTATGAACGATCATATCAAATTCATATCTCATGTATGACTTTCATTAGTCAATTCAAACAAGCATAAAGCATACTCAACATCAACATAACATAATCTTCTCATGAACTATATCTAAAATGCATTCCTCATGTTAGTTTACTATCAATTTCATTATTACCACATTCTATACATGTTTACCCATTAATTGCATACAATTTCACATATTATTGTCATTTAGACATTTCATCAAACACTTGGTGTGCGTACTACTTTCTAAGCATGATGTACAAGTATTTCATGTGTTTCTTCCTAATTATCACTTTCATTTATCATCACAAGTAAACATCATACAAATTCTATACCATAATCATACTATATACAAATACGCATCACATACTACACATATTCCTAATCAAGTTCATACCATTTCATGGATTAAACATAAACCCACTTAACCAATTGTGGTAATTCATCCAAACACCTAAACTCTAGCAATTTACTCAGAGTCTTCGCTTAGGGTTTGTTCCTAAACATGCATACATCACTAATTTGGCCATAACCTTCATGATTCATACAGAAATCACCACTAGTGATGATTATCAAGATTTCTCAACTTCATTAAACATCAAAATTCAACATACCTTATGATCCCCTTGTGTTGGCGATCACTAATTCACGTTCGGTTGTGAATTTGAGCTTTGATTCACCCTTCAATTTGATGAATATTGTTGAGTTAGGGTTTGGCTCCCTTGGGGAGCCCTGGGACGAATCCAGAACACACACACACGAAATGTGTGTGGTGTGTGTTGATATTTTCTTTTAATTAGTAACCAAGTTTCACCCCATCCACTTTAACCCCTCAAGTTTACTTCCAACACATTTTTGGCACTACTTTTCTCTTTTAATAGTTTTTACCATGCACTTAACTAGGTTAAATAGCCTAGTTATTTATTTCATAATATAACGCATAAGGACATATTTTGAATATATGACATTTGGATTTTGGGGCGTTACAATAGACTGCCAAAGCCTCAGCCACACGTGTGTTGATTAAGTTTGTTAGCTCAGCTTGGGTCATCACGATGTGACCATGTCCAAGACCTCGTCCACTCATGATTCTATATAAGGAGTGTCACGACCCCTGTCCACACCCTGGATGGAAGCCGCGAGCCATCAAGTGGTACCGGTGATTATTTTGAAAAGTATTGCAGCGGAAATTTCATCAGGACCGTGAGTTAGGAAAAATATTAGAGTTTAGAAAACACCGAATTTTATTTATTAAAAAGATGGGATAAAACACATGTTTTACAAAGGTAGCTTTAATAAGGGATAAACCCGAATATATAAAACCATGTTTTCTTAATTTAATTCAACTGATAAAATAAGCCACTTCTTTAAGCCTTTCGGTGCTGTATCATCACTCTTATTCCAGTGTACTCTCATTATCTGAAACGCGTTTTAAAAAGGTTTGGTCAGCAGGAAATACTGGTGAGTGAGTTCATTTTTGTACAAAACGACACATTATTATAAATTACAGCATAAGAGCGATTACAATGGCTACTGTCTTATTTTTATATGGCGCCGTGTCACACCCTGGTGACGATGGTCATACCACTATTGGGTCCTTTCACCCAATTAGTGATGATTATCACTGTTAGGTTGGTGAACCTAACCATGAGAGATTAGTAATGTGCACAATACCCCACTTGCCAGTGATTCAAGATAACCAAGACTTAATCCCTGTAATTATAAATTTTTGAAAACAATTTAGGTATAGTAAAACATTGTTGATAAAAGAGAATGACTCACATTGTTAGCATATAGTCTTTGATTAAACAAGCCTCCTGATTCTATACCTTCTGATAACTAAGCATCTACTTTATAGTTCTGAATCTTCTGATGATTAGTTATCTTGTTTGATTGTAAGTTAAACATTTAGTTTAACAGAGTGGAATACGTATTAGTGTTAAACCCAATCAAACCTAGCGATGGTCACGAGATCAGAACCTTAACGAGATTCACAAAGTATAGTCTTATTTAGACCGCACTTTGGGATTCGTTTCAGAACGAAATTCACAAAGTATAGTCTTATTTAGACAGCCCTTTGGTATTCGTTTCAGAACAAAATTCACAAAGTATAGTCTTATTTAGACAGCACTTTGGCATTCGTTAGTTGGTTCCAAAATCGATCTGACGGAATATCGCATCGGTGATTATTGGTTAGAACACCAACGTATAGAGAGAAGAATAGAAGGAATGAGCAAAGAAAAATGAATCCTAAGCTTCCTATTTATAGGTAGGAAATATGAAATTTCTAGGAAGTTTCCTTTGTATTTCTAGGAAATTTCATATAGCTTTTCTAGGAAGTTTCCTTTGTATTTCTAGGAAATTTCATATAGCTTTTCTAGGAAGTTACCTATACATTTTCTAGGAAACTTCCTACCTACATATATATCCTCTTACACCTTCCTTGCACCTTCCTCATATATATCTATCTCATATATATTTATTTTCATGTATATCTATTTAGGTGTTTAATTTACTTAATTAATCTTGCTTAGCTTAATTAATCTTGCTTAACTGATTAATTAGTCATACTTAATTGATTAATTTTCCTTAACGGTTTAATTAAGTAATTTACATAGCCGATTAATTAAATAACGTAATTAGCTGATTAATTAACTTACTCAGCTTGCTTAACTGCTAAGTTTCCTTTCCTGCTAAGTTTCCTTAGCTATTTTTACTTAATTACTAAGTTTACTTAACCATTAAGTTTTCTTAATTATTAAGGTTTCTTAACTACTAAGTTTACTTAACTGTTAAGTTATTTTAACTACTATGTTTACTTAATCGCTAAGTATTCTAGTTTAACAGCTTCCTAGTTACGAATTCTAATTTCTAGATACAATGGAACTCGTATTAGTGTATTAACTTAATTCAACTTTAACGATAATCACGAGATCGAAACCCTCACAACGAATGATAAAGTATAGCCAGATATTGGCAGCACTTAAACATCCACTGGATCGGTTTTAATCGATCGGATAAAGTATCGTACCAGTGATTAGAGTTATTACCCTAATACGGGCAGATTTTCGGGATTTAGAAGTTCTGACATTAGAATGACAGAACAAGAGAACAAGAGAAAGAAAAGAATTGAACGATTTGAAATGAAACTCGAACTCCTTATTTATAGGGCTGGAAATGGGGCGCGTCGCGGCCCGCGAAGCACATAAGCTTCTTCTACGCGGCCTGCGAGGGAGTCTAGGTTGACACGTGTAACGATGCGTGTCCCTCATCCTTATCCGGTTACCCTTGAGCTGTCGCGCCTCTCGTAAGCTTTGGTTAACTCTTACGCGGCCCGTGAGCGATCCATAAAATTGAATTTCTTGATTATTCACAAGGATTAGGGTTTTAGGGGTCCAGGTTTCCACTTACGGAGTGTTGTGGGCTATTTTTGCAGGTCCTTACATCCTCCCCACCTTAATTAAAATCTCATCCTCGAGATTTACTGGAACAAGTAAGGATACTTCCGTCTTATTTTCGATACCCAAGTATATTCTTGTCCACGCTTTATGTCCTACTTTACCCTGACCAGAACTAATCTTGCATGTTTTTGGAATTCTCATGATTGACTGATACGGTCTTGCATTTACTTCTATATTTTGAGGAGGTATAACTAAAGATTTCTAAGTATTTCATGAAATGTATCATGTATACTTGCCATTTTAGCTGATAAGCTACTGGTCCACTTTGCTTAGTTACTTTAATGGTTTGACATTCCTTGGACTTAACTTTCCTTTCCAAATACAGAGAGACTTTTAGTGATATCCATTCTCTGATTTCAATGGTTTGCTGATCTCATGGCCTGATAGTTGCTTTTCTCATATGTATGTCTAACAAACTGGATGATACTATCATCCATAAAGTGTTTAAACGGTTAACACTAATACTTGTAGATCAATTATTGGAGAATCTTATGAGTGATAAATGATAGTTCTATTTATCGCACATGCACTTAGCATGTCTATCTATGTTTGTAGTGTTCCTTTATACCGCTCAAAATAGCTCGGGTTAAAAATTTTCCCAAAAATGAGAAGTGAAATGACTATCTTGATTTAATACAATAGATAACGGGATTCTATGTAATGAGACCATTGGATCCCTACACAACTTAGCTAAGCATTTTATGCTAAAGGTTTCCTTCATTGGTAGGGATTGAGCAGACTTGGTTAATCGATCCACAATCTCCCTGATTGTGTCGTTACATTTTCTTATGTTGGGTAATTTGGTAACAATATCCATTTGTTATCAATCCCCTTTCCATACTGACACTTCTAATCATTGAAGTCAACCTAAAGGTTTCTAACGTTTAGCTTTAACTTGCTAACAGATTAAATACTTAGAGGCATAACTTGCTATCTGTCAGTAATTCTTATAAAACTCTTGATACCGTATATCACTTACACGATGCAATAAATACTTAGTTTTATGAGCTCCTTCGAGAATTCCTTCTCATAGGTTTCCTTGATTAGTACCCAAATTCTTTTCTTATGGAATCTCCAAATTCCATTAATTCCTTTTTCTGATTCCTTCATTATTCCTTTGTAATCCTTCAGCATCATTTTTGATTGCTGTGTTCTTGGGTACTATTTAATTGTTTTATTAAATCTATTCGTACTTTAATCTAAGAGTATGTACTTGTTTCGGCTTCTTATGAAACTTATGACTTAAAGCATCAACTACTTCCTTAGTCTTAACTTTGTGATATAACAAGTGGTGTTGTTTCTAGTCACAGACGAATTTTGAGTTTCTCCTCACGATCGGGTGATAGCCCAAATAGATCCTCTGGGAAAACGTCGGTCGGAATTTCTTTCAGTTCCATGCCTCTAGTGTTAATGAATTACGAGACCATATACGCTATGTCTTACTTCCATGCATAACTCGCAGCTTTCATCACAGAGATGAACTTTGTCAGCTGGTCTGTCTTGTCTCCTTGTGGTCACTTCTCCGGTTGGCTTGCAAATCTAAACCTAGGTCATCAATCACCTCTGGAATCATCGTTTCCATGTTATTCCTTTTTATGAAGCAGATAGGATTTCCTTTCTATCAGTTCTTTTCATTCTTTCCATTTCATGGCATATATCTTGATCCTGTGTTTCGAAGATCGGGTTTCACTATCTAAATGTCTAAATTTTGCAGCATACATTACTTCATTTTTCTTAACATATATACTAATGGTTAGGACAACTTTAGTCCTTTAAGCTCACGTATTGTTGCAGCAATTCCTTTGTTACTGACAATCTTAGTGGGATTATAGGTGAAGAAAGTCTTTGTAAGTGCATCTAGTCGTGGTTACTATTATCTTCGCAAGAGTTCTTAAAGAAAGCATAATTTCTCTCATTTGCGTAGGTTTTGAGACGTTTTGTACCTAGCACAACTTTTCCTAATGTGTTAATAATCTAAGGTAACGCAGAGGGAATTCTTTTACTTTCGATGGCGTCCAAACTTTAAGGGTTCACATCGTTCATCTTGTCGCACGAGTTACGAGACAGGTGATCAAATGGAATAGTTTTTTATGTCAGAATTATAGATGTATACGAGAGATTCCTGATAAAAATTCTAGAATTATTATTGACACACAGGCTCATGATGTATTTTAAATTATCAATCCTTATGGTTTTTGGCTTTCCTTATAGATATGCATATCTGTATAATCACATATTTCACAAATTGTAATATACAAACCTTGCATAAGGTTAATGTATTAAAAAAAAATTCATATTTCGAAAAACAAGCCCGATATCAGGTCATGATACTATTTTGGGAATTCTGTCACTTGTTTGACATATTATATACCCCATCTTACCCGGTTCTCGCCGGAGAGGTAATTTGTATTTCCCATAAATAGAATCTTCTCAATTCATGATTAAAAATGAATCTTTTATTAGAGCTTTTATCAAAGAACAAGGTAATTAGTATTCACATGATGGATCATATTCTAGAACCCAGTAGTACCAATAAACAAGAAATAACAGTGGCCAAGTGTTATCGCTTATTTACCATACTTGCAACGTTCTAGTCATCATCCTCACGACATACTAACACCCATCACATTTTATCTACGCAAGTAATTAGCTTATCTCGAAGCTTATTAAGGCATCTTTCTTAAGTTCAAGTCTAAATACTATCCTTGTTGCTACCAGTTAATAACAATTTCCTAACTCTTTCGTTTAAGCTTAGGTATTATTACAACACCTAATTGCTTAAACCAGTGGCTTAGCTCTGATACCACTTCTGTCACGACCCCCGTCCACACCATGGATAGAAGCCGTGAGCCATAAAGTGGTACCGGTGATTATTTTGAAAAGTATTGCAGCGGAAATTTCATCAGGACCGTGAGTTAGGAAAAATATCAGTGTTTAGAAAACACCGAATTTTATTTATTAAATAGATGGGATAAAACCCATGTTTTACAAAGGTAGCTTTAATAAGGGATAAACCCGAATATATAAAACCATGTTTGTTTAATTTAATTCAACTGATAAAATAAGCCACTTCTTTAAGCCTTTCGGTGCTGTATCATCACTCTTATTCCAGTCTACTGTCATTACCTGAAACGCATTTTAAAAAGGTTTGGTCAGCAGGAAATACTGGTGAGTTCATTCATTTTTGTACAAAACGACACATTATTATAAATTACAGCATAAGAGCGATTACAATGGCTACTATCTTATTTTTATCTGGCACCGTGTCACACCCTGGTGACGATGGTCATACCACTATTGGGTCCTTTCACCCAAGTAGTGATGATTATCACTGTTAAGTTGGTGAACCTGACCGTGAGAGATTAGTAATGTGCACAATACCCCACTTGCCAGTGATTCAAGATAACCAAGACTTAATCCCTGTAATTATAACTTTTTGAAAACAATTTAGGTATAGTAAAACATTGTTGATAAAAGAGAATGACTCACCTTGTTAGCATATAGTCTTTTATTAAACAAGCCTCCTGATTCTATGCCTTCTGATAACTAAGCATCTACTTTATAGTTCTGAATCCTCTGATGATTAGTTATCTTGTTTGATTGTAAGTGTAGGGTGCAGAGTTTTCTGGTAGTTAAACAATTAGTTTAACAGAGTGGAATACGTATCAGTGTTAAACCCAATCAAACCTAACGATGGTCACGAGATCAGAACCTTAACGAAATTCACAAAGTATAGTCTTATTTTGACCGCACTTTGGTATTCGTTTCAGAACGAAATTCACAAAGTATAGTCTTATTTAGACAACACTTTGGCATTTTTTTCAGAATGAAATTCACAAAGTATAGTTTTATTTAGACAACACTTTGGCATTCGTTAGTTGGTTCCTAAATCGATCGGACGGAATATCGCATCGGTGATTGTTGGTTAGAACACTAACGTATAGAGAGAAGAATAGAAAGAATGAGCAAAGAAAAATGAATCCTAAGCTTCCTATTTATAGGTAGGAAATATGAAATTTCTAGGAAGTTTCCTTTGTGTTTCTAGGAAATTTCATATAGCTTTTCTAGGAAGTTTCCTTTGTATTTCTAGGAAATTTCATATAGCTTTTCTAGGAAGTTACCTATACATTTTCTAGGAAGCGTTTTACCTACATATATATCCTCTTACACCTTCCTTGCACCTTCCTCATATATATCTATCTCATATATATTTATTTTCATGTATATCTATTTAGGTGTTTAATTTACTTAATTAATCTTACTTAGCTTAATTAATCTTGCTTAACTTAATTAATCTTGCTTGGCTTAATTAATCTTGCTTAACTGATTAATTAATCATACTTAACTGATTAATTTTCCTTAACGGTTTAATTAAGTAATTTACTTATCCGATTAATTAAATAACGTAATTAGCTGATTAATTAACTTACTCAGCTTGCTTAACTGCTAAGTTTTGTAACAACTGTGCTTGTAATCACTATGAACAGTTCTATTATCAATAAAACAATGTTATTTGATCCAAATGTTTGTTTTGTTATGTTTTACATTTTTCATGTTTTGACTTTTATCCAATTTCAAACTCTATATCACTTTCTGGAGAGTTATACGCAAACTAGTGCGTAAACGTACTCAGTTTAATGCGATAAATACTCTGGAACATCAACATATACTCAACATACCTTAAATAACCTTTACATAACTTAGAAATAAGTTTTAAAGGCTTTGGTATGGCAAAAACAAGTTAATTCGCTTACAGGGACTAAATATGACAAACTGCGAAAGTATGTCAATTTGAACTGTAAGGAACATTCCGGAACATAACCATAAGTTAAAAACACCTTAAATATCCTTTACATAGCTTAGAAATAGGCTTTGAGGGGTTCGGTGTGCTAAAATAAACTTTTGGGTCATTCAGGGACTAAAAGTGTCAAAAAGTGCACAAGTTTGCATTTTCGCGCATAACTTACGTTCTGAATACATCCGGACATCCAAAAATTTATGTAAGCATGACTATATTTTATTTTAGTGTTCTCCATAAGAAAAATCCATTCGTCGCATCATTTGGATCGTTTTTCGCGCTTATGCGCATTCCGTCGTAATTAAGCGAACATCGCGATCGTACGGCCAAACGAACCGACATCCTAGATATTTTTGAGCACATTTTAAGTTCCCTATACTTTAACTTCATTTTAGAACTTTGAAATGGGGTTAACGGGCCTTAAACGTGTCGGAAATGGCTGAAACAAGGTGCAGGGACTGAAAATGCAATTCTGCCAAACTAGGTGCTAGCGCACCGCTACAATATAAGTGTAACGGTGCGCTAGGGGTCTGCAGACCAGATTCAATGTTCAGAACAGCCTGTTTGCAGCTGGTTTCCACTCCCATTTCCCTTGCCAAGTGTTGATACCTTATGGTGAGTGGCCAAATTAGTCACCATAACATTCCGACAAGTGTACGGTATTGATCGTGCCTCCTTTTCCATGAAATGATCTCAACGGTTCACCGAAAACTATAAATACCCCATTACCCCCAACCTTATTTCTCACTAGAAT
The DNA here is from genome assembly GCA_030545235.1 of Helianthus tuberosus. NCBI lineage: Eukaryota > Viridiplantae > Streptophyta > Magnoliopsida > Asterales > Asteraceae > Helianthus > Helianthus tuberosus. Next base: position 57,637,365 of record CM060375.1, read on the forward strand.
CTGATTAATTGTGTTCTAAGTTGAAACCTTTGTTTCATACCTGAACTATATTGATCTAGATTAGCATTCGGGGACCCTTCGTAAGTATTCTTTCGTTCTTTTCCTTATTTTATTGCTTTTCAAGTCAGAAAGTCAAACTTTGTTTGACTTTCAGTGTTGACCAGTAATGGTCAATGCGAAGTTCGTTTGAACTTCGCAACGTGATTGTAATCACGATGGTTATAGTCCCTTGGGACTATGCCTACTGATTACCACGTTGTCTAGGGTCGTAGGGTAAGCGATCTAATAAATCGCTTATACCTCGAACCCGACCCATTTGGTCGATCATTAGGATCCGACCAAATACATTAAGTGACCATAGTAGGTAGGGAATAACCTTCCGAGGTTATACCCTATGGTCACATCGTTTAAGTAGTTGTATGATAGGTAGTTTATATGCCTTAGGTAAATTACCAGAATACCCTTTTCATGTATAATTGGTAATTAATCATATGTAACCTAAACCTTTGTCACATAACTGATTATGTAACATGTTTAGGCATATAACACTTGTCGTAGGACTAGTTAGGCGGTCCGAACGCGTTTCACGCGCACGATGCGTTAAAGTAGCATAAGCTGTCACACCCCGACCACGTAGAACATACAAAACGTGGCGGAAACATCGGGGAGTGTTGTAACAGAATTAATCGTTTCAAATCCATGGCAATTGAAGTTTGGTTTTATTAATAAAAGTGTTACAATGTCTTAACAAACAAAGGAATACAACATAATTAACTAGTCTTGTATCTTTTATTGTCACTAAAGCCCAAGTCTGTCTATGTGTATCTTGAACATCTTATGCAACAGCTCCTGAAAAACACATGTGAAAATATGGTACGTCAGCATAAAAATGCATGTGAGATACATAGGTTTTGTGAAAATAAGATTCATGACTTATGTTTGAGAAAATGTTTAGTCATGAACCTTGTTATTTACTTTGTCTTTTAAATCATTTGAAAAACGATAAGATCAGATGATAAGTATAGATAAATGTAAGGTTAAATGAATAACCAAGTAAAATATGTTTGCATAAGATAAGTTGTTTATAAATCAATGTCTTGTGAAAAGTATGTTATTTGTATGAAATGTTCTATGTCTCAAACTGAAATGATTCAAATAACGTTACGACATGTAATACCATACAAACACTTATATATAGGAAGTACCAGCGGCGTATCCATCATGCTTGTATCATATTACACACGCATCGTTACTTAATCACTTAATCAAACCAAACCAAACAATGTAAAATGTTCATGTCAAGATGTAAATCATGTCAAAATGTCTATGTCAAATATCCATGTCAAATGTCTATGTCAAATATCCATGTCAAATGTCTATGTCAAATATCCATGTCAAATGTCTATGTCAAAATGTCATGTATGGCAAGTGAAAGGTCTCAACTAAACCATATGCACAAAAACAAAGTATTGAAGTAAAACTTGGTTTAAATCAAAGCTATGTTTTGTGTAAATGCATGATCAAATGTCAATCATGTTAAGATGTCTATGCCGAAATGTCTATGTCAAATGTCTATGTCAAAATGTCATGTATGGCAAGTGAAAGGTCTCAACTAAACCATATGCACAAAAACAAAGTATTGAAGTAAAACTTGGTTTAAATCAAAGCTATGTTTTGTGTAAATGCATGCAAATATTCAATATGAACATTTATGCGGTATTGTGAATATGCATACATCCAAGCCTGGCGACTGTGGTGATAAACCCTTTAAACAAATTAAAGGTCTATCTGTCTTATATCAACGAATTCGGTCATTCCTTTCATCCCCTTTCCCTGGGACGTCCGGAACGGGAGTTGTCAATTCCTATGGTACCACTACCTACTAACAAACGGCATGATCGGTGTTAATGAATGTATTGTCCCATGTAAACAAACCAAATGTCATACCAAAAATGTAAGCATGTGAAAAACAATGCACTAAGTATGTAATCAAATGATCATACATAGCGTGAAATGTCATGTAAAACGATGTACTAAGTAATGCACAAAATGGGCACACCTAGCATGAAATGTCAAGTAAAACGATGTACTATAATGTACTAACGAACATAGCAGGTATATGATGTGAAAACAGGAAAGCATGAAAGTAACAAGTAGGCACATGTGTTCCACCCCAAAACAGTTTGGAAAACAGTAAAAGAGGGGTCTATGTACTCACTTGAGATTGCTCAGAAGTCCTAGGATAACCACCAAGCAAAGCTAGAGATCACGGAATCAAACGGCACCTAATATAGGTAACTATGTTAATTAACCGGACCTAGATCGGAAGATCGGGTAGCATGAGGGTTCGTAAACCAAACGAGTGTAGAGACTCGTGTCATTTGGTTTAACAAAGCCTACATACTAATTGAAACCTAACATAATTGTTTACGACCCATTACGACCCGTTTAGGTAGCTTATGCTACTTTAACGCGTCGTTCGAGTGAAACGCGTTCGGATCGCCTAACTAGTCCTATGACAAGTGTTATATGCCTAAACATGTTACATAATCAGTTATGTGACAAAAGTTTAGGTTACATATGCTTAATTACCAATTATACATGAAAAGGGTATTCTGGTAATTTACCTAAGGCATATAAACTACCTATCATACAACTAATTAAACGATGTGACCATAGGGTATAACCTCGGAAGGTTATGCCCTATACTAGGGTCACCTAATGTATTTGGTCGGATCCTAATGATCGACCAAACTGGGTCGGGTTCGAGGTATAAGCGATTTATTAGATCGCTTACCCTACGACCCTAGACAACGTGGTAATCAGTAGGCATAGTCCCAAGGGACTATAACCAACGTGATTACACTCACGTTGCGAAGTTCAAACGAACTTCGCATTGACCATTATTGGTCAACGCTGAAAGTCAAACAAAGTTTGACTTTCTGACTCGAAAAGCAATAAAATAAGGAAAAGAACGAAAGAATACTTACGAAGGGTCCCCGAATGCTAATCCCGATCCAAGAACTCAGGTATGAAACAATGGTTTCAACTTAGAGCTCTCAAAATCAGAATTCTAGTGAGAAATGCAATGGGGGTGGATGGGTATATATAGTTTTCGGGTAACCGTTAAGATCGTTTCATGGAAAACGTGCCATGATCCCATCCGTACAAGTGTCGGAAAGTTGTGGTGGCTTAAATTGGTCCTTATCTTAGTGACTAAGCAACTTAAAACATGTGGTTAAGGATCAATTAGTTGCAACTTGTATTTAAAACATTGAATCTGGTCCAGATCATGCAGTCGCGTAGTGCGACGGATAGGCCCTTAGGGCTCGCGCTACGCTACTGCCTCCCCTGAATCAGAAAGTTTGCAAATTGGCAGCAATGGTCCCTGCACGTGTTTAAGGCCTTTTTCGATGCGTTTGAACCCCGTTAACCTCATTTCAAGGCTCTAAAATGAAGTTAAAGTATAGGGAACTCAAAACATACTCAAAAATATGCCGGATGATGGTTCGTTTGGTCGTACGAACGCGATGTTCGCTTAATTACGACGGAATGCGCATAAGCGCGAAAGACGATCCAAATGACGCGACGAATGGATTTTTCTTATGGCGAACACTAAAATATAATGTAGTCATGCTTACATAAATTTTTGGATGTCCAGATGTATTCAGAACGTAAGTTATGCGCGAAAATGCAAACTTGTGCACTTTTTGACACTTTTAGTCCCTGAATGACACAAAAGTTTATTTTAGCACACCGAACCCCTCAAAGCCTATTTCTAAGCTATGTAAAGGATATTTATGGTATGTTTAACTTATGGTCATGTTCTGGAATGTCTGTTACAGTTCAGATTGGCATACTTTTGCAGTTTGTCAACTTTAGTCCCTGTAAGCGAATTAACTTGTTTTCGGCATACCAAACCTTCCAAAATTTATTTCTAAGTTATGTAAAGGTTATTTAAGGTATGTTAAGCCTAAGTCATTATTCCGGAGTGTTTGTTGCATTAAACTGGTTATATTTACGCATCGGTGCGCGTATAACCTTCCAGAAAGCGATTTAGAGTTTGAAATTGAACAAGAATTGATATGTGCAAAATGATACACATATTTTTACAAATCCCAAGTATGAAATATAATATTTCATTGGTTCGGTATTTGTTTGATGGCCGTGGAGGCACAGGTGTTACAGTCTCCCCTACTTTAGGAAATTTCGTCCCGAAATTTATTTAGAGGAAACTTGTGAGAGTTTAAAACATGAAGTTGAAAAGATCAAACAACATTGGTTAGGGTTCTTGAACTTCTAGTAACCTTAATAACATTATGTTTGCAATGTAAGAGGGACACTTATATACAAGTATATGAAGCGTCATTGGTGCGTCCACCATGCCTCCATTACATCGTTCTCATTTTGTTATTGTTGTCACTATCGGTTCCTTCACATAATAAATCTTACTGGATTTCTGTGCACTAAATTTCATAATTATGTGCGCATCCATAATTAGAGAATTCCTTGCACAGTTCACACAGTCTATTTTATAATGTGTAGGGTAAAACCAAATGAACAATCCTGTGATGAGCGTGACTTAGACCGCCATAGAGTCCTTTAGACTAAATCAATAAATGATTTAAATAGACTATCAAGGAGTCTGTCCAGCTACATCACTAGATGTCGTCTTTTAACCAAATTGTGAATCAATCTTTTTGACTAGACCACTTAAGGGTCTCCTATAAAACATGGAGTGGTACTATATAATCCAAGGGTCTTAACTATTTCATAGAAGCCCATTTAAGGATTAAAGGTAGTACCTTTTGAATATCCTGCTACGAATCCCTCATATGAAGATACGAAAGATTCTGCGAGGATTTGGATAACGAATATCCAGAGTATTAAAAACACAAAAATGCATAAAAGAAAACATAAGATGAGTAAACACATAGTCACATAACCACAAAATTGTTTGTTACTTTGTCTTGTAAATTGCGTACATGCATTTAAAGCACACTAGGAATCCATTCCGTGGATTTCATTTGGTACTTTAAACGTTAACAAGAATCCAACTATAAAGATAGAAAGATTCAAAAAGAAAATTCGATTTCGATTATTAGGAACCGAAGTGTTCGAATTAAGGTACATAAGGAATCCAATTAAGGACTCTGATTTGAACGATAATCATCCACAAGGACCTAATTGTAAAGATAAAAAGATCCCATATGAATTTTTAGAAGTTGAAGATGTTTTGAAACCTTGCACTGGATGTGCTTGGGTCAAAACATGATGTAAAAATGTTTATGAAGTTGAGATGCTTGATATGTCAAGGCGACATATGAAGCAGGATTTTGAAGGTTAAGTCAATGTATGAGGAAAATATTTTTTTTTGAAAACTATGCATGGGGTTCTTTTAAGAAAAATGTGTTTAACGTTTTTGAAACCTTATATATAATACTTTTTGAAATCATAAAGTAGGTGTATTAGGTAGATATATTTACAAAAATGTTTTTAAAATCATGCGAGATGAATTTTGAAATTATGTATAAGGTTTTTGAAAGATATGAATGATGCTTTTCGAAATCATGCACTTGATCAGAAAATGTATTGTGTTAATATTGTCTTTAGACTATATGAAATATTTTGAAATTAGAAAGGTTGGTTTTGATAACATGGCCAATGTTTTTGAAATAACATAGACAATGCATCTAGAAAAATTGTTTTCAAACTATATGAAATGTTTTGAGATCATGAAGATTGTTTTGAAATACTGGTACTGTGTATGTTGAAAAATCAAAACGTAATGGGTATGAGATTTGAAAATATCCTTAGTTATCTAACCAAGGATTCAAAAAAAAAAAATACAGATGTGTAAAAAGCACGATTACTCATAATTTCACTTTATTTCCTGTACTTCGTTTCTTAGAATGAAACAAGTACTTAGAAATTTCGAGGAAATTATGAGCGATCACTTGAAAGTGAGAATCACAAGAGTAGTTTGTAAGGAACATAGTTCCTTCATGTAGGTATCATAGGAAAAATCATACACACATGTAATTACACTCGTATATCAGAACTGTGAACAACAACTTTTATTTATGAACGAGACATATTGTTTCACAATACATGAAAACAAAAGAAACAAAGGCATAAGACAGCAACATCCTTTGTTCAGCCAAATGCTCATCCAAGAGTTGGATTTGCATTAGCATTTGCATTCACCAGTCTCGGACAGTTGTGGCGGAAGTGACCAATCTCTCCGCAGTTGAAACAGGAACCCAGTGGGAATCTTGCAGCATTCCCTTGAACCGGAGCTTGGACCTGAGAAGCCTGATTTTGTCCCAAACGACAAACATTGGCCAAATGCCCAAGTTTACCACACGTCGTGCATTGCCAGCAAGCTTGTTGTACCGTGTGATGACCATTGCAGCGTGCACAATGAGGTGCGGTACCGGCATATGCTTTCTTTACAGGTGGTGTTGCCACCCGGATGGGTCCTGCTTGATTTGCTACTGCTGCAGTTGGACAAACCCTTGCCGTATGACCTATAAGTCCACAAGTTTGGCATTTGCGGCACTTCACACTAGCCTGATGATGAAGGCTACATTGGTTGCACAAGGGTGCAGTTCCGTTGTATGGCTTCCTAGCTGGTGGCTTTGCCACTTGGCTAGGTCCAGCTTGATTAGGTGTAACCACTGCGGGTTTCCTTGAAGCCTTACGCTTCCTTGATGTTGTTGCAAGCCTGACTACTGCTTCCTTTGGTGTCTCTTGAGTGGCTTCATTGTCGAGACGAGAGGCTTCATTGTTAAGACGAGCCATGGCAATACCTAAATCCACAGTCCTCTGAATCACTTCGCCAATTTGCTGGACAAATTTGGCTGTTCGCTCAGACGTTTGACCAGTGCCAAGAGGAATAGACATTCTAGAAGAAAATGAAAGACAGAGGAAGAAACGAGTGAAAGGTTATTGGATAATCAATACAGAATGGTAACGAATGAAAATTGTGATCATTTGTTTGTTACCTAAGGCAAACAAATGAGACGGTGACTGATCAAAGTAAATGGATCAAAAATAATGTATCGCGAAGACATGCTCGCCTATAAGTGAACACTCATCCCAAGAATTCCCAGGTAAGCACAACTGGTCTCGCGTCTGATGAGATGTATACGAAGTGCTTGCCTAGACAGAAAACCCAGAATACAGGCATTCACCCTTCCAGTTTGCACGTGTTTACATTATTTAAAACCCAAAACCTTGACGAAGTTTTGAAAACTCAAAGGGGTTCAAAACCATATAATAGAGAGTTCAAAACCTTACAATAGAGGGTTCAAAACCTAGTAATCAATCATCCTAGAACAGATGATTAGTTTTCAAAGCGGTTTTGAAATTTATGTTTTTGTTGCGGTTGTCGCCTAAGGATAGGCGACAGTATTGTTTTATGACTAAACGCAAGTAAACTCGCGTTAGGGTCCTAAGAAGGTTATAGACTAGGTCAAAGCATTACTAATTACTAATAACCTAATTCCCTATAACCATTGGCTCTGATACCATCTTTTCTGTCACACCCCGACCACGTAGAACATACAAAACGTGGCGGAAACATCGGGGAGTGTTGTAACAGAATTAATCGTTTCAAATCCATGGCAATTGAAGTTTGGTTTTATTAATAAAAGTGTTACAATGTCTTAACAAACAAAGGAATACAACATAATTAACTAGTCTTGTATCTTTTATTGTCACTAAAGCCCAAGTCTGTCTATGTGTATCTTGAACATCTTATGCAACAGCTCCTGAAAAACACATGTGAAAATATGGTACGTCAGCATAAAAATGCCTGTGAGATACATAGGTTTTGTGAAAATAAGATTCATGACTTATGTTTGAGAAAATGTTTAGTCATGAACCTTGTTATTTGCTTTGTCTTTTAAATCATTTGAAAAACGATAAGATCAGATGATAAGTATAGATAAATGTAAGGTTAAATGAATAACCAAGTAAAATATGTTTGCATAAGATAAGTTGTTTATAAATCAATGTCTTGTGAAAAGTATGTTATTTGTATGAAATGTTCTATGTCTCAAACTGAAATGATTCAAATAACGTTACGACATGTAATACCATACAAACACTTATATATAGGAAGTACCAGCGGCGTATCCACCATGCTTGTATCATATTACACACGCATCGTTACTTAATCACTTAATCAAACCAAACCAAACCAAACAATGTAAAATGTTTATGTCAAGATGTAAATCATATCAAAATGTCTATGTCAAAGATCCATGTCAAATGTCTATGTCAAATATCCATGTCAAATGTCTATGTCAAATATCCATGTCAAATGTCTATGTCAAAATGTCATGTATGGCAAGTGAAAGGTCTCAACTAAACCATATGCACAAAAACAAAGTATTGAAGTAAAACTTGGTTTAAATCAAAGCTATGTTTTGTGTAAATGCATGATCAAATGTCAATCATGTTAAGATGTCTATGCCGAAATGTCTATGTCAAATGTCTATGTCAAAATGTCATGTATGGCAAGTGAAAGGTCTCAACTAAACCATATGCACAAAAACAAAGTATTGAAGTAAAACTTGGTTTAAATCAAAGCTATGTTTTGTGTAAATGCATGCAAATATTTAATATGAACATTTATGCGGTATTGTGAATATGCATACATCCAAGCCTGGCGACTGTGGTGATAAACCCTTTAAACAAATTAAAGGTCTATCTGTCTTATATCAACGAATTCGGTCATTCCTTTCATCCCCTTTCCCTGGGACGTCCGGAACGGGAGTTGTCAATTCCTATGGTACCACTACCTACTAACGAACGGCATGATTGGTGTTAATGAATGTATTGTCCCATCTAAACAAACCAAATGTCATACCAAAAATGTAAGCATGTGAAAAACAATGCACTAAGTATGTAATCAAATGATCATACATAGCGTGAAATGTCATGTAAAACGATGTACTAAGTAATGCACAAAATGGGCACACCTAGCATGAAATGTCATGTAAAACGATGTACTATAATGTACTAACGAACATAGCAGGTATATGATGTGAAAACAGGAAAGCATGAAAGTAACAAGTAGGCACATGTGTTCCAGCCCAAAAGAGTTTGGAAAACAGTAAAAGAGGGGTCTATGTACTCACTTGAGATTGCTCAGAAGTCCTAGGATAACCACCAAGCAAAGCTAGAGATCACGGAATCAAACGTTACCTAATATAGGTAACTATGTTAATTAACCGGACCTAGATCGGAAGATCGGGTAGCATGAGGGTTCGTAAACCAAACGAGTGTAGAGACTCGTGTCATTTGGTTTAACAAAGCCTACATACTAATTGAAACCTAACATAATTGTTTACGACCCATTACGACCCGTTTAGGTAGCTTATGCTACTTTAACGCGTCGTTCGCGTGAAACGCGTTCGGATCGCCTAACTAGTCCTATGACAAGTGTTATATGCCTAAACATGTTACATAATCAGTTATGTGACAAAAGTTTAGGTTACATATGCTTAATTACCAATTATACATGAAAAGGGTATTCTGGTAATTTACCTAAGGCATATAAACTACCTATCATACAACTAATTAAACGATGTGACCATAGGGTATAACCTCGGAAGGTTATGCCCTATACTAGGGTCACCTAATGTATTTGGTCGGATCCTAATGATCGACCAAACTGGGTCGGGTTCGAGGTATAAGCGATTTATTAGATCGCTTACCCTACGACCCTAGACAACGTGGTAATCAGTAGGCATAGTCCCAAGGGACTATAACCAACGTGATTACACTCACGTTGCGAAGTTCAAACGAACTTCGCATTGACCATTATTGGTCAACGCTGAAAGTCAAACAAAGTTTGACTTTCTGACTCGAAAAGCAATAAAATAAGGAAAAGAACGAAAGAATACTTACGAAGGGTCCCCGAATGCTAATCCCGATCCAAGAACTCAGGTATGAAACAATGGTTTCAACTTAAAGCTCTCAAAATCAGAATTCTAGTGAGAAATGCAATGGGGGTGGATGGGTATATATAGTTTTCGGGTAACCGTTAAGATTGTTTCATGGAAAACGTGCCATGATCCCATCCGTACAAGTGTTGGAAAGTTGTGGTGGCTTAAATTGGTCCTTATCTTAGTGACTAAGCAACTTAAAACATGTGGTTAAGGATCAATTAGTTGCAACTTGTATTTAAAACATTGAATCTGGTCCAGATCATGCAGTCGCGTAGCGCGACGGATAGGCCCTTAGGGCTCGCGCTACGCTACTGCCTCCCCTGAATCAGAAAGTTTGCAAATTGGCAGCAATGGTCCCTGCACGTGTTTAAGGCCTTTTTCGATGCGTTTGAACCCCGTTCACCTCATTTCAAGGCTCTAAAATGAAGTTAAAGTATAGGGAACTCAAAACATACTCAAAAATATGCCGGATGATGGTTCGTTTGGTCGTACGAACGCGATGTTCGCTTAATTACGACGGAATGCGCATAAGCGCGAAAAACGATCCAAATGACGCGACGAATGGATTTTTCTTATGGCGAACACTAAAATATAATGTAGTCATGCTTACATAAATTTTTGGATGTCCAGATGTATTCAAAACGTAAGTTATGCGCGAAAATGCAAACTTGTGCACTTTTTGACACTTTTAGTCCCTGAATGACACAAAAGTTTGTTTTAGCACACCGAACCCCTCAAAGCCTATTTCTAAGCTATGTAAAGGATATTTATGGTATGTTTAACTTATGGTCATGTTCCGGAATGTCTGTTACAGTTCAGATTGGCATACTTTTGCAGTTTGTCAACTTTAGTCCCTGTAAGTGAATTAACTTGTTTTCGGCATACCAAACCTTCCAAAATTTATTTCTAAGTTATGTAAAGGTTATTTAAGGTATGTTAATCCTAAGTCACTATTCCGGAGTGTTTGTTGCATTAAACTGGTTATATTTACGCATCGGTGCGCGTATAACCTTCCAGAAAGCGATTTAGAGTTTGAAATTGAACAAGAATTGATATGTGCAAAATGATACACATATTTTTACAAATCCCAAGTATGAAATATAATATTTCATTGGTTCGGTATTTGTTTGATGGCCGTGGAGGCACAGGTGTTACATAAGCTACCTAAACGGATCATAATGGGTCAATAAGACTAAGATTAAGTTTCATTTAGTATGTAGGCTTTGTTAAACCATATCACGTGAGTTCCTACACTCATTTGGTTTACAAACCCTAATGCTACCCAGTCTTCCGAGATAGGTCCGGTTTATTAACATAGTTACCTATATTAGGTGCCGTTTGATTCCGAGATCTCTAGCGTTGCTTGGTGATTATCTTTAGACATCTGAGCAATCTCAAGTGAGTACATAGACCCCTCTTTTACTGTTTTCCAAACATTTTGGGGTGGAACACATGTGCCTACTTGTTACTTTCATGTTTTCCTGTTTTCACATCATATACCTGCTATGTTCGTTAGTACATTATAGTACATGATTTCATTACATCTCATGCTAGGTGTGCCCATTGTGTGCATTACTTAGTACATTGTTTTACATTACATCTCATGCTAGGTGTGCCCATTGTGTGCATTACTTAGTACATTGTTTTACATTACATTTCATGCTAGGTGTGCCCATTGTGTGCATTACTTAGTACATTGTTTTACATTACATTTCATGCTAGGTGTGCCCATTGTGTGCATTACTTGGTACATTGTTTTACATTACATTTCATGCTAGGTGTGCCCATTGTGTGCATTACTTAGTACATTGTTTTACATTACATTTTCACGCTATGTATGTTCATTTGATTACATACTTAGTGCATCACATGCTTACATTTTGTTATGACATTTGGGTTGTTTACAATGGGACAATACATTCATTAACATTGATCATGCCATTCGTTAGTAGGTAGTGGTACCATAGGAATTGACAACTCCCGTTCCGGACATCCCAGGGAAAGGGGACAGAAAGGAATGACCGAATTCGATATACATAACTTAGATAAACCTTTAATTTGTTTAAGGGTTTATCGCCACAGTCTCAAGGCTTGGATGTATGCATTTTAACAATACCGCATAAATGTTTGTATCAGTATAGCATGCATTTGTTACACAAAACATGACTTTGATTTAAACTGTGTTTTACTTCAATACCTTGTTGTTGTGCATTTTACATATGGTTTAGTTGATACATTTCAATTACCATACATGACATTTTGGTTACATATACATGATCTACATTGAACATAAACATTTGACATTGATATACACATTGGTGGTTTACCTTGGACATATACATTTTGATATGGTTTACACAATAACACTTGACAATTGGTTTGTACATGGACAAGTTACATTGGTGGTTGATTTGGATAAGTAATTTGAGTAACGAGGCGTGTGTAATATGATACAATCATGGTGGATACGCCGCTGGTACTTCCTATATATAAGTGCTTGTGTGATATTACATGACGTAGCGTTACTTAAATCACTTCAATGTTTGATATATTACATGTTACAAATAACATATTTTCCACAAGACATTGTTTTACAAAACAGTTTGTTTTATACAATTCATTTTACATGGTTATTCATTTAACTTTACATTTATTAATACATATCAACTGATATTATCGTTTTTCAAATGATTTACAAGACAAAGCAAATTACAAGGTTCATGACTAAACATTTTCTCAAATACAAGTCATGAATCCTATTTTCACAAACCTATGTATCTCACAGGCATTTTTATGCTGACGTACCTATTTTCACATGTGTTTTCAGGAGCTTTTCCATAGGATGTTGATCATGATACTAGGGCGGACCTGTGCCTTAGAGACTTTAAAAGAAGATAGACTATGTTTAATTATGTTCTGAACTCTTTAATTTCCTGATTGAAACAATGAAACACCTTTGTTTATAAATAAAATACAACTTTGTATGCCATGGTTATGAAACAATTAATTCTGTTGCAACACTCCCCGATGTTTCCGCCACGCTTTGTATGTTATACGTGGTCGGGGTGTGACAGAAGAGTTGGTATCAGAGCCAATGGTTATAGGGAATTAGGTTATTAGTAATGCTTTGACCTAGACTATAACTTTTCTAGGACCCTAACACAAATTATTTGTGTTTAGATCTTAAAACATGCACATCACCTATCCTTAGGTGATTATCAGAACAAAAGCCAAAATTTTCCGAATCGATTTTTGAAAAAAAAAAAAAACAATCATCTGTTTTTGAATGATTTATTACAAGGTTTTGAACCCTCAATTGTAAAGTTTTAAACCCTCTGTTATATGGTTTTGAACCCTTTTCAGTTTGGTTTTTTTTGGCCTTGTGCCTTCAAATTTTCAAAATCCCGTCAAACGTTTTGGGTTTTAAATAATGTGAACGTGTGCAAACTGGAAGGGTGAATGCCTGTATTCTGGGTTTTCTGTCTAGGCAATCACTTCGTATACATCTCATCAGACGCGAGACCAGTTGTGCTTACCTGGGAATTCCTGGGATGAGTGTTCACTTATAGGCGAGCATGTCTTCATTATACATTATTTTTGACCCATTTACTTTGATTAGTCACTGTGTGTCGTTTGTTTGCTTTGTGATACGGACGAATGACCACCATCTTTGTTTTTGTTGATTTTGTTTCATCTCATTCTTTTCATCCAATCATCTCACTCGTTTCCTTTCATGTTTTCCTCTTTTAGAATGCCTCCTCGACGCGACAATATGATAGCAACTGCCGAGCTGGCAGAAATTATTGCGCAGCAGATGGCTGCTCAATTTCCAAATCTCTTTGCTCAATGGAACCAAGCCAACAATAACAACAACAACAATGTTCCATGCAAATACAAGGATTTTAATCAGGCTAAACCATTCAAGTTTAGTGGTTCTGAAGGAGCGACTGGGCTTCTTCAGTGGTTCGAGAGCAGTGAGAATACTTTCCGCCACGTGCAATGTCCGGAAAATCGCAAAGTCGAGTTTGCTTCAAGCGTATTTCAGAAGAGGGCTTTGACATGGTGGAACGGGATTATGAGAGACAGGGGTGCAGAAGTTGCTCTTGCACAGACATGGGCTGAACTGAGAGCCCTTATGATGAGGGAATTATGTCCTCGTCATGTGCAGCGAGCTTTGGAGAAGGAATTCGATGATCTGAAGCAAGATAGTGGTGAGCACAGGGCTTATACTGATCGGTTTGAAGAGTTGAGTCTGCTTTGCCCGACTATGGTTACCCCACTCGACAAGGCTATCGAGAGATACATCGATGGCCTACCTGACTCGGTACAAGACATTCTTACTGGTAGTAACCCTACCACACTTCGTCAGGCAATCGAGTTATCAGCGACACTGACTGAGTCACAGATCCGGAAGAACAAGTTACACAGGAAGGGTGACAAGGGCAAGAAACAGTCGGCTGACAAGAGTGATAGCAAGAAAGGTCAAAACTTGAATGGGAAGAACTCTAGTTCTTCGAAGAGGTCAAGGAAGCGTAAGGCTTCCCAAAATTTTGCTGTCACTGCCCAAGCTAATCAGGCAGTTCCCAATCAACCCGCACAGCCTCCAGCGAAGAAACCCTATACAGGGAATGCACCTTTGTGCAATAGATGCAACAGTCACCACCAGCCGCAACTTCCATGCCGTTTCTGTACTAACTGTGGGAAGTCAGGCCATCTTGCCAATGTTTGTCGGTCTGCTCAGAATCCCGCGGTTCAGAACCCGGCTCAACAAGTTGCTCCGCAACAGGGTCAAGCTGCACGACCACAATACCCACCAGGTGCTTGTTACAATTGTGGGGATCTGACCCACTATAGGAATCGGTGCCCAAGACTGGCGAACCAGAACCAGAACCAGAATCAGGCTCCGGCTCGAGGCCGAGTTTTTAACATGAATGCCCAAGAGGCACAGGCTGACGATAATGTGGTGAACGGTACGTTCTTTATTAATAATCAGCCTGCATCTGTTCTTTTCGATTCTGGTGCCGATAAGAGTTTCGTGTCTTTGTCTTTTGAGCCTATGCTTCGCGTGTCTAGAACGAAACTAGGAAAACCTTTGACAGTAGAAGTTGCTAGTGGTGAACCCATTATTCTTGATTCTGTTCTACGCAACTGCCAATTGAACCTAAATGACCATCTTTTCCCTATCGATCTCACGCCTATGCAACTTGGAAGCTTCGACGTTATTGTGGGAATGGATTGGTTATCCAAGCATCACGCAGAGATAGTTTGTTCTGAGAAGATTGTTCGTGTGCCGCTTTCGACAGGCGAGATCCTGCAGGTTCAAGGTGAGAAGCCTATCGGTGGTCTCAAACTCATGTCTTGTTTTAAAGCTCGGAAGTATCTGCGGAAGAACTATGTGGCTTTCTTAGCACATGTTACAGAAGATAAAGGCAAGGGTAAGTCTATTTCAGATATTCCTGTCGTTCGGGATTATTCTGAAGTGTTCCCTGAAGATTTACCTGGTCTACCTCCAGCACGCCAAGTCGAGTTCCGCATTGATCTCGTACCTGGTGCAAATCCCATTGCCAGAGCTCCATATCGTCTTGCACCATCTGAGATGCAAGAGTTGTCTAAACAACTTCAAGAGCTCTCTAACAAAGGTTTTATACGTCCTAGTTTTTCACCTTGGGGTGCTCCCGTTCTCTTTGTCAAGAAGAAGGATGGATCCTTTAGAATGTGTATCGATTATCGTGAGCTTAACAAGCTTACCATCAAGAATCGATATCCCCTACCTCGCATCGATGATCTCTTTGATCAGTTACAAGGCGCTTCTTATTTTTCGAAGATTGATCTGCGATCTGGATATCATCAACTTCGGGTACAAGAGGAAGACATTCCGAAGACAGCGTTCCGTACTCGTTATGGGCATTATGAATTCACAGTCATGCCATTCGGTTTGACTAATGCTCCGGCTGTTTTCATGGACTTAATGAATAGGGTCTGTAAACCTTATTTGGATCAGTTCGTCATTGTTTTTATTGATGACATCTTGATATACTCTAAGACGCAAGCTGACCACGAGCAACATCTTCGTCTTACCCTTGAACTCCTAAAGAAAGAGCAACTTTTCGCCAAATTCTCCAAGTGCGAATTTTGGCTTAAAGAAGTTCAATTTTTGGGGCATGTTATCAACGAACGGGGTATTCATGTAGATCCCTCCAAGATCAGTGCGATTAAGGATTGGGATACACCTTCTACTCCTACTGAAGTTCGTTCTTTTCTTGGTCTAGCGGGTTATTATCGCCGCTTCATTGAGAATTTCTCTAAGATTGCAGTTCCTCTAACTGCTCTAACTCAGAAGAAAATGCCCTTTTACTGGGGATTCAAGCAAGAGGAAGCTTTTCAACACTTGAAGCAAAAGCTTTGCGATGCGCCTGTTCTATCATTGCCTGAGGGTAATGATGATTTTGTTGTGTATTGTGATGCATCGAAATTGGGTCTTGGCTGTGTTCTTATGCAAAGGAACAAAGTCATAGCTTATGCATCGAGGCAGTTGAAGATACATGAGAAGAACTACACCACTCATGATCTTGAGTTGGGTGCAGTTGTCTTTGCTCTCAAGATCTGGAGACACTATTTGTACGGTACAAAATGTGTGGTTTTCACTGACCACAAAAGTCTTCAGCATATCTTCAACCAGAAAGAACTCAACATGAGGCAACGACGTTGGGTTGAGCTTCTAAACGACTATGATTGCGAAATTCGCTACCATCCTGGTAAGGCGAATGTCGTAGCTGATGCATTGAGTCGTAAGGAACGTACTAAGCTTCATTGTGTACGTGTTCAATCTGTTATTCAAGCTCGATCCGATATTCAAGCACGCATTTCTCAAGCTCAACAATCTTGTGTTTCACAAGGTTTGATGGATAAGGAATTTCCCTATCACATAACACCTGCTTTGGAACTGAAGGACAATGGATCATATTACTTCATGGACCGTTTGTGGGTCCCAAGCCAGGATGATCTTCGTACCTTGCTTATGGATGAAGCCCATAAGTCTCGTTATTCTATTCATCCGGGCTCAGATAAAATGTATAAGGATCTTCGTATTCAGTATTGGTGGCCTGGTATGAAGAAAGACATTGCCTTATACGTATCCAAATGCCTTACTTGTCTTAAGGTTAAGGCTGAACATCAGCGTCCTTCGGGTTTATTGGAGCAACCAGAGATCCCAGTTTGGAAATGGGAAAACATTACTATGGATCTCGTACCAAACTTCCACGCACAAAGAAAGGTCATGATGCCATCTGGGTAGTCGTTGATCGTCTCACAAAGTCAGCACATTTCTTGCCAATCCGCGAGGATTTTCCTACTGACAGACTTGCTCAAATCTATGTAGATGAAATTGTGGCTCGACATGGTGTTCCTTTGAACATCATTTCTGACAGAGATGCTCGTTTCACTTCTCATTTTTGGAAAACCATGCAATCTGCTATGGGGACCCAACTTAATCTGAGCACAGCTTATCATCCGCAAACGGATGGTCAATCTGAGAGAACAATCCAGACTCTGGAGGATATGCTTAGAGCTTGTGTGATCGATTTTGGTGGTAGCTGGGATTCACATCTTAAATTGATTGAATTTTCCTACAACAACAGTTATCACACTAGCATCAAAATGGCTCCTTTCGAAGCTCTCTATGGTCGAAAATGTCGTTCACCAGTCTGCTGGAATGAGATTGGCGAGGCTCAACTTACTGGACCTGCCCTCATTTTAGAGACAACTGACAAGGTCAAGAAAGTTCGTGATAACCTTCAGGCAGCTAGAAGCCGTCAGAAGATTTACGCGGACCCAAAACGCAAAGCCTTGGAATTTCAAGTCGGTGATCGAGTATTACTTAAGGTCTCACCTTGGAAAGGTGTGATCAGATTTGGAAAGAAAGGAAAACTTGCACCTAGATACGTTGGACCATTCAAGATCGTCGAAAGAATCGGAAAGGTAGCCTACAAACTTGAGTTACCTCCTGAACTTGGAAATGTTCATCCAACTTTTCACGTGTCCAATCTCAAGAAGTGTTCAGCTGATGAGAACTTCTCCATACCTCTTGACGAAATTCGTGTTGGCAAAACACTGAAATTTGTTGAGAAACCAGTGCAAATCATGGAACGTGAAGTCAAGTGGCTTAAACGCAAGCGCATTCCTTTGGTCAAAGTTCGCTGGGAAGCTAAGCGTGGACCTGAGTTTACTTGGGAACGCGAAGATCAAATGAAGGCGAAATATCCTCATCTTTTTCCACGAGTTTCCTCTAAATAAATTTCGGGACGAAATTTCCACAAGTAGGGGAGACTGTAACAACTGTGCTTGTAATCACTATGAACAGTTCTATTATCAATAAAACAATGTTATTTGATCCAAATGTTTGTTTTGTTATGTTTTACATTTTTCATGTTTTGACTTTTATCCAATTTCAAACTCTATATCACTTTCTGGAGAGTTATACGCAAACTAGTGCGTAAACGTACTCAGTTTAATGCGATAAATACTCTGGAACATCAACATATACTCAACATACCTTAAATAACCTTTACATAACTTAGAAATAAGTTTTAAAGGCTTTGGTATGGCAAAAACAAGTTAATTCGCTTACAGGGACTAAATATGACAAACTGCGAAAGTATGTCAATTTGAACTGTAAGGAACATTCCGGAACATAACCATAAGTTAAACACACCTTAAATATCCTTTACATAGCTTAGAAATAGGCTTTGAGGGGTTCGGTGTGCTAAAATAAACTTTTGGGTCATTCAGGGACTAAAAGTGTCAAAAAGTGCACAAGTTTGCATTTTCGCGCATAACTTACGTTCTGAATACATCCGGACATCCAAAAATTTATGTAAGCATGACTATATTTTATTTTAGTGTTCGCCATATGAAAAATCCATTCGTCGCATCATTTGGATCGTTTTTCGCGCTTATGCGCATTCCGTCGTAATTAAGCGAACATCGCGATCGTACGGCCAAACGAACCGACATCCTAGATATTTTTGAGCACATTTTAAGTTCCCTATACTTTAACTTCATTTTAGAACTTTGAAATGGGGTTAACGGGCCTTAAACGTGTCGGAAATGGCTGAAACAAGGTGCAGGGACTGAAAATGCAATTCTGCCAAACTAGGTGCTAGCGCACCGCTACAATATAAGTGTAACGGTGCGCTAGGGGTCTGCAGACCAGATTCAATGTTCAGAACAGCCTGTTTGCAGCTGGTTTCCACTCCCATTTCCCTTGCCAAGTGTTGATACCTTATGGTGAGTGGCCAAATTAGTCACCATAACATTCCGACAAGTGTACGGTATTGATCGTGCCTCCTTTTCCATGAAATGATCTCAACGGTTCACCGAAAACTATAAATACCCCATTACCCCCAACCTTATTTCTCACTAGAATCTGATTAATTGTGTTCTAAGTTGAAACCTTTGTTTCATACCTGAACTATATTGATCTAGATTAGCATTCGGGGACCCTTCGTAAGTATTCTTTCGTTCTTTTCCTTATTTTATTGCTTTTCGAGTCAGAAAGTCAAACTTTGTTTGACTTTCAGCGTTGACCAGTAATGGTCAATGCGAAGTTCGTTTGAACTTCGCAACGTGATTGTAATCACGATGGTTATAGTCCCTTGGGACTATGCCTACTGATTACCACGTTGTCTAGGGTCGTAGGGTAAGCGATCTAATAAATCGCTTATACCTCGAACCCGACCCATTTGGTCGATCATTAGGATCCGACCAAATACATTAAGTGACCATAGTAGGTAGGGAATAACCTTCCGAGGTTATACCCTATGGTCACATCGTTTAAGTAGTTGTATGATAGGTAGTTTATATGCCTTAGGTAAATTACCAGAATACCCTTTTCATGTATAATTGGTAATTAATCATATGTAACCTAAACCTTTGTCACATAACTGATTATGTAACATGTTTAGGCATATAACACTTGTCGTAGGACTAGTTAGGCGGTCCGAATGCGTTTCACCCGCACGATGCGTTAAAGTAGCATAAGCTACCTAAACGGATCATAATGGGTCAATAAGACTAAGATTAAGTTTCATTTAGTATGTAGGCTTTGTTAAACCATATCACGTGAGTTCCTACACTCATTTGGTTTACAAACCCTAATGCTACCCAGTCTTCCGAGATAGGTCCGGTTTATTAACATAGTTACCTATATTAGGTGCCGTTTGATTCCGAGATCTCTAGCGTTGCTTGGTGATTATCTTTAGACATCTGAGCAATCTCAAGTGAGTACATAGACCCCTCTTTTACTGTTTTCCAAACATTTTGGGGTGGAACACATGTGCCTACTTGTTACTTTCATGTTTTCCTGTTTTCACATCATATACCTGCTATGTTCGTTAGTACATTATAGTACATGATTTCATTACATCTCATGCTAGGTGTGCCCATTGTGTGCATTACTTAGTACATTGTTTTACATTACATCTCATGCTAGGTGTGCCCATTGTGTGCATTACTTAGTACATTGTTTTACATTACATTTCATGCTAGGTGTGCCCATTGTGTGCATTACTTAGTACATTGTTTTACATTACATTTCATGCTAGGTGTGCCCATTGTGTGCATTACTTGGTACATTGTTTTACATTACATTTCATGCTAGGTGTGCCCATTGTGTGCATTACTTAGTACATTGTTTTACATTACATTTTCACGCTATGTATGTTCATTTGATTACATACTTAGTGCATCACATGCTTACATTTTGTTATGACATTTGGGTTGTTTACAATGGGACAATACATTCATTAACATTGATCATGCCATTCGTTAGTAGGTAGTGGTACCATAGGAATTGACAACTCCCGTTCCGGACATCCCAGGGAAAGGGGACAGAAAGGAATGACCGAATTCGATATACATAACTTAGATAAACCTTTAATTTGTTTAAGGGTTTATCGCCACAGTCTCAAGGCTTGGATGTATGCATTTTAACAATACCGCATAAATGTTTGTATCAGTATAGCATGCATTTGTTACACAAAACATGACTTTGATTTAAACTGTGTTTTACTTCAATACCTTGTTGTTGTGCATTTTACATATGGTTTAGTTGATACATTTCAATTACCATACATGACATTTTGGTTACATATACATGATCTACATTGAACATAAACATTTGACATTGATATACACATTGGTGGTTTACCTTGGACATATACATTTTGATATGGTTTACACAATAACACTTGACAATTGGTTTGTACATGGACAAGTTACATTGGTGGTTGATTTGGATAAGTAATTTGAGTAACGAGGCGTGTGTAATATGATACAATCATGGTGGATACGCCGCTGGTACTTCCTATATATAAGTGCTTGTGTGATATTACATGACGTAGCGTTACTTAAATCACTTCAATGTTTGATATATTACATGTTACAAATAACATATTTTCCACAAGACATTGTTTTACAAAACAGTTTGTTTTATACAATTCATTTTACATGGTTATTCATTTAACTTTACATTTATTAATACATATCAACTGATATTATCGTTTTTCAAATGATTTACAAGACAAAGCAAATTACAAGGTTCATGACTAAACATTTTCTCAAATACAAGTCATGAATCCTATTTTCACAAACCTATGTATCTCACAGGCATTTTTATGCTGACGTACCTATTTTCACATGTGTTTTCAGGAGCTTTTCCATAGGATGTTGATCATGATACTAGGGCGGACCTGTGCCTTAGAGACTTTAAAAGAAGATAGACTATGTTTAATTATGTTCTGAACTCTTTAATTTCCTGATTGAAACAATGAAACACCTTTGTTTATAAATAAAATACAACTTTGTATGCCATGGTTATGAAACAATTAATTCTATTGCAACACTCCCCGATGTTTCCGCCACGCTTTGTATGTTATACGTGGTCGGGGTGTGACAAGTTTCCTTTCCTGTTAAGTTTCCTTAGCTATTTTTACTTAACTACTAAGTTTACTTAACCATTAAGTTTTCTTAATTATTAAGGTTTCTTAACTACTAAGTTTACTTAACTGTTAAGTTATTTTGACTACTATGTTTACTTAATCGCTATGTATTCTAGTTTAACAGCTTCCTAGTTACGAATTCTAATTTCTAGATACAATGGAACTCGTATTAGTGTATTAACTTAATTCAACTTTAACGATAATCACGAGATCGAAACCCTCACAACGAATGACAAAGTATAGCCAGATATTGGCAGCACTTAAACATCCACTGGATCAGTTTTAATCGATCGGATAAAGTATCGTACCAGTGATTAGAGTTATTACCCTAATACGGGCAGATTTTCGGGATTTAGAAGTTCTGACATTAGAATGACAGAACAAGAGAACAAGAGAAAGAAAAGAATTGAACGATTTGAAATGAAACTCGAACTCCTTATTTATAGGGCTGGAAATGGGGCGCGTCGCGGCCCGCGAAGCACATAAGCTTCTTCTACGCGGCCTGCGAGGGAGTCTAGGTTGACACGTGTAACGACGCGTGTCCCTCATCCTTATCCGGTTACCCTTGAGCTATCGCGCCCCGCGTAAGCTTTGGTTGGCTCTTACGCGGCCCGCGAGCGATCCATAAAATTGAATTTCTTGATTTTTCACAAGGATTAGGGTTTTAGGGGTCCGGGTTTCCACTTACGGAGTGTTGTGGGCTATTTTTTGCAGGTCCTTACATCCTCCCCACCTTAATTAAAATCTCGTCCTCGAGATTTACTGGAACAAGTAAGGATACTTCCGTCTTATTTTCGATACCCAAGTATATTCTTGTCCACGCTTTATGTCCTACTTTACCCTGAGCAGAACTAATCTTGCATGTTTTTGGAATTCTCATGATTGACTGATACGGTCTTGCATTTACTTCTATATTTTGAGGAGGTATAACTAAAGATTTCTAAGTATTTCATGAAATGTATCATGTATACTTGCCATTTTAGCTGATAAGCTACTGGTCCACTTTTCTTAGTTACTTTAATGGTTTGACATTCCTTGGACTTAACTTTTCTTTCCAAATACAGAGAGACTTTTAGTGATATCCTTTCTCTGATTTCAATGGTTTGCCGATCTCATGGCCTGATAGTTGCTTTTCTCATATCTATGTCTAACAAACTGGATGATACTATCATCCATAAAGTGTTTTAAACGGTTAACACTAATACTTGTAGATCAATTATTGGAGAATCTTATGAGTGATAAATGATAGTTCTATTTATCGCACATGCACTTAGCATGTCTATCTATGTTTGTAGTGTTCCTTTATACCACTCAAAATAGCTCGGGTTAAATTTTTTCCCAAAAATGAGAAGTGAAATGACTATCTTGATTTAATACAATAGATAACGGGATTCTATGTAATGAGACCATTGGATCCCTACACAACTTAACTAAGCATTTTATGCTAAAGGTTTCCTTCATTGGTAGGGATTGAGCAGACTTGGTTAATCGATCCACAATCTCCCTGATTGTGTCGTTACATTTTCTTATGTTGGGTAATTTGGTAACAATATCCATTTGTTATCAATCCCCTTTCCATACTGACACTTCTAATCATTGAAGTCAACCTAAAGGTTTCTAACATTCAGCTTTAACTTGCTAACAGATTAAATACTTAGAGGCATAACTTGCTATCTATCAGTAATTCTTATAAAACTCTTGATACCTCATATCACTTACACGATGCAACAAATACTTAGTTTTATGAGCTCCTTCTAGAATTCCTTCTCATAGGTTTCCTTGATTAGTACCCAAATTCTTTTCTTATGGAATCTCCAAATTCCATTAATTCTTTTTTCTGATTCCTTCATTATTCCTTTGTAATCCTTCAGCATCATTTTTGATTGCTGTGTTCTTGGGTACTATTTAATTGTTTTATTAAATCTATTCGTACTTTAATCTAAGAGTATGTACTTGTTTCGGCTTCTTATGAAACTTATGACTTAAAGCATCAACTACTTCCTTAGTCTTAACTTTGTGATATAACAAGTGGTGTTGTTTCTAGTCACAGACGAATTCTGAGTTTCTCCTCACGATCGGGTGATAGCCCAAATAGATCCTCTGGGAAAACGTCGGTCGGAATTTCTTTCAGTTCCATGCCTCTAGTGTTAATGAATTACGAGACCATATACGCTATGTCTTACTTCCATGCATAACTCGCAGCTTTCATCACAGAGATGAACTTTGTCAGCTGGTCTGTCTTGTCTCCTTGTGGTCACTTCTCCGGTTGGCTTGCAAATCTAAACCTAAGTCAGCAATCACCTCTGGAATCATCGTTTCCATGTTATTCCTTTTTATGAAGCAGACATGATTTCCTTTCTGTCAGTTCTTTTCATTCTTTCCATTTCATGGCATACATCTTGATCCTGTGTTTCGAAGATCGGGTTTCACTATCTAAATGTCTAAATTTTGAAGCATACATTACTTCATTTTTCTTAACATATATACTAATGGTTAGGACAACTTTAGTCCTTTAAGCTCACGTATTGTTGCAGCAATTCCTTTGTTACTGACAATCTTAGTGGGATTATAGGTGAAGAAAGTCTTTGTAAGTGCATCTAGTCATGGTTACTGTTATCTTCGCAAGAGTTCTTAAAGAAAGCATAATTTCTCTCATTTGCGTAGGTTTTGAGACGTTTTATACCTAGCACAACTTTTCCTAATGTGTTAATAATCTAAGGTAACGCAGAGGGAATTCTTATACTTTCGATGGCGTACCAATTTTAAGGGTTCACATCGTTCATCTTGTCGCACGAGTTACGAGACGGGTGATCAAATGGAATAGTTTTCGATGTTAGAATTATAGATGTATACGAGAAATTCCTGATAAAAATTCTAGAATTATTATTGACACACAGGCTCATGATGTATTTTAAATTATCAATCCTTATGGTTTTTGGCTTTCCTTATAGATATGCATATCTGTATAATCACATATTTCACATATTGTAATATACAAACCTTGCATAAGGTTAATGTATTTAAAAGATTCATATTTCGAAAAACAAGCCCGATATCAGGTCATGATACTATTTAGGGAATTCTGTCACTTGTTTGACATATTATATACCCCATCTTACCCGGTTCTCGTCGGAGAGGTAATTTGTATTTCCCATAAATAGAATCTTCTCAATTCATGATTAAAAATGAATCTTTTATTAGAGCTTTTATCAAAGAACAAGGTAATTAGTATTCACATGATGGATCATATTCTAGAACCTAGTAGTACCAATAAACAAGAAATAACAGTGGCCAAGTGTTATCGCTTATTTACCAAACTTGCAACGTTCTAGTCATCATCCTCACGAAATACTAACACCCATCACATTTTATCTACGCAAGTAATTAGCTTATCTCGAAGCTTATACTAAGGCATCTTTCTTAAGTTCAAGTCTAAATACTATCCTTGTTGCTACCAGTTAATAACAATTTCCTAACTCTTTCGTTTAAGCTTAGGTATTATTACAACACCTAATTGCTTAAACCAGTGGCTTAGCTCTGATATCACCTCTGTCACGACCCCCGTCCACACCCTGGATGGAAGCCGCGAGCCATCAAGTGGTACCGGTGATTATTTTGAAAAGTATTGCAGCGGAAATTTCATCAGGACCGTGAGTTAGGAAAAATATCAGAGTTTAGAAAACACCGGATTTTATTTATTAAATAGATGGGATAAAACCCATGTTTTACAAAGGTAGCTTTAATAAGGGATAAACCCGAATATATAAAACCATGTTTTCTTAATTTAATTCAACTGATAAAATAAACCACTTCTTTAAGCCTTTCGGTGCCGTATCATCACTCTTATTCCAGTCTACTGTCATTACCTGAAACGCGTTTTAAAAAGGTTTGGTCAGCAGGAAATACTGGTGAGTTCATTCATTTTTGTACAAAATGACACATTATTATAAATTACAGCATAAGAGCGATTACAATGGCTACTATCTTATTTTTATCTGGCACCGTGTCACACCCTGGTGACGATGGTCATACCACTATTGGGTCCTTTCACCCAAGTAGTGATGATTATCACTGTTAGGTTGGTGAACGTGACCGTGAGAGATTAGTAATGTGCACAATACCCCACTTGCCAGTGATTCAAGATAACCAAGACTTACTCCCTGTAATTATAACTTTTTGAAAACAATTTAGGTATAGTAAAACATTGTTGATAAAAGAGAATGACTCACCTTGTTAGCATATAGTCTTTTATTAAACAAGCCTCCTGATTCTATGCCTTCTAATAACTAAGCATCTACTTTATAGTTCTGAATCTTCTGATGATTAGTTATCTTGCTTGATTGTAAGTGTAGGGTGCAGAGTTTTCTGGTAGTTAAACATTTAGTTTAACAGAGTGGAATACGTATTAGTGTTAAACCCAATCAAACCTAACGATGGTCACGAGATCAGAACCTTAACGAAATTCACAAAGTATAGTCTTATTTAGACCGCACTTTGGCATTCGTTTCAGAACGAAATTCACAAAGTGTAGTCTTATTTAGACAACACTTTGGCATTCGTTTCAGAATGAAATTCACAAAGTATAGTCTTATTTAGACAACACTTTGGCATTCGTTAGTTGGTTCCTAAATCGATCAGACGGAATATCGCATCGGTGATTATTGGTTAGAACACCAACGTATAGAGAGAAGAATAGAAGGAATGAGCAAAGAAAAATGAATCCTAAGCTTCCTATTTATAGGTAGGAAATATGAAATTTCTAGAAAGTTTCCTTTGTATTTCTAGGAAATTTCATATAGCTTTTCTAGGAAGTTTCCTTTGTATTTCTAGGAAATTTCATATAGCTTTTCTAGGAAGTTACCTATACATTTTCTAGGAAGCTTTTTACCTACATATATATCCTCTTACACCTTCCTTGTACCTTCCTCATATATATCTATCTCATATATATTTATTTTCATGTATATCTATTTAGGTGTTTAATTTACTTAATTAATCTTACTTAGCTTAATTAATCTTGCTTGGCTTAATTAATCTTGCTTAACTGATTAATTAGTCATACTTAACTGATTAATTTTCCTTGACGGTTTAATTAAGTAATTTAATTAGCCGATTAATTAAATAACGTAATTAGCTGATTTTTTTTTGAACGGCAAAACAAACTTTATTAGAAAGCTAGCAAGAGGCTAGCAAGAAATCCGGGATACAAAGTCCGAAAAAACAAACAATCCGAAACAAAACTCACTAACAACGATTATCCCATCTTTGCCGTATCAAAAAAACACCAAGAATTCCACGTCATGTCCGATAATTTCCCACGATTAACAATCCACAAGAAGCTCATTACCTTGATTTCTTTCAAAAGACTCCGTCCTGATACCGGTTTCTGGTTAAAAATGAGATCGTTCCTTGCACGCCACATACTCCAAAAAGTCGTTTGTATCACACCACATAAAACCTTCTGTGGTCTTTTACCCGTCTTGGCTAATCGGTGCATATTTAGGAGATCCCTGACATGAAAAGCGAAGGCGTTTGGTACATTACACCACCGAAAAACCGCCTGCCACACACCAAGGAACACTGGACACCCCGTAAACAAATGCTCAGTAGATTCCACTGCACTGTCGCATAGTCTACACTGCTGCGTTTCCAACTGAATTTGCCGTTTAGACAGCGCGTCCGCTGTTGGTAGCCGATCCAAATACGCCCTCCACGCCACGATACCCACTTTTTTTGGAAGCCAGCTGCACCATTCGAATTGCGACTCCGGTAGCACATTAGTCGCTTGGAAAATACTCTGTTTCATACTCTTTACAGAAAATTCAGCATCGCTACCTGCTGCCCATGTCCATGAATCAGTGCCGAGGACACAGACAACTCCCTGCAGAAGCTGCAGCAACGCTGCAAACTCAGTTTGCTCTTCAGTTGTGAACACAGCCCGACGCCAATCCCAAGAGAACTGACCTGTCTACAGACTCGAACCCACCCGATCAGCCACCAGCGATTGTTTTTTCCTTTCCAGTGCAAACAGGAGTGGAATTTTTCTTAATAAGATGTCGTCCGAGATCCACCAATCCTGCCAGAAAAATATACCTCTTCCATTTCGCAGGTTAGCTTTTATTAACAGTGACATACCAATACCCATACGATCTAATATGCCCGGGACGTTCGCAACCTGCTTCCATGTGCCACTGATAGAAACTTTAACTGGAATCAGATTCCATCCGCGACCATTAGCATGAATCGACCATATGACTTTACGCCACAACGAGTCTTGGTTTACTTTAAACCTCCACCACCATTTGGAAAGTAAACTCAAGTTAGCATCTCTAAGATACCCCAACCCGAGACCCCCGAAAGACACCGGCGCTGCCACTTTTTCCCAAGCAAGCCAACTCATCTTGTCAACCGCATCCGCACCCCCCAAAAGAACGTGCGTCTAATTTTCTCCAATGTGTTAACAACTTGAATTGGGGCTCGGTAGAGAGAAAAATAATAAAGGGGAAGAGCACTTAAGACCGATTTCAAAAGAGTAACACGCCCTCCATATGATAACGTTTTTGCTTTCCATGATGATAAACGCTTCTGGAACTTTTCAATTACAGGGTCCCAACTCCGGACGAAATTCATATTAGAAGCAACAGGTACCCCTAGATGCACAAACGGAAACCGACCCGCTGTAACATTTATTGACATGGCCATATCAGCAGGTTCAAAATACTCCACTCCCACTCCATAAAGCCTGCTTTTTTTTGAACTAATCTTCAGTCCAGAAACTAAATAAAAACCCCGTAATATCCTCCACAAGTTCATCGCATTCATAGTCGACCACTCCCCACAAAAGACTACGTCATCCGCGAACATAAAATGAGATAAACTTGGTCCTGATCCCCCCACTCGTATACCACGAAAAGCCCCAAAGAACACGCGCGTCTCATAAAACAAGTGAGACCCTCCATTGCAATAATAAATAGAAAAGGCAATAGTGGATCCCCTTGGTGCAAACCCCGTTCACAAGTGAATTCCCGAGTCGGCGAGCCATTTACCAAAACCGACGCTCGCGCATTCCTAATAATCGACATTACCCATCCTCACCATCTCGGAGAAAAATTCATTTGGGACATAATACTCTCTAAGTAACCCCAACTCAAGGTGTCGTACGCCTTTTCAATGTCAACTTTTAAGAACAGATCTTTCAATTTCGCCCTCTTCAGCCAAGATATTGTTTCATTTAAAATTAGTGGCCCGTCGAGAATATTCCGATCACTCAAAAATGCGGATTGCTCTTCCGAGACTAGTTTAGACATAACATTCTTTAGTCTAAAAACTAGCACTTTGGAGACCACTTTATTCAAAATCCCCACAAGACTAATAGGCCGGTAGTCCGCTAACGATTCTTGAGTCCGGCCTTTGGGTATTAAGGCTATAAAAGCCGAAAAACACCCATCAGATATGTACCCTTCTCATGGAAATCCGAGAACACACTAAGAAAATCATGCTTCAGAAAAGCCCAAAACTTTTTAATAAATGTAAGGTTAAAACCATCGGGTCCTGGCGCTTTATCCCCATCACAATCCCAAACAGCTTTCGTAATTTCATCCATAGAAAACGGAGCTTCCAGATCAGCCATCTCTTCATCAGTTAATCTATACACGTCCGGGCAATTAAAAGAAGGTCGCAACATATTTTTAATACTGAATTTGTCTTCAAAAAAATTCACCACCTCGTCCTTTACTTGAACCGGATTAGAGACCCATACCCCATCACTTGTCACCCCATGGATCCGACTACTTGGTGAATGTAGTTTAATGATACTATGAAAATACCTGGAATTCTCGTCCCCGTCTACAGCCCATTTTGACACACGATTTTTGTTTTAATTCCAACGCCTTCAGTCTCTCCTCTTCAAACATAACCTTTCTCGCATTTACTCTATTTTCCACCTCAGTATCCGACAAACTTCTTAATTCAGCAATATTTTCCTGCTCCTGAACAGTCTTTTTACTCTGCACAAGTCTTTCACTTTGTTTCTTTTTTTCCGCCTCCACCCATAAACGAATCCGCCCCTTGAGCCACTTAAGCTTAGCAGCTAACACTTTGTCAGGCGGCCCCGAAAACACAAAATGATCAAAAATAGAATTGACAAAAGGAACAAAACCTGGTAACTCCAACCAATAATTGTAGAACCTGAAAGGCGTGTGACCAAAATCCGTATTCCTCAGGTTAAAAGACAAAGGGCAATGATCAGAAAGAGATCGAGGAAGAGCACAAACGAAAGCATCCGGCCATCTTGTCATAAATTCTTTACACACCAAGACTCTATCCAGCTTACTCATCTTATCACCCTTCACCGACATATAAGTATACTTTAGCCTAGAATAATTATACTCGACCAGCTCCGCATCCCGAATAAAATCATTAAAGGCGATCGCATTCTGAGGAAAAAATTTAGAATTTATCCTTTCATCCGAGCTCCTAACATCATTAAAATCTCCCAGTAAAATCCATAGCCCCAACAAAGAACGCCTATACAGCAACAACTCATACCAAAACTCCCTTCTACTAGACGGATCATTGGGAGCATAAATATTAGCTACATTCACATGAACAGGATGGATCAACAGCCCCGAAATAATTAAAACATGCTTCGACTTAAAAACACCAGAAACCCGAAAACAGGATGGGTCCCACCATGAGATGAGACCCCCCCCCCCAATACCATCTGAATTTACAAATTCGCAGTTAAACGAAGAATTACCCCAACAACTAGAGATAAGCCGCTGAGACAGATCCTTAGTCTTAGACTCCTGTATTGCCAAAAAGTCAACCCCATGAGACAACCTCAAACCCCTAATCCAACCCGATTTCCCTTTACCTTTAAACCCACGAGCGTTTAACGATAAACAATTCATTAAACGACCAAAGCTTCCGCCTCCGAAATAACCGCCCCTGCAACTTGTCCAGAGAAAGAGCCTAAATCCATACCAACCAAATCACATACCTTTATAGTAGAATCAACCTCATTATTAATACCATCCGATGAACCAGCACCGACTTGACTCACCTCATTAAACGACCAAAACTTCAGGTGGTGAATTCTCCGGCATCTCCGATGAACTGCACCGACTTGACTCACCTCCTGGCCCCCACCATCTAAACCATTACCATGTACTGCCTCGTCCGCCACCAATTCCACCGGTCTATCATTCAAATCCGGGCATCTTTGACGACAAAATTCCACAAATTTCTCGTAGCTCCTAGAACCATTCGTAACATCTTCAGGGGAATTGTGATAGAATAGCCTTTTCCTCTTTCTACTCTTGAAAGGAGAAGATTTGCCCACTTGAAAGTCCAGTGGCCCATTTACTTTAGGCCCGAAAGGAGACATAGGCTCAACTTGGGCTGGTGAATTGATTTCCCCAACATGTTGTAAACCCGGGCCCACGTTTTTTTGAAAATGGTCAACAGTCACGTTATTATCCGAGAAATCAGGCTGATTATCCGGCTGAAATTTTTCCGGAATCTGCTCCTGCTCGTTTGGACTACCAGACTTCGCCGGAGACGAATCGCGTATTTCCCCTTCTTCCATATCATCATCCTTCTCTGAAAAACCGATCGATTCAAACTCCGGACACCACGAGGACGATTCTTCAACAACCCAGACATTATAACCTTTATTCTTCCAAACAATATTAACTTCTTCGTCAATACGAGAACATTGTTTAGTAAGAATATGAGTATGGCCAATGGCGTTGTCAACCCCAATCCACGAAAAATCCGAATGCCACACTACCTCTCCGAACAAACTTCCAACTTTATCAAACACACTGTTCTCCCGAACCCCCACTGGCATACCCACAATTTTTAGAACAGCGATCCTTTCGAACGGAATTTGTTGGCCAATCCATGGATTAACAGAAACCAACGCCTCCTTCCAATACTCTTCTTTACACCCCAAGAAAACATTCATTTGATCAGCATCGTGGAAGGTTATGAGGACAGTTAAACCACCCAAATAAGATACCGCCGCTTCCGAAAACCCTGCTCTACAAAGCATGGATGTAACCGAGTGAAGCCGTGCAATAGAATCCGATACTCCCACCACTGCCCTGCCGATGGAGTGTTTCGGATACATAGCACCTTCTTCGTTCAAGTGTAGCACCTTTCTAGACCCCGAAGAAACCCCATAAGCCATGTTCATCGTCGGGAAATCAGAATCAATGACGTTCTTCTCTCTCGGAACCCATGCCTTCTTAACCTCCCCACCATTATCATAGGAGATCTTCCTATGGGCCCTATCAAACATAGCCAAAGAAACCGAAATCTTCATCTCCATAATCACTATTTCATTAAGAACCAATAACAACTCGTAAGGATCTTCAAGTTTTTCACACCGGACAAAACCAAAAACGTTACCCTTGACGGACCGTTTCCTAGGAACCCATGCATCCGTAACCGATACGAACGGTCGAAATGCCTCCTTGAGCCTCAACCCCATCACCCTATCCGTAATGTTTGTAACATAGAACGTAGTTCTGGAGTTTGGATCGTCACTATCACGACGATATAACGGCGGCGCACCTCTCCTGTTAGGGTTACCCATCTCGCTTATGCATAAGAGTTGTTCGATAATTAGCTGATTAATTAACTTACTTAGCTTGCTTAACTGCTAAGTTTCCTTAGTTATTTTTACTTAATTACTAAGTTTACTTAACCATTAAGTTTTCTTAATTATTAAGGTTTCTTAACTACTAAGTTTACTTAACTGTTAAGTTATTTTAACTACTATGTTTACTTAATCGCTAAGTATTCTAGTTTAACAGCTTCCTAGTTATGAATTCTAATTTCTAGATACAATGGAACTCGTATTAGTGTATTAACTTAATTCAACTTTAACGATAATCACGAGATCGAAACCCTCACAACGAATGACAAAGTATAGCTAGATATTGGCAGTACTTAAACATCCACTGGATCGGTTTTAATCGATCGGATAAAGTATTGTACCAGTGATTAGAGTTATCACCCTAATATGGGCAGAGTTTCGGGATTTAGAAGTTCTGACATTAGAATGATAGAACAAGAGAACAAGAGAAAGAAAAGAATTGAACGATTTGAAATGAAACTCGAACTCCTTATTTATAGGGCTGGAAATGGGGCGCGTCGCAGCCCGTGAAGCACATAAGCTTCTTCTACGCGGCCCGCGAGGGAGTCTAGGTTGACACGTGTAACGACGCGTGTCCCTCATCCTTATCCGGTTACCCTTGAGCTGTCGCACCCCGCGTAAGCTTCGGTTAACTCTTTCGCGGCCTGCGAGCGATCCATAAAATTGAATTTCTTGATTTTTCACAAGGATTAGGGTTTTAGGGGTCCAGGTTTCCACTTATGGAGTGTTGTGGGCTATTTTTGCAGGTCCTTACAAGGAGAGGGGAATGAATTTAAGAGTCGAGATGAGGTAAAAGTCAAGTACCACGTTGAAATCTACAAACTACCAAGTTTACACACAATAGGGCAGAACCCTTCTCACAGTCGCTAAGCCTCACTGGGACTTACATGCACCTCACGTTATTATTATGTGTGCACCCATAATAATAAGGCAATTTGCATGCTCATCTCAGTGCCTCTTAACTTGCGCTAAAAGTTTCCCCCGCATTCAAGTAGTAAAACAGAAGGTATTACAGGATTACGAATCACAAGAGTCGAAGAGTAGTGTCACACTATCAAATCACCATAGTATCTAATGTATCATTTCATGCAAGTTGTGAGTGTGTGACTACTAAACAAGTAATGCATAAAGTAAACAGAAGACGAACCTTGCAATCTAGAGCTGAGTGTCATGGTCGATTTTCGAAGTTGTTCGGTTATAGTCTGGTTTTATAAAACGTTTTAAAACCTAGTTCACTATAACCAGTGGCTCTGATACCAAACTATCACACCCCCAAAATACCACATGCGGAATCACAGCGGGACGTGTGACGTACCATGATCTAAGCCACCAATCACATTGAACTACGAATATAATTTAGATAAAACATTCCATTCATTTCAAAATATAAATCCAAGTCATAAAATTTAAACCAAAGTATATGTTCAGCGGAAGCATATAGTCATAGTTAATCAGTTGTTTCAAAACAAGTGTTCAAGAACCAATGTAACTAGTATCCAAGAGTCTCGATCCATGACCGCTCCAGCACTCCTAGATAGCAAGTCCATATCGAGAATCTAACGACGTTCAAGCATGCAGACAAGTGTGTCAGACGACGCTGGTGAGTTCAAAGTTTTGTTAACGCGTTTCGTTACCAGATATGAGTACAAAACAGTTCAATGATTTGATGTTGTAATAACTCGTTTACCGCTGATGGCTTAACGTTCTTTTGCCCAAACCCCATTGCCTCTATCAAAGCAATGGTCAAGACTGGGATCATTAGTTTACTCCCGACCTCCCCGGTGCGGTGTGAGGTTGCCAAACCTAAATAGCGCTATTAACTAATATCCCGTTGCCTCCCCGGCAAAGATCGGTAGATGGGACTTAGGTGATAGATATGCGAGTATTAACAAACATCCCAATAACCCAACATTCCTCCCCGGAACATTTACCAGATGTCCCTCCCCGGGACGCACGCTTGGAAAAAGAGCAGTGAACTCACCTTGGTTTTCTCGGTTAGGTTAGCTACTTGCTCACACTTAAACAGTCATAGCCTATGGTATTCATGTTTACGTAATTAGTTCTCATTCGCATGATTCACATATAGTTTACCGTCACAGTGTGCATTCGAACAACATAACAGCTATTCAAATTCATATGATTCCACAATTCTCATGCGTGATTCACAACAATGTTAACAGTTTCATGTACTACTCATAACGACCAAATCATGTTTCTTCAGTCGATTGTTTATGTCATTAACAAGCAGTCAATGTCTATATTATTAACAAACAGTAACAAAGGTTTCGCCAAAAGTCATTCATATCATTCAAGTACTGATCTATCATCTAGACGGCGAAACTCCAGCCGACGAAACGATGAGATGTTTCGTCGTTATGACATGTGACGAAACACTTTAGTGTTTCGTCGATACAAGGGGTGACGAAACCCCATGTGTTTCATCGATGCTATGGGTGACGAATCTCTATGTGTTGGTCGACCACCCTTAACAGTTCCACCAACATTCCCCAAACTCTAATGTTCACAGTTTCCATTGTCCATCCCATCATCATCATTCTTAGTCTTTGTGCACTAAAATTATATTATGCATATTATTCAAGAATAGGGCCACCACTTTCATAGATCTCAATTTCCCAAACAACACATCATCTCATCATTAATTGCACATGGTATGTTTACTGACAATACAATAGAAGTATCTATATTACTTGATTAGATTCACATGGGCCGCCACTTTTTAATTCAAGATTAGCAATTTTATTAGGCCATGTACCTTCACTTATATTGGACCGATCAAAGCTACTGATATATATCAACTCCCTAGAAATTCATCTGATTAACAAACATCCTTATATCAATTAACAACAATCATCAAGAACATCACAATTATATTAATCAATCGTGCACATAATCATGACTAGAGCTATATTCATTAACATTTTCGGATTTATAAGAACAATATCATTAAACATGTACACACGAAATCAATCAAGGAATAATTTATACTAATTGAGAGTGTTGAGATTTTGTACAAGAACGAGAGGGAGATGATGCTCGAACAGAAAGAGGGAAAGCTCCGATCACACACTGCCGTCGAATGAAGAAAATAGAAAGCACTAGGGTTTAATAACTGACGTTTTGCGTACAATGAGCAAATATAAAACAGATCGATGTTGGGCCTCACATGGGCCGAAAGCCCATCCCGGCGACGAAACATCAAATGGCCGACGAAACCTCAAATGTGTGACGAACCCTCAAATGTGAGACGAAACCTCAAATGGGCCATCTTTCGTCGAGCTCACATGCAACAATTTTCGTGGACACCACTTTAATTAATATGGATTTTTATTTACATGTCCAATCATTAACTCATCAAATACTAACTTAAATTGGAAATCATTTTAGAATAATATACGCAGTACAACGTACAACGAAATGTAAAACGAGACTGCAAAACAGATGACGCGTAAAGGAAAGGTCTTGGAATCTCGGGTTGTCACATTTTGTTTATTGACGACATCCTTATTTACTTGAAGACCAAGGAAGAACATGAGCAACATCTGCAAGCTATCTTGGAACTTTTGAAGAAAGAACAGTTGTATGCAATGCTGTCAAAGTGAGAATTCTGAATTCGCGAAGTGCAATTTTTAGGTCACGTGGTGAATGAAAATGGAATTCATGTTGACCTTGCCAAGATCGAGGCAATCAAGAACTGGGAAGCCCCGAAGACGCCAACTGAGATATGACAATTTCTGGGATTAGCGGTCTATTACAGATGGTTCATTGAGAATTTTTCAAGTATTGCCCAGCCACTAACGTCCCTAACCCAGATGGATAAGAAGTTTGATTGGGGCGAGAAACAAAAAACAGCTTTTCAGACATTGAAGGATAAACTCTATGACGCACTGGTTCTATCTTTGCCTGACGGTACCGATGGATTTGTAGTTTATTGTGATGCTTCTCGACAAGGTCTTGGCTGCGTGTTAATGCAACGAGACAAAGTCATCGCGTACGCGTCACGTTAGTAAAAGGTGCATGGGAAGAACTATACGACGCACGACCTTGAGTTAGGAGCTATGATACTCGCATTGAAGATTTGGCGTCACTACTTGTACGGTACTCGCTGCACGATTTTTACGGATCACAAGAGTTTGCAGCACATCTTTGATCAGAAGGATTTGAATATGAGACAACGTAGATGGGTTGTGCTATTGAATGATTATGATTGTGAGATCAAGTATCACCCAGGCAAGGCGAACGTTGTAGCTGACACCTTGAGCCGCAAGGAACGCGCAAAGCCTCTAAGGGTGCGAGCCTTAGAAATGACTATACAACCTGATCTTACTACTCGGATTCATGAAGCCCAACAGGAAGCACTTAAACCGGAGAACCTACGAGCCGAATCACTGCGTGGTATGGAAGTGAAATTGTTGCCAAGGGAAGATGGAACAATGTACTTCATGGAATGAATTTGGGTACCATTCTTCGGTGATCTACGAGCACTTATTCTGGAGGAAGCTCATAAGTCAAGGTACTCGATCCATCCTGGATCCGACAAGATGTACCAAGACTTAAAGGATTTTTATTGGTGGCCCAAGATGAAAGCCGATATTGCAACATATATGGTTAACTGTCTGACTTATGCTAAAGTTAAGTTAGAATACCAGAAACCGTCAGGGCTGCTGCAACAACCCGAGATTCCCGTTTGGAAGTGGGAACAAATCTCAATAGATTTTATTACCAAGCTGCCAAGAACCCAAAGAGGTTACGATATGATTTGGGTGATTGTTGATCGACTCACGAAGTCTACACATTTCCTACCGATCAGCGAGAAAGACAGCACAAAGAAGTTAGCAGAAATATACCTCAAAGAAATTGTGGCACGTCATGGAGTGCCTGTTTCCATCATATCCGACCGAGATGGTCGTTTTGTGTCGAGAATCTGGCAATCGTTTTAGCAAGCTTTTGGATCTCAGTTGAACCTCAGTACTGCATTTCCCCCTCAGACGGACGGCCAAAGTGAACGGACGATACAGAATTTGGAGGATATGCTACGTGCTTGTGTGATGGACTTTGGTGGAAGTTGGGATGCTCACTTGCCTTTAGTGGAGTTTTCCTACAACAATAGTTATCACACCAGCATTCAGGCTGCCCTGTTTGAAGCTTTATATGGACATAAGTGTCGATCCCCGCTGTGTTGGGTGGAGACCGAAGATACACAGGTTATTGGTCCAGAATTGGTTCAGGAAACAACAAACAAAATTGCTCAGATATGTGATTGTATCAAGTCAGCCCGTGACAGACAAAAGAGCTATCCCGACAAGCGACGAAAACCGTTGGAATTCGAGGTTAGTGATATGGTGTTATTGAAAGTCTCACCTTGGAAAGGCGTGGTACAATTTGGTAACCGTGGGAAGTTAAACCCACGGT
The DNA here is from genome assembly GCA_030545235.1 of Helianthus tuberosus. NCBI lineage: Eukaryota > Viridiplantae > Streptophyta > Magnoliopsida > Asterales > Asteraceae > Helianthus > Helianthus tuberosus. The sequence continues at coordinate 57,675,419 of CM060375.1, forward strand.
ACATTGGACCCTTCAAAATTTTGGAAAGGATCGGAATCCGTTGCATACAAGCTGAAACTTCAAGAAGAACTTAGCAGTCTCCATGACACGTTTCACGTGTCTAATCTCAAGAAGAGTCCGACTCAAGAAACAGTTGTCATTCCCGCAGAAGAGATCCACGTCAACGACCAACTCCAGTTTACTGAAGAACCTATTGAGATTACGGACTGGAAAGTCCACAAGACTCGGAGAAGTCGTATTAAACTTGTCAAAGTTCGTTGGAATTCACGTCATGGCCCAGAGTTTACTTGGGAGCGTGAAGACCAGATCAAATCAAAGTATCCGCATTTGTTTCACAACTATCCTGCAACCGGTAACGCAGCTTGAATTTCGGGACGAAATCCTTATAACGGGGGGAGAATGTGACAACTTGCACTTTTCCAAGTATTCCGTACACTAATAAACAGTAATTTGTACCTTAATGACTGTGCATGATTGAATTAATGACATGAATGATTTTCTGATTACTGTCATATACATACAAATGCATTTCCTGTTGCAAGATTGTTTATCATTATTACATGCAACACAGTATGGTTCAATTAGATCACAGAACAAAGTTAGCACAGTTATCAGACAAACTAGAAGTACTGACGGGAGTTTAGTACTCAGACAGACATGATGTTAAGACACAGAATGAGCCCTGGAACCAAGAGTTACACTAGAATAGTATGTAGGAAAGTATGGATCATAAAACTGCCTTCCGAGTGATGATTTAAGTGTCGGAAAGTGCCCGAAACACACTAAAACTGCAGAAAACAGCAAAATTTAGCTTTTTAGCATCAAAATATAATGCAGAACTATGGTTTAATGGTCCAGAATACTTTGGTAAGTGTTGGGAATCAAAAATGTCATAAAAGACATCATATTGCACACTAAACTGTGCAATTTAGCACCTTAACAAAGTGGGAACCAACCGAACAACCAGACTCTACCCGAAACACAAAATTTCACTGGAAGCATTGTTTTAATGTTACCAAACTAATTATGAACCCTAAACATCATGTTACTACTTAAAACACGATAACATATTAAACACTAAATATTACACTTAAAATCTAACTAACTTACATAACTAGAATTAGAAACCAACCAAGACCCGCCCCCCTCTAATTGACGGTCACAAGTGGGTCCCCCACTTGTGATTTCTTTTGTTTATTTTATTGGATTTGTTGTGTAGATTTAGAACACATTAACCTTGAGATAAATGAATGTGGGAAGTTATTTTATATAAACCATAAGATCTTAGTCCCTAACTTCCTAACGCTTACAACACACCACCACTTCTATTTTCCTCCTCCATTGTTCTCGGCTCAAACACCCCTCCCATACACCTCCATTTTCAACTCATTCTCATATATTCTAAGGAGATTCAAAGGTGTAGCAAGCATATATAAGAAGGTTGGAAGCATAGGTAGTGGAAGGACCTTCTCTTGGAGCTTTTATCCACCACATTTCTCATCATCTTCACTCTTGATTCTTCCATAGCCATAGTGCTAGTAGTAAGCTCCTCTAATCTTGTTTTTACTTCCAATTTTAGTGGTTAAAGTATAATGTAACTTGTTAATCTAAAGAATCTCAACAAAACATAAGTATGATCATGAACATAAAGCTCAAAAACAAGAAAATCAAAGATATTTAAGTGTATGTAGTAAACTTGTTTGATGATTACTTGTGTTTATAGTGTAGATCACCATAAGAAGCTTGCTAGATGATGATTAAACACATGATCTAGGAAGTATAAGGATGGATCTTGAGAAAATCATGTTGATCATCCTTTATGTGAATCATGAACTTGAAGATGAACTTGTTTTAGTGTAGGATGATTATTCCTACAAGTTATAAGTCTTGAAAATAAAAGATTTCAAAAATAATATTTTCAAGAAACTAAAAGTTTACTACTAGATTTAACAAGACTTGGTTTTTACAGAAATAACCATGTTTTAGAAGGTTAAATGGAACTAGAAAGGTGTATGTAACATGAAAAATGCAAGAAGAATTATTTTTATAAAATCAAGTGACAAGTTGTAAAGAACGAAATTTCACAAGAATGGGTTTTATAAAATAAAAACCATAGATTTAGTGTTCTTACAACCTAATAAACAACATGTTACATTACTACAAAGTTTTATAAACTTCAAGTTTATATCATGTTGTTAAAATGCATATTATGGCTTATGGTAAGTTATATGTGAATTGTTGATGATTGATGATGGATTTTTAAAAGAAAATGATACGCTATTAAGCATGGAAACCTCTATTTTTAAGGGGAAACTATGGAAAAAATTTGTAGAAATTAAACACTTAGAAAAATATTTTTAAAAAAGAGTTTATAAGTAAATTTTGATCTTGGTTTTAATATAAAACTTTTCCATAATTTTTATTACAAAAATTACAAATATTGGAGGTTGATTTTTTATAATAAAATTCACTAAGTATATATTTAAGAAAATATATATTTAGATATCACAAATTATGTGTTACTTGTATATTGATTATATTAGTTATATTAAAATTAGGACTTGAAAATAATACACCACACCAAAATACTAAAAATTGTAACATGAGAATATTACCAAAATCCCAAGAAAATAAATATATAATTTATACCCGAATATTGGACAATCGGACAAACGGACATTTGGACTATCATTATATATATTCCGGAAATAAATTCATAACTCGGCAAGTATGACAAACGGTATTTTTGAAACCAAAGAAAACGGAAAAATATGGATTTTTATAACTATTACAAAATACATCATATTTTGTCAAATAGAAAATATATTACTTTTAAGTGGAGAAAAATATATATTTTCTTAAACAATTCAAAAATATATTGTTTTGGTGAAAACTAAAAATATATTTTTCTAAGGTTAATATTAAAAATATATTATTTTTGAGATATACGGAAGTATACTTGTTTTTTCCAAGTAAAATTTATAAATATTTTTCTATAAAAATTCTCTTAAAATATGTATATTTTAAGAATATAAATTTGATGATTTTTAGTTGTGTAAAAATAATATTTCAGAAAATTATACCCAAATTTAAGTACAAAATACTTAATAAATACAAGAAAATATGTATTCTCATACGTATAAATACACAACGAAATACACTACCAATACTTGGCAAAATACCCATATACAAATACACAAGTATGAAAATACACAAGTGCAAGTATACCCATACTTGGGAGAATACATATGTGAGGAATACATAATAAACCAAGTTAAAAATAAATATATTATTTTTAACAATATTTCAAATAATTGAATTAAAATAGTTTAAGTTAAAATATTCATATTTTAACTAATAATTATATAATTGGGAATTATATAATGCACATCAATCGTATAACTCAAGGTATCCTAAATTCCTAAAATAAGTCTTAATAATAATAACTAAGATTAAGAGCCGTTACACGACCTAAACGTCTAATAAAACATAGTACGTGTGTAGGTAGTAATACGACCTAGGAAGTGAACCCTTTGAGTATACGAGACAGCAGGACGCAAACTTGTGAGTTCATGTCTCCATTTTCTTTCAACTGTTTTCGGTTTTATAACTTTCAGGTGTGAAATACATGTTACAAATGATTCAAATGGTATAGTTAGCTAAGAAATGAACTGTTAGATCATGTGAATGGGTAGGCACAACACTTAAGACCATTAATCTTTGTATAAAGACTGAGGGGCATGAGTGATAGATCTATTTGGGTGTTGCGAGCCCCACCCATGGGACCGGTAGTTGGCCCATGTGGTGACTATGTCGTTCCAGTCGGGTGGCCCGGTACGAAATTCGCAAGGGTTTGAGCCTTCCTACGCCATTGTACACATGTTAATGACCTTGCAAATCATTAATTGGTCTGTTCATAGACGCTTTCATACCGGATTACAAAGGAATACTTACAAATGTTTACAAGATTATTTGTGCACACATACAAAACACATGAACTCGCTCAACTTTTGTTGATGTTTTCAAATCACATGTATTTCAGGAAACTAATGGATCTGGCGGCGTATGAAAGTTTCAAGAAATGTTTTCAAGAACTAGTAGGAATACCCGCGCTACGCTGCGGGGTTTCGGTCGATAGCTATTTTGATTCAATATATCAACCGAAAGAAATATGCTCAAAAGAATATCGACACATGTTTTACATCGACCGAAAACCATAAAAATAAATTTAAATTGGACGGTGGGACGAATTGATTTTAAATTAATTATAAATGGAAACGTAAATGTTATCTTAAATATAGCTTTAATGAAAAAAAAAAAAACCTAAAACTAAAACACTAAACATAAAGAAAACTAAAAATAAAAATAATAAAGTCCAGAAAAAAAAATCAAGAAAGAAACAAAAAAAGTCAATAGGATAAAAGCACTATCCACATAACTTGCTAATTGTAATTTGCGTTAAAGCGTAGACCAACTGAAAACATAAATAAAAATAAGCATGAAAACGAATTATATATTTGACACATCTTTCCGAAGAAAATTTACATCAAATCGTAAACCAACTTAAATTTATACCGACGCGTGCATAAAAATAAGCACGTAAGAAAATAGTTACGTCGTGTTGTGGCGGTGTCAAACCGTAAAGTAACTCGAATTTATAGCGTTTAATGAAAACGTATTATGTTTTACTCGACGTGTTTCCGAACAAAATTTACGTCAAAACGTAGATCATTTGAATACGTACATAAAAATAAGCATGAAAACATATTACATTTTAACCGGCTCATTTATAGAAAAAAAATTATATCAAAACGTAAACCAACAGAAAATGTACATAATAATAAGCATAAGGAATATATTATATTTGACCCAACTTATTAACGGGAAAAATTTACGTCTAAACGTAAACCAATTTAAATTTATTGAAACATGTACATAAAAATAAACACACGTAAAGCTTGATTACAAAATTTTTAGAAAGTTAAGAAGTTGAAATTGTTAACACTAAAAGTTAAAGGGGTAAAATTTTAAAGAAAAATAATAAAAACAAAAAAAAAGAAAAATTCATAAAAAAACTACTGTACATGTTCTTTGAAAATGTTAGGATATAGAATTGGTGTCATCCTGTTTTGGAAGGGTTTGTTTCGTATATCTTATCTTAGATAAGATATATGAGGCAAAACCTTGTTTTGAAAGTCTTTTGTTGAAAAGTCCTTATGGAACTTAGTACTTGAATGGTCTGTAAGTTAAACATGAAGTATGTTAACTTATGTTTGTATTATTTTAAAACTTATGTATAGATGAACATCAAGTTTTAATCATTTAGTTGTTTGTTATAATTGAATGCAATGATATTGATCAAGTCACACATCACACGCTTCCGCAAAAGTTAGGGTGTGACAAAAACAATACAAATAAGTACCGCTACCAATACCGATGTTGACTACGGTTGCGGCACAAAATTCATGACCAAAAATAAACCATACAAATGAGTACGGTATAGGCACCGATGTTGTTCGGTACGGTATAGTAGCAATACGATGTTAGTTTATCGAATTCAAAAACAAAATAAAAAAATATTGGTTTATCGAAAGCAGAAACAATATAAATAAATACTGGTACCGATGCATAGATTATTCATTCGGTTTCGTTTCTTTTTGATATCCTAGCGATACAATTAAAGGTAAATAATAATATGTATAATAGAATCTGTGTAGTATTAAAAAATTAAAATATGAAAAACCTATATATTATTATAATAATTTAATCACTCATAATTCTTATTTTCCATTTATATATATTAAATATATAATTATATATTATTACGTGGAAAAGTGAGGTGTGATTGAAATATGATTATAAAACACAAAATTTATAAAAAGAATGGATTAACATGATTAATTTACAAATGACCACTCTCCTTTCCTATTTATCTCTATTAGTTTAATTTAAAAAGATAATCTACTATAATTCTTAATTCTTAATATATATAAAGTAAATCATCTTTCAAAATAATCATATAGTTTATTCTCCTTCCATTTTTTAACATATACAAATTTTCAATAATTTAACAAATTAAACATCTCCTAAGTATTTTTTTTCAGAAAATTTAATATAAATTTGAATTTTTATTAGTACTTATTAAGTATTTTTTTTCAGAAAATTTAATATAAATTTGAATCATTACTTTTCCAGATGCTTCCAATTAAACTATTTCAATAACAATAATTATTACAGATGAGGGTGATTAAATAGATGGAATTTTCTTTAATGTTTATGTTGATTTTAAAAGTAATCATTATTATTTTAAGGCTAGAATTGAAACATTTGTGTTTTTTTTTTCTTTTTCTAAATCGGGTGTGTGTGGGTGTCTGTATTAAAAATAGGGATGGGTTTAATCAAATTGATAGTTGATAAAGATGATAAATTACAAATAAAACAACAAATATCATGTGCAAAAAAGTTTTTAAAATCGTGTGAATTGTAAGTAGACTCTCATTTTTTATTGTGATACTTAACAATAATACTTCAATTATCTAACTTTTTTTCCATAATATTATACTTTCATTTTCTATTATACAATCTCATATAATATATGAATCTATAACCTAATATAAAATAAAACACTATTTATGTTTGTGGCCCATGAAACTATTATTACAAACCACCAAGGAGGTACTAGCTTGATAATGCTTAAAAATGATACACAAAGACATTGTAAGTTGATTGACTTAATCCGCTCAACAACTTCAAGAGCCTAAAGCAAAATTAAATTTGAAGGTCCATTTCTGAAACACATACACACTTTTCCTCCTTTAGGGGGACGGGGTACTTGCTAGATGGGAGGTTTCACGGGATTACAAATCCGTTCAAGTGACCCCCCCTCCCTCAGTATAAAACATGGGAGACTATTTATGTTGATGGTCCCTAGAACTATTATTACAAACACAGCTAGGAAATGCTTAAAAATGATGCAGAAAGGCATTGTAAATTGATCTAGACACGATTGGCTAAAAAACTTAGGGGCCTCAAGCAACATTAATTTGGGGGTCCTTTAACCCTGGGCTTATGGTTTAGTGGTTATGGAAATGAGGGAAGACTCTTTGACCGAATGGTCTTGAGTTCAATTCCTGATACACCCGGGTTTTACCGGCTTTGCATTGTCATGCCCTCGGGCGGGTGCAGGGTCGGGTTTTCCCCGGAACTGGTGGCATGGTGGGCTAGGGGCTCCATGCGTGCAGGTTGGGCTGCCGCGGGCTACCTTTCGGCCAATGGGTGCCGCGTACGGAGTACCCGGCGATTCTTATGTTGGACGTTCAAAAAAAAAATTTGGGGGTCCTTTCCTGAATCTAGGGGTGAGAATGATCGAACCGTTAACCGAAACCGAACCGAAAACCGACAAAACCGAACCGAAATTAACCGAAACCGAATTAACCGAAAGGTGGTTAACGGATAATTTTTTTACTATCGGTTAACCGAAATTAACCGAACCGAACCGGACCGAACAATTTTTTTTTTATATATTCCTAGCTTTTATATTTCTTTTTCATGTATTTCATGTTTTATACTTTCCTTTCATATAATAATACCTCTATTTCATTTATTTATGTCTTCATTTCGTTTATTTATACCTTCATTTCATTTGTTTAAACATCTATTCAAGCATTTATACATCCATTTCATTTATTTATACATCCATTTCATGTATTTATACATCTATTTCATGTATTTATACCTCCATTGCATGTATTTCTAAGCAAAAAATTTTGCCCGTATTTGAATTGGTTATTAACTGAAAATTAACCGAATCGAACCCAAAACCAACAAATTAATCGAATTAACCGAACCGATTAACCGATGACTTCGGTTACGGTTACGGTTACGGATAATGCTAATAACCGAACCGAACCGAACCGTCCACACCCTTACCTGAATCACATATAATCACTTTTCCTCCTTTAGGGGGACGAGGCACTTGCTATATAGAGCACAACGTGTTTGGTGGGTTCAACTAGAGCACCATTAACTACTTTGATGTAGCTAAATGGGAGGTTCTAGGGTTCACGAACCCGTTATTATATGGAGTGAGATGTGACCACTGGAGGGGAAAGACAAATTGTATATGCATTGGCAAGCGTGGAGGTCTGTTAGAACATCGCCACAACTAATTTAATCTCGTGGGGGTCAAGTTATGGAAATGAGGTGTCACAATAAAACTGGTCGATGGTGAGGATTCAAGTAACCCCCCCCCCCCCCTATTTAACACATGGGTCTATAACCTAGTATATAACTAAAAAACTATTTATGTTGATGGTCCATGAAATTATTATTACAAACTACCAAGTTGGTAGAAGCTAATAATACTCTATAATGATACACAAAGGCATCGTAAATTGATCAAGACACGACTTGCTGAACAACTTTGGGGCCTTAAGCAAAATCAAATTTGGGGTCCTTTTCTAAATCGCATATAAACACTTTTTCTCCTTAGGGGGGGGGGGGGGGCGTGTCATACCCCCAAAACACCATATGCGGATTTCACCGCGATGCGTGTGACGTACTAGAATCTAGCCACTAATCAAGTCGAACTAATAGTAAATAACAGTAAATACAAACATCATGTTCAACATGATTGGTGCATTTCAATAGTTGTCGTTTCAAGAAAACAATGTATTCAACTGAAGCAGAATTTCGAGCCGTCGCCTCGACCACCACAGAAGTCCTATGGCTTAAATCTTTGTTAGGTGAATTGGGTTTTCAATTAGTCACCACGCCAACTATCTTTGCGATAATATGAGTGCAACTCAGTACTCTGCCAATCCCATTTTTCACTCGAGTATGAAACACCTTGCCCTTGACTTTCACTTTGTTCGCGAGAAGGTTCATGATCGATCTATACGGGTCACCCACATCGCCAGAGACGATCAACTAGCAGATGCCCTCACCAAACCACTCCTACGGTCCAAATTCCACTACCTTATCGGCAAGATTGGCCTTGTCTCACGACCGTCCATCTTGAGGGAGCATATTAAGGACCTCACGTAAGAATTCAAATTATTTTTAATTCTTTGTCTCCATTTCCACATTTGTAATTATAGTAAACATCTTCCTCATTTAGCAAATATTGTATAGATGTCCATTACGATGTATTTGTTTAAGTATTTATATTGTCTTCACAATCAATGAGAATAATTGTAATGATACCGATAGTGACCACCGAAAGATTAACATGGACCATTGTGACACCCTAGGCAAATCCCACATCGGCCGTGGCAAGGAGAGATCCCAGGTTCATAAGTAATCCAATGCCTCTTAAATCAACAACCTGTTTTGGGCTTAATGCTAGTGGATAAGAGGGGAACTCCACAGTTAAGCGTGCTCAAGTGGGAACCAGGATGGGTGACCTCCTGGGAAGTCTTCATTGAAGGCAACCCAACACAAAGCCGTGAGTTCCTAGATGGGCAACACATCGGGGGCAAAACAGACAATATTGGTGGTGAGAGTGGCCAGATGTTACAATAATAATCTTCAAATCATACCTTTTCTTATTAAGAGGTGGTTGGATTGTTCATTTACTATAATTTTTGTTTTTTTTTGAACGGCGATATTTCTACAACAGGCGATAGAGATCGCACCTAACCCTATAACTCGGGCAGGCCCCTCCGCCCCACTCCGGCAGCCAAGACTATGTTGTCTTAACCGGGCCCACGCTTGGTGCATCAGAGTTTGGCTAAGGCGTTCCCCGAGAAAATTTCCAGCCCCCTGCCCATATGACAGGAGTTGCACCCTCCACAAGAACCAAGGTTCTCTGGAGTAAATGCACTGTAATAGAAAACTCGGGGTGGCTCGGATTCGAACTTGAGACCTTAAGGTCCCAAGTCCTAACCTTCATTGCCATGACCATTGGGACAAGTCCCAAGGTCTCGTTCATTTACTATAAATGACTCAACTATAAACCCCTCAATGTAAAAATAAATAATAACATTCATGTTTTTATATTTTCAATTCTATTATGTTTTATATTAATGGGTTTTGTGTTTTTGTTTCATGTGGTGCTCCTAGGCCCTGGGCTTTCATATGGATCTGAGTTGATGGGCTGGTGTTGGGTTTCTTAGGAGTCTGTTGGAGATATTAAACCCACAAGTGATGACCACATTTGGAGCCTACGGCATATAGAGTTTAGGTGAATATCCGGAGCATACAGTTGGAGTCCGGGTCGCTATAAATCAGTTCCCCTGAGTTATTGTGCAGCCAACTTGTCAATTTGTTTCTCTCAGTGCATTATTGGTTTTTCTCTCATCTTTTTAGACGATTAGGGTTCAACTGAATCGTTTTGATTCTCAGTTCTTATACTTGTGAGTTGTCTACACAGATTATCTGTCACACCCCGATATTTCCACGTATTACCGGTGGGCCCGATGGGGAGTATCGTGACGTAGTTGATATCATCATAGACAATTAATCACAGTTTAAATGCACAGCGGAAGATTAAAATAATAATACAAACCGAACTTGAAAGTATAATAAAATATTATACAAACGGTCAATAATGGATCCACAGGCGGATCTTAAAACAGAGTTATTGTTCAACAGACTATAGACGTTAGAACTTGCAAGATTCCTTATTAACGCCCTGAGCTCCCAGCCAATTACGTACAGTACCTGTCACTTAGTCTTTTTGGAAAATACGTCATTTTACACTGGTAAATACAATTAACTGACTCTTTTGAAAAGTGTTTATGAAAATTGATTTAAATGCACAAGGCACAAACATTTTATAACTTGGGACAATTATATTAATAATAATCTTGTATCAGATTTACATGTTTGTCCAACATTTAGGGCCGGTATAAAAGCGGAACAAGATTAATCGACACACCACAAATATAAACTCATAAGAAGTTTCCTCACGAATGAGTATATCTTTTACATACGCAACAGGCAGGTGTATGCCTACACCCCGTGCTTAAGTTGTGGCCATTTACGCTTTTTAAATGAGCCAAGGATATCCAGGACACGGTCGTTAACCCCCAATGTTATATGTTATCAAGCAATGCTGATTAAAATGGGATTATGCAATTTAACCATCTCCGATTAAAAGGTTTCCACACCCGACCAAGCGGTAATAATTTACCGTATCCCAAGCCCGTATAAGGGAAAATAAGTTAAAAGTATTTACCTGAGCTTAAAATGTAATTTATACTCAGCCGTATATTCTAATCAGCAAGTGCAAGTACTTCTACCGGGGCTCTCAATCTGGAACGAAGGTTTTATTAACCTATTAGATTCCTAACGGGTCTTATTTAAGTCGTAACTTAGACCGGTTAGTTTTAAAGAGAGGTTTACGGTACGAAACGCAAGATTAAGCGAAGACCGGATTTGAATGTGATTTAGACCCAACAAGTATAAAGACTTGTATAAAATGGGTAAACTAAATACATTCTGGATTTTGAAGTAAAAATGATAAGGTTTGACCCGTTTCGGCTAATTTATACAAACTAGTTACATAAACCGTACCGAATGCGTATATGCATAACAGGTAACCGAATGAGTCATGTACAAGTTCCATAAGTTATTATGCATATATTATGCTGTGATATCAGTAGGATATCTTCCATTATGCCCAAAATGAATTTAAAACCAATTTAAGCCCCGTAAGGGTATTTTGGTCATTTTAAAACTTATAAAAGAGGTTTAATAGCAAACTGAGGTTCTGGTCTAAAATATTCAGTAAAAACATTTATTTTATCAAGTTACATCAGCAAGATATCATACATATGTGTGTTTAATTATTTATGGCCAAACTATGCACCGTAGGGGCATTTTGGTCATTTCACATATACTTTAAGGGTCAAATTTGGAAATCTGAGTTCAAGACTTATACTTACTATTAAAGTTTAAAAATTTATTTTTAAAATCAGTAGGTAACAAGTCTTAGGTGCTAAATATGGTTTAAACCCATACTATGCGCCTAAATCGCATAAAAGTCGGTATTTATCGATATTCGGGTTGTTTAAGGAAATCTGAGATTTTGATCATTTTCAACAGTTTAAAATATCTTATTTAATATATAAAATTAGTAGAAAAAGGTTTGGTATCAAAATGATATGTAAAACTCATTTTATTAACAAAAAGGGCATTATCGTCATATACCGAATTTATGCTAGAACTCTATGCTATGATCAATTTAAAATTTATCAAAAATTTACAAAAATCCCAAAATATTATATTATAATAGTGGGTAGAAAGTTTGGTGCCAAAAATTGGGTTTAAATGTGATTTATGCGAAAAGTGAAATTTAATTAACAAAAAGCTTTCGTTTTACGATATCTTGCATATCTTCTATTTTAGAACATAAACCGATGTCAAATTTTTAGGACACACTTATATATCAGTAATAAAACTTTTTGTCCTCTCACATTTTCAAAAATCTCTTTTTAATATAAAAAGGGCATAATAGTCAACTTTTAAGCAAATAACGGAAACATGCATATGAACTCTAATTCTAAAGGGTCATGTAGTATAACCTCTGAGGGTTATACTAACATATAATATGGTCACGAAGAAACCCTAAGGCATAATAAAACTAAGCTAATTCGGGTTGGAACTGAAAGTCAAAGCAAAAGTCTACTTTTGTGACTTTCGGTTGCGAACCAAGTCTATACTTAGAATTGTCGAGTTGAACATGCTTAGACATGTTCAATTAATATTTACCAAGTTATTAAAGTGATAAAACTGATTTTATAACTTCTACTTTATCTGTTATGAATTTTATTTAAAAACTGACCCGTTTGACTTTTGTTTTAATTACTTTGACCCGACAATTAACTAAGTAAACGTGGTAATTAGGAGGTGCCCTTTTGAGGGTTTAACACCAACCTAATTACGATCACGTAGCCATATTCATTGCAGACCATGGATTGACCATACAAGGTCTAACTAAAAGTCAAAGAGTTTATCGCAAACGCTTGACTTTTCGGCTTTAAGAGCCAAACAAAATAACCAAGCATGAAAGGAACACTTACAAGTGGTCCTTAGGACTGAAAAGAACTCAAAAGGAGGTTCCAAATGTTTAGGATCCTCAGATTTGAGAGAGAGAGCAAGAACTCAAGAAATGGTGTGAGTTTACAATTGAATTCAAGGCCCCTTTATATAGTTTTTGGGATTGCATAGGATCTTTACATGTGTTAGAGAGTTCATAAGATGATCCCAAGATTCCTAACAGCTGTCTAATACTAGATACAAGCCCCTAGAATCGAGTTAATGGTTTTAGAGATCAAGTGGTGAATCAACGAAGAAGAAATGGTAGCTGGAGGTGAGATTCTGCTAAATTTGAGCCGTCTCCTCGCGCCACGGCAAAAGGGGTATGATGTGGCGTCGCGCCACCACCCCTTATCTCAGCAAAAAAAGTTTTAAACTTGTCATTTTTAGTCCCGGCACCTTTATAAGCTATGTATCTTTTATTTTAGGCACAATTTGTAGTTAGTTTATAAATGATCTAGGGAGTATAACCAAACACCATTAGGTCCGGTTTCGTTAAACGATTACCGAAAACACTAGTTTCTGCCCGTTGACGCTTTCAACCCTTTAATTTGCGAACTTGTGCGTTTTAACGCGAAATGGCATAAAAGCCTTTCAAGATCAATAATAAGCATTCCCAAGAGTATGATGGTATATTACAACACTCCAGTTTACTCCAGTTCACTTAAATGGTTGCTCAAAGGTATAGCTTCAAATGTTGACGCTTTTTGTCCTTCTAACGCACAAACTTGCGCGTATTTCTGCTTTATTGCGTAAAAGCCCTATGTTATCCATATTGGGCATTCCCGAGAGTATTATCAAACATTACAATGCCTCGGGTTCATTAAAAGGTCATTCAGAGGTATAATTAAACATGTTGACGCTTTTAACCCTTCACCGAGCAAACTTTCGATTTATACGCAAAGGGTTTCGCTTATCCAACATGTGGCTTAAAATGAGAATACGAATATCGTGAGAGGTTATTCAGAGACTTATTTTAAGCATGTTAACACTTCCAGTCTTTCCATAATCAAAGTTTTTGATCTTTCACAAAATTAGTCCCTCATAGTCAACGTTTGACTTTAGTAGGGTTTAGTACACGTGTCAACACATCATTGGACGTGATTTTACAAGGTGTTACATCCTCACCCCCTTAAAAGAAATCTCGACCTCGAGATTTGCTCAAAAGATGGAAGTACTTTCTGTCTTACAATGGACTTAATCTTCCACAGCCTATCTGGGACCTATACCGGCACCCAAGTTGATCCTTATAATAGGTACATGTATTCTTTTGGAGCTTCTAATCTTGGCGATCCTCAATCGATGCCGATTTCTCCAAAAACTATAAGTTTTTATTAACCCGCACATCATTATGTGACAATGCTCTTGACCTATTGTCTAGCCATATCTTTAAATCACAAGTGTGGAACACATTGCGAGTTCTACCAAGCTCCTTAAATAGGTTTTAGCTTATAAGCTACTGATCTTGACGTATTCAATTTTACCTAGTCCATTACATCAAAATGAAGTACACCTTTCTAGGGTGATACTTTCCGTTGAATCTTATTCCTTATCAAGAACTTAAGAGGTTTGTGACTCTTATCAATCATTGATTTTCTGCCATTTATTGGCAACTTTCAGACAATTACGGATTCGCATGATCTTATCCGTTGTTTCCAAGGTAATTTCAGATCCTGATAATTGGACTTACCAAACTTCTGTCCAACAACGGATGTTTAACATTCCATCTATACAAGGTTTCCAAAGGAGCAACCTTGATAGTTATATAACAACTATTATTGAAAAGCTTATTTAAGGTGGATTGGTTATCCCAACTACTGCTTAAACCAATCTTAAGGAATAGCTAATCCTTACAGTTAGTCGAACTAATCGACGATCCTGGGTAGCTAATAGCGATTTTCAATTGATACCTATGTAGGGTTGCGGTAATCAATGTATAAGCATAATGAACCATCTTTCTTAATTAATAATACTAGAGCTCTCAGAATTTTGAATTAGGCTTTAAGAACCTTTATCTTAAAATTCAATTAATTAGGGTTTCGATTCTTCCACCATTGCTGGAACTAACTGATAGGGAGATTTTTACAATGATGCAGCCCTAAATAGGATGTTAATCTTAACTCTACTAGTCTTAGGAGGTAAACAGGGTACTTCTTTGGAGAAGATAATCAAGACACAAGGAGATTACAGAGATTTTCCAAATCTCAAGCTCCGGTTCATCTATATTTGCCTGTGTCAGATAAATGACACATTTTCTTTAAGATTCCATGGATACCTTAATCAGAGACACTTACATGGACAATTCTATTATGGATATCTTCTTTGAATACCATTTGCTGACTTTGGTACAATATGATCATTGGGATATCTCGGTGGTTCCATGCATTAAACCCCCATACTGATCAGGCATGGAAGCAATCTATGGAACATATTAAGATACACCAATCCTCATATGGTGCTTTTATCATACAGTTTGGTATTCACAGTTGATAGAAAACAATGAGATAATAAAATAAAATAATATATATTGACGTACTCCATCTGGAGAAAGAGTGCTCTAGAGTTTTATGAATGAAGATTTCTGACAAGAATAGAAGAAATGGTTCCTATGATTCGCCTGTAAGTTTTACCTTACACTTAATATCTGGGGTTCTTATGGGAAGATTTTAAAAGTTTGCTATGCTTACAATTTATGAAGGATTTATTGGTACCCGAATCAAAACAGAACTCTTAGCATTTATATTACTGATAAATGATAAGGAATGTACCTGATGACATTATTGATATGAACTGCCTCTGGCCTTCATTGAGAGAGCTTAAGCGCTATCATTCTTAGGCTTTCTATTCTTAGCCGAACCTCCCTTGATAGATTTAGGGCATGTAGTCTTGATGTGGCCTTTCTCACCACAGCCGAAACAGAATGCATTCTTTATGTCCCTACATTCAAGCGAATGATGACCAGTGCTTTTACAGATGCCACACGGTCTTGGCCTCCGTTCCATTCGACACTGCCCCCAATGTCTTTTATAGCAGGTCTTGCATACAGGTTTCTTATTGGACTCTTGCTTACCCTTTTTCTTAGAAATCTGGGAGTTATCTTTATCCCTTTTCCTTTTTGGTTCATTCTTTTCATTCAAGGTATGAATAAGATCCTTCTCGTGAGTAAAGAAGTGTGGTTTTAATTGGGATTTGGAGCAAGTAGCATTAGGCTCTTTGAACTTTTTCACGACCCTTCTCATAGCTTTTCCAACAGCTGCGTCAATCATAGGTTGGAGAACATCTCTGCTAATTTTGAGGTTCACAATTGTAGCATCATCAGCATGAGTCGCATCATCAATGACGTGATTGACGATTGCCTTATCCGAGTTTGTCATACTCGAGACTTGGTCCCTAACTCCAAATGAAACAATTACTTAGTTGTACTATATAAGCTATTCATCATCCTGATGACTTATCATATACTACCCATGGTATCATTAAATCACCCAGGCTAATTTGGTACGAACATTCCCAATGAATGTTATTTAAATGTATATCAATTATATTTAGCCTAGGTCACAAAAGGACCATCAATGGCATTTAAGGTCTGGACCTAGTCCATTACCTTTTTGACAGGGGATCAAAATGTCACATCTGTCTTTATCATATTGATAATTTTGGATAGCTTGAAAGCTCGCCATAAGGACATTGGAAAAGAGTGATTCCTAATGGATATATAACATCCATCTAAAATTATTGAAGCAATCTCTAAGGTTTCATCGACCAATTCTACCTCATGTTTTATGTCTAGAGTTCTAATAGGTAGATTCAATAGCTCACAACATTTATTACCCACAATAAACTTATCTGCGCCAGAATCAAACAAAATTCTTAGCATAAACCTTATTGATAAGAAGGGTACCTGCTATATCGTTATCATTCTGCACTATCTCCTGGGCGTTCATCTGAAAGACTCGCGCGTTTGTTTTTTTGGCCTCTTCAGGCTTCTTTGCAAGCTTTGGGCAGTTGGTTTTGATGTGCCCTTCCTCGTTACAGTTGTAACAAGTCGCGTTCTTCAACTCCTTGCATTCTAACGTCTTGTGACCCTTGGTCTTGCAAATCCCACATAGTTTAGCATGTGGGTCAATCGTACATTTTCCAGAATGATGGTTTCTGCAATTACTGCATTTGGGTCTGCTATTAGACTGACTCAATTTTTTCTTGAACTCGGAATCCTTCTTGTGTTAAGAATTTCCCTTCTTCTTCTTGTTAGATCGATGAGAGTTTTCCTCTTCTCCTTTCCTTTTTCCCTCGCTAGAAGTCTTAACAGACTTATTCCTGATTGCATCTAAAGTGAGAGATAAGGATAAGTCCACCACGGACCTATATGTGGTAGGCCTAGATGCTTTAACATTTCCCTTAATTTCTGGTGCTAGGCCTCCAATAAAACGCGCTATGCGTTTAGGTTCAGGGGTGACTAAATAGGGAACTAGGCGGGACATAGTGTTGAAACTTGTCACATATGCCTGACAATCTAAATTCTTCATGACCAGAGTCAAGAAGTCTGTTTCTATCCTTTCTACCTCATGCTGAGGACATAAGTTTTCCTTGATCAGTGCAACAAATTGATCCCAAGACAAGTTATAAAGCGGGGTCTTTCCCGTGGCTTGGATCAATGATCTCCACCATGCCAACGCTTCTCCTTTGAATGATTGTGAAACAAATTTCACAATTTCCTGCTCGGCACAACCACTGATGTCTACTACAGTATCCATCTCATCAATCCATGTCATACAATCGATGGCTCCTTTTTCTCCTGTGACGTCCCTTGGTTTACAAGAGACAAAGTATTTATAAGAGCAGGTCTTAATACGTGGCTCCTGATTGAGCACAATTTGTCTGGATGGAACACTTTTCTGATTTGAAGAATGATGAGAATCATTCTTATAAGACGTATGTGTCTTAGAAGGTGATTTTGTGTGAGGCACAGATTGGGTCCTACTGTGAGTACCACTTGATTCTTTGAATTGTCTGTTAATGTCTCGGGTGACAGCATTATCTATCATTGTCTGTAAATTTGCAGCTGTTACATTCATCCTTGTATTGTCATTCCTCATATTGGGATGACTGTTGACTTCGTCTGATTCAGGCATGCTGAAGCTTGTCTTCTATTAAACAATTGTCAAGAATTTTGTTTAGAAGTCTATTTTGGAATCCTCATCTTCGATGATTCATTAACCATGGTATAAATAGACCACATTTGGTTAATTTGATAATCAGGTTTATTTTAACTTTTCATTATAGTTAATCCAGTTATAAACTATTAAGGATATTGAAATGGCACAAAAGGCCTTGTCATGAGGACAAATTGTGAATTTTTATAAGCTATGATCTTATAGGATCGAGGCATTAAGGTTTGAAAATAGTTCATTACCTTTCTTGACAGGGAGTCAAAGACTACAACTGTCTTTTGTCTTTTAGGACAATAGATATAGCCCGTAGGCACTTCATCACTAATGGATGTTTATGATATGATCATTTTATTTGATGATTTGAGCCATGATTTCTAAATCACTAGGCTAGATAAGAAATTGGAAGAATTCAATATAAGGATGACTATTGTGGTTTTCTCGAACCACATTTGTCAAAAGTGCTAACACGTTCTTAGGTGTTAACAAGGATGTATCATCTTAAAAAGGCTTTACCATTATAGCCATGTCTAAAATGACATATAGGCTAGGTTATACCTTTAAGATTTTCTTTGAGATATAAAGGCAGAGCAATCATAAATTGAAATGATATTCTGATTTAGGACATAATACATATGTATATTGTTTAATACCAAAGTAAATTTCAAAAAGGAAACTTCTCATAGAAAGCCCTAAAGAATTACTATAATTTCCCTAAACGGGTCTTAAACCAAGAAATTCACCCATGCAGGGACTTGAAAGATATATTTGTCCTTATAGGGACTACTAGAGAAATGAAATATAACAAAAGGGAGTTTCTTCTTCATTTTAGTTCTGAAAGTTTTCTCCTTCGTTCACTGAGTGCGGTATGGATACTGAAGGTTTTGGTGGGTAGTCGGAATCTTCCATATTAGGAGTCTTTACAAAAGTGGAATCCAAGGATTTTATGGTTAATGAATAATATGGATCATAAATAATGTCAGGACAGGTATAATCCAAGTTTGGGATTCCAAGACTTGGAGGTAAGAGATATGGGTCCTTTGGGTCCATAGGTATTATCTTTGGAGTTGGGAGCTTCAGGGACAGCTGGTATGAACTCTTCCGACGTTGGCTTCTCATTTGAAGTTTCAAAAGTCTTGGGTACAGAAATTGAAATATGGTTAATGGGTTCAAAAAGGTCCTTTCTCCATACTGGTCGTATGCTAATTCGAGCTGTGGTACGAAGCTTAACATTCTTAGAATTCGGGTTTGGTGAGCTTCCACAAATGGGAGCTTTGCTCGGCGACACTTTCCTGAAATACACAAATATCGAAAACAATACATACATATAACAGGGATGAGATCATTCCTAGTTCATGTCTAGACTTGGAAGTCAAGAAATGTGCTACTGTGTCATTGAGATTAAACACAAAAGGCTAGTGTTTAATTCACTCAATGTTGGCTCTGATACCAACCTGTCACACCCCGATATTTCCACGTATTACCGGTGGGCCTGGTAGGGAGTATCGTGACGTAGTTGATATCATCATAGACAATTAATCACAGTTTAAATGGACAGCGGAAGATTAAAATAATAATACAAACCGAACTTGAAAGTATAATGAAATATTATACAAAAGGTCAATAATGGATCCACAGGCGGATCTTAAAACAGAAATATTGTTCAACAGACTATAGACGTTAGAACTTGCAAGATTCCTTATTAACGCCCCGAGCTCCTAGCCAATTGCGTACAGTACCTGTCACTTAGTCTTTTTGGAAAATACGTCAGTTTACACTGGTAAATACAATTAACTGACTCTTTTGAAAAGTGTTTATGAAAATTGATTTAAATGCACAAGGCACAAACATTTTATAACTTGGGACAATTATATTAATAATAATCTTGTATCAGATTTACATGTTTGTCCAACAATTAGGGCCGGTATAAAAGCTGAACAAGATTAATCAGCACACCACAAATATAAACTCACAAGAACTTTCCTCACGAATGAGTATATCTTTTACATACGCAACAGGCAGGTGTATGCCTACAGCCCGTGCTTAAGTTGTGGCCATTTACGCTTTTTAAATGAGCCAAGGATATCCAGGACACGGTCGTTAACCCCCAATGTTATATGTTATCAAGCAATACTGATTAAAACGGGATTATACAATTTAACCATCTTCGATTAAAAGGTTTCTACACCCGACCAAGCGGTAATAATTTACCATATCCCAAGCCCGTATAAGGGAAAATAAGTTAAAAGTATTTACCTGAGCTTAAAATGTAATTTATACTCAGCCGTATATTCTAATCAGCAAGTGCAAGTACTTCTACCTGGTCTCTCAATCTGGAACGAAGGTTTTATTAACCTATTAGATTGCTAACGGGTCTTATTTAAGTTGTAACCTAGACCGATTAGTTTTAAAGAGAGGTTTACGGTACGAAACGCAAGATTAAGCGAAGACCGGATTAGAATGTGATTTAGACCCAACAAGTATAAAGACTTGTATAAAATGGGTAAACTAAATACATTCTGGATTTTGAAGTAAAAATGATAAGGTTTGACCCGTTTCGGCTAATTTATGCAAACTAGTTACATAAACCGTACCGAACGCGTATATGCATAACGGGTAACCGAATGAGTCATGTACAAGTTCCATAAGTTATTATGCTTATATTATGTTGTGATATCAGTAGGATATCTTCCATTATACCCAAAACGAATTTAAAACCAATTTAAGCCCCGTAAGGGTATTTTGGTCATTTTAAAACTTATAAAAGAGGTTTAATAGCAAACTGAGGTTCTGGTCTAAATTATTCAGTAAAAACATTTATTTTATCAAGTGACATCAGCAAGATATCATACATATGTGTGTTTAATTATTTATGGCCAAACTATGCACCGTAGGGGCATTTTGGTCATTTCACATATACTTTAATGGTTAAATTTGGAAATCCGAGTTCAAGACTTATACTTACTGTTAAAGTTTAAAAATTTATTTTTAAAATCAGTAGGTAATAAGTCTTAGGTGCTAAATATGGTTTAAACCCATACTATGCGCCTAAATCGCATAAAAGTCGGTATTTGATGATATTCGGGTTGTTTAAGGAAATCTGAGATTTTTATCAGTCTCAACAGTTTAAAAAATCTTATTTAATATATAAAATCAATAGAAAAAGGTTTGGTATTAAAATGATATGTAAAACTCATTTTATTAACAAAAAGGGCATTATCGTCATATACCGAATTTATGCTAGAACTCTATGCTATGATCAATTTAAAAATTATCAAAAATTTTCAAAAATCACAAAATATTATATTATAATAGTGGGTAGAAAGTTTGGTGCCAAAAATTGGGTTTAAATGTGATTTATGCGAAAAGTGAAATTTAATTAACAAAAATCTTTCGTTTTACGATATTTTGCATATCTTCTATTTTAGACCATAAACTGATGTCAAATTGTTAGGACACACTTATATATCAGTAATAAAACTTTTTGTCCTCTCACATTTTAAAAAATCTCGTTTTAATATCAAAAGGGCATAATAGTCAACTTTTAAGCAAATAACGGAAACATGCATATGAACTCTGTTGGGATTGAACCCTACCAGAGGAACATATAATGAAAGCCAAAACTGGTTCACAACAGTGGATTCACAATAAGCAGCTGTTTACACTAAGTCTTCTCCCTTGAAAGTGATTATAACAGCTGATGGTCTTATATCCACTGCCCGGATACAACTGCTGTTGTTCTTCATAACTACTGATGAAGCCCAGAAGACTGCTGAGAACTAAGCACTGCTAGTACAATCTACTGATGACAAAGCACTGCTCAATCAAGGACTGATCAACCTTGAGGAAAGCACTGATGTAAAGAGAGAGCTGTAGTTTAGCATGTCATCTGTTTTATGTGTAGTCAGTACTTAAGATTAGCTGTGTTTGTATAAGAACAGTAGATACATGTTGTTAGGCTGTTAGATGTCGCTTTCATGGTGACGTCAGCTGAGATGCCTCAGTGGTTTGGATTGTCTATAAATGAAGCAGTACACTGTACTGTTACATTCGATCGTCTTGAGTGAGTTCTTCTCCTCAATTCAATCCTTTCATCTTGTGCAACCAACCTTGGAGCATCAGGCTGAGGGGGAGTTTAGTCTGTAAGCTTGCATTGTAATCTTTTGCTTTGAATTGTAATCTTTCGACTCTTTGAAAAGCAAATGTTTATCAAACTATATTCTCCTTTGATTGTGTTTACAAAGTTTGTTTTCATTTCCGCTGCACTTAAACTTTGTTCATTTTTGTTGATTTGATCAACCTTGAGGAAAGCAATGATGTAAAGAGAGAGCAGTAGTTTAGTATGTCATCTGTTTTATGTATAGTCAGTAGTTAAGATTAGCAGTGTTTGTATAAGAACAGTAGATACAGGTTGTTAGGCTGTTAGACGTCGCTTTCATGGTGACGTCAGCTGAGATGCCTCAGTGGTTTGGATTGTCTATAAATGAAGCAGTACTCTGTACTGTTACATTCGATCGTTTTGAGTGAGTTCTTCTCCTCAATTCAATCCTTTCATCTTGTGCAACCAACCTTGGAGCATCAGGCTGAGGGGGAGTTTAGTCTGTAAGCTTGCATTGTACTCTTTTGCTTTGAATTGTAATCTTTCGACTCTTTGAAAAGCAAATGTTTATCAAACTATATTCTCCTTTGATTGTGTTTACAAAGTTTGTTTTCATTTCCGCTGCACTTAAACTTTGTTCATTTTTGTTGATTTGTTCAATTTATTACAAACAAACACAATCATGAGAGCCTCCGTTCCTAACAAACTCTAATTCTAAAGGGTCATGTAGTATAACCTCTGAGGGTTATACTAACATATAATATGGTCACGAAGGAACCCTAAGGCATAATAAAACTAAGCTAATTCGGGTTGGAACTGAAAGTCAAAGCAAAAGTCTACTTTTGCGACTTTCGGTTGCGAACCGAGTCTATACTTAGAATTGTCGGGTTGAACATGCTTAGACATGTTCAATTAATATTTACCAAGTTATTAAAGTGATAAAACTGATTTTATAACTTCTACTTTATCAGTTATGAATTTTATTTAAAAACTGACCCGTTTGACTTTTGTTTTAATTACTTTGACCCGACAATTAACTAAGTAAACGTGGTAATTAGGAGGTGCCCTTTTGAGGGTTTAACACCTACCTAATTACGATCACGTAGCCATGTTCGTTGCGAACCATGGCTTGACCATACAAGGACTAACTAAAAGTCAAAGCGTTTATCGCAAACGCTTGACTTTTCGGCTTTAAGAGCCAAACAAAATAACCAAGCATGAAAGGAACACTTACAAGTGGTCCTTAGGACTGAAAAGAACTCAAAAGGAGGTTCCAAATGTTCAGGATCCTCAGATTTGAGAGGGAGAGCAAGAACTCAAGAAATGGTGTGAGTTTACAATTGAATTCAAGGCCCCTTTATATAGTTTTTGGGATTGCATAGGATCTTTACATGTGTTAGAGAGTTCATAAGATGATCCCAAGTGTCCTAACAGCTGTCTAATACTAGATACAAGCCCCTAGAATCGAGTTAATGGTTTTAGAGATCAAGTGGTGAATCAAGGAAGAAGAACTGGCAGCTGGAGGTGAGATTCTGCCAAATTTGAGCCGTCGCCGCGTGCCACGGCAAAAGGGGTATGCTGTGGCGTCACACCACGCCACCACCCCTTATCTCAGCAAAACAAGTTTTAAACTTGTCATTTTTAGTCCCTGCACCTTTATATGCTATGTATCTTTTATTTTAGGCACAATGGGCCCTTGTAGTTAGTTTGTAAATGATCTAGGGAGTATAACCAAACACGGTTAGGTCCAGTTTCGTTAAAATATTACCGAAAACACTAGTTTCTGCTCGTTGACGCTTTCAACCCTTTAATTTACGAACTTGTGCGTTTAAACGCGAAATGGCATAAAAGCCTTTCAAGATCAATAATAAGCATTTCCAAGAGTATGATGGGATAATATGACACTCCAGTTTACTCCAGTTCGCTTAAATGGTTGCTCAAAGGTATAGCTTCAAATGTTGACGCTTTTGGTCCTACTAACACACAAACTTGCGCGTATTTCTGCTTTATTGCGTCAAAGCCCTATGTTATCCATATTGGGCATTCCCGAGAGTATTATCGAACATTACGATTCCTCGGGTTCGTTAAAAGGTCATTCAGAGGTATAATTAAACATGTTGACGCTTTTAACCCTTCACCGAGCAAACTTTCGATTTATACGCAAACGGTTTCGCTTATCCAACATGTGGCTTAAAATGAGAATACGAATACCGTGAGAGGTTATTCAGAGAATTATTTTAAGCATGTTAACACTTCCAGTCCTTCCATAATCAAAGTTTTTGATCTTTCACAAAATTAGTCCCTCATAGTCAACGTTCGACTTTATTAGGGTTTAGTACACGTGTCAACACATCATTGGACGTGATTTTACGAGGAGTTACATTATCTCATTGATAATCTATTTGAGAGAAGAATAGTGTGAGTGATTCAGTCAAGTTCTTTGTAGTATCAGTTGATTCGTTAATAAAACTTGTTTGGGTACATATATTCATGATACCATTTTGACATGGTATCAGAGCTATGATAGCTCTTAGGGTTTTGTTGGCGTGTCTTGGCCTCGATCTTTGTTCTGCTATGAGTTTATCAGATCTCTTCAGTTCTGTTTATGTTTGAGGGTTTTTCTTCTTGATTCTGGGGTGTACATCCACTGCCGATTCCAGATCTTGTAGATCTGGTTATCTTGGAGTTTGTGCCGATTCGAGAAACTGAAACCCTAGATCTAGGGTTTGGCGTATGATCTAAGTCTTGGTGAACTTTCTGGTTGCCGGTGTTAGAGCTGGTTACTGCGCATATCTTCAAGAGGATTTTTGGAAGCTGCCGCTCCAGTTAGGGTTCAATCCTTGAAGATTTTAAAACGCTATTTGGATTTGGAGAAACCCTGACTTGGGTTTGCTTACTTAGTGAGATCGTTCTTTGATTTATGCTCTATTTTACATTTCTATGCACTTATGCATTGTTGTTTGCCGGACTAGTCGGGCCGGTGTTGATTGGGACATAGAGAGGGTTCACTCTGTTGCATTATTTTTTGTGATATCTGTGTTTTGATATTTTTTGTTGTGAATACCTGTTGTTTTTTGGTTGGTAATTTTTCTGTGTTGATATCTGTTCTTTGGCTGTGTTTACATTTGTAGTTGTACAACCTTTGTTCTAAGAATACTTGTTGTTTTGTATTTGGTAGTTGTTTGTGTTTGATATCTGTTCTTTGGTTGTATTTATATTTGTAGTTGTCCAGCCTCTGTTCTAAGACTTACATAGGCACATTCAGAGTGATGAACCTACCATCTGGCCCCTGGAACAGATTGGCTGTTTAGAATTTGCGTGTTTAAAATATATCTTGATTGTTGTGATAATCTGTTTGCGTCTGGTTTTTCTTTAAAAGTTTTGTGATGGGTGATGAAAATGAAACTTTAATTTGTAAATTAGAACCTGATAGTCCTTAATACTTATATGCTAGTGATTCTAGTACTTTGACTGTTGTTAATGTAAAACTTAAAGGGACATAAAACTATATAGTTTGGTCTAATGCCATGAATCTTTCTTTAAGAGTCAAAAATAAAATTGGTTTTTATTGATGGTACTTATGTTAAACCAGAGGGAAATGTTGTTCTTGAAACACAATGGGAAAGGTGTAACTCAGTTGTGTGAACATGGATTTTAAATTTTGTCTCATAAGATTTGTATCTTGGTCATGTTTATTTTAAATCTGCTGCTGAGGTTTGGAAGGAATTAAGAGATACCTATGATAAAATAGACGGGTCAGTTGTGTTTGATTTGTATCAAAAGATTAACTCATTTAGTCAATCTGGTTTATCTATTGCGGAGCATTATCATAAACTGAACATAATGTGTAAAAAAATAGATCAAATTTTGCAAATTCCTACTTACACTTGTGATGCTGCAACGCGGTTCAATAATTTTAATCATTTGATTATCTGATGCAATTTTTGATGGGTCTGGATAATGTCTATAATACTGTCAGAACTAGTTTGCTTATTAGGAAACCTCTTCCAAGTGTGAAAGAGGCTTTCTCTATTGTGTCTAAGGAAGAATCACATAGAAATTCTAATGTGTCTGTGTCTAGTGATCGTGTTGTTGGTCTATTTGCTAAGTCTAATTATGTGATTGATAATAAGAAAATGACTGTTAAAGGCTAAAACCAAAACTTGAAATGTTCTAATTGCAATAAAACTGGGCACACAATTGATAAGTGTTTTGAACTGATAGGATATCCCTCTTGGATGAAACCAACAAGAGGGAATTAAGGGAAAAAAAGGTTAATTCTAGTAACAATACAGGTGTTGATGAGTCTTCGGTTCCTATTACTTCTTTGACTGCTGATCAGTTGTCTGGGTTATTGAGTTTGATTAAAGACAGGTCACCTGAAACATCTCAGAGCTGCAATGTTTCAGGTGGGTTGTTTTATTCAACTGTGTTCAGCAGTCCGGTTTATTCTTTTGGTTATGATGTGGGAAAAGGTTCTGGTTGGATTATAGACTCACGGGCTAATAACCGTATGGTAAAATTTGAAACCAATTTAACTAATTATATTGATGTCTCTAGTTTAAAAATACAAGTAAAGCATCCTAATGGTACTAGTGCAGTTGTTACTAAAATAGGAACATTTAAATTAGCAGATGGTGTGGTTTTACATGATGTGTTTGTTGTCCCTGAGTATTGTGTAAATTTAATTTCTGTACAGAGATAATAAATTGTTTGTTGGGTTTGATGAACATAAATGTTATATACAGGACTTGTTAACAAGGAAAACCCTGGTGATTGGTAGTCAGCTGGAAGGTTTATATATGTGTGGTAATACTGTTGTGTCCAATATGGTGTGTAGCAATACTTTTGTTTATAAATTGTGGCATGCTAGATTAGGGCATCTTGCTGATCAAGCCATTAAAATGTTCAAGGATACTTTGAACATTTCTTTTGGGATTGATCATGGTCCCTGTGATGTTTGTCACAGGGCCAAGCAACATAGAGAGCCTTTCCCTCTGAGTGAACATAAAACCTCTCATTTGGGAGAGCTTGTTCACTTGGATGTGTGGGGTCCTTATAGGGTTGCTAGCAGGGAAGGGCACAAGTATTTTTTGACCATAGTTGATGACTATTCCAGGGCTGTTTGGGTATGTTTAATGAAACATAAAACAGAGGTTTTTGAAAATATTAATAGCTTTGTTAACATAGTTAAAACTCAATTTAAGCAATCTATTAAACGTTTTAGGAGTGATAATGGCTCCGAGTTTGTCAATAATCAAATGAAACAATTGTGTAAACAGTATGGAATAGTTCATCAGACTTCATGTGTTTATACCCCTCAGCAAAATGGAATTGTTGAGAGGAAACACAGACACTTGTTGAATGTTACTAGAGCATTGCTTTTTCAAAGTAACTTGCCTGTTAGGTTTTGGCATGAATGTGTATTGACTGCTGCCTATCTTATTAATAGGACACCTACTGTTGTGATTGCTGGAAAAACTCCATATGAGTTAGTTTATAAGTTTAAGGTTTTTGTACTGTTTTGAATGAAATTGATAAACTAAACAGTAGGGTAGAAAAATGTGTCTTTATTGGATATTCTCATGAAAAGGAGGGGTATAAGTTGTTTAGTCTTGACTCAAAAAGTATAATATTTTCTAGAGATGTAAAATTTTATGAAACAATTTTTCCTTTTAAGGAACAATCTGTGTTTGAAAATTTTGATTCTAGTCCAATAAAGACATTAATACCCTCAATTTTTTTGACTTATAGAACACTTTTCAAATGTAGATAAACCCGATGATGAAAGAAGGGGACAAGGTGAGTCTAATGGGATTACACAGGCAGGTCAACAGTCAGTGATTCTTGATACTTCCACTGTGGAGGCTGATGTTCAACAGATCAGTGAAGTTCAATAGTCATCTGGAAGGGCAGACCCTGTGACAGTCACAGATGAAGCTCATCTACCTTCTGAGGGTGACACAGGAAGTTTTGAGGCATCAGTTTTACCTCGTAGGTCTTCCAGATCTTCTGTTTTGCCTAGAAAACTAAATGACTTTGTTTTAGAAGGGAAAGTAAGATATGGTGTTGAAAATGTTGTCAACTTTTCTAAACTTATTCTAGAAAACAAATGTCTTGCTTCCACTCTTTCTAAGACCGTTGAACCCAAAACATATACAGAAGCTGTACAAGATCCCAACTGGATTTCAGCAATGAATGATGAGATTCAAGCATTGTAGCGAAATCATACTTGGGATGTTGTTGACAAGCCAAAAAATAGAAGTATTGTGGGTTGTAAATGGATTTATAAGATAAAATATAAATCAAATGGTGAAATAGAAAGATATAAAGCAAGACTTGTGGCTAAAGGGTTTTGTCAAAAGGAGGGTATTGATTATGAAGAGACTTTCTCTCATGTGGTTAAATTAGTTACTGTTAGGTGCATAGTTGCATTGGTTGTCCAAAATAATTGGTGTTTATATAAGTTAGATGTGAATAATGCACTCTTGTATGGTGACTTGAATGAGGAGGTTTACATGTCTTTGCATGAAGGATATAAATCTAATGATTCTAATGGTTTGACTAAAGTTTGTAAACTTAATAAGTCTTTGTATGAGCTTAAGCAAGCCCCTAGAATGTGGAATGAAAAACTGGTTAGCGTTTTACTTAGTATCGACTTGTATATGTAGATGATATTATGATTACAGGTATGTAACACCCCGAAAACGGGTTTGATAGTTAAACCACGTTAATAATAATGAATGGGTGAAATACCGTTAGTGGTAAAAATTAACCCGGTAAATATTAGGATTTAAATAAATAATCCTAATATTAATTAAAAAGGAGAATAAACGCTTTAAGAAGACAAAGTTTATAAGAGGCCCGAGTTAACGGGACTTATAATAAAACGGGTTAATAACTCCCTGAACCCACTAAGTTAACTAGGAATAATTAACCTAGTTAGTAATGGGTAATTAAGTGATAAACTATGAGTTATAGCTTCATTTGATCAAAATGGAACATGAGGGACTAATATGGCCAAGTGGGTAAAATTAGTTTTAATAAAAACTAAAGATAAAAACACAACACACACCTAGTGTGTATGTGTGTGCGTGATCGACCAGGAGCAAGAAAACAAGGGGTGTAAACCCTAGTTCATCAAATCTTCAAATTGAAAGAGGAATCGAAGACCAAATTCGGGTTTGAATGTACATAAACGATCACCTAGTCATGGGGATCATAAGGTATGTCATAAAACCTAGCTTGGTTAAAGTTGAAATTTGAGACAAGTATGTTACTTGCAAATAAATTGTTGGATTATGATCCAAAGTTGAAATTGAATGTTTATGTATGTTTAATTTCGTTAGTTATGATGAAATTATGAAGAACTTGATGTAATGTTACTTGTAAGTGATTAACAAGTAAACTAGGAAGTGGGTTTTGGCTAAATAGTGAAAATGATGATATACATGTGCTTAAAATCATCATAATTGATAGCTGAAGCGAGATACTTGAACCATTTATAGGTTCGAGTGAATGCTCATACATAACTTGAAATGGGTTTGTATGTTATGATGAAATTTGGTAATTATGTTCATGTAAATAGGTGTATGAAATCATGTTATCTACTAGTTGATATGTAGAACTTGATTATATTAGGTGTTCGGATGAATGCTAGTGATATGATGAAACGGGTTTCACTTATAGAGGAGAACCCTTAGTTCTTGCGAAATGAACGAATAAGTTAGCTTTGATAATCGCTTGAACTAGTTGAAATGTTGGAAATATAATGAACTTGGTTAAAAGATTAGTTAAAATGGTGGCCTAAGAATAGTGTTTACCGGGGGGCGGAATGCCAACATGAGATTTCTAAACATTAGTTGTTCAATCTCATATGTTATAAGGTAGTTTGACTTTTAAAAGTCAAACCAACCTATGATAGAGTTTGGTAAGAAAGGTAGTATAAAGATTCATAAGGCGTAAAGCTTATGATCTAGAATGACTAACCTAACCATCTTGTGAATATTATATGATAGTTTGACGCTTAACAAGCTAGGTGGAGGCTTGGGAAAGAAGCAGGTCAAACGGATCGAGTACGCGGGAAAAAGAGCATAATCGAATGCAAGGTAAGTAAAGCTTACACTTTTTGTAGGATGCGTATGTATTTTATAAGCTATAAATACGATAACGGTGATATCCGAAATATGGGTTCCGACGTGAAATGATATGGGTCGGAACCAATATAAATGATAAAACCATGGTTAATGGTAAAAAGGGGCGAAATGGTAATTTAGTCATGTAATGACTAAGATCTAAGGAGTTTTCGTTAAAGTTACATTATAGTGTAAATATTAATGAGAAAAAGGGGTAAAATGGAAATTTAGTCAAGTATCGGCTAATGTAAGTTGAGGTTAAAAGGATACCCATGGCGTAAGCCGAAATGGGTTAAATATGTAAGAAAAAGAACTTATGAGAGAGGATCTTGTGGTAAAATCCGTAATGGGTCGGATGTGTGAATTAGTAATTTAAATACCATGTTTTATAAATATAAATGTTTGGTCATTTAGGCCAACCTGGTCAAATGGTGGTGATAACACCATTTGACAAAATCGACTAATGTTTGGTTGTCAATCCATATGTTCACAGGAGCGAAAAGCAATTTGGATAATTACGTCGCTATAAAGTAGCGGATAATAAAAGCGAGTTATAAAACGGGTCTATCTGTTGACTGAGCCAGGTATGCGTATATAAGATTTATAGTTAAACGTTCAATATTGGTCAAACATCTTAGTGAAAGACCTTCGTCGTAAACGGAGGGACTAAAATTGACCAAAACGCCCTTGATGGGTAAATCGGGTAAACAACCTTTAGAAACATGTATTATGATAATGTAAACCTTTAAAAAGTATAAAAGTTATAGGCATAAACCTTTGTGGGTTAAATGCCTAAGAATGAATCTTTTCTGTAAACTAACCGAAGGGTAAAATTTGGAATAATTGGTTTATTATGTTAAATCCACCACAAAAATAGTTGTGGTGGAACATAAGTAGATATTTTGAAAATGGAGATGTCATGTGTAAAGAGAAAGCGCGAAATTTAAACTTAAAGGTTTAAATCCTTTAAACGGGTGAAAACGAATTATGCGCTTAGCTTGGAAATGGGCCGCGTAATTCATAGAAATTATGAACCCAAGCTAAGACTTTGAGTAAAATACGTTGATGTACGCGTTATGATTATTTAGGAACAAGTTTGTGGTTTTAAACTTGAATAGGTCAAAAGTCTTTAAAAATCAATTTTAAGCCGAGGGCTTGAAATCTAATATTTTATGAATTCAGATGTCGGGTTTTAACTCCATATGATGGAGAATTAAATTACGATCATGTAGGAAGAAACGTGACGTAAATCGGATAAATATTGAAGGAGTTATGCTCGTTTCGGCAAAAATCAGAACTAGCTGAAAATATGCAGCATTACAGCTGCAACATCCTGGAAAACGTAGGGGGTCGCACCACGCGACAACAAGGGCCAGGGCCGTCGTGCGGCGCGACAGTGACCCGTTTCAGCGAAAATTGTTTATTTAATTTGTTTTGTCTCGTGAACTCGTTTAAACACGTTTTAAACTACGTATGACTAATTCAATTCATGTTTTATGAATTGTAGGTATAACTTATAGTACCGGAGGACGATCAAGCTTAACGAAGAACCGAGCACGATCAAGATACAAGCTTCCGCACATTGTTTCGTCGTCATTTTAAATGACGAACTCATACATATTATGTTGTATTGTTTTTGTTGAGAAAAGTTTTAATAAACCCGTATTTTCATAAGTATGGGTAATCGGAAATAAACATTTTTAGTCGAAAATTTTACAAAATCCGTTAAATAATAGTAAGGTCTTACAAAAACATTATACGAAGAACGTATTCTGGAAATGCAGGTTTATAACATTATGTGGAAATGCAGGTTTAGAACACCATACTAAGAACGTATTCTGTAAATACAAGTTTAAAACACCAAACGAAGAATATCTACTGGAATGCAGGTGTAAAACACTATGAATTAAACTATGAATTTATTAAAACACCATGTTATGCAAACTCTGATTTATGATAGACTGGTTATAGTTGCAGTCTTTGTAATAGGTATGAGATATATGAAACGTAAATTAGGGTATTTTGTCTCTTAAAAAAACTCAAAAACAGTTAAGAAATGTTTAATCATTGAATTGGGTTTTTGAGTAAATTACATCATTACCCTTTTTCATTAATATAGTTGATGGACACATGTAATCACTAATATTTCTTACACTTCTCACACACTTGTCACTTTTTACGGGATCCGTAATCTCTCTCTCTCTCTCTCTCTCTCTCTCTATATATATATATATATATATATGTGAGAAGTAGCAGGCTAATTGAGAAACTTGAGAAGCATTCTGGACCACACATTTTCTCTAAGCAAAAAAAATGCAAAAAAAAACTTTTTTTTTGGAAAAATCGAAGCCTTTTCTATTAGTTTTTTTAGGGATTTGCATACATGTGTATATTGTTAATCTTTTAACTATACATATGTGTCTATTGTCAATTTTTTAACTATACATATATGTATATACATGTTCAGAATCAAAAAATAAGTGTTATAAATCTTTTGATTGAGGTGACTGATTTACTTTTAACTTTAGGATTTAGCATGAGTATTTATGGTTTAGCATTAGTATGTAGGGTTTACCTTTAGGGTTTAACATTAGGTTTTAACATTAAGGTTTTGCATTATGGTTTAGCTTTTAGGTTTAGCATCGGGGTTTAGCATTAGGGTTTAGCTTTAGGGTTTAACTTTAGCTTTTGGGTTTAGCTTTAGCTTTAGGGTTTGCATTAGGGTTTAGCTTTAGTATTTAGCATTATGGTTTAGCTTTAGGGTTTAACATTAAGGTTTAGCTTTTAGGGTTTAGCATTAGGGTTTATGGTTTAGAGAGTTTTGGTTATTGTTCAATATACACATATTTATAGTTATAAGATTGATAATATATACATATATATAGTTTAAAGATTAACAATATACATATGTGTATAAATCCCTAAAAACAAACCTAATAAAAAAGTTCCGTTTTTTTCCAAATCATTGCTCTCACAATGATGTGACAACCCAAGATTTCAAGGTCTCTTCCTTCACACATCATTGCTCTCACAATCCTGTTTACAATTTGGTTTACGTTGTGTCTTAGAGTTTATCTGAATGTTTAACGTGTGTGTGTATTGGTGATTGTTATTTGTGTAGGTGTTAATAATTAAGAATAGTTTAATTAAGACTTGTTAATGTTTTTCGTCACATACCCACCTCGACGAAAGACAGTGTCTTTCGCCAACCACATCTCGACGAAAGATACGGTCTTTCGTCGAAGATGGTCTTTCGCCGATACGGGCCTTGGCCCAATCTGTTTCGTGGCCCAACTAGTATTTATATGTAAAACCCTTGTAACTGCTAAGACGTAAACTGAAACCCTAGAGTCTCCCTCTCCGTCCTTTTCGACGGCAACTTGGTTCTTTTTTGAAGCTTTCAATCATTCGAGCACCTCTCTCTGATCCCTTGTTATCTTGCTCATTGGTTAGTGTTCCCCTGTTAATGATATGCTATGACTTTGAGGTTGTTTTGTTATGATTTTATGTGATGTGGGTCTGTTAATGATATTGTAAACATAGAATGGTGCGTGATGAGGATCAGTGATTTGAGTATAATGTTCATAGTAATGATGATTGGTTAATGAAGATTAATAGTCTGATTTACAGGTGATTAGAGTGTCGGAGATTTACTTGGAATTGTAATTATGTATATGATTAAGGATTACGTTAAATCTGTGTATTGTGATTCAATGATTGGAAACTGTTATGATGATGGATCGTATTAGGGTTTGTTAGATTACGCGTAGTAACCGTCGTTTGATCCATAGTTTATGTTAAAAATGTGCATCAGATGTTTCTGTAACTGATTCCGATGAAACATGTGACGTTTCGTCCCACATGTAGTCCGACAAAATATGTGATATTTCGTCACACATGGAACCGATGAAACATGTGATATTTCATCTAGGTTGTTTATGACGAATGATGGGGTTCTTTCATCGGTGGGGTTTTTTGCCGAAGGGAGAACCAATTGGGCTTGGGCTTGGGTAGGTAGCCCGGTTAACCGTTATGTGATCTTGCATCTTATACGTGGGGTGTGAACCCGTATGTGAGCTGAATATACCATGTGTTGTAAGATGCTACTTGTGATAAAATGCAAATCTCTGATTCATGTGACTTATTTGTAAATCTTGGAACTGATTGTTATTGGTAACCATGGTAGGGGGTTGACCAACTGGACAGGTAATTAAACCATACCGAGCAAATCCAAGGTGAGTTCACTACTCTTGAGCATGCGTCCCGGTGGTTGGGACGGTCAGTGGGTATCTTGGGGAGGGATAAGTCTTTCGGGTAAAAACTGGGATGTTGGATAATACTCTCACCCTATCACTCTTAAGTCCCATCTTTTTGTTACTGGAGAGGTAACGGGGTATTAGTTGGTAGCGCTACTTAGGTTTGGCACCCTCACCCCGTACCGGAGAGGACGGGTGTGAACTAATGACCCAGTCATGCCCAGTGTTTTGATAGGAGCACTGGGGAACGGGTAAAACATACATCAGGAGCTGTCTTGTTCAGTATCGAGATATTATCAACATTACTTTTGGATTTGTTAACAAACTGGATTAAACACTTGGTAATTAACGTTTTCGTAAAACTGTGAACTCACCAGCATTGTCTGACACACTTGTTGCATGCTCGCAGGTCGTTAGGTATTTTGGATGAGGAACTTGCTATCTGGATGGCTGGAGTGGTCATGGGTTGTGTCGATTGGATTTACTAGTCTTGTTTACCAAAGTTGCATACATTGGTTTTTGAAACATTGAATAGTGTTTTACTATTTGCTTCCGCTGTTACTATTTAACTTGGATTATGTTCTATGAATGTTTTATTTAATGAATGGGAATTTTGTTAAACGTCTTATGGTTAGTTCAATGTGATTGGTGGCTGGATCCTGGAACGTCACACGCCTAACGGGGTTATCGCATGTGGTATTTTGGGGGTGTGACAGTTTGGTATTAGAGCCACTGGTTATAGTGAACTAGGTTTTAAAACGTTTTTATAAAACCAAACTATAACCGAACAGTTCAGAAAGCGACCATGACACTCAGCTCTAGATTGCAAGGCTCGTCTCTCGTTTATTTATTACCTAGTATATCTAGTATACACTTATGTATGATGTTGCATGCGATTGCACACACATAAAATTTCAGACCAGATTCATGTGTATTTACCTGAGTTATGTGATTGATAGCGTCACAGTGCGATATCCCATTAGCTGTTTGTGGTTTATGTTTGTGGTGCGTTGTTTTGTTGCGAGAACTTGAGGAACCTTTTAGCATGAGTTGGGAGGAGCTGAGATAAACATGCAAATCGCATTGTTATTATGGGTGCACACATAATAATAATGTGGGGTGCATGTGAGTCCCAGTGAGATCTAACGAGTGTGAAAGGGGTTCCGCCTTGTTGTATGGTGTACTTGTAGTCTGTAGAAATCGTTGTGAGTTTGACTCCTACCTTATCTCGACTCTTAACCCTTCTCTTTCTCCTATATAGAATCATGAGCGGACGAGGTCATGGACGTGGTCACATTGCGATGACCCAGGCTGAGCTGACCAATTTGATTAACACACGTGTGGCTGAGGCTTTGGCAGCCTACCAAGCTGGTACGATATGTGCCAATTACCCTTTTTTCTTGTGTCGCGTACACAACTCTTACCCGTGTGCTGTATCTTCCATTTCCGTTTATTAAGTCAGCAAGCGAATCAGAATCAGAACAACCCGCCTGCCTGCACGTTTAAGACGTTCATGGATTGTAGGCCACAGACGTTCAGTGGGACTGAAGGGGCTGTGGGGCTACTTCATTGGTTTGAGAAGGCGGAGTCAGTGTTTGCGATGTGCAACTGTCCTGCTGGGGACAGAGTGAAGTATGCTACAGGCACACTCGAGGATGGTGCCTTGACCTGGTGGAATGCCCAGGTTCAGATGTTGGGTATTGAGATGGCGAATGCCACTACTTGGGACGATTTCAAGGAGCTGATGCGTGAAGAATACTGTCACACCCCAACCGATGGCGGAAACATCGGGGTGCGAGCACTAGGCATTCAGATTGCTCATGAGATTTCCATAACACTATTGTGACAATAGAGATTAGTTGATTTCATGCATAAATTTGTCTAAATCAAATTCCAACATCAGACATCGAATACAAAACATAACAAAGATTGTTCAAATTGTTCAAAAGTTTCTAAGTTCACTAGGCGATGTTTCTAGGCATTCCCCTAGCTTGATTTCCATGATCCATCTCAACCTATCAACCTGCAACATGTAGTAAGATATCAATACAAAATTATTGGCGAGTATACAAGTTTGATAATAGAATAATAGATTAAAACAACTCATATCCACAGTGTAGGCAATAAAAATAGTTTCAGCCGTGCTAGTGTTGCAGTCCACGCAGTGATAGCCTAAGTATCCCGATGCTTTAGTGTTTACCCAAGACTCAAGGTAAACGAGAATCCTCCTAACAATACTCCCCGAGAATAATGGGAGAGGTGCATCTCCTATAGCGCTACTATTGTTAAGGCGGAACTAAACACCCTAGATTAAACGTCACATAGCACAAATTGAATACTAGAATGCACAAGTTTTCACAAACACATGAGATAGAGTATAGATTGTCAAAAGTATGTAGTTTGATAGAATACATGTTACACCCCTAAAGTTTAAAGTAAAAAGGGGATCGAGTATACTCACAGTGATTACTTAGCAGTCGCAACTGTTATTGGATCAAAGGGAGCTCTTTTCAGGATTAGCCTGATTAGATTAAAATAGGATAAGAGCCGGGCAGGATAACGAGATTGCTCAAAGTGTTGAAACAGTCACCGGATCAAAGGGCTGCCCGATCGGACGGCTGTCCGATCGGATAGCCGGTCGTTCGGGTGGCATTCGTGTTGCAAGGGAAGGATGGCTGCCCGATCGGATGGCCATCCGATCAGGTTGCCACTCGAGTGATATTCGTGAACAAAAGACTAAGGTGGCTGTCTGATCAGACGGAAATCTGATCAGATTACCTACTTGATCCGAATGTAGGTATTCTAGAGGTTCCAATCGGACGGCTGCTCAATCGGACAGCTGTCCGATCGGGCTGTCACTCGATCAGAACTCCAAGTTTGATTATTTACCAAGTACTTGAAAATGCCAAAAGGCAAGTGTCACCTGATATGGTGGCTGTCCGATCAGATGGCTGTCCGATCGGATGGCTGTCCGATCGGGTTGCCGCTCGATCGGGCGATCCTTGCTCTTGTTTATTGTTTGTAAAAATTTCTAAGTTTGAAGATTAATGGTGACGTCAAGGCACGTACTGAGACAACAGTAACTTATTGTTTAACAGCCATTCTGATCGGTCAGGAACCACCCCAGTCCAACCAGTTGTCCGTTAGCGATGGGTTTACGTCAGAATCCATCCCGTGATCGTCTTAATCAGTGAATAATCCGTTTTTAAACCTACTCTAGACCACCGATCTAGTCTATAGTCCGTTCTGTCCCGTTTATCACCGAAGTAAATCAGCAATTCGAAAAGGAACTCAAGTTTTGGTATAAAACTCTTAGTTTTAGCTTAGATTTGAGAAAATAAGCATGGAATCCCTTAGATCTTAGCTAGATCTCACCAAGAATGACGTCATATGGCATTTTGTACGAACCACTATGGTGACATCATCCTCAAGATCTCAGATCTGAAAGATTTCACGGTGGAAAGTGTGATTTCAAGTGAGAATCACGTAAAGAATGATGTGTAGATCAAGAAAGTACAAAGATCTAGCCTAAAACGTACCGAAATCGATGAGAGGATGAAGAAAGGATGTGTGCGCGTGTCTTGGTCGAGCGGAGCTGTCACATCACTGAAAAGGTGATGTGACAGGTCTATTTATAGGTGAAGGAGAAGAGGAGGGAAGGTGTGGTTTGGTTCAGAAGGCAGTCCGATCGGAAGACTGTCCGATCGGATAGTCATCCGATAGGGTATTAGGTAATAAGATAACTAGATTATAGCATATACATCAAAGGTTTACAAGATTAAATAGATCCTGCCAGTGACAAGGCTCCAATTTCTCGTTCAACCAAGAATCAAGTTCCACGAGTCTAAGGAGTCAGGCACCAAATAGACTTAGGCATTCCATCGTAGATTTAGGCATTCCAACCATATAGAATTTAGGCAATCCCACATATAGACATTCCTTATTTAGGCATTTCAACGTTAGGCATTCCGAATAGACATTCTAATCATAAATTTAGGCATTTAAATCGTATAGAATTAGGCATTTCCAAACGTATACTTAGACACTCCAAGAAAATAGACAATCCACATAGACTAGGGGCTAACATAGACAAAAGTTAAACTTCAGGGACTCATCTTGACAATATTCTAAAGTTTAGGGACGCTGGGCGTTACAGTCTCCTCTCCTTTAGGAGATTTCGTCCCTGAAATCTTAGAAGAAGACTGTTCAAAGAGATGCAGGTACTTGGCCTTCATATCACTTTTCAACTCCCAAGTGAATTCAGCACCACGCTTTCCTTCCCATCGAACCTTGACAATGGGAATTTTGGTGCGCCTTAGACGCTTGACAGCTTGATCCATGATTTCGACTGGTTTCTCCACAAATTGGACAGCTTCGTTTATTTGCAAGTCTTCCAGAGGAACTTGCAGTTCCTCATCGGCTAGACATTTCCGTAGGTTGGATACGTGGAAAACTGGGTGCACGTTGCTTAATTCCTGAGGCAAATCGAGTTTGTACGCTACCTTGCCAATCCTTTCAAGTATCACGAAAGGACCTACATAGCGAGGAACGAGCTTCCCCTTTTTACCAAAGCGAACTACTCCCTTCCAGGGGGATACCTTAAGAAGAACTCGATCTCCAATGACAAATTCCAGAGGCTTACGCCTTCTATCAGCATAGCTCTTTTGTCTGCTCCTAGCCTTGATCAAGTTATCACGGATCTGAAGAATCTTATCCGTTGTCTCTTGAATAATTTCAGGGTCAGTGAACTGCTTTTCCCCAACCTCATGCCAGCTGAGAGGAGATCGGCATTTTCGTCCATACAAAGCTTAGAAAGGGGCCATCTGAATACTGGAATGATAACTATTATTGTACGAGAATTCTATCAATGGTAATTGTACATCCCAGTTACCACCAAAGTCGATGACACAAGAAGGAAGCATGTCCTCTAGGGTTTGAATAGTGCGCTCGGTCTGTCCATCCGTCTGTGGATGAAAGGCCGTGCTTAAATTCAAGTGCGAACCCATAGCGGACTGAAATGTTTGCCAAAGACGCGAAGTAAAGCGACCATCACGGTCAGAGATTATGTCCAAAGGTACGCCATGACGACTTATAATCTCATCGGTATAGATCCTAGCAAGTTTCTCCACTTTATAATCTTCACGAATCGGAAGAAAGTGGGCTGATTTAGTCAAACGGTCAATGATCACCCAAATACTGTCATGACCGCCAGGTGTTCGAGGTAACTTAGTAATAAAGTCCATAGCAAGACTATCCCACTTCCACACGGGGATTTTAGGTTGCTCTAAAAGTCTGGAGGGACGCTGATGTTCAGCCTTTACCTTCAAACAGGTAAGGCATTTAGAAACGTACACAGCAATATCCCTGATCATCCCAGGCCACCAATATATCGTACGCAGGTCCTGATACATCTTGTCAGCGCCTGGATGGATAGAGTAACGAGATTTGTGAACCTCAGTCATAATGAGCTCACGAAGATTATCGCGATCTGGCACCCAGATACGATTTAGATAGTACTGCAGGCCATCATATTTAGTTTCGAGCTGGTCCATTCTAGCGCCGTGAATTTCTTCTTCTAGACTTCCTTCATTTGCTGCTGAATACTGAGCTTCACGAATACAAACATGCAGATCACTAGACATACGTAAAGTCTTGACATGAGTCTTACGACTAAGGGCGTCGGCCACTACGTTCGCTTTTCCAGGGTGATAGCGAATTTCACAGTCATAGTCGTTAAGCAATTCCACCCAACGCCTCTGTCGCATGTTCAGCTCTTTCTTGTCAAAGATGTGTTGAAGGCTCCTATGGTCGGTGAAGACCACACACTTAGTACTATACAGGTAGTGTTGCCAGATCTTTAACGCAAAAACAACCGCACCAAGCTCCAGATCATGAGTAGTATAGTTTTTCTCATGCACTTTGAGTTGATGAGATGCGTAAGCAATGACCTTGTCCCGTTGCATGAGCACATAGCCCAATCCACGGTTCGAGGCATCGCAATATACCACAAAATCATCATTTCCACCAGGTAGAGTTAAAACAGGAGCATTGCACAAAAGGTTCTTAAGGGTCAGAAAGGATTCCTCCTGTTCGGGACCCCAAACAACAGGTTTCTCCTTATGGGTAAGAGTAGTAAGAGGAACGGCGATTTTAGAAAAATCCGCGATAAACCGGCGGTAATAACCCGCCAACCCTAGAAAAGAACGAATCTTAGACACGGATTTAGGCGTACACCAATTCTTCACCGCCTCGATTTTTGAAGGGTCAACATAAATGCCCTGACTACTGACAATATGACCAAGAAACTGCACTTCATCAATCCAGAACTCACATTTAGAAAACTTAGCATATAGGCGTTCACCTCGTAGCAATTCAAGCATAAGACGCAGATGGCGAGCATGATCAGCTTTAGATTTAGAATAAATAAGAATATCATTAATAAAGACTATTACAAAACGATCCAAATAAGGTTTATAGACACGGTTCATCAGGTCCATGAACACTGCAGGTGCGTTGGTCAGGCCAAAAGGCATGACTACGAACTCGTAGTGCCCATATCGAGTACGAAACACAGTTTTAGGAATATCATCTTCGAGAACACGTAGTTGATGATATCCCGAACGTAGGTCAATGTTAGAGAAACGTGACGCACCTTGTAGTTGGTCAAATAGGTCATCAATACGGGGCAACGGGTAACGATTTTTCACAGTAAGCTTATTAAGTTCACGGTAGTCGATACACATACGGAACGAACCATCCTTCTTCTTGACAAATAACACGGGAGCACCCCACGGGGAGGTACTTGGATGAATAAAACCTTTATCGAGTAGTTCCTGTAGCTGGCTGGATAACTCTTGCATTTCAGAAGGTGCAAGACGGTAAGGAGCCCTGGTGACAGGAGTCGCACCAGGTACGAGATCAATACGAAAATCAACAGATCTGGGAGGAGGAAGACCGGGTAGATCCTCAGGAAAGACATCAGGAAAGTCACACACAACTAGAACATCGCTTATGTTCTTCCCCTTGCCCTTTTGTTCCACTACGCGGGCCAAGAAGGCAGGGTTCTGTTTACATAAACTTCTACTCGCTTGTGTGCATGACATCAGCCTTATTCCATTCGAAGGTCGGTCCCCATAGACATGTAAAAGATCACCAGACGGAAGAGGGAGACGGACAAGCTTTTCATGACACACAATTTCGGCATGGTTCTTACGCAACCAATCCATACCGATAATGACATCAAAACTACCCAAACGCATTGGGATAAGATCAATAGAGAATATGTGATCGTTAAGAATCAAGGAACAATCACGCACAATAGAATTCATAAGAATCGACTTACCATTGGCGACCTCAACAGTGAAGGACTCAGGTAACTTAGAGCGTGTACAGTTTATCAAAGACTCAAATTCCACGGACACAAAACTCTTATCGGCACCAGTATCAAATAGGATCGAAGCATAGAGATTATTAACGAGAAACATACCATTCACCACTTCATTGTTGTTGCGAGCCTGATTAGCATTGAGGTTAAACGCTCATCCATGAGTGGCTACTTGTTGATCCTGGTTCAGCTGGGGGCAACGATTGCGAAGATGATTAGTATCCCCACACTGAAAACATGCACGAACGGCATTCATCGGTCCTGGGTTCTGCAGAGGAGGAGCTGGAAGAGCTGCTTGAGCTGGTGGAGCAGGAGCTTGCTGAGCTTGAGGGGCAGGGTTAGCTTGACGACAGTAAGGAGCTGTGTGACCATAGCGGTTACAGATGGTGCACATTCGACATGCAGAGGTAGTAGGATGATGAAAGTTGCATGTTGCACACTTGGGATAAGACCCAGTGTATTGCTTCTTTACTTCAGGAGCAGCAGGGTTAGCAGCAGCAGGAGTAGGAGCAGGTTTCATTGCAAGGTTAGTAGTAGGAGTAATAGCATTACATCCCGAGCCCTGA